>JANZLQ010000037.1:5019157-5090781 GCA_026212715.1 Elanus axillaris | reverse complement strand
GGGGGGGGTGGGAGGGCGTGAGGATAGAGAAGTAAATGGAAAGTATTTTGACATAAACATCTGTCAGAAATGGAGAAACAGCTGTATTAAAATGTATTAATCTTAACTTCCCCTTACCTTTTTTTTTTTACTTCCACTGCAATAAAATGTCCTTTGTAGCCGTTATCGTAGAAGACTCTAAACACCAAAGTGCTTGTGTACCGAACCCGTTGCCACAGTCTGTTTTTTTTAATTGAAAGGAGAACTTTTCCTTTATTATTACAATTGCTTGTGATTTCATTAACAGTAAAGCATATCTCTTGTAAGGAACTGGTTTGTGCTCTGAGCTGTTGCAGGAAGATCACAATCCTTTTCTGTTTAATTGCATTAGGTATACCTTTCAAACTGAGTCACAGATTTTTAATCATCACTATTTCACAGCAGTCTGCCAAAGAGCAATATAGGTCTTTACCCTCCCAACTGCATTATCAGCATCTTCCAATGCTAACATACATAATAGTAGCTAATTATGCTGTAACTGTGGCTAATGATTAAGTATAAAAGCCATATAATTTCTAGACATTATCAGTCTTAACTTCTGTGGTTTTGGTTGGAATGGTCATTCACAGATACAAAGTTATCTTTTTTTTACCCTTTCCTGTTATTACTACTGAAACAGTACTTCAGGGGTTTACATGGGATAGTGGAACTGACATGACACAAACCAACAAAGAATAGTAAAAGGTGGTCAATCCAATTAGAAAAAAATTCAAGTCGATATTTGTCATGAAGGAGAGACTTTACATGGAAAGGATCTTTTGTGTTTTTTAAATTTAAGCCACAAATTTAAAAGAAAATCTTTATACCAGTTTTTATGCTATTGCTCCTTTGTATTGTTCCAGTCAAAGCAACAAAGATACTTGGTTTACGTTGAGATCTTTGGTTCATGACGTCTAATGGTGCCTAAGATCCACTGTATCTGCTGCTAAGTGTATATGGCTTCTCTAAGTCTATAGAAATGCCCCGACCATTAGAAGGATTCAGCTCCTTAAACTGTAGATTTCCAGTTTGTCTCAAGTTTCAGAACACAGATTTTTTTGTAAAATACAGGCAAAACTTGTGCTCCAAATCTTCCCGCGCTTCAGGTGAAAAGCCCTGAGAATGAAGAGCTCCATCAGTTCTAACCATCCCAGCTGTGCAATGGGTTTTGTGAAGTCTAGGTATCTGTTTATCTAAAACTAACACAGGTCTGCTAGTCTGGGCTATTTTAGTATGCCACTATAAATGGGCGCTGGTTTACCTTTTATATCAAGAATTTATCTTAAGCCCTAGATGGCTTATTTTTCACTGCAGCCATCTGTTTTATGTAATCTTTGGTATGGACACCTAGAGTGTGATGACCTGTCATTTTCTGTTAGGAGGGAGCAGGTTTCACCTGAAGACAGAATGTAATTTCATTCCTAGATGAAGCAGCTGTAAAGAGACTGCTAGATCTGGGCTTTCATTTCAGTCATTTGGCATAATCTGTAAGAAAATACTAGAGACAGCAACAAGGGGGTTCTAATAACTTTTTAATATAAATGTTAAGAATATGGTGTGTGTTGGATAGGGCTTGGTGCAGTACTGATGAAGGGAATTGCTTTGCTTGGGTTCCTGTCCCCTGAATGATCGCTTGCATGACCCAAGGTTGCTCTCAGTGAAGTGTAGCTATTTTCATTTGTCAGTTATAACACTAATTTAGTAACTTTCAGTAGGTGATACAGTAGAGAAGCAAATAAAAAACTCCAAGCTCACAATAGTATGGGCAGAACACTGAAAGTTCGATCACTGACCCCAAAGCACTACTGTTCTTGGTTGAAATATCCTTTACTGTTCCTGACCTATGGCCTTTCCAAAGCAGAGACTGCCAAATGAGAAGTGAGTGCTAACTTACACAGTACGGTGGGGAAATTGCCACAAAATTTTCATCTGATATTAGAATAAAATCCCTAAATTTTTTCAGACCAGCAGCTCAATCCAAACCTGAATTATTTTTTTATGAAGACTTTAGCAGAACCATACTCAGCGTTAATGAGAATATTCTGTCTGTTTCAAATCCTTATTGGTGTTGAGTATATCTTGGTCCAGAAGTAGTCCTACTGAAAGCAGTGAAATTATTCCCACAATACAGTGCTGTTCAAAATGAAAATGAGTATTTCCTTTTCAAAACAGTCTTGCTCAATTGTTGGTCTTTTTCAATATAGTCTGAAAAATAAACCTTGACACATTTCTCACTTATTCTTCTTTCTGTTCCAGTAGCAGGAATATCTTGCTAATTGCAAAGCATACCTTAAATGATATGATAATTACCTCATACTTTTTCTAGTTTAGCTTCCCTTACTTGCTTCTGCCCTCTAATTCACCTACATATTTGGGTTTCATGGTAACTATGTGTACGGAGACTAGTTTCATGTTTATATTTTGCAGATCACAATTGAGAATTAAAGATCAAACAATCCTCCCTCCTCAGGCTATAGATTGTAGTATAAATTTATAGTAACTAAGTTAAAAACCAGAAGAAAAGACTCTTCACCTTTTCATTTATTTAAAGTGGATAGCATGAAAGAGCATTCCAAGACTGACCATTTGCCTGCCAAGGCAGGTAATTTTTTGAGGCAACAGAAGAAAGCTCACATGAAAATTTGAATTTTTACGCTACCTTACAGAAGAAATAACCAATACTATTTTACTTTTTCCTAAGAATCTAATGGAGAATGAGGTTTTGGAATGACTGTGTTGAAGCCCAACAAGTTACGTTTATCAAAAAATATAACTGGGATATTGCAGGCATTCTGGTTTTTAGTATGGCCACTACTACACTCATTTCAATATGTTAGTATCTGCAACAGTTAATTCTTGTTGCTGTATTAAAAAAATCACCTTTATGCCAGGATTGTGGCACATACTGTATGGTTACTAAAACTTACTTGAGAGGACTGAGTTTTGAGTATATACTACAGTCACTCATTTTGGATTACAGCCTTTGCAACAGATCGCTGTCTAAGGAGGCTGTTCTTGCATTGAATCCCAAACTTCCAGAGAACTTTTCTTTCTTTTTGGGCTCCTTCACAAATTCTTAACTTTCTCAAAGCCAGAAGAATGTTACCACAGGCCAAACTAACTGGGTCTAATTAGTGGGATATACTTGACTTGATAGTCCCTTGATGACAGATAAAAGAATCAAATTAACATTATCAGTATTTTCTTGGGATATAATTTAGAGATGCCTTGGGATAATGACCATTAGTTCTTCTTGTCATGATACTATTCCATGTGGGGTGTTTTTTGCATCAAAATTTACATTGCATGTATTGTTCTGGGTCTGCTTAGCTTCCGTTTCTTCCTGGATTCATTATTCTTAGAGCTGCTAAAAGTGAAGAATTTCTAAACTGTCTTTGTTCTGCATGGTTTTGTAAGATATATCTTTTGGATCGCTTTGTAAGTGCTAGGTCTAGAACATGGGTTAGTGCTTATATAAAAAAGTGCTTCCTGTTCTGTGTCTTCATTACAAAGGACTTTTTACTGTCCTTTTTTCAGGACTTCAGTATTTCTCCTAACTTCCTGCGCTCACGTTCTGACTAAGGATTTCTGTATTTCCTAAATAATATTGGTTCATGTTTTTCTTAATCTGTATTTTGAGAATACATAGATTGGTCAAATCTTGGAGCTTTTTATATCTAAAAGCAGAAATTTAGATCCTGTTATATTTTTAGGTGATGACTATTCAACAGAAATTCTTTGCTTACTACTAATGAAGTAACTCAACTAGAATTTTCTGGGATACTTGGTGAGACTGGATGGTTGTAGTTTCAAAAGACCAACATCTTTAAGAGCTTGAGAAGTTAAGATATCACTTCTGAACTGAGATACTGAAGCAGAAATCATGCAGATATTTTCAGAAAAGTCTAATATTACAAGTGATGGCCCTATTAGGTCTTTTTTTTTTTTGACTCATCTTCATATATTTTGACTTAGTGTTTATTGCATCTATTCTCTGCTTAATAGAAAACTTAGATTAAATAATAATGTAACTTAAATAGTAGCTTAAGATACCAGAATTCATCTAGTATTATAGGTCTCCTAGCTCATCCTTTGACCTAAAACACAGTTTAAAGATCTCTTCAAAAATTTCAGATTTCATTGTGTCTGAGTTTCTGCTTCTGACTCTTTATGTCTACTGAAAGATATTAATTACATAAATGTTATCACCGTGTAATAAAATGACTCATCTGTAGTGATGTGATGTCTTTTAATCTTAAATTGTTTTCTTTTGTTGCAGGATTGCATCAGCCTGGGCTCAGGAGAGCCAAGCAGGAGTGCATACCACTCGTTTGTCCTTTACCACAATAACAGCCCTCGATGGGGGGAAATCATCAAGTTGCCCATCCCTATAGACCGGTTCCGTGGGTCTCACCTCCGTTTTGAGTTTAGACATTGCTCCAGTGAGTGCAAAATATAACCAAGAGAAATCTAAAAAAGCTGAGGTCTTTCCATTGCCAATCTATATTTGGATTAGGCTGTTACTGTGTGGAAAGCAGGAAAGGGGTGCCTACCTAAAATACAGTGAAGGTGCACTGCTAGTTAGCCCGTTGCTATATTTATTAAACAGCACATTAAAAATATTGTGAACAATCGGTGCAGGGCAAAACATTTGGTAGATGTTCTCCCCTGCTGGTTTTTTGCTGTGTTTTCCTGTAGAATGTTTTCTTTACAGCATGTATATTTTATATTTTACTATGTTCAGTATGTTTGTGTTTGTTTTGAGGCTTGTCGATCATTTGCATAGAATTAGATATAGTACAATAAATGTTGTTAGGTAACCTGCATGCTTTTTGTTAGGCATGCAGTGAATGACCTTGTGGTATATATGGCCAGAAGAATATGTACAAATATGAATCCTTATTTCTATCTCTTGCTACAGCAAAAGACAAGGGAGAAAAGAAGCTCTTTGGTTTTGCATTCACTCCATTGATGAGAGATGATGGCACTACCTTGTCGGATGATATCCATGAGCTTTATGTTTATAAGGTACCCATTTTCTGCAGCCTTTTCACCTACTCATCTCTACTTCAGCTTAAATAAGTAATGGTCATTACATTATCTTTTTTCCCCACTCATTAGAAGTATGTGAGGAACAGATTAATAGTAGTTTCAGAATTTTATAAATTCAAAATCACATGATTAGGTGTGGATACAGCCTTCTATTCTAGGTACAGCCTACCTTTTCCCTTCAGATAATGATGATTTGTCTTTATTAATCCTATGCATTTTGAATTCAGTCATGCTAGTATATATGAGCATTCAGCAATTTTACCAGCCTATGGCATTACTCTATACCTTTATATTATGTAATTACACTGTACTTCAAATGCATCATGTTAGAACGCTACAGCTTGGCAACCCTGTAGCAAGGGATTTGGGGGTCAGGATTCTTCCTGCTGGTTTATCTTGCTTTATTTCTTCAGTGTGGTTTTTAGACAGCAATACTAAGTTGTACAGATGGAAGATCGTGCTAAGTTCTAAAGAGTCATTGGTTAGGAGACCACACTTTCTAGAGCTGGGTCTGTTTTGTGTATGTACCAGCCCCAAAGGTGGTAAGCACAGCTTTTTTCTTCGAAGTGTTTTTGTGCACCCAAACGATCAATAAAATTACCATTAGGCAATTGCTGTCAGGGTGTATGTGGAATGAGATAAGACCAGGTACAATTCCATTTCTTGTCCTGTACCTGCAGTGTGATGAGAACAGCACATTTAACAATCATGCACTGTACCTGGGGCTGCCTTGCTGCAAAGAGGACTACAATGGCTGCCCCAACATCCCGTCCAGCCTCATTTTCCAGCGCAGCACCAAAGAGACCTTTTCAGTCTCCACACAGCTTTCTTCTACCAAACTGACCCAGAATGGTAAGTAGCTGATCCTTCAAAATTGCCCAATACAACAGGGATTATGAAAAAGAGAGATGAGTATGCTTGTGCTGTGTTTATTCTACTAAAATACACCTTTGTTATGATTTCATTATATATGTCCTTTTTTTTTTACTAACACAATTGAAATGAGCAGAAAGTAGTTTTTTGAGGAAATAAGAATATTGATAGATGGCAAAGAAATTACAGATGTTACTGTAAGTGCAAGAGAAGGGTAATATGTTAAAGCAAAGTTAATTTTCTTTAAATGATTGAAGAACAAAAAATTCAATGTTAGCACTTCTACACAATCCAAAATTTGTTTTGTTCAGCTTTTACAGGGTTACTAAGTAAATAAAAATTTTATTACAGCAGCGTCTCTGAAGCATGAGAAGACAAAAGTAGGTTGTCCACAGTGCAGTGTCAGGTCACATAGGGGAAAATGCAGTCTTTACTCTTTTTAAAGTACTTTACCATTCCTCCATTCATTTCTTTGTTGGTAGTATTGGACTTACTCCATATTTTCCTTCTTGTTTTCCCTTATTATTTTTTTTTCCCCCGAGAAGTGTGAAATGCAACAAGAGCAGAAGTGTAACAAGTAATGAATTTCTGGTGGGTCTGGGGCTGCTATTCTTCCCTCTGTATATGGACTCTAGCTCTTTCTCTCACTGTTCTGCAGTGGATTTGCTTGCCCTCCTGAAATGGAAGGCTTACCCAGATCGTGTGATGGATATTCTAGGAAGACTGAGACATGTCAGTGGCGAGGAAATTGTTAAGGTACTATGTGAAATAACAGTCTTTGGATAGATCTGTGATAGCAAGTGAATTCACACCTGCAGTGCTCTTCTGAATGTTCCCTCTTATTGTACTTTTCTCAGAGTGTATGAATTGGGATTTTATTTTGACATGAAACTGAACAGGAAGATACACTCCTAAAATTAATGGATAGTTAGTCCTTGTGATCAAAATAGAGCTAATTCTCAGTAAAATTCCCTCACCCACGTATGCTGTGAGTATCAGGTCCTCAGCACCAATTGTTCCACTTTGCAGGCCCGCTCCTGTTGAGCCGCACTGCTTGCTGATGCAGACACAGCCACTGTAGTGGTGTTTTGTGCAGACTTGCCCGTTCCAGTGGTATTTTCTAAAGCACATTCTCTGAAATTGCGTAAGTGTAGTTGGTAATTTGTAATCACAAACAACCAAAGAGGAGATCTCATCACTTAATTAGTAGTTTATGATTAAAGCCACTTGACTAACTCATTTGAATGTTGCCATACCTTGAATGTTAATCTTCATGATAACTTTGTAACAGTAACAGAAGAGGACAATACCCCATTTATACTGGAATTCTTTAAGAATGTCACGTTTAGTACACTTGGTTTGTAGGGCAGTAAAAGTATCTTTTTTGTTTTTATAGAGAAAAGCATAAAAAGATAGGGATCGAATTATTCCAAAGGGAGAAGTAATTGATTCCCTCCCTAAATTAGCTGCCATTTGGCATCGGGATATGAAGAGCAGAATGCAATAATTCACAAAAAAGGAAGTTTTATCCTTTCAGAGACTTCATAAATGGTTTTATTTTATTTCTTGTTTTCCACATTAGAAATTTAATTAGAATAGATTAAAAAGTCATGAGAGAATGTGCAGTTGACTTGACCTTCAGCATTCTTCTTCACAGTCATCCTTTCGGAGGACTGCGATTTCAGGAAAGAAAATTACTTCATTGTCAGCATTCAGTAAGCTGCAGTGTTATGGATGAAAGAAAATTGGCAATATAACCCAATTAATGCTTGTTATAAAAGCTTTACTTACTGTCATATAACAAAAATTTTCAATATTAAGCATAATTTGGAACACCAGTTAATGTGCTTCCAAGTCTTAAATTTGATGACAAACACTATCTTATACACTCTAATGATATGGGAATGAAAGTACGTTGTTTTGCCACTGTTGTTAGGCAACACTTTCAGTCAGCTTACAGTGAAAGGAACACTCAGTTATATTTACAAATCCGGCATGCTGTACATGTTTCTTATCTTTTGTTTTTCTGTCATTTTTGTTTAGAAATATTCCTTGTAAAGAGAAAAATTCTTCTTAGTAAAAACAAATGAAAATCTGTCTCATCATACGGATGAATCTAAAGTGGTTTGTCCTTGGCAAGTGTTTCACAAAGTTATCAACATGTATGAAATAATTAAAGCAAGGGGGAAATAACCTTTTGAATACAATTGAATTTGAAATTCTTTGTTTATTCATGTCATTTTAGTTCCTACAAGATATTCTTGACACATTGTTTGTAGTTTTGGATGACAACACAGAAAAGTATGGTCTGTTGGTCTTTCAGTCTTTGGTAAGCTGCTGAATTGTTACTTTTCTTTTTCGCGGTCAGTGAGTTTTAAGTTTCTTCTGATCATGTTGCTAGTATTTTACTTCCATGAAATATGAAATATTCAGCTGGATCCAGCCTTATGTTTTCTGTAATGATCTTGGGTGAGGAGGGCAAGATAGCCTCAACAGATCGGAGAACAGCAATTTTGCTATCACATGAGAGAAACAAAGAATAACAGCTAATGACACAACTACTGTTTAAAGAAACTCATGTATTTCATTGTTCCCTAGCTTGTGTAACTTGTTGGTAGAAACCTAGCAATAACGTGCAGTTTTCCTTTAGTATGGGTTCACTTTTCCATCTCCCACAGGTATTCATCATAAATCTGCTGCGTGACAGCAAGTATTTTCATTTTCGACCTGTGATGGACACTTACATTCAGAAGCACTTTGCAGGAGCACTGGCTTACAAGTAGGTTTTGTTTAGCCAACACTTCAAGAGATGGTATCAGCAAGCTTTTGAATGATGTCACCATCAGAATCATAACCTTCATGTTAGCAGTGGTTTTCAAAAGTAGAACTACTCACATGAAAGTTTTCCAGCACAGTTATAGAGAAAAGCTGCTGAATGTGACCTGTGGCTGCGTGAGCAGACTTTGGAATTTATCTTGCCTTTCTGAACTGGCAAAACTTACCTTCTTTTTTTATTAACTGAAGAGACACTGTCACTCAGCAACAACTCATTATTGGTCTGTACTAATGAGCTACCAAGACCATACACATTTCTTGTCTTAAGGATGTTGGGATATAAGACTTGTGTGAAAGCTTAGAGAACTAATTGTTATTTCCTCTTCCAAAGTAGACAGGTACTCACCTAAGGTGTTCTATTTGATTTACAGTAAATGTATAATTTCAGTAGATAAGAAACTTAATTTTCACTGTCACTTTGAAGATTCTGCCTTACTTTCTAGTGCTCCTTTTTGAATTTTGCATCAGAGTAACAGGTTTTTGAAAGCAGCAACAACTATCGTTCAGGGCGTTGTTCTTTTATTTCAGACAATTTATTTTGTATATTTGGCATATTCTATATTTGGCCTCAGCAAACTACTAAAATGCTAAATATACTAAAAATACCTTAAAATTTATTTTGATTGTTTTAAGCCATTTGCTTTTTAGTGTAATTTAAAAAAATATTTAAAATATTATGTCAATGGCAGGTAAAAAGCTGTAGATACTATACAACACTAGGAGGCATAGTCATATTCAGAGGGTAAAAAGGTGTTCTGCTTTGTGTTAATTATCACCTCTTTCAGACAAAACAATTTTTGGTAGTCTGATGTCTGAAATAAAACATGTTTTTAATACAACTCTCTAAGTTAGTCCAAATGGTATAGTGTACTTAGGAAAATGGATGCATGGGTGGTTTTTTTGCAGTCTTAGTTTCTAAAAACTTAGTTAGATCTGGAATTTCTTACTAAAATAAAAAAAAACTATGTTTTGGTCTTAGAACTATATTGTATGCCTTTATCAAAGCTATCTCTTTTAATAACATCTTTTTTATGTTCTCTTAGTGTTCCTCATGGTCTAAGTCAATTACAGAGAAGAAATTCTTTTCTGGTTTTGAAACTTAAATAAATATATGTTACGTAAATTCAATAGCTAGAACAGCTATAACTGACCACTGAAATGGAGTGAAATAACACTATTTTATAGATTTCTCCCTAGTTCCAAAATGTTTGTTGCCTGACTAATTTTAAAATAGTGCTGAACGTTCCTCTTCTTTTCACTGTTTGTTATATTCAGAGAACTGATCCGATGTCTGAAGTGGTACATGGACCGTTCAGCTGAGCTTGTACGCCAAGACCACATCCAGGAAGCAATGAGAGTATGTAGTCAACGAAAGTGTTTGTGTCTGTTCCATCTGTGACTACAAAAGGGCCAGGGAGGCCTTAAATAAAATGAAGGGTAGTCTGGCACTAACTTCTTATTTGTTTAACCAGAATTTTTTTTATATATATTTTGTCAAAATTTTAATTTTAGGGGGAGATTCACTCTTGTGCAGAAAAAAATGGAAGAATTATGTCTCCTTAAGTCTTTTTGAAGCCCTCTGGAGAGCTTACATGGGACTTGCATGGAGTATATGCACTGGACATTTATATATGTAGTCTACACCTTGCACTTCAAGCAGCAGTTATTTTAAATGTATTAGGTACAGGTAGTGTGGATCAAAGATCTGCTTTTCATTTCTGGCTGTGACATGCTTCATTGTATTACTGGTTGATGTTCTGGAGTATTTTAAGAAGCAGATAAATGAGCCTTTAACCGGATGGAAATTCTAACAACTATCATTGCTCAGAACTTGAATCACAGTTCAGTGATGAGAGTATAATCTTGCAGGAAGGCGCAGCTTTCTAATGGTGTGTGAAACAAAGGGAATCTTTTTTGGTGCTATTACAGAGAAATCAGAGAATAAATAAAGTATTAATTTTACTATGTGTAGCTGTAAAACAGAAAGATAGTGTGTCAAGTACATAAATACAAGATTCCAAAATTTGCAGGAAGATATTCTTCTTTGAGTGAATGTCCATCTGTACCTTCTTACTCTGAGTAGGCTTATGTCCAAACATTTGAGTCTGGGCACTTTCAGAACTAGTAGCAGCAGAGTAGTAGCAGCACAGATTAGCACTTTTCCTTTCACACTTTTTCATATCAGTACAAATAGGTGAAGCATCTCACAGGTGAAGCACGCACACATACATACACTACTCCTTTAATTTCTGGCAACAATTTGGGAAAGCCAGAGGTTGCTACTTGTAAATGTATTTATGCTTGTGGCTTAGCATATGTTTCAGAATTTTTTATGGCTTTTTTTTTCTTCTTGTGATATTTTTGTTCTTTGTTTTGCCTTCTTTAGTCCAATTTAGTCAGTATTTTTAAGGAAGTAATTTTTATTTTTTGAGAATCCTTGTTCCATTTGAAGAGGATGGCATCACCATCATCAAGTAGCTTTCAACATCTCCTGTTAGGATCATATCCTGATACTTACTTACAAGGGCATTACAGCAGTGTTTACTTTGTCTTTTGTAGATATTTACATACTTGAAACTTCTTTGTAATACTTTTCAACCACAGATTCATAGGGAACGGTAAAAATGGGGCAAAGATGTCTTTTCAGGAAATTATCAACTTGTCATTCTTTTTCCATCCTTATCCTTTCTTTTTTTCTGAATTACAAAGGAGCCTATTAATATCACGAGATGAGAGGAAGATCTCCAACTGGAATGAGTTCTAGAAGGTTTTCTTCCCTCTCAAACCACTCATTAGTGCTACATGCAGTGCAGCAGAGATGTATGATATTGTCCCTATGTGATCTGCATTTTTTGAAGCTCATAGTAGTCCTCTTCATAAAGATTAAAAATATGAATGCTGAAATGCCTTTCAGAAGCTTGGTTATTCAACATACTGTTTGTGAGTAAAGTGCATTCTCTCGAGGATTCCAAGGCAGCTCTTTGCCTGCTGGGAATCTCAAGTGATTGCCTAGAAAGCAGCTGTTCCCTCCATGAGTGAGGTCAGTGTGAAGACCTGACAGCCCAAGCCTTTCCAAGCACAGGAATTATAATTACCACCAGAGTTTCTGGAGAAACAGTGCATCCTCTACAACTGACACTGCTGTTGCATCTTATTCAGACAGTTGCCTTTGCAGGTGTATCTCAGAGGCCCAAATTAAGGTCTTTATCTTCTTCCATTACAGGAGAGTGATTGATTTCCTTTGTTTCCAGATTTTATTTCAGGTGTTTGGATCAAGTTTGTACCAAAAGTATTATCACTGCTAATGCGTCATTACTAGTACTATATTCTACTGTTGGGAATTTCTGTATTCTTGGATGTCTTCATTACATTCCTTGCATTAGTAGCTCTTCAACTGAGAAAACAGGATAGCGCTCTCACTTTTTCTCTGAATTAGCTGTTAAACATAGTACCCTAAAGCAGGTGTTGAAGTATCTCTGCACTCCTTTTTGGCTCTTGACTGCCCATGTACAGTCATGATGGATATGCAGACGTCTCATAGGATTCTGATTTGCCACCTTGGCATTAGCAAGCAGTGGTCTAGACTATTTCTAAAATTACTCCCTCAGGACTGCTTTTAATTCTCAAAAAACTTCTATGAAACCTGGAGGAACTATAACTGAAGGGACGTCTCTACCTGTGCTAGAAGACATGGCATCACGTTCCTTTATTGTGCCCTGTAACAAGCTCCACGGAAGTTGCATCCAGATACAGCTGCCTCTGCCTCCCTGGAGAATTCTGTAACAAAGAGTCCATGTACGGCTCCACAGACAGTTTTACTTTCCCTACTAGTCATGGCAAAACTTACGAAGTGTCTCTAGGAGATGTATTTTCAGCTTCAGTTATCTTCCAGTAGTAGAATCACAGGTGGGTTTTGCCTACATTGAATAACCCACTGAAAAAGCGAGACCTTTTCTTCCTTAGGAAATCACATCTTCATATCAGTGTTCTGGAGCTGAACCACACAGTACATGCATCAGACTTTTTTTAGAGACTTTGAGGTACTGCATACCATTACTATGGGGCAGCACGGTTTCTTCAAAACTGTGAACATACTTTCTGAGCCATGCCAGCCAGGGAGCTAGTGAATGAGAGATTTGGAACTACACCCTCAGCCTGCCTTTTGAGACTGGGGACTCCTCCAAATTGTTGCCCTCACCCTGAATTTGAAAAAGAAATGTCAGTGTGTTGCTTTTGAGACCAGTCTGTCTCTGGACTTACTGTTTACCTCATTCAGAAATAATTGCCTTATTTGGTGATTTACATTTTCTACAGTCTCACTTTTTCTAAGAATACCAGAAAACTGCTGATGTAATTACAATTGTTCTGCCCTCCTCAGCCTGTTTGTGGGACTTGCTCCTTCTCTTATTATTGCTGATGCTTTGAACTTTGCCCTAGGTCTTTTCATCTGCTCTCACAAGACTCAAACTGGTACCTTCACTTGAACCTTTGCACTTTTTTCTTACAACTGCATAGTAGATGTTTCTTGTACTTGAAGCAAGTATGCTGTTCTCTGGAAAAAAACACATTGATGGTAGCAAGAAGAAGTTTGCTAGCTGCTCTTGAATGGTGAAGTGGATACTCAGAGACTGCTGAAAATGTGGGGGTTTTTTTGCTTTGCTTAGGACAGTGAAAGAGATTCAGAGCTTCAGAGCTAATCCTCTTTATGTACACTGTGCTTATGATAAGGTTACACATTCTACATACTCCAGATTCTTTCCTAAGGTAATCATTGGTTTTCTTGAGTTAGGAAATTAATCTGTGCTTTTCCTTAAAGCAGCTCTATACAAGGTTGATTCATCTATTCATACTCTGAACATCAGGTATGGTTTGACTCTTCTTTGAAATGAACAGACCCTTCTCTACAGCAGATGAGTCCAGATGTGCAGCCATACTGTCACCAACTGTCCACTGGATTTGTGAATGTGCTACAGTAAAACCATCAAATGTTGTCTGAGCATAATCCCTGAAGGCTCAAATGACACTAGTGTCTCTGAAGAGTATCTTTATCCATTAGACCTGCAGAATAACCACAGAAATGTATCCACTTTTTTACCTGTGTTATCATAGAAGCTTCTAGCTCATGCTGCTTTTGTCATAGTGGTCTTTTGGTTTTAATTCTCCCGGGACATTGCAACCAACCACCAGGTGATCTGTGCAAGTTGAGATGTGCTATTCCTGTATTCACTGAGTGAACACACATGTGGACAGTCACTCAGAGAAGAAAGGAAGGTTACTCATTAGTAAGTGGAAGTTCTTTGAGATGTGTTACCTATGTGCACATTTCTTACTCCCTTTTCTCATCTCTCCTGGAGTACCACTGGTAAAATTTAGGGATTGTTTTGTTGTGAGGAAATAAGGTTATGATACTTTTTGTCCATTTTAAGTTTTGCATGTGATGTACCATGAGTGTCTAGGTTGCTGGTCAAAGGTTATTTAAATGGTGTGTGCTCACCTATTGTGTGAACATGAATAGAGACTACATTTTTAAGAAAATTCCTTTAATTTGATACTGATTTTCTGTATCATGCCAAACAGAAGGCTTGAATTTTACTTCAGTGCACTTCTGTGTCTTTAGGCACGTATATGCATCATGTCTGTGATTTTGTAAATAGTAAGAGTCAAAGTTAGTCCAAGTGCTGATTTGTGCTAACAAAACTTGGTTTGTGTTTTTACCATCTCAGCCATGTGTCTGCAAGCACTCTGAACTCTTCAGTTAACTGCCTCTGTGGGTTTATTCTAGGCAACAGCTTAGGTTGTCTGTGCTAAGGATGTGGAGTGTCTCTGAAAGCTTGCCATTTCACTTTCAACAGAGAATTACAGAATTTTATACATAAATCCTCTGATTCATTGCAAAACATAATCTTCACATTAAAGTTACAAGCTTTCAGGTTCGAATTATGTTTGTCTATACCAAACCTATAAAACAGCTTGTATGAGCACCTGACTTGCTGTATTTCATGTTAGCAGCAGAGATGCTAACCTTAAAGAGCTGACTCTAGTGAACCAATTGACCTTTGTCTGGAAACTATCCAGAAATATAAAGTGTTATTTCCTGATGAAGTCCTCTGGTGTAAGGAAGCTTCACTGGATGTGGTTTTGTAGAAAAGTATAAATAATGTACTGCCAAATTAAGGAAGTTGCCACCATTCCAGGGGAAAAAAAAAGGCTGTAACTATTAGTGGCATTTTGAAATCTGTGATGGCTTTATGAGGAATTTCACATTCCCATTCTCTATCCTTAAAGCTGTAGCATTCTAAACCTTACAGCATAACATTGCTATTTATGCATATAGTGTGGTGGTTCGATGAGGGGTATCTTATGGATGCAAGAATATCTGATGAAAGCAAAATTTCTATTTGAATTAACTTTCAGTTTGCAAACGGTGCAGCAAGACAAGAATACTTTCCAGTGAATACAGTGGAATATTGCTAATGTTTCTGTATAGACTATGATTACTGAAGCTCCTGCCTGTTTATTTCCTGTGCTGAATTTTGAGGATATCATCAAACTGTGCATAATGTCTTCACTTAATCCTGTTTTAATGGTGTATCTTGTTAAGCGCTAAGGGAAGGAGTGAAGTCTAAATGTCACTGCTATTTAACACATTTCAGTGTTGACACTTGTGTACACCAAATGATCAAAAAGGCCTTGTTGCTATGTGGAATGTTACATTGCTATATTAGTGTCTGTGAGAACTTTTGATAGATTGGTAAGCTTGTTAATACATTGTTCTATGCAGCCTTTTTTCTTCATTGACACTGCTGCCAAGTAAATGGAGTTCTGAAAAATGCCATTCACCAAATTTTAGTTAAAGACATTTAGGTTGAAAATTCAGGCTTAATCTACACGTCACAGAGCAAATTATCATTCCACTACAATAAGATCCAATTTGCCAGTCCTTCAGGACTGCAGCACCTACTACACATTATATAACAGTGTTAAATGCCATCTTCTGGGCAGGTTATTCTCCCAGCTGCTGGGTGCTCTCCGTTTCACGTGTAACAATACAAGAAAGACACTTTAACTTATCACAGCTCAAAGTAAAAAGATACTCACTACAGTACTGCTGCTTGCTACTGTTACGGGCTGCCAGGGGACTTCACATGCTGCTCTTGTCGTCTTCTCTTTTCTTCATCTGTGTTTATTTCTGTTTGTACGTGTAGCTGCCAGAAATAAGGTTAACCTTGCTGTTGTGTTCATATTGAAAAGTAGATTCTCCTTTTTCCAGGTAACCCTTCTTCTGTCCCACTGAAGTCCATTTATCTTAATCTGGATTAGCTAACTCAAGCAATTAAAGATAAAATTTGAATGAAAACAGGAGAATAGTTTCTTCAGACACAGTCATTGTGCCAAATCATGAGAAAACTAGAAGTCTCTTATCTTCACCAAGATTCTCCTCAAACTATGTAACTCAGATTTGTCTACTTGACTTAAATGCGTACATTTTTTGTTAGTGAGACATGCTAGTAACAAAGATTATAAATTGAGAATGGGTACTTGCCTATGAGTAAATCTTCCTTAACAGAATTACATAACTTACAAAACCTGTTTTTCTTTCTCTTTCTAGAGCTGAAGAATTTAGTTATTATGCACCTAGAATCTTTCCTGGTTCTCTTTAAAGCTCCTTTATTTTTCTTTCTCTCTTTTTCTCTATCTTAATCTCCTCCTCTCCTGCTCCTTAAGGCCTTGGAATATCTTTTCAAGTTTATTGTCCAATCTCGGATCCTTTACTCCAGAGCTACTTGTGGAATGGAGGAGGAACAGTTCCGCTCCAGCATCCAGGAACTTTTCCAGTCCATCAGATTTGTGCTCAGCTTGGACAGCAGGAGCTCTGAGACTCTCATCTTCACACAGGTTTGCTATTTTCTATGCTTTAACCGGAAAACCAGAAAGCAGCTATTTTCTGCACAGGTAGTATATGTGGGCACATGACAATTAAAAGCAGGTTAGTAGAGTTTTCGCCCTCTAACAAGCTGATGATGCTGGAAAACAATATAGCCAATTAATGTTATTAGACAGTAGCTTTGCAGCACTTCACAGATATAGGAGAGCCACGCTGTGGACTCTCAAGGGAAAAGTGACTTGTCACATAAGAATACAATTTTTGCTCTTCACAAAAGTAAACTGCATTTTCAAGTCTCTCATATGTCTTTTGGTTGGTCTCAAGAAATTTTAAATCCTTAATTGTAGTTGCTCAAGTCAATAGTTAGGGTCGTAACTTCTCTGCTGTGATGTTGCTCAATTGATGTACTTGCTGTCAGATAAACTTCATTCCAGCATGCTCTAAAATTATGGTCAGAATCATATGCAGCCTGACCACAAGCATACTGTGATACCCACACTCACATTTAATACATTATTTTGAATGTGGCCCAGATGGCTGCACGAAGAATTCATGTGGGCTTAAGATACTACTCAAAGTGAGAAAGCATGCTGCTAAGTTTTGTTTCATATTTTAAAGACTGCTGTACTAAATTACAGACTTCTGTATTTAAAAGTTTTAAACAGTAATGTCAAATGTGTTGTGTGTGCCTCAGCTCGGAGTATGTCAAAATGGACCGCCTAGAACTTCCTGGTAATATGAAGGTGATTTGTAATCCCTAATTTACTATTTACAAATGTTTTGAACACCTACTGTAGTTTGCCAAAGAAGCAGTTGCTGTGAACGTTGCAACAAAATGGAGTGACTCCACTGGTTAGGGAAGGTGCCAGCAGTGTGATCTCTTTCTTAAGCTGCTGTGAAAGATTTTGAGAACAGCTGCTCTAATGTTTTTTTAATCACCTATTAGGGAGTATAATAAGATGATCCAGAACATGAGAAATCAGTGCACAGAATGTTGCAGGAAAAGTGACAGTGAGTGGAAACAGC
Source organism: Elanus axillaris (assembly GCA_026212715.1). Taxonomy (NCBI): domain Eukaryota; kingdom Metazoa; phylum Chordata; class Aves; order Accipitriformes; family Accipitridae; genus Elanus; species Elanus axillaris. The sequence continues at coordinate 5,073,092 of JANZLQ010000037.1, read as the reverse complement.
ATCTTATGAATGCAGGCTGTCTAGGGTTTTTCGTTTTTTTTTCAGTTGTGTTGGTCACAAATACAGAGGGAGACAAGATTTAAGGATGGGGTTATTTTCCCTTTTTCTCTTTGTCTCTTTTCTTTTTTTCCTCCTTTCTCTCACTATGGTATTTCTTACTTTGGACTTCTGTAATTTTTAAAGCCTGTCCTTGTTTAATCTTTGAAAAGTTTACTTTTTGTTTCCCCCTTGCCACTATGTTGCCCCTTGATCCCAATTGCCCCATAGGCCTCTCAGCCTGGAGGGCAGGCAAGCGGAGCTGGGACATGTGCCCCACAAAAATGTGGTGGTACTTCAAGGCCGTCATTTAATTCTGTAAGTAATGATCCCCAGAACTACATGAGTATTTCATCATGGATGTTCCCAATTAATCCCTTTTCCCTACCCCAAACCCTCTTTTCCTCTGTATAACCTGGAATTTAATGTTTAAGTGGCTGGTACTTTAAAACTAGGAAATGTGCAATATTTCAGTAATTAATGGAACAACTTACGGCATCCACACACTGAAAAGACAGTACTGAGGGTGTATGCAAGATTATATACGTCAAATTGTTAAGGAGAGCCAAAGAGATTAGGTACTAGTTCTAGAAATCTGGACAACTGTTAAATATCTACAAAAATCCTTGAGGCCATAGCAAACATAATTTTCTTCACACTTGTCCTCTTATGGAGGATATTAGAGAGATCTCAATATAGTTCTTTACAGCAATGAGATTAAAACTGATTATGTCCTTCCCTCCAGGCAATTAGTTTGACATGAGTAATGTTCCAGCATATTTTAGGGTGTTGTACAGAAAAGGGCCCTCCAAGGAACTGATGGAACAACGTAGCTGTTCCTCAAGATGGCTCCAGAGCTTCCTGAAGAGTTCCCATGTGGATCCTTGAATTGCTACTGGATATCCTAAATCACCACAGAAATCCTTCTGCTTTATATAATAGAAATAAGTTTAGGAAAACTCCTGTAAGGATTTGTTGGGCCAATATTGTAATTTCACTTGTATTATCCCAAAGATAAAGATGATAACTGAATTTGTGGCTGCTATAGCTTTCCAAGAGTACCATGAGCTATTTAAATGATTCATATTTGTTTACTTTGTTAGTACATTGTATGTATGTAGCAACAAATAGGTGACAACACCCAGGAGGCTATGTGGGTTTTTGTCTAATCTGAATTGATTGTAACAAGACAAGATGTTGAGAGAGATAACGAGCACGAAGAAGAAAGAGGTAAATTTATATTCAGAATAATTTAATGGGCTCTACAGTGTTAGTTGTAAAAATAACTTAGGCTTTGCTCAAAGACTATTGAATAGATATCACTGTTGTTTGAAGGAAAAGATACTTTGAGGAAGGACTTGGCAAAGAAGGAAGCTGTGTATTATATGGGTTTAGGAGAGGCATGCAAAGTGTTAGAGCAAGTGTGCGAGCGGTACAGAAAAGTTTATGCAATGAGAAAACAAGAAAATCTGTGAGGAAAAGGAGAACTTGCAGATTAAAAGAAAATATCAATAGGTAGTGAGACTCTGGCAAGGCAAAGCTGAACAGAAATCTGCAACGAAGTTTGGTAATTTTGAACTTCTGCAGGACATCAGTGCAGCTTGTGTGGAGAGCTTCAGACAAGGGAGGTGGGAACAGCAAGAAGGGCAGTGTGTGCAGAGAGTGGGGTGGTGGATGGGAGTAAGGCAGCTGAATCAAAACCAGACTGTGCAGCAGTTCAGTAAAGCAACCATCTAGAGATTTAGGTAGTTACAATGAGGAAACAGGTATGGACCTTGGGTAGGACATAGAGGAAGAAAGAGAAGAATTTTAAAACAGTAGAGGTGTGTGGCAGTTGTTAGGTATGACACCAAGTCTATGGAACTTGAGGACAGAGTGATGCATGGAATTTTCTACTAGTATGAAGAAATTAATTGAAAGACTGTTAATAAGAGATGAAGAGTTTGATGTTTTTGTTGTTGTTGTGCTGATGTTGTTTCTGCACTTTAAGAATCACCGTCAAGGATAGCTGCAGCTTACTGGAAATATCTGTTACTGCAAGACTCACATGCACACTTACTTGCATGATGTGATGTCTCTTTCACATGAAATTGCACCCCACCCCTGTTGCACAAATACTATAATGTCACATGACAGTGCTGCTATGATTAAGGGTCTGCCAACATGTTCTTCAGAATATTTTCTGAAGAGTTTTAACTCTCTTAGGTAGTTGCTAAGTACAAAAAATCGGTATGGCACTCTAATCAGAAGCAAGTTTTATATTTTTTCAAAAGTAAATCAACAAAAATGGGCTATCTTCTGTTCTTCAGATATCTCAGGTTTTTTCTGTTTTATAAGCTGTGTCCTAAAATACAGTCTTGTGAAGGTCTACAGCACGTATATGCTCAACTTATCCTAAGACTTAGTATTGCAGCACCGCTTTTTATATACTATTTGTGATTTGTTCACTATGAACTATAGATACTGCAAAACATTAACACAAGCCATAGTGCACTATTTAGTAGCTTTGTGCAGACCCTTAATTCAGTTTTCTTGTTGTTTCCATTTCACTGCATTTAGCTGCAGTTGCAGAGTTCAAAATACTCAGCTTCTTCATTTACTTTTTTCAGGCTGCTTTGCTGAACTCCTTCCCCGCTATCTTTGATGAGCTGTTGCAGATGTTCACTGTGCAGGAAGTAGCAGAGTTCGTGAGGGGTACTCTGGGCAGCATGCCCAGTACAGTACACATTGGGCAATCAATGGATGTTGTTAAGTTACAGTCTATTGCACGCACTGTTGACAGCCGCCTGTTCTCTTTCTCAGGTAAGACAAGAGGTATCTGAGGCTGAGTCTTGCTGCTGAGAGTAGGAACATGTTACATTTACTTTGCAGTTGCTTTGTTGCAAACAAATCATTGCTGAATGCCAATAATCTTGCTAATTATTTATCTTGGCGGCATCATTGTTACATATATTCACTGCAGGTACTTTATAAGTTTCCCTATGGTAGAAAATGTTTATAAGTCCATCATGCATAAATTGTGGTTATTAAAGGTTGATAAAAATATGTACATTAACAAATCAAGTCAAATATTAAAACTGCAAAACCTCACTTGATACTTTGTATTAGTCTTCTATTGTTGTCATGGATAGGAAGATAACCTCCTTTCCATCAAGCTTACTGTCTGAGAAAGAGCAACAGGGAGATAAAGTTACGTGAGAAATCCACCACATTCTTTTAAAGTATGTTTAATCTTTACATTATAACTTCAGTATTTCTTTAGCTCAACATACTAGTAATTCTTTAAGTATTCTTTAAGTAATTCTTTAATTGAATGAAGAAGGGTTGAAGATTGTGAGTATATTTCATACATAAAGGTCTGAATGGAAGTGATGAAGGTAATAGTAAGAGATAAAAAGCACCATTGGACTTATCTTCCCTGTAGTGAGGATCTCAGGTTAGTGCGCTCAAATTACTCTACTCAGTGCAAGGCAAGAATGGTAACACAGAATTATGTTTAAACCATCTGTTGTAATTGTTTATAAACATTTATTTTCCTAAATTTGAAATTCATCTCAAAAAACATGAGAGAGTGTAAAGAATGAACAGATCAGTCCAAAGGTGGCTGTGAAACAGGCAGTTCATGGGCAAAAACCTCTCATTCTGTCTTCTCAATATAGCCAGGTGTAACTTCACTCATAGGGTCCAGGGCTTTAGACCTTCCCATTAACCTTCATTTCTCCTTTACAACAACACTGAACTAATGATGCTTCTACCTACTGCATAGCACCATGACATCTCCCTACAGCATGAAAAACCAGAAAGCAAGTTCCAGCATTGCAGGCAGCTATGACTGCATAGGTGTTGCATTTTCTACCCACCATAATGGTAGACCCCTATCCTATTCCTTCCCATGCACGCATGACCCGATACTCCCAAGTCAACACTCTCTCCCATGTCTCATCTGCCCTTAGGAAGATGAATCTAGTTTCCAAAGTTATCTTTTGCTTGCCCACCCTATCTACTCTTTAGGTCTTGCAATTAAAGGAAGATACATTCTCTTTTTCTTGCCTCCCAGATGATGATGACTTGTTTTCCTTCTGTCTTGCCTATCAGTCCATTTGCATACATCTTGCCACTTTTTTCCCTTTTTTTTCCTGTTTTGCCTACTGTTTTCTGCAGCTTCTAACTGCTTTCCCTTCTTTAATAAGATTAAGGTTTGTCAGCCACCTAAAGGAGAAGAAATAGCCAGTTTCCAAGAGGCATACATTGGAGAAGGTCTATTAGCTGCGGCGATAGAACTGGAAAGCAAGAGAAAGTGAGGAAGGGTTTGCACGAAAGAAAATCAACATTAGGAAATATCAGTTCACAACTGTTGTTTCAAAGTGAATCACTATTGAGAACATCATGTATACTGCATTTCTGAAGCTTTGAAGCTAGATGCACTATTCACTCGTTAGATACAGTTCTTGGAAGCATAGTATACTACAATCTGTACAACACAAATTGCACCAGTTAATCAAACATGCTGTATATCAGTAGGCTAGTTTAGATACCAAAAAAACTGCTGGCTAGGATGGTTGAAATTTAATTTTCCTTTGGAAGAACTGTGATCTGATTTTCCTTCTCTCAGAGTCCCGGCGCATCCTGCTACCTGTAGTTCTTCACCACATTCACCTTCACCTGCGACAACAGAAGGAGCTACTTATCTGCTCTGGGATCCTCAGTAGTATCTTCTCCATAATCAAGACCAGCTCTTTGGTAATCTGCTGCTTGATATTTTTTATTTTTTTCTTTTATTGCACCACTGAAGGATTTTTATAGGTTAATACAGGTTTTTCAAAGATCCTTTTAAAAATGAAATTCTGCTAACTTTCTGTCAGCAGGAGAACATCTGAAATGAGGGTCTGCTTTTGTATGTGTGACTCAGAGCACTCTGATTACACAGTGTTCTTGCTGTTAGGAGGGGAAAAAGCATACGCATTTACCAGGTTTGACAGTGTTTAATTTTCTTCATCCAAGCCCAGAACTTAGATGTCAGTAGAGTTTAAAAGCTCTACACAGCTCTAGGACTTGGTAGTTCTGCAAGAGACAGTAACTAGCACTTTGTGATTCATGTTAAGACAATACTCTAAAATTATCCAATCAGTGAAATCACACTTCTGGAAATTGCTGCTGAGTTTAAAAACCCAGCCTTGATCATCATAATACTCTGACCTCAAATGCTAATTTGATCATTTAAAGGAATGCTCACAAACAGAGGGTGGTGAAGTTTCCCCACCTGACTCTAAAGGAGGAAGCTCATGGTGCTAAATATAATTCATACCAATGTGCATTTCCAATTACAAGTTATGGTTTTGTGTGAAAGGAATGAGATGAAAGGTATCATGGTAATAAGCCAGAATAATACTGCCAAGGAATGGAAGTTCCTGAACATAAATAACTTAATCCCGTTGTGTTCTAGAGTGTATGCAGACCTTTGATTATAGATATACCTTTATGGCTGTGACCCTGAATGTTTCCAACAGAGACTAACAAGGTAACACACACACACACACACACTGGCATCACAACAGTATCTGGTACCAGTGAGGAATTTGACTGAACCCGATTCTTGATTGAATTTGATTCTTTGAACCTGTTACAGAGCTCTCTATCAAAATGAGTTTGTGGTACGGCTGACTGTGCAGAATTGTCTTTGCAAATTCTGTTCTCTCAAGTTTCTAACTGTCTGTTTGCTCACCACTTACTGTAGGAGGGAGATGTCGTGGAGGAGGTTGAGATGATGGTGGAGAGCCTCCTGGATGTGCTTTTACAAACTCTGCTTACAATCATGAGTAAATCGCAGTCTCAGGAGGCGGTAAGAGGGCAGCGTTGCCCGCAGTGCACAGCAGAAATCACTGTTAGTAACTAACAATCAGTTTCTATTTCCTGCTTCTCTAACCTTTGGTTCAGTCCCTCGCCACCACTGGCACCTCATTATCATCTCTGCTGCATGAATGCCCAGGGCTTTGTCTCCTTCCCTTAATAAGCCACAAATCCATTCCTTCCTCTGTGCAGTAGTGAGGTCTGCAGGGAACAGCAGAGCTCAGGAAGCTTTTGTGGATTTCCAGGTTATTTTCTTGTTTATCTTTGCAGCTGTGATTGAGAGTTATTGCTTAGAACTTGAGGCATATGCTAGCTGGGTAGCTGCCTAGGGCTTCACCCCTAAAAAGGTATCATCAAGGACTATATGAGTATCAGGCTGTGATTCATAAGACAGAATACCATAATGCTCAGTGGACAAGTCCCTTTACTTAACACCCTGGAGAGCTCCTATCCAAGTTCACTGATTATGTCATGCAAATGAAAGACAACATACTTTTGAAAAATAAATTAACAGATTGAGATTGGTTGGAGAAGAGGGAAAAGCCACCACTTTGTCCAGACTGACAGCGTAGACCCACGGGAAGAAATTTTTTCTTGGACATGCAATGGAAGAGGAGAAAAAGAATAAAATTTTGCTGTTCAGCTTTCTTTTCTGGATTTGTTGCCCTTTTCTGTTCTAGCCTATTTTAGTCTATTTTTGCTTGCCAGAGTCTCTAATGCAGCTTTTGCACAAAGTATGTTGTTAAGCTGTTGTTCAGAACTCCTCTTTTTTTTAGACTTCCTTTTTTATCACATAGTTGAAACCTCAGAGGTATTGCTGGGGGCAGATGTACACTAAAGTACACAGAAGAGAAAGGTTGTATCTTTCCATGTTAGCCCAAACAGAGTAACAAATGGTAGAATCCTAATAAAGAACAAGAAAATTTAGTAATTTTAAGGCACGTTCTTTGATACAAAACAAGAAAGGCGCTAGCTTGCAAATGTCTGGTAGCACCTCAGTTTCCTTTTATTCCTACCATTTGACTTAGCATTATTTATCACACACTACCTCACACCTAAGAGCACACCTTTTTTCCCAGTGAAGTTCAGCCCTGTAAACTTTATTGGAAGAACCTATGCCAAAGCTTCTGGGTACATGCTTGAGCCAATTAGAAAAAGAAATAAAAAGGAATGGACAGTCTCAGGTATAAAATCCCCTTGTATTTTGAATTTATATTTCACAGCACAGTGATACGTGGAATCTTATTACATACTGCTTAGAAAATATTTTGTATATTTTCCAAATTAATTGCTCATTGTCCCAGAAAAAAATACTGTTGTGCAAGGGACTGGCAGTCAAAAGACATAGTCCTTAACGTTCTTGGCTCTGCCTTGCTTGTTATCTTGGACAGATTGCTTAACTTCTCTGTGCTTTGCTTTCAGATATGTAAAATGGGGCAGCTCATCTTTGGAAAGCACTTTGGGATACTGTGGTAACTGGTTAGGGTGCATCTGCTTTGCAGGCCAGAAATGTAATTGTAGCTCATGTAGGCTTACGCAAACTATATTCAGAGTATCTTACTGGAATGCTGTTAGTACTGTAGCTATGACAGCACATAACTTGGTGAACACTAATAAGCCAAACATTTACAAGATTCCAGACACCTTTTGTAGCCCATACTGATCCAATGCTGTCATCGCTATACTATTTTGAGTATCTGAGCCAATTAGTTTAAATAATTCCTGGTATGTCTGCATGAGCTGCAGTCACACCTTTGACAGACATAGTATATTAAGTAACTGAAAAAGGTGACTGTCAAAAACTGCATGCTTGGAGGGCGATTCATTAATATCTGTATTAATAATTTTAAATTATTTTTGTTTACACTAGAACATTGGTTAAAAGACATCTGTGGAGGAGCTTGTAAGAGGTGTATTCCTATGTATTAACAGTAACTCAAGAATTGTTAACATGCAGTATTTTTAATCTCTGTGCATGTCAGCTTTCCTCTCATAGGCATTGGGGCCATTTCAGACCCCTCCCTTTATACCCTACCCCAGGCTGACTTTTATATTTATGAAATTTCAGATTATCTGAATTAAATAGTTTCTTATTTGGTCAACAGGGAGAATATGTCTCCTGCCTTTTATCTTTGCTTCGTCAGATGTCAGACACTCATTTCCAGCACTTACTGGACAACTTCCAAAGCAAGGATGAACTAAAGGTACAACAGAACATCATGTTTGTAGGGTGGTTCACTCAGAGTGGGAGAGCAGAGGGAAATCCCTCCAGTGTTACTCGCTCTGCTAATCATTCCCATTCACTGGCACTCTATTCACAGACCTTCCTTTCACCTTTATAATGATAGGAGTTGCGTTACAAAAACATTTAAGACCACTGAATTATTTTCATAACAGCAAATAAAGTCCCAAAATAGATGTTATTAGACATAAAAGGACATTGTTATTGTACCATGTAGATAGAACATAAAGGAATGGGTTTTTTTAATGCTGTGAATGTAAAGTCAGTTGTTCTACAGAATTTTACGAGATGTTCAATATCCACTGGAGCTTACTTACAAAGGGTGTTGATTTTATGCCAAAAGAGAATTCCAGGCCTTTTCGGGGATACAAATGTCTCTAGCAGATGAAATCTTTTTTGGGAAAGCAGTAACCTTACTACTCGCTGCATGCTTCCCAAATTTGTACACATTAACTTAAATTATGGCTGTCCTTGAACATAAGGGGTTGGTGAGGGCTACAGACCTCTCTGGTGGCTTTTTTGTCACTGACATTTTGAAATGGCAAATCTCAAAACAGCAGAAACTAACTTTTAATCTCAACTTCCACAGGAAAGAGAAGTATCTCTGACAACAGTCTGTTTAAAAGGCAGAATAATTTCATATGTAAAGACAAGATTTTATATAAAATGCTTTTGATTAGCATGGCACTCAATAAAATGTGGACAATAAGAACAATGTAATGTGGCAGAAAATTACGTTGCCTTAACAAATGACATGGAGAAACAGTGAGAAGTCCTCTCTGAATAGGCTTTCAGCTTCTAAATATTTCAAGTGCATTTAGAGAGGCATATCGGGGAGATAAATTTGGGGTGATATAATTCTTACCTTTGGGCTGCAGGGTTCCATGTATCTCAGGTTGATAGTTATCTGAGATTACTACCTTTCAGGTAACTTCCAAATTGGTCATAGGAAAATGATTTGGTAAATTAATTCCTATTAACTTTTAATAGATATTTTTGAAAGCTATCTAAACTATAGTTCTTAGGTTAGACCAGTGAAAAGGTTTGTCATTGAACTGAAATTTGTCTTTACACCCATAAGAACAAACACTGTTGTATCTCTGTGTCGTGGTTTAATGTCAACCAGCAACTAAACACCACGTAGCCGCTCACCCCCTTCCCCCCCTCAGCGGGATGGGGGAGAAAATCGGGAAAAAGAAGTAAAACTCGTGGGTTGAGATAAGAATGGTTTAATAGAACAGAAAGGAAGAAAGTGATTATAATGATAACAACACTAATAAAATTACAACAGTAGTAGTAAAAGGACTGGAATGTACAAATGGTGCACAGAGTAATTGCTCACCACCCACCGATTGACACCCAGTTAGTCCCCGAGCGGCGATCCCAACTCCCCCACCACCCAGTTATTTCCTGAATGTGATGTCCCATGGCATGGAACACCCCTTTGGCCAGTTTGGGTCAGCTGCCCTGGCTGTGTCCTGTGCCAACTTCTTGTGGCCCTCCAGCCTTCTTGCTGGCTGGGCATGAGAAGCTGAAAAATCCTTGACTTAGTATAAACATTACTTCGCAGCAACTGAAAACATCAGAGTGTTATCAACATTCTTCTCATGCTGAATTCAAAACACAGCACTGTACCAGCTACTAGGAGGACACTTAACTCTATCCCAGCTGAAACCAGGACACTGATAATCTAAGGATATGATCAGGAGTGTCACAGAGGCTGAAGATTTTACACCCAACTTTTTTCCAGCTATCAGTTGACCTAATAAAATACATTACTTTTTTTCCCCTTCACATATTGCTGTAATAATATTTCCAATACTTTTTCTTGGATGGAAAGCCATTATGCTCACTTATCACTGCTGCATCTAGGCCAAAATGAGGCCAAAAGTCAAGGAGCTTCTGATGCTTTACTCTTAGCTCAGTTACACCAAGATATTTATCTCCCCTCCTCCCCCCCAGTTAAGGCATAATGGTAGGACAGTTCTGAAGAAACCTTGCACTGCCACTTTCTGTGCTATCTTGATTTTGTGTAGAAGAAAAAAAAAACAATAAAATAATGGTTTGCAAGGCCAACAATTTGGCATGTTTTATCCTCACTGTTGTTCTTTATAGATACAGAAGTGCAGGTAGTCAAAAATCAGAAATGTCTTCAGGTTTGGGGATTTTTCTGGAAAGCCAATATTCAGCAGAATGTGTTTAAGAGATCTTTTCTGCTGCATGCTGACAGAAATGGGATTTTCTGTTACTATTTTAAAAAGCATATGTAGGAATTTCATTGGGCTTGGGTGTGTGGTTTTTTTGTCAAATTTGTGACATAAGTGCAAAGAAATTTGCACAGATACGTTAATTAAAGGAGTGCATAAATAAATGATTATGATTCCAGTATATTTGAAAATAGCTGCAAATCGACACTGGAAATCTGGATGATATGAGAAGTCATATACAATTATGCTTACAAGGAAGTTTTTCATCTCACTGTAGAAGTTAAGATGTAAAAGACAGCTGCAACTTGCTTAGTACATATTAGATGCATACAAAATGGATAGAGCCATATCCCAATATATGTTGTTTCCATGTTTTCAGGTGAGTGGCCTAGTAACACAAAGCTCAAGTGGAGCACACTTAGCTTAATTGTATTTCTTATAATCAAAGATTATAAGAATCTGCAACTACTGGTGATTTTGTAAAATTCTCTTCCCTATGTGACAGGAGTTTCTCCTGAAGATTTTCTGTGTGTTTCGGAACCTGATGAAAATGAGTGTCTTTCCTCGAGACTGGATGGTGATGAGGTTGCTCACCAGCAAGTAAGTAGAGAAACAGGTATAAACTGTTGACATTCCTTATCAGAATTTTTTCTCCTCAGGTGTCATGCAGTGTGTTTCATCAGACTGATCAAGACAGGAATTCTGGAGTGCTCATCCTCATTCTACAGTTATTTTAACACTCTGGACCAAACTGGGACTTCTGTATTTGTTCTGTTTCTTAAATTCTACCAATATGCACAGGTATCAAAGAGTTAAAGGTTTAAACCCAAAGCTGAAGTAGCTACATTGAGGATAAGAGTGGCACAGCAGCTACCATAACACATGGCAAGAACAGCTAGCCCCATACCAAGTGGTATTAACCAGCAGGCCTCTCAACTCCCTTTCTCAGTAAATTACTACATTAAACATCTGTCTCTCCCCATAAACATCACTCCTTAACCTACCTAGAAGGAGGACTCGGTTATTTAAGAAAAGGAGAAGCAGACCCTAGCGATGACATCAAGTGCATTACATACAGAGTTATTTCTCAATTAAATTGTCATCTACTATTTTAATGCTTGATTTTATCTAATTTTCTTGCTTCTGATGGGTTAAGTACTATGCTGTTTGGAATGGCAGCAGCATGATGAACACAGGGTGGCTGGAATTATTTACTAGTTTCTTTAGATAAACTAGCTGTAGAATTACCACTGAGTAACTGACACCAGGGGGGTTCCCATTACAAGAATTTTTCCTAAAGGCTGAATGCTAACCTGAGCTGTACACTTTGTGAGTTCACTGTGCTAATGAAAAGTGAAAGAAGTGTTTTTCAGTATTTCAAGAGCAAAGGTTAAATGAAGTTATATAAGAAAAATCCACATGAAAGGGTAGTTACCTCCGATGCTGTAGGCTACCTAGTTCCCTTTGGCATAATTTTGCTATAAACCTTTAGATTGATAGGTATGTTTAGCAGTGTTACTGGAAGTATTGCTTGCATGTGAATCAGAGATATGCTGGTTTTTTGATACTATCGTTGCCTTAACTACATGCCATTTATTAATTCCTGAATTTATCATATGCCTTGATTGCCTTTTGCTAAGGTGTATTTAGTCATCTACAAAAAGATACCAGGGAATTCAGAACTGGCAAAATACTCACAAATATCTTGAGTTGAAGTGTGAGCCAGATAAAGGACCGTTGTATAGCCAAGAATGAAAATAGCTCAAACTTTTTTAGTTGCTCTTCTCTGGAAAAAAAAAAATCTTTCTGCTTAAAATAGGAGGAAGATGGGTGTATTTTTTCATTTCACTGGAGGTAATATGGCCTAGCTATGCAAAATAGACAGGATTTTAAATGCTCCTGTGTAAATTCCAAAATAATGAAAATTCTTAATCTTCTATAACTTAGTACAAATTGTTTACTAAAACATAGATGGGTGACTTTATGCAAATCTAGCAGTGACTACCTGAAAAATGCCCATCTCTGTACATATAGTAAAATCAGCACCACAAAACACTGTAATATGTTATACTCCAGATTCAAATGTTCTTTTTTTTTTCCTTTTTTTTTTGACTGCAGTATCATAGTTACAACAGTTCAGTACCTGTCTTCTGCACTGCATAAGAATTTCACGGAAACGGACTTCGATTTTAAAGTAAGAATTGATGCTCAGAAAATGTTATGACATCTTTTTAAACTAGCAGTAACAAAGGAACAAAAGCTGTTTTCTACATTAGCTGATTATATTTGCAGCATTTATTTGAGTATCTGTGAGGAAGATGACCTAACTGATAAAACACGGGAATTTGAATCTGCTGTGAAATTGAGGGAAAGTAGGACAGATACACTGTGAGATCAAATCAAGAAAATAGAGCCCCTCATAAAGGAAATCAGTATCTTCATAAGCAGTAAAGCTAATGAAGCATGCTGTCTTACAGATTTGTGGTTAATAAAATATGAACTTGGGCAATGCTTTTCCTGAAGTTGGGGCATTCATGATCTTCCTCTCCTAGAGGTCTCTCTTTCAGGCTATTGACTTAAAACTTGGAGGAACACAGTATTTTAGAGAGTGTTTTCCCGCTGTCTGATGTAGTTGAAAATGGGCAACAAGTTCATGTTACTAAGGGAAAGCTGCCAGACGTGTACCTATGCACACGTACACACAGCAATAATGGCAAAAGCCTCATTTCTTTGGGAAAACAGACTAAATTCTAGGGCTCTCATTCATGATACAATGTAATCTCTGGGGACTTTTGAGGGATATAATCTGTTCAGCCTACAGAAAAAACTCAAAGCTTCACTGAAGTCACCAGGTTTATTAATTTTTGAACTCTGGTGCTAAGAGGAAAGCCCAGTGGCATTACCTTCTTGGGGGTTTTAATTTTAGTTCCTACCAGGTTTTAAATAATCTATTGGTATCCTTAAGAGTTTAGTATCTAAATAGTTAAGATACACATTGATTAAGTTATGTCTTGATTACAAAAAGGAACAGTCTGATTCTACATATATAAAGGACCATATGTCTTCCTACACTTGCTTAAAACTTACTCCCTGGACTGTAATGTTATAAAACTTCCTTCCTGTGTCACAGGTGTGGAACTCTTACTTCAGCCTGGCAGTTTTGTTTATAAACCAGCCAAGTCTCCAACTAGAAAATGCCACACCAGCAAAGAGGAAGAAGATTCTGGATAAGTAAGAACATGTTTTGTTGTGTTCCCAGCCTTTTCTGCCACCTCAAAAATGAGACTTCTTATTCTACCACAAGTCCCTGTGATTTATTATGGAACTTGGGATGTAAATGCTTGAGAAATAAATAAGTAGATCTCTTAATACAGTATTCAGTGATTAGTTCAGTTGTTTGATATTCTTATGTTGACTTAAATGTGAATTTGATTATTATTTTTTATCATCAATGCCTTGCCATCTTTCGTTCCATTAGGTAGTTGTCTATATCATCTCTTTCAGATATGGCGATATGAGAGTGATGATGGCATACGAGCTCTTCAGCATGTGGCAGAACCTGGGTATGTCTCTTCCCTCTCTGTCCTAACAACCAAAGCCAAAGTAACCCCAGATTTCTGTTGGAATTTTTTTTTCAACTTTTTGTAGCATCATAGAATACTTAGTGTCTCTTAAGAGTTGTAAAACCAGGAAGCACTTCTCCCACCAAAAACTCTCTTCTGCATTGTCTCATCGTATTTTTTTTATTTAAAATAATACTCTCCTATGAATTTGAATACTTTCTTCTCAAATGTGACAGTGGCAGATTTTGGTTATTTTGACACATCAGTGACAGTTTTTATGTATTTGCAAATATAAAATCAGCTTTTTCTAATCCCTTCAACTGTGCTGCAGTCAGGTTCATATGGAGATATACTGTTACTCTTTGATTTGTGTCTGATCCATGGCTGTAAAGCAGAAATTTTCACAGCTCTAACCAACTTTATAATTTTCTAGATGATTCAAAAGCCAAAGTTGTCATGTCTCAAAATTATAGAATCATAGAATCATTTAGGTTGGAAAAGACACTTAAGGTCATCAAGTCCAACAGTAAACCTAACACTGCCATGTCCACCACTAAACCATAGCTATGTGCATTTGATAATAAAGCCCAGAAGTGGAATACAGTAAAGCTTTTTTGGTGTCTTCAGGTATCTAGTATGCACAACAAATTTTATGTTACCGCTTTAAAAAAAAACCAAAAAAAATCCCTAAAAAACAAAACAGAAAACCCAAACTAAACCCCACAAAGGCACTGTCCACAACACAACATTTGTGATAAAATTTCAAATTCTGCAATTCATTTGACCTTTTCATATATATTTTAAGAAATAAATCATGTTACAAAATGGGGAAAAATATATCTTGTCATAGGTCTCAAAAGGTAAATAGATATTTTTCATCTAGGACTTGCACTTCTAGAAGTCTGCTGCAGCAGTCTTGGGTTTAGGTAATTCAGGATTTTGTTAATAAAAGAGCCAGATAACATCTGTACTGCACCAGAGCAAGTCCAGCTAGGCCAGTATCCTGTCTCTGTCAGAGGCTGAAAATTAATACCTGTGGAAATGTTTGAGGACAAAGGAAGCATATAGTATTCTAGAGGAAAATAAAGAAAAAGGTTTGCTGATAGAGATCACAAATAATACAAGGTTCTGAGAACAGGTAAATCATTAAGAGAGCAAAGGAATGATACAAATCAGATTGGATAACTTGATAATGTGGCTGCAAGCAATATATTCAAAAAGCCAAATATGAACATTTTATCTGTAGGAATGTATTTATACATATATGTATGCTATTCAAGAAAACAGAGACAAATTTATCATGCTGATAATCAGCTGAATGGGAGCTACCTGTAAAATGCCATGAGTTAAAAACATACCATAATCTTTGAGAAAAAATGTAAGAATCCTGAGTAAGAAAAGAGAGACAATATTACTGCCACAGGTTTTTTATAAGTGCACCTTGATTCTAGAATAGTTTGCCCAGTCCTGCTTTCTACAGCTCAAAAACAAACCCCAAACCCAAAGCAAAGACAAATTGGACAGAGTTCAGAGAAGAGTCAGGAAGATGACCACACAAGTAAAAAATTTGCCTTGTTATAAAATACTGAATAAGCCTCACCCATCTTGCACAACTAAGATGATACAGCTAGGCTTGATCACAGTTTCTAAGCATGTGTGTGAACAATAGGAGGCTCTCCAACGTAGCAGAGATCAAATAACCAGAAAATGATGCTAGACAAACTAAAATGAGAAGTGAGAAGCCCGTTCTAGATATTTAGATACAGATATTTATCACTGAATGTTGTTCCAAATATAGCTATTTTGATTTATTCTCTGTGACCGCACAGTAAGCATGCCAGAGAAGAGATTGTTAGCAAAATGCCTTGGTTTTGTATTGCTGAGAAGCAATGCAATTTGGTCCTAAGTCAAGGTCAGTTATGAAATTGAGACTTCTATAGCACTGAGGATGAAGAGCTGTGTAGTTCTCTGAAATCTGTATATGCTCTATTAAATACCATTGTTCTCACCAGCCCTTTCAAAATCTTTGTCTTCATCAATTAGAAGCATCTGTGGCCTCTTTTCCCCCAGTTAGTATGTTTTAGTTTGGTTATTTTTGACAGTCTGAATTCCTTTGCAAGTAAAATGCATTGATGATTTTTGCTGGAGGCTTTCACAGTGAAATTAAAAATGCTTTTAGAGACTATGCAAGGAATATTGTAAAGCAAATACTGTTTTTCCAGTCCTTTCAGGAAAAGAATGTTTGCTTTTCTAATGCTTATGCCACTACTCTGTATATGTCATTACTGCAGGGGTTCCCTGTTTTCTCAGTGACAGAAAATGAAGGCATTTATTTAATTACAGTTGCTTTGTGTTGTACAGGTGAGCATAAGATTCACTTTATTCCGGGAATGATTGGCCCCTTTCTTGGTGTTACACTTGTTCCACAACCAGAAGTCCGGAATATCATGATCCCCATCTTCCATGACATGATGGACTGGGAACAGAGAAAGAATGGCAACTTCAAACAGGTGAAGTCACTTCCCAAGCATTTGCAGTAGTCTTTGTCTTGCTCTGTCTATTTGCAATGTCCAGCTGGAAGCAAGGAGTTTGTATCTTGTTGATCTGTTTCTAATTGTGAAGATGACATTGTCATGTAAATACATAAAAATAAAAAATTTGAAGCACAATTCACAAAGCTATTACAAGACTCCCAAGATTATTTGGACAGTGCACTTTAGGGCAAGCTACACCCATGAACACAGAGAAAAGGAGCGATGTGTTCATCACACTGGAGATGAGGAAGAGAAAATAATTTTTTAAGTGCTGGGTTCTCATTGCTCTCATTGGTTTCACTTAGATTATTAGTCAACCATTAAATGGGTCAGACTGAGAAACCAGAAACGGAGGTGTAAAGATTTAGCCAGTATTTGTGAAAACAGTGGTCCTTGCTTCTCCGTCTTCAATTTCCAGCTAGAAAGTGGTATTGTGTCATTAAATAATTATACCATGCTTTGAAACAGACTTTGTGACTGTATTTTTTGAGAAATTGTAGTAGCTCTCCTGGAATGGTTATACCCAACAACAGTTCTGTAGTTTCCACCTGCTGTGAGCTTGGATTGCAAAACAAGGAGAGGAGTCTTCATCATTTTGTTGCCCAGTCATGGTCAGAAAATTGCTTAAATTTTCCACTGCAAAACAGATTTCAGAAGTGCGAAGTATTAATAATGAAGGATTGGTTTGGTCTGGATCCTCAGATGACAGTGCTTTATTGTCATTGTGTTTGGGGTAATACTGGGGGCAAGTATCTGCAGATAAGTGTTCTGAAGGAGTAAATCCTTTAGATTATCATAATTCATGTAATTATTTATTATTCACACACATTAAAATGCCAGATCTAATCAGTTGTTCCAGGAGAAGAAAAGACCTTTTCCATAACCTGACCAATTAAAGGCTGTGTGGAAAAGTATTACCAGGAGTTTGTTTTTCTTCCTTTTCAACTCCCTTGATTATTACTATTATTATTATTATTTACTACTATTATTATTACAGTAGCATTTGATCATGGTCCTCTTTTTGCTTGTTTTAGCATAACAGTAGAACAGTCCCTGCTTCTGGCATTTACAGTTATAAGTACCTACAGTCATCTTCAAGTTTCTGGACCTGTTTATACTTGCTGTATCAGGATGAACTCTTCATAATCTTAATTTTTATACTCACCAATGTATTCTAAACTAGAGCTCCAAGAGTATTTCCTGAATTACCTGTGGAGCAAATTTCCACACTGTTTTACGAAGCATATATTATAACTTTATAAGATTAATGACGGAATAATCATCTGTATTAGTGAGACTGAAGTAAATAGTTAAATAGCACAAGATGTATTAAACCTTATTAACATTAGCTGCTGGAACCAGGAAGTTATTTGTTTTCCAGTACAATGCTAGATTGCTGGACAGATGCATTACTGATTTCTGTCAAGTCATTGTAGATCACAAGCAAAGGGAGGGTAGGGTCTTTTTATTTAGAGCTTCTTTTTACTTTTTGAATACTGAATTGGTTGTCAAAAAATACAAAAATCCTGGAAATTCATTTTCAAGGCCTTTTTTATTTTCTTCAGTAGCTCATGTTTAACAGGGTTATTTTTGCAGTGATACTGGGTAACAATGCAGTCTGATTTATGGACTAAATCAGGCCTCCCCTTAATGATTTCAGCAACAAGACCACCAGCTCCATTTGTGTGCCACTGGATGATTTGCTTTTCCTTCTCATCTTTACTTCCTTTGCAATTTGGCAGCTGAAAAACAGAGAAACTCACACTATGCTTGTCTTCAAATAAAAACAGGCTATATTTCTACAAACAGTTTCAATATTTAGGAACCCCTGCCTTCTCATTAGTACTGAAAGTATGTTTTCTACAAGATTTCCAAGTCTACATGAAATTATTTTGATTAATGTTAAATACATTTATTTCTGTACTTGAATCAATTTTATGGGAACATCTGATACTAAACTGGATAATAAGATATATTGGACTAGGGTGGAAATGAATACATATTCAAAACCTTTGTAAAGGAAGAGAAACATAATGATATTGTTGTGGCCCTTTATATGCAAGTGTAAAAAGAAAATGCATCATGTAATAATAGAAAGGCATGACAAAACTGGGTTTAATGAATAAATAATCTTCCAGTGTAACGATGCCTGGATGATTAGAGATCGATTGCCAGTAGAACCATTACAGCAGACTAGTGGCAATCACACCATGAATTAGTTTCTATGCATGGATACTCTGTTACAGTACAGGATATAGTTTATCTGATACACTGGTTCACAGAAAGTGTGAGTGATTTATTCGGTAAGAGAATAAACGTCAGAAATTCCTGTGAAGAAGCAACGGTACTTCCCCTGGTATGTTCATTTAGACCCCAATAAGCAAAAGGATAATTTAGTTTTAGTCCTCCTATTTCACTGAAAAATGAGAAAAGTGTGTCCATTTGAGCCACAGAGAAATAAATCACATAGAAGTGGGTAGACCCAGGGCATGAGAAATAAAATATTCTTCCAGTCTTACTGGCATTTGGAATTCTTGTCTTCTACATGAACAGCTAATTTGTAACCAATCCCTCCTTCATCCAGGTGGAAGCTGAGTTGATTGATAAGCTGGACAGCCTGGTATCCGAAGGAAGAGGTGATGAGAACTACAGGGAACTCTTCAGCCTGCTGTAAGCTATGCCAGTTTCTGCTTGCTCTGTGTTGTGCAGGGTCACTGAAAGAGTCAAAGTAGTGATCTGTGTAGCCACAGCTGCAGTGCTGATCTTCAGAGAAAGCAGTAAAGGGCTTTCTGGCAGGTTTTCATTACATGGCTCAGTGAAATAGAAATACGTCACTCTAATTCTGAAACAAATAGAAGAAAAACCTAAATTCTTTGTTGTCTTTCTGTGACATCTAAGGCTGCACAGGTAAGTAGTTATCTTCCTCCTATCAAAAACTGATTTACTAGAGGAGCCAGTGCCTTTCTTTTTATGTAGCAGTAAGTGAAATCATGGCCTTAGGATTGTTTGGAGAAACAGTGTACTATCCAGCAAGTCAGGCCTTGTTAGAGCAAAAGAGTTTTTCCTTAGCATTTTCCTTTGCTTCTTCCAGTTTTTGAAGGTTGTGTTTTGGTTAGCTCAACAGTTGAAAGTTGCTTCCTCCAGAGTCCATCGTGACACTATATTTCCACTCCCTTTCACACCAAAAACCTGAACTCATAAGGATAAACTTAAAAGACTTTACATCTGACTATCCAATTAGTTACCTTTGATTACTGATCTGTCTTCAGATTTCATTTCCAGTGATCCTAGTTTATTCTAAAAGGACTTATTTTGAACTCTTAAAGTCCAGAGTAGTTAACCCTAAATATTTTAATACTCCAGTAAGCCACAGAGATCATTAGCAGAACTTGAGCCATATATTCCAGACAATTTTATGTGTCCCCCAATAGCATGCTGGCAGTTTGAGGCATAAACCTTTGTTTTGCTAGAACTAATACTTGTATTTCTGAATTTACAATGGCCCATTCATTCATTTTCAAGATAGGTAATCCTGCCCATCCCGTATGCTTATCTGTAGGAAGCATGTAAATGTATTTTTGATTTGTGTATATTCAGCCTTGGGGAGTCTGCATGTTAACAACATAAGTCTGTTTCAGGAATAAAGGAAATAAAATACTTTTTTTTTTTTTTTTTTATTCGCCTGTGTTGTGGTTTAACCCCAGCAAGCAACTAAGCACCACACAGCTGCTCACTCGCTCCTCGCCTGTCCCCAGTGGGATGGGGAGGAGAATCAAAACCAAGTAAAACTTGTAGGTTGAGATAACAGTTTAATAATAGAAATAAAAAATAAATAATAATAATTGTAATTAAAGGGAGGATAACAAAAAGAGTGTGAAATATAACCCAAGAAAGACAAGTGATACACAACACAATTGCTCACCACTCGCTGACTGATGCCAAGTTAGTTCCCGAGCAGCGACCCACCCCTCCCGGCCAGCTCTCCCCAGTTGATATACAGGGCATGATGCCACATGGTATACAATACCCCTTTGGCCAGTTTGGGTCAGCTGTCCTGGCTGTATCCCCTCCCAGCTTCTTGTGCTCCTCCAGCCTTCTTGCTGGCTGGGCATGAGAAGCTGAAAAATCCTTGACTTAGTATAAACACTACTTAGCAACAACTGAAAACATCCGTGTGCTATCAACATTCTTCTCATACTGAACCCAAATCACAGCCCTATACCAGCTACTACGGAGAAAATTCCCTCTAACCCAGCTGAAACCAGGACAACCTGAAGAGGAATATTGTGCATTTCCTTTGTTCCAGTTGAAGACAGTTGTTATCCAAAATGTTAAGATTTCAGGGACTGTACATAGCTTGTTAGTTATTTTTAGATGATGGTGACTGCATGTATTACCAAGAAACACGTCCTAGAAGCCCAGCAACCTCTTAGTTTGTATTTGCTACTGATTTTTCTGAGAACAATGTGAACTTTGAGGAAAAAATTCCACTAACTCAGTAAATACTGTGTGAAATAAACAGTTGACCCTGAATTCTACTGTCTCAACTGTACTGCTGAAATGTGAATTAGCTCCCTCAGCTAGACATCATTCCAGTATAGAAGAGTTTGCGTCTTCTGACTCAGGAAAGTGACACCCAGCAGAATTTCTTTCCTCTTACCAGTATAGAAGTGGCAAGTTCTTTGACTGGAGATCCAGTTTTGGGAAACTAGCATGTAAATTTGCTTTTTTTTTCCTTTTTAAATTTTGGCGTTCTCACTCTAGTCTTCTCTCATCCTTCACATTTGTCTCAGTGAGATGCTTGCTCTATTGTCTAGTTTGTTGACCAGGAACAGTTTGACTTTATGTATTTACAGTTTAATAAATTGTGACTCAAGGTTTGTTGGTTGGTTGCTGATTAGAGATGAAAATTTATGTAGGGATGAGCAAAGAAGAGGTATTTGCAGTAGGTTTAGACTCCCTTCCAACTTCTGACTGCTGATAGCAGTATTTAAGCTACAGGTAATAATGTGGGAATCAACTGTTGCTATAAGCATTGCTTTTTCATATATTTTAAATGGCAGTGTGAAGATATTTTTCCTTCTTCTGTCAATTCTGTAATTTCCTTGTCTTTGCTTTATGCTGCCTGGAGTAGAACCCAGCTCTTTGGGCCTTATCCCAGGTAAGATCGTAATTCTATGAATTTGTTTATGAGCAAGAAACCAAGTTGTCCGCAGCTGTCTTCATGCACTATACCATTTCCCTGGAAGCCTCATCTGCTGTCTTTTCATCTCCAAACAGTTTGCTGGAGAAGATTGAGCAGGAAACGTGGCGGGAGACTGGAATCTCTTTTGTTACATCAGTTACTCGTCTCATGGAGCGTCTGCTTGACTACAGGTATCTGGCGACAATAGTAATATATTCCAAGTATAAGAAGTTTGTAAAGAGGTAGTACTAAGTTTCTTTTCTACAGGGAATGTTTTTGTTGTTTATCAAGCTGCATGCTTCTCTGATGGCAAGTATTATGTAAGCAAGCCTAACTCATTGGTGGTGGGCTCTGAGCAAAAATCCTAAATCTTCATCTCTAGAGCCCTAATTCTCATTCCTGATAATAGCAAAGATAAAGAAATTTTTTAATGTGTAGTTTTGTTCTAAGGTTTTATTCAGGTTGCTAAATGATTAATTCCTCCTATCACTGAAATGATCTCACCTAATTTGGCAAAACAGATGCTAAATGCAAGAATGATCTCAAATGCCTCACTAAACCAAGATGTGCTGAATGCCTCATCTAGATACACAGGGTTGGAAAACTTTTCGTCTGAGGAAAGTCTGACATGTCAGCTGATGATGCGTGTGCAAGACTCCACTACAAATTAGACATCCTTTGTTTAGTTTTAGACTGAAGGTTGCAATGTGTCAATGCAGCCAAGCTTTGATTCAGTTACAAGAAAATATTTTAGCTTCATATATATATACATACACACTCAGAGTTGTTTTTATAGAAAGATAGACAATTTGAAACTATATAGAACTGCCCCAAATATTTCTCTCTTTAGCCTACTGACAAGAGTTAAAATAATTTTTTCTTCTGCTGCTGCTCATTATAGGTGAAAACCTGTGACTAGGCTGGGTATTCTGCAATACCAAATCCTTTTCTATGCTTTTTAGTTTGCTCTTTTCGTTATCCTTACCAGTTTGATCCAATCTTCTGTTTGTTTCCTGACAACAGCTGCTGTACAACTACTAGGCAAGACCAGGTATCGGAGACATTTAAAGGGAATGCAAGGGAGCCTTTTTTTTAATATGAAATTTGCTATCAATGCAACACTGATACACAGATATACATTTTCATGCCTAATTGTGGAACATATACCAGTTTTTAACTAATTTTTAATACATAGCAGGTTTTTTCATTCCCAGAGCAGCACAACAGGGAACTGCATTGGAATTTGGAAATACACAGGCATCTCTTGCAGTCCAGCTGCCAGTTAATTGACACAGTAGTTCTCAAGACAGTTTACTGTGTCACTGCTTTAACAATTTTGTGTCCTCTTCGCAAATAAATGCGACACTCTGAAGTCGAGATTAGTGATTTCTGAAGCCTTTAATTTTTTGTACTGCTTGAATGGAAATAATTTCTAAAATATTCCAGAAACTAAAGATAAATCTTGTGATTTAACTTACCTATGAAAAAGTTAGTAATCTAGTCTAAAATAGTCAGGTTCCACCTTTCAGCATGCCAACACTATATTGGATAACTGAATTTATGAAAGCTAATCCTTTGACTAGGAAACCACTAAACATTTACATTTAGATAAACAATAGTTTTTCACTTTATAATAGCTCATTCATTCAGATGATTTTTGGTGACTATCATCTGATTTTGTTCAGATCCTTGTAAGAAATGAAGTACCAGTCAGTCATTTAAGGTGCTTGTTCTCAGAAACAGACATGTAAGAGGACACTCAGTTCTCATATCATTTAAGCCATAATACAGAAATTTTTCTTAGAGGAACTTTACAAAATAGAGTTTATGATTAACTGTTGTTTGTGATCCAGGGAGACTCTGGAGGTTAAGATAGCTTCAAATTCATTTTAAAAGGACTCTTTTTGCAGATCTATGTTTTAACATTGCTCTGCTTTCTTAGGGACTGTATGAAAGGAGATGAAACAGAAAACAAGAAAATTGGCTGCACTGTTAACCTTATGGTAAAGATGTTTCCTTTATATCTTTGTGATACTGTGCAATGCTGTCGAAACTAGGATAGGAAAGGTTGGGATAGGAGTCTGTGTCAGACAAGTATAGCTTCAGAATCTGAGCACTGGGGTGATAGAACAGAATGACAGGGATTGTGAGGATCCTATGGAGGTCTCTGGTCCAACTGTGTGCTTAGAGTAGGGCCAAACAGGTCAGGTTCCTCAGGGTCTTTTCCAGCTGAGTTCTGCATATCCCTGTGACAGAGGTTCTACAACCTCTCTTGCCTTTTCTTTCAGCTTTTCCCTACCTTCATTATGAAAAAATCATTACATGAAAAAATTAGTGGCTTAAATGAGTGTGAATGTGAAAATAATTACTGCTTTTCTTTTACACCAATAATGTATTCTCTTTTCAGTACCTTTATACATACACAGATGCTGCTGATTGTCTTGAATGAAGGAAGTCTCAATAAGAGTAATAACTTTTCTCTTTTCACAGAATTTCTATAAATCTGAAATTAACAAGGAAGAGATGTATATCCGCTATATCCACAAGCTGTGTGACATGCACTTACAGGCTGAGAACTATACAGGTTAGTAAGACATCATACGGGGTCTGCTAGAAATCCTGGTGAAAGTTTTTAACTCTCCCAATGTTATAACATCTGATTCATTCTTTTGGGGGAAAAAAATTGTATGAATCAATTATGGCAGTTGGGAAGGTAAGAAGCTGAGGTCCAGCTCGTTCCCTCAAGTGAAATAATATATATCTATGCCCACACAACCATACCACTATTCTGTTAGACCCTGAATTTTACATTAAAGTGTTGCATGAGGAACCTGGATTGAAAAAATCACAACAATGGAATCAAAATTAGAGGAAGATTAAAATCACAAAACCACCATTATATTATTATTTGCCATATTTCCTTGCATTGTAGCATTCAGGGAGCACTTAGAAAGTGTATATACTCTAATTCTGTGTTGTCCAAGCTCTGTTTATAGCTGCAGGCCCTGAATATAGTGACATATCTGAATATCTGACTATGCATTTAAATCAAGTAGTTAGTAAAAAGAAACTTGACAGATTTGTACCTAAAAGTCAGCTTTGTCCTGCTATTTTAATAATTTAATGATCATCTAAGACTTCAGAATTTTTTCTTGAATTGTAAATCAGAAATTCCAGACTTTTTAAGAAGCAGGTCTTGTGACCTTTCAACCTAATGGCTGTATTTATTTCTTGTCATTGATTCAGTGTTCAATAATTGCATTTCCAACAGAGGCTGCATTTACTTTGCTTTTATACTGTGAGTTGCTTCAGTGGGAGGACAGACCTCTGAGAGAGTTCCTGCATTATCCATCTCAGTCAGAGTGGCAACGTAAGGAAGGTCTGTGCCGTAAGATTATCCATTACTTCAACAAAGGGAAGGTATGCCAACTTCTTCTCTCTTCCAGCAGCTTCCTTCCCTTTTCCTGACTTACTTAGGACTTGCAAGCCTATCAGTTCAGTAGTCTGGAAGTAAATTTGTATCAAAAGGTTTTATTACTTGACAAATCGCTTCTTGCTTGGCTCTCTGGACAAAAAAACATGAGAAAATGAGTACGAGTATTCCATTATGCGTGACATTTGGAACTAGTTTAGGTAGGTCAAGAAGAAAAACACCAAAACATTTTTATACCTTTAAACCAAAATTTGGATCATCTGATATGGCAAAAAGCTCTATGAATGCCAGTTCCTTAGCTTTTTAGGGGTGAGATTGTATTTTGTAGTCGTCTATGCAAATTGCTGTGTTATG
Organism: Elanus axillaris; assembly: GCA_026212715.1. NCBI lineage: Eukaryota > Metazoa > Chordata > Aves > Accipitriformes > Accipitridae > Elanus > Elanus axillaris. The sequence goes on along the minus strand of JANZLQ010000037.1, from coordinate 5,047,691 downwards.
ACTCACTTTAGGGCTTGTTTTGTTTCTAACCTATAGAAGTAAATGGCAGGCAATGGACTGTAGGAGTCCCTTTATTAAAAAATATTTGTCTTTTCAGTGTCACTGTTATTTTAAAGTGGCTTTCAGTTAAAGTGTAGTCCCATCCATTGCCCAAGAAGAAAATGAATATATTCCAATTTCACATATTTCACATATTCAGTATGTTTTTCCTAGAATAATTTTTTTTTTTTTAATTATTGCAGACATAGGTGTTATAGTCCCTTGTGACATGGTGCTTTGGGAACATTTCAGAGGTGAACCTTGAAAGTGATATATAATCTGTCAGAAAATTTTCAGTTTTATCCCTTCTCTAGAAAAATTCCTACAGCTTATATTATTGGAAGATAATATCTGTATGCGCACCTCAGGGTTGGTTTTACCTGTGACTGCAATGACAGTGGCATTAAATACAAATGTGATTTGGTTCATATACGGTTGCCATTCCTGATAATCCTTTCCTAGCCCTGATAACTGAAAGTTGCATATGGCAGAGACATTCTCTACAGAACCGGTAAAAGGAAGTCAGATTCCTGTGTGTAGGAAGAAATGGCCTATTTATGAGGAACCAGTTAATTAAGGAAAATTTTTTTCTTTTTGGCCAGAATTATTCTGGCCAAACAGAATATGGTTCTCTTTTTTGTTTCAGAAATTTACAGTTTTTCACACTGCACTTAAAAAAAATAAATTACTGACTTGTGCAAATATTGTAGTAACATACTGTCTGAGTAAAAAAGATGATAAACAGACTATGTAAAGCAAGTGAACCTGTATTTTTGATAAAAACAGGCAATCCATATATGCACTGAAGGGGAGTAAAAACTTGACAGATGTAATTTTGCTATAAAACTAACAGATTATAGACTGTTAACCTCTTGAGGTTTTTTCCCTACTGGATGTTTTTGGAGTTACTTGACTTCGTATTTTAATCCTCCTTTATTATACGTGGTAGCTGAATAACTAAATAATCCACTTAAGCAGTGTGCATGTCACTCAAACTGTGGAAGTGAAAGATGCTGAGAAGCCAAATCCTCCCACTGCTTTTCAGCACTCTTTCTGTTGCTGTGTAACAGGGAACAGCTCAGGGAATGGAAAAAACTTGCTTCCCTCAACTTGTGTCTGATAAATTTCTTTCTGCACTACCCTAAGATGGTCCTGAAGAGAGGAATTTGTTGTTCTGTGTCCTTCAGTTGCATTTCTAGAGTTTTAAGTTTCTCATGCTGTTCCTGGCACCTTCCACTAAGGGGGTCAAAGCAGCATGAAAAGGGTATAAAAATTCTGCAAAAAAAATTCTGAAAAATTTTCTCAGCATAGGAATGGGGGAAAACTATGTCCACAAGACTGTCTTCTGAGTTTGACATAATGGACATGCCAGTGGAGGGCAAAGCATGGTGGCATGGCCTATGGCAGGCCTGGAGTACTGCAGTGGGCTGCAGAATTGAGTAACTCCCATTCTCAATGCTGTTGGTAGCAACCCTGCGTTGGGAAGGAACAAGGTGTTCCAAAGCCCTTTTAGCCTTCACTCTGATTGTGTGCTTCTTCCTACTGATTTCTGCTATGCTTTGAATTGGTTTATGGCTCAGTTGGCAGTGTGTGCAATTTTAAATGAAGATTATTACTTTAAGTCACAGTTACAATTTTGTCTGTTGAAACTCAAGGTTTTCTAGTTGAAGGCGACTGTGAATGGAACAGTTTGAACCTGATTGATCATGCTTCTGGACAGCAATAGCTTGAAAACTACACAGCCATTTTCTGTGCAGTTCACTGCTAGGTTTTATTAACTAAAAACTCTGACCAGCTCCCATCACAGCATCACAGTGTATATTCTTCGTGCCAGCCAAGTGCTGTGAGACACCCAAAGCTGTATTTCCAAAGCAGTTTATTTTTAGATTATGTGCTCTATACCCAACATTTGAACTAATTTCTCTTGTGCACCCTCATGTGAATCGTATTTGCAAAAGAAATCTGCGCACTGGGATGTGAGTAAATAAAGGTTGCCATTCATAAACTTTGATTGTCTCTGTCTGTGCCTCCTTGTGTGCAGTCAGTAGCACTCAACAGAGTTGCTGGTGCCATAGGAGAAAGCTGCATTAAATGTCATATGAATGTGCTTTTCAAGTGAAGGACATAATACAGAACATGCAAACAGATTAGACATCAGCAAAACAGAACGCAGTAATGATGGAAATTAACAGTGGAGACATTAGGAAATTATTTGAAGGGGGAAGAATGATGCTTTACAGGGAAGTAACACTTGCATAGCATACAGAATTCAATATTAAATTTCTACACTGTGAAGATGGTACCCATTAACATCACAGATTTTAAAACTGAGGATCCCAGTGACTCAGATATCCATTTATTCTCTTTTCCTTTCAAATATCTGCAAACTCTTTTCTCTCTAAGAAGTTACCTGTACATTGTGTTTCTTTGCTTCTCTATCTCATCTTGTATCTACAGAATATTCAGCTAGCACAGTGGAATTTCTCTGTGTGGAAATCTAAATGAAACAAAGAGAGAAAGCCTGAGTTAAGATGACAGGAATAGTATCAGGGTACATGTAGAAGAGCTGGTATAAAGAGAAATAAGATGTGGTTACGTGTTGTTAATTTCATTCACATCAGAAAAGGAGCATGAAAAGGTTCCATCTTTAGATCACCTCAAGGGAAGAAAGCCAGCTAGCTTTCTGCTTCTATCCGGAAGACAGATTAGAGACTTAAGTAGGCTTTAGCCACAGCATCCCATTTGGAAGTGAGACTCTGCTAACACTCTGTGTGACAAAAACCATTTATTCCTGGCCAGATGTTTTAGAAGAGACTTTTGTTTTCCATTCCTTCAAGTAAATATAGATCAGCTAAGGAATGAAAATCTATGTATAATATTTCTGTAAAGAATGTTGAAATCCTGTTAATTCAAGACCACAAAAACCTGAGTAATGTTCTGAGTAGTCAAGTAAATGGTCTTTCAGTTAATTTCCTGTTGTATGTATTGTATTTATCTAAATAAATCTCAGGCTTCCCATCATCCCAAACTACTATTACTATCAGAATATCCAAAATGATTCTGAAAGAATCTTCTACTTAGCAATTTCTCATGTAAGTTTTTGTAATTAACTGAAGCTAAAGAGATGTACAATCATTATTTTTGCCTTTTTAGTTCTTACAACTATCCCTTTTAATAAAAAAGTTCTTACACTTACTGGTTTTGCTATTCAGAAAAACAAAGCTTTGCTGCTATTAAGGGTGAGAGAACAGACACTACAAATGTGTGTGCATAAAGGGAAGCATTGTAAAGTACTTGATACACTAAATCAAATAGTGTAGAGATTCACTTTTTTTTAAGTGAAGGTACATGTAACCAGAAAAACTCCTTCCATATTAAGTGTTAGTATTTTACATAATTACTCTTAATTACTGTTACCAATAAATTACAATATTGCTATTAATATTTGTAAAATTCAAGATGGTAGTCTAACTCACACGTTAATTTTGTTTTCACTACAACAGGATCCCACTTAAAACAGTTGGCAAGTTAGCCCAGTAATGCATAGAAGTTAATCCAGTAAAGGTTTAACTGAGACCTTGGTGGTGTAGATCCTTTATGTAAGTATGATAAGAAACAGTTGTTCCCCCCAAAGGCTTCCAATCTGTGCAGGTAAAAGATGATAGGAGAGTTCAAGGGTGTAAAATGAACACTCTGAAAAGCTAAGTGAGGTAACAGGGGAGTCTCTCTCAATGCAGATGTGCCTAAACTCAGTCTCTTTCTTCCTTACCTCTGAGGCTGATGAGTATGGTGTACTAGAAAAGAGTTACTGCATGCAGACTGTAAGTTGAAGAAATGAGTTTTGCTTTCAGTGCTGAATATGGATATTCACTCAGTGCAATAATGCAAGTCAGTTCTGAAGATGCTTTTATCTCTGCATTTGAGTGTTTCCCATTGCTTGACAGTTTTGTGCTTTCAGTAGGAAGTAGCAGGCCTGGGAAAGGGAGCGCTTTGCTGGGGAGCTATTCCCTAAGTCTTTACTCCAGGAAGTTTTAATGCAGAAAGCAAAGGAGATACTAGGGCTGGGCTTGAAGGAGTGTCTAACAAGAAGAAAAATTGTTATTTGTATTATCTTTCTCTAAATAAATTACCAGTCTCATGAGTGAACTGTCAATAACAAGCAGTATATGTGTAATTTCAATGGAACATGTGCCTCTATTACCAACTTGAAGAAGGAATTAATCTGATACTTAATGGGAACTGTTTCAATACATTGCATTTTCACATCTAATCCCTGGCATTTCATACCAAATGAATTCCCAAAATTGAGTTTCCATATTCCTCTCGGCTGAGTTGGCAATAACATTCTGTTTGCTGTGAGTGTGATTTGCTTTGGTTTCACAGAGCTGGGAGTTTGGAATCCCACTGTGCAGAGAACTGGCCATACAGTATGAAAGTCTCTATGATTATCAGAGCCTCAGCTGGATTCGGGTAAGTAGCAGCAGTTCCTCTCCTTGCAGACTCTCATGTCATTCCTCAGGGAATTTTGGTCTCCTGTCAGAACATTCTGAATTTTAAAAAATCAACATATTCCCTATACATCTCCATGCATTTACAGTGACTCCTTTGCCACTGACTCATTTCAATGACTTCATAGGTCCACTGAAGCAATTCCGCAGTCTGCTAGCAGTTAAATTCCCATGAGTATATGGAGACAGCACACACACAGCAGCTGGGCTTGCTATTGCAATTGCTTTTTTTTTTGCATAAAATATTTTTTTAAAAATTATATATTGATACTTCATTTTCATTCCAAAAATATCAAGGACAGCTTGTGCCTCAGTTGACATTAAGAGGAACAGGAGAGAAAGAATGAAGAAGGCAAACATTTTTGGCTTTCTAATCAATTTACAATAATCTGGTCCTCCGGTAAAACCAAACACATGATGAAATCAAGGCACATTTGCAGCATTGCGCTTTAATCAGAAAAAGTCAAAGTTCTAGTTGTTATTTAAAAGCTTTATAAATGTGAAAATAGTTCATCTGCTTTTGTCCCCTACAGTAGCATGCATATACCCAAATTTAAGATTTATGCTATATGGATGTAGTCTTATACACAGGGGTTTAAATTCTCTTTAAAAGTCAAATTTATTCTCATCTGAAGATAGCTGTCTTAACTAGGTCTCATGAACTGCACTTCTGAAGAACTTCTTTTCTTCCAAGTGGCCCTAAAGAGAGTACCAGTGACCATCTTGGTTGTGCACTTGTTTACTGTAGACATCTAAAATAGAGCTGTGTGAAAATTTATCATGGTATACAGGAAATAGCGTATCAGTAAAGTGATCATGACTGATGAGCAAACAAACTTATTAAAGGCGTAGTCAAGTCAAGCATCAAGACTTTCTTTCCTAAAACATCAGCAAATTAGCTATTCTTGCTGCCTCTTTATTATTTGGATTTAATCAGCTTGGCAGGTGAAGAGCATCTTAAGTGATCAGTGTAACCAATTCATGTCATCCTTTTACTCACCTATGTGCGATCTGTCTTCTGTTAAAGATTCCTCACTCTGTGTTGACCTGAATTGACTTGAATTTCTCTCCACTCTAAAGTTTTTCTCTATGCTATCCACATCATTCAAGACATTCTTTTATTCTTCCTGCAATAATTTTTGGGACCTTCTCCACTTTAGAAAAGGAGTTAATATGTGTAGGAACCAAGAGCAAAACCTTGATGCAATAATTTTAAGTCAAAGCTGCTGTTAGGGTTCCTTGCAGTGGCAGCAATGATGTCAAACTGATTCTTCTCTTTAAAAAGCTATCTTTTTGCTATAGTGAAATTCCTGTGAGCCTTTCAACTGAGATTCAGTTTGGCAAGGGGTCTTGAAATCCCGTTCTTGATAGAAATGCTAGCACAGTGTCACAAAACTAGTAATTGGACCTGGAGAAAAGCCCTTTTACTTTTTTCAAACACTTTTTTTTTTCCATGTTAAAGCTACTGGTGCACAGAGTTGTAGATTTAATTTTGTTTCATCCTTTTTCATGCCCCTCAATTCAATTAAGGCAAACCGAATTGAACTGATAAAATTTTCCAGAGAGTGGTACAGATTTGAGCTATAGGAGAGAATAGGACACTGTGAGCCAGGCAACACAGATCTTCATCTCAGCTTTGCCACTAATTCTGCAATGCAAAGAAAATTACATACAAGACCTGTTTAATTCAAGTTACAACAGAAAAATGTCATCTGTCATCTCCAAAAATGCAAAGTGAGTACGATGATACTACAGACTGTTCCACCATGTAGACTGTTTAATTATTTTTATCTTTAAAAGAATTTCACTCTTTTCATAAAAAATTGTGGGGGCAAAAGAGTAATGTGGTATTTTAATATGTCTTGAGATTCTAATGTTTAAAGTGCAGCTTTAAGGGTCTGATAGCAGCTATCTTTTCTCTCCACAGAAAATGGAAGCTACCTATTACGATAACATCATGGAACAGCAGCGCTTAGAACCTGAGTTTTTCAGAGTTGGTTTTTATGGTCGGAAATTCCCATTTTTCCTGCGGGTAAGCCAGACTTTTACAAAATATGACAAAGTGACCAGGCTCAGAGTAGCAGTTAAGGCTTTGTATTTTTGTCATGAAGATACGATGTCTGCAATTCAGCTTATTTTTTTATTCCTGCACAAGTAGAAACAGCTTTCTGGCTGAACTGAAGGATGTGGTCCATTGGGAATTTTCTTAAGACCAGATATCAGAAATTTGACTCATGCCTATGTGTATTTTTGACAATCTGCAGATGCACCACAAATTGCCTCTATATTAAGCAAAATGCTGTACTGCAGCAATGTTTGGTCATTACTCAACTAATTTTCATCATCTCAAATTATCACACTTTAAAAGTCTCATATGACAGAATGATTCTAATACCAGACTGACTCTCTTATGCTATCTACAAGCAAAAATTTCCTCTCCAACAAAAAGCCTAGCAGCTTCTCTGGACATGTCCTCACTTTGTCTGCTGGTGTATACAGGATCAGCTGGGTCTGCAATCCATTTAAAAAGTGAAATTATTTTATTTTCCTAATGAGGAACCAAACTTAAAATGGATATTTTTTCATAGAATGTCTTGCTGCTAGTTCAGAGCAAGGAAGGAATATAATCTGAAAACTGCTGTAAGAGCTGTCTGAAAATTGATGGTAGATGCCATCTAGCTTGACAGCACAAGCTAACTTGAAACATGCTTTCAAGGACTGGAGGTGCATGTACTGTGTTCTCCTTAAAGCAATGGTTTGACAAGAGATGGCACCACTCTACAGTTATATAGTAAGAAGCTACAAAAAGCCAATCTGTATACTATTTTGAAAATTGCACTCTTAAATTTCCCTCTGATTACTAAGTATTTTTTCTTTAACTAAGATTTAAACATTGGTGTTTAATTACAGTCTTTTAATGGAAACACAGGCAGGGGAAGTAAAGGCAAGTTGGAATTAATCAAGGTGAAAATACCAGTGGATAAAGGGTGGCTTCATGCTATTCAAAGGTGAAGTTGAACAGAGCCATAATATAACAGCCTCAATCAGTGTGCAGAACACACCTGAAGAGGAATCTGAGGCAATTACAAGTGTTGCAGCATGAAGCAGTAGCTACCCTTTCATGAAGAGCTCCAGAGAAAACCGCCAATTTCTTTTTTTATATCTAACAACAGATGTTTCAGAAAATGAATGACAATGAAGTCATTATGGCATGTAAGCGTTTCTACATTTGAAGTAGTATCAGTGATTCTAGCTTATTTTATTATATTATGAATCCTACAATTTTATCTTGGATCTTGCATGGCCTATGTGTTTAACACTGCATGAGTTTTCAGTGCACAGCACTTACTCTTTGCAAAATGATGTAACAATGTGGATACTTGGCTGGAGATGTTAACAGCAAACATGAGCATACATAATTATAATCCTTGTTAATTCTGCAATTATATTTGGTAGCAGTACTTCTGATAGCAGATTACTAATGTAGCAATCTCATTAAAAGTCATCCTCCTCCTTTCTCTCTCTAATGATCCATACAGCATACACATTGCAAAGCACAGACTAAGCCCATTAGCAATCACATCAGCATGGATCACACAGTAAAGAGATTGGAAGCAGCTATTCTAGAGAAGAAAAAGATTTACATGGATTTAAAATTTTAAAATTTATATGTGAGGGATTTAAAGTGATCAAATAACTCTATGGCCTTTTCTCAGTTTTGTCTATTGCTGTATAGCTTCTTTCTACATCTTTGAAGACCCTTTGTCTAGAAGTCATTGTTCATATTTCTATGAATTTTGCATCTATTTCTAGACTTCCTACATAAGTAAATTAAAACTGTCCATGTCTTCCACCTACCAGAAGTTCAAGTAAGGCCTGACAAGCCATGTTGTGAGGTCTTGTGTTGGCAACTGTCTGAAAATTCCATTAAATTTAGCTTTGAGGTGTTTTTAAGGGCATTATTTTTAGAATCACAATAACTTTCTTTATAGGCTTACAGTTCTGTGGATTGGTGCAATCAAAAGCTAAAATACAGAATGCAGGAAGTGTCACAAGGAGATTCACCTTCAAACATGGACTCACTCCAAATTTAATAATAGCTGCAAAGTTTCAGCATTACAGACTTGAACTGTCAAGATTCATCATGCAATTTTTCTCCCAGTTCATTGGTTGCTGTGACTGATGCATACAAAGTGACATATGTCACAGCTGGAACATGAGATCTGTTCCATAAAGTTGAAATGCAAAGCCAAAGATAACTGCACTCCATGTTTTATGATTGGGTTTTGCTTCTTTCTCTTTGATTTTGCTACAAGATCAAGAACTGCTCAGCCAGAACCCTTTTCCAGTGCAATTAACAAAACATTATTGCATATACTTCAGCTCCTAAATGCAAGAAATAGAAGGGAGGGGACTAGTCTTGTTTGCTGGGATTCTTTGTTCTATGAAGGTGAAAAATCCCCCTGTACTTCTAGTTGTTGTTAAGAGTATGAGAATTAAACCCACCAGAATTTGATTGGTCTTGCATCAGGAGCCATTAACACTAATCAAAATTGTGTTTTGTGGTAACAGGGTTAAGACACTGGAATACAATCTCTATGACACTGAGGACTTCAGAAATCCTGTATCTCACTATTCAAAGTTTAAGATGGCTCAAAAAGCACCCAAGAACGCTGCACATGTGGTTTAATGCCTCAAGAGGCATATCTAAATGCAAGCTTTCCATAACTAGCAGAAAAAAAATTTTGTTCATCAAGAAGAAAGTGCTTTTAGGGATGAAGGGGAATTTGATAAGGGGCCACTGAGAATTCTTGGTAAGGCTTTTCCATATTACTCCACTATAGAGCAGGGAGTTCCTGAGGATGTACTGTTCAACATGATAAGAGGTAGATTGTATGGCTATGACAATACAGCAATGATTAAACAATGATTTGTGTGAGCACTTTGTTACGACTTGTCTCTACGGATAACCAATAAACTGATAAATATGTATCTCCCTCTGTTCTATGAAATCCTCAGGACTTTTATCCATCTGGTGTAAATTGTATTTGACAGCAGCCTTTCCAGTGTAGAACAGCTGAGCTGGTGACTTAGTCTTAAGTTTTTGTTTATATGCTTCACTATAGTCCAATTAAAAAATAGTCCCTTTTCAGTTGTCTGAAAAGCAAATAAGACAATAGGACTGAACACTACATGTGTATGGGTCAGAGGTATCTTTCTGTTGAGAGATCAGTGGAATAGTCTACTTATTAATCACTTCTTGGTGAAATACATTGTAAAGAAAAAGGAAGGAATAAAAATGTATCAGCTGTGTTAAATGCACATTTTATTCTCACATTAGCATACTGACATTGTCAATTTCTCTTTGGTTTTGAAGCAGAAAATTTAAAGTGAGATAAAAGCCAGAAGTTAACTTACTTTTAAGGAGACTAATTTATGCTTCTATGCTGTCCTTCTTGCAGAACAAAGAATATGTATGTCGGGGCCATGACTATGAGAGGCTGGAAGCCTTCCAGCAAAGGATGCTAAGTGAGTTCCCACAAGCCATTGCAATGCAGCATCCAAACCACCCAGATGACTCTATATTGCAGTGTGATGCCCAATGTATCCTTCAGTGAAAGGGCAAACTGTGATTAGAGGAATTGTGGTAGAGCACAGAGGATGAAGGTATTGAAAAGGTCATTAACTTGGATACCTGAGTTCCTAAGTGTCTTAGGTAGAGCTGGCTATGGACAAAACCGTACACCTGTCTACACTAGACATTCATTGGTTCGTTGTGCTATGTATCGTTGGAGAGAACTGTCACTTTTTATTCAGGGACTAATGCAGGTCATATTTGATGTGTAAGGGAAATAGCTGTGCTTGGTCACATCTGCTTGGTCACCTTTACCAACAGCACTGTGATGATGCACATTTGGTGTCATTAGAAGTATTCCTAGTACCTTCTCTTAGAGAATATTTTGTTAGGAACTGATATTAATTCCAAAGTGGTTATTTTCTGTTGTGTCTATTTTTCACATCAGGTTTTGTTTGGGGTTTTTCTGCAGTCTCCCTTTCTTTTAAACTGCTGAACCCTTTTATACCTAAGGCTTTGAATCTCATTCTTCTCATTGGTAATCTGTACTGTGATTTGATGCAACCAATACAATGCTATATATATTTAAGGACTGAACCAGGTAACATTTAATGGGTCTGCAGAGACTTTTGGAGATTTTAGTCATGAGAACATCGCTGTTTGGCTTGTGACAACTGCAAGAATATCATGCAGGACTTTAAGGATATTCACAGCAAGTGAAATCTCCTGAAATGGGTTGCTGTTTCCCACTTGTCTTTTATAAGGTGGTTTTCAGTCTTCTTTGCTATATAACAGTGATACTTGCAGAGATCTTGTCTGTAACACTGAGGTTAAGCTAGTTTAACTAAACTGGACTGTAAATTGATGAAATTAGGACAAATCTGGCTTCTAGACAAAGCTGAAGTATCTAAGACAAAATCTATCAAAGGGAAATGCTAGATATTTAGGTACCTAAATAATCAAGATCTACTAAAGTTCCTGTACAAATGAGGCACCTAGCTCTACTTAATAGGAACTGGCTATTTTGCCTGCTGTAGGTATTTTGGATGTCTTGCTACACAGTCTCTGTATCCTCAGGTGTCTTCCTCTGTGGTTAATCTGGCTGTGAGGTAATGTAACTCTGTAGACTCTCCTAGTAGTTCTAGTCTAGCGTTCTGTTGTTTCACTTGCAAAAGAATGTTAGAAAACAAAGAGAAGCGGGACTTTCTGAATTCACCATCCTGTTTCTTCCCACAGCAGAGACAGCTTACCTGTTTGATGTCCTGTGGCTTTCTTTGACTACATAATTTACAGATTTACAGATCTATGCAGTGACTCCCATCCCAGACAATATAGATGTGCTGCAAATGGACCGTGTCCCTGATCGCATAAAGAGCTTTTACCGAGTCAACAACATCCGGAAATTCCGCTATGACAGGCCCTTCCACAAAGGCCCAAAGGACAAGGAGAATGAATTTAAGGTAGAAGTAGCGAATAAGCTGTGTTTAAGTGTTAAGCTCTTCAAGGTGAATACTGTCATGGTATTTTATGCTGATACAGCCTTTCAAGTAATCCTGATTTGATGGCCAAAGATACTATAGTAACTCAAATAACAACTAGCTGTTGAGTGCAATGGTTACACACTTGACCTGATTAAAGCATTGTCCAGTTAAAGATGAGTTATTTTAGTGCCAGGAGAAATGCATTTTGAAGCAAGGATGGGTTTTTTTGTTTGGCTGCAGTTTTTTTCTTACTGCCATATATGTCCACTATGTCATCTTGGTTCCCATGACAGAACTGGTGGTCAACCTTTAAAAATTAATAGAAATGTTGAATGTGCTGCTTTAGAGCATACCAAATTCTGGTTTTGTTGTTCAAGTGACTTTCAGCATGACATTCTGCAAAGTAAGTTAGTGCTCAGGATGTTAATATATTCTTTTCTGAACTTTACCCCCTTAGCACCTGTAGTAAGAGTACAAATGATGTGACTGTGATTCACTGTGTACCTCACATCCTCAATTACTCTTTGCAGAGCTTGTGGATTGAACGTACCACTCTGACCCTAACTCACAGTTTGCCTGGGATCTCTCGTTGGTTTGAAGTGGAGAGAAGAGAACTGGTAACATTCATAGTTCCTGTAACTGGGGTTTGAAATCATGAGTTACTGAGGACATGGAATGGGCCACTTAAATCTTGCAGTTTAAAATGATGAAGCAATGATTAAGTATGTCCTTTTTCTACCACTGAGTCTAAATAATTGCTGAATGTAACCAGGGGAATTATGTGAGGGAACATGACAGTATAATGGAGACAGTGCCAAAAAGATGGAATAATTGCATTGTTGCCATGTCTTCAGTATACAGAAAGAAGTTATGGCAACTCAGTGACCTGAAATACAGTGATGCCAACAGTGAAGTTTGTTAATGTAGCTAATTTTCTACAAAGCATTAAAAACTAAGAGATCACTGAACAATCCTAGAGTATAATTTCCTTACAAGGAAGATAATAAACCTCAGTGAAGTGTCCATGGAATTAAAGTATATTTTATTGCCTTTGAGGTTGAAGTAAGTCCTTTGGAAAATGCCATTCAAGTGGTTGAGAACAAAAACCAGGAGCTGAGAACACTGATAAGCCAGTACCAGCATAAACAAATGCATGGTAACATTAATCTTCTCAGCATGTGTCTGAATGGAGTGATTGATGCAGCTGTTAATGGGGGAATTGCACGATACCAGGAGGTAAGACAGGCTCTGCTTCTGAATTTAGTATCACCTTTTTTCAATTTTATTTTCATTTCTGTTTCAAAGAGAGTATAACTTAATAAGATAAGAAATTTTCATGCACATTATCTAAATATGAGGTTAAAACCCCTACTTGGATATTCTGCGTCAGTGCTTGCCTAGCCGCATATCAACAGGAGGATCCAAAGCTGGAGTCGGAATATCGCATTGAAGTAGGTACGGTTGACAGTGGGGTTTCTCAAGAATGAAACTTGGCTTACTTGGAAATCCTCACTTGGCAGGTAAAAGAGTGAAACAGATTTTTTTTTTTAATACTGCTTACATTATAAATCCATTTTGCAATAGATGCAGTGGGACTCATGGTAATTGAGACTGATTGGGCCTGTAATCAGGGAAAGATGCTAATTCGTGCTACTCAACCATTATCTTTGCTAGCCTAATTTCAGACTCATTGTAACCCTAAAATCATCTTATATGCAATATGTTATTTCTCATAATCTTTGGCAAGCTGTTACTTAAACTCCACATTGCAAAAGATAAGTCTAGGGTGAAATACTGAAAAATGGCAGCAGCAGTCCAGGGATGTGGGACATGTCTTCCCTACAGAGTTGTGAAGAGAATGCTTTTCATGCTTTACATTAGTTATCACTTTACTCACTTAATTCCTTTAACTTTAGGCACTTATGTGCAGGAAACTATATAAAATTCAAATAACTGGATGATACAAGTCTTAGTGGTGGTATTGCTCATCACCGTCAAATGGATAAACTTGGTCATGATTCATGATTCAACAGAATCGTCTAGGTTGCTAAAACTGTACTGTAGCTTTACTTGGATCCTAGAGTGCTAAACATAATAAAATTGAGCTGCTGCCATTAGCTTAATATATTTAGTTTTCCTAAGATTTTTGGACCTTTTCCTCTCATCCTTTGACACCAAGTTATGATGAAATACCTTCCAGTAATTAGAAGGCTTTTTTTTCCTACAGGCCTTTTTTGATAAAGATTATATCACAAAGCACCCAGGAGATGCAGAGAAGATCACACAGCTCAAGGAACTCATGCAAGAACAGGTACTGTTTTTCAGATGCAAAAGGACATTGCTACAGTGTCTGGATTCATCAGCAGTCAGTCTAAACATATCAGGTCCAGCTGATCCATTCAGAAGCAAAGAATTTTGGTACAGAAGATCTAAAGTACATTTAAACAAAAAACGGGGGAGATGGCCAATGAGTTTATGAACAGGCTATTCACCTTAAGGGATATGAGGTGAAACTCAGGTGAAAGTACATTAATTTTATTGTCTACATTTATTATCCAATAGACATCTTGCCATGTATCAATTCTGCCATTAATTTTTTACTTTTGAATTATGTCTTCCCATAAAACTTCAAAGATAATCAGACACAGGACAGGTCAGGCTTGAGACTGAACTGGCAGAGCTACATGGGAAAACTTAATGCCTATTTATATTATCTGCAGTTTTATTTTTCCATGAAACATATTGATAGATAAAGCTAGCTGGATGCTTTGATGGGAGTGAAATCAGCAAATTACATCCCTCTTAACTGAAAGTTTGGCAAGATATACTTCATTAAACAACGTGTCCAAGTCTGAATAGAGCTACTAGGCCTGTTTCCTCAACAAATCACTTAACTGCATTTCAGATTTCCCATCTGTAAAATAAAGATAGTGCTTATCTCCCTTCAATCCTCAAGAGAATGTTTGAAGATTAATTAGTTATTATTTGTACAGACTTTGGATCATGTAGGGAATTATATACATCTTAAGCCTGCTATCATTACTCTTTTCTTTCATCTGAGAGCTTATATAATCTCATCCAATCACTAATATTTTATGTTCGACATTTGAAGAAGTGACCTTTAAAAATAAATAATGAGCAACAGAAAGAGTGACTATGCATGCCACACTGCCACTGTTCAGCTGAATTATCAGAAACTCCTTTTAGAAATGTCTGTTGGCAACTTTGACCCCTTCTTTGACACTGGGTGGAAGGAATTTTGTCACAACACATTATCTGTGTGAGGACATAATGCTGTTCACTCTGGAGAGAGAATCAATCTGGTAATTTTTTACATTTATCTCTTAACAGAAGTAATCCAACATGACATAAATGTACTTGTTGAAGAACTATGAATTTGCCAGGTCTCCTAGGCTTGCTTAATTATCAGCAGCCTTCTAAATTAACTGCAGCATATTTTACAGTCTGTTCTTGTACACTGACAGAACTGCAGTACAGGCTTCTATTCTATCTCTTAGACAGGATTTTATTTGCGTTTGTGATGTTATGTTTTCTTTCTAACAGGTACATGTCTTAGGAGTGGGTCTGGCAGTCCATGAGAAATTTGTACACCCAGAAATGCGTCCCCTGCATAAGAAACTGATAGACCAGTTCCAGATGATGCGATCCAGTCTGTACCATGTAAGCTGACAGTCATTTTTCCATTTTGAATTATTCAGAGTTATGATTAAACTTCTATCAGTTGCAGTGAGGTTCACAAAAGAACTGGGCTGACAAAACATTGATCGAACCTACTGGATTACCAAATTACCAGAAGAATTCTTGATTTTTGTGCAAGAAGGAAGTCCTAGTAAATATGTTAACTTAGACTTTAATTTAAAGTAGAATTTTTAATATTTGTATGTTCTTTGTTGTATCACAAAACAATTGTAAAGCTCAATTTTCAGTTACTGTCTTACAAAGCAGAAAATGATGTAAAACAGAAGAAGAAAGATAACAGAAAGTGTTAGGTGTTGAGCTCTTTGAAAGAACTGCCATAATTTGAAGTAGCATGACATGGATTAGGTCGTCCAGAAGTATTTTTATATAAACAGCGACAGAAATTCCTGTTAGTTACATTAGGCATCCAACTCTGGTGATCAGAACATGTGCTATTAGGGGTTTATAGTTCCTATATAGTCAAAGGAACAGCCTGTTATATACCAGAAGTACATATATCATCCGCTAGGAATGATGCCTTTCCTTCTGTATGTGCTCTGCTGTACGTTAGTATTCTAAGACAATTATACTTGAGACATCTTTGCCAGGTGGGTCTCAAAAATTTGCAATGCGTTCTCCTATCCCTGGTATAGTGAAGTCTTTATGGATACCTAGTCACTGTCTTGAACATTACCACAACCAAACTAAAGAATAACTTTCTATAATGTAAAAGAATTATTTGAAATATGTGTGTTAGCACTTCTAACTTGAAGGCTTTTTCCTCCATATTTAGAAGTGAACACTATGCAAGGATGGCCAGAAGTAAGAGCACCAGAATTTTAAAATACAGCCTTTCTTTTTCAAAGCAGATGAGATCCACACAGGTCGCAGTTGCCAGTTTGAGTTCACTACCTTTTTTGAAAGTTTGGACAAGATCTGTATTTTTGAATCTACGCTTCTTTTTTGAAAAATGTAGGTGGCTGTAATTTGGGCCACACTATGCCTCTATTTTCCTCCCAAATTCCTGAAATACTGGCTAGAAAACGTCATTGGAAATAAACAGGGAATGGGGTTGTAAAGCACTGAAGCTCTTTATCCTGTGGAAATGCAGGGTAACTGAGGATAACTGTAGAGTACATTGAAACAGATCAGGATTTTCCTGAGAAGAAAACTTGTAATTTTCCATGACCAACTTAGCTAATGTATGTTGCCTTTGCAGGAGTTACCTGGTTTGGATAAGCTGAGTCCAGCCTGTTCTGGCACTAGTACACCACGCAGCAATGTTCTGGTTTCGCATGGACCTATGAGCCCAGAGAGCATAAAGCTGATGCATCGACATAGGTACCCTGGGTTTTTTCTACTGAAATATCTAGGATCTCTGCACACTGTTGCATTAAGATTCAAGGATCTAAGAAGTGGTTAACAGTACTGCAAGAGGAGCAGGATGAGTTCTGGCAGAGAGCCTTTCGTCTTCATTCAGTGCTAATTATTAAAGTTTGAGGATTAGAATCAAAAAGTTGAGAAATCCAGTTTGCAGCAAATGCTGAACACCTCCAGGTGTTACTCCATCACTTTACTTGCTGTAGAGGCAGAAACACACATCTGCCACTCAGATCCCCAGATTCAATCTGACTTTGGAGGTTGCAACTTCTTCTCTTATGCAAACAGCAAATAAATGGGTCCTTATCTACCATAAAAGGAAAGTTTTATTGCTTGTTGTAGAACCCAACTGAGTATGTACCCATTTTTAAGGATTAAAAAAAAAAGTTCACATCGTTGTTTTTTATAATTCTGATCAAATCAGATCCCAGATATAAGAAAGGCTACCAAGGTGTTTTGATCAGAATACTATAACATGGCTCAGCCTTCACAGAAACATCTGAAAATGTGGATGCTTATTCAAACTGAATACCCATCTACAAAAACTAAGATCAGGATTGAGGATAAAAATTGGGATTTTCAGGGCCAAACAGTGGTTTTGTATCCAGCCAAAACTGCTTATTTGAAAATGTACATATCCATGCCAGTATTAAAAAAACAGTGACAGAAATGTCACTGAAGTTACAAAATTTTAACTTTTCTTCGGTGTTTATTTCTCATGGTGGGCCTACATAGCTCAGCTGTTTTTAATGCCTGGCATGAAAAGCTGTGGAAGCTTGGTCTTGAGTTCGTCAATCCAGGATGGTGACGTTCTCTTTACTATTAAAATTGAGTAGCTCTTATACTACTTCAGTGGCTTCACAGTTGACAATTGGTGTCTGGGTGATAACATTTTTTGTTCAAAATTCCTCACTTTGTAAAACCATTTTTAGTTCTTAGGGCAAACTAGGGAGATTCTATAGTGTACAAAATATGTATTTGTGTATGTGATTCAGAGTGACAAAGAAAAAATTAATTTCATGAGTGAGATCAGTATGCAGCCTGCACACCAGCTGGGCTGTATCAATTTACTGTCAGCTCCAAAGTCACCTTCAACTGTAACGCTGAGGCCCAAGAGATGCAATAAGGAAAACGGTATTTTGATCCATGTGTCTTATGCTTAGCTTCCTTTGGAATGTTTTTTTAAGCTGCTCCCACTCATCATACTTCAGTGTTAAAAATGAGAATGGGTTCAGAATGTTCTGTTATAAACAAAACCAATAGGCACCCAGCGTCATGACATGATGTTAACCTGGCTTTGGATTCTGAAATTCTACATCCTACATACTAAGTCATCTTACATGTAACCTTATTGTCACTTCTTTCATATTTACTCACATTTATGGATCTGTTTAAGCTTATTCGGTCTGATTTTTCAAAAGTATTTGACATCTAGAGGTGACCTAAAGCAGTATGTAACTGTAGTTACTTACTAGCTTGGCAAAAATCAGGCTTCACAAATTAAAACACAGGTTCAAAAAATAATTATGCCCCTGTTCTGTCTCTGGTTTTTTTTTTCCAGCCCACTGAACTTGCTTGGTTCAGTCCGACACTCATCATCCTCTCTGTCGTCCCACACCTCCAGTGAAACAGGAAACCTGGTTATCCTAACAGACAGTTCTGTGGGGGAGACTGCTGAAGATATGTACCATATGCAGGTACAGCTCTAGCACAGTCAGGAGCAGGTGGTAGAAACAGCAGTGAACATGGTCTGGAGGGTTATGCTTAGGAGGAGTACACTTTACCTATGCATGTGCTTGGATCTGTCCTGTGGTATTTTTCTCAAAGAACTGAATAGGAGGAATCTAACATTGTTCAAGAAAGATGACAGAGTAATTCAGCTAGGTTTACTTTGGGAAGAAATCTTCTGTATTTGTACAGTGAAGTTTGACACTGTGGTCCAAGATCATACTGTTGCTTTCAGAAAGTGAGATATTAGTTGGCATGTTATTTATCTGACCTGTTCAACATATGCGGTTAGTATGGCTCTTGGTTTGTGAGAGGGTGAAATCACTCCCACGGTCCTGAGTGTGTATTAATAGTGGCCTGCACTGAAGCTATTTCCTAGACAGAGGCTACACTGGGTGATCTGAGACAGGTAAATATCTAATGCACTGATCCGCTCAGTTCTCTCTTGATGATTTCTCTGCCTCCTGCAGCTTGTTTACCCTAACTCCAGGTACCAAGGCTTAGTCACCAACGTCTCTGTTTTATCCTCGTCCCAGGCTAGCCCTTCCACCTCAAGCCTGAGCTCTACTCACTCGGCACCATCCCAGATGATTAACTCTGCCCCTTCCAGTGCTCGAGGTAAGAATAGGTGGGCCCAAATAAAGGGTTAACTGGACCTGCAGGCCCTAAACCTGGCAACCTTGTTGACTTATTGGTGAAAGACCACCTACACTAAAATATACCAGTGTTTCTCTTTGGAGCTGTAAATGCCTCTTCAAAACTTATTTATTAAAAAATGTTTTTCATTCTCCAGAAATGTATTTAATAATTTTTTTCAGCAGTACTTGGAATGTATCTCTAATACATACTGGTTTCAGGCAGTTGAATTTCATAATGATTTCCATTGTCCTGCCACAAAATTGTGGCAGGCAATCTAGAGGAAAACAAGAATAGTCTTTGGTGCAGTACTTAAGAGAAAGATCATCAAGACAAAGGCAAAAAAATCATTTTACGCATTTAATGAAATTAAGGTGCAAAAAAGAACTTGAGGCAGTTTAGCAGAAATATATGTATACAAAAGCAGATGTATACAATGAATGTTGAAAGGTGTGAACACTAAGTACTGGAGCTAAAGAAGGGCTTCCCTGATGGGAAATTCTTGAAGAAAGGAAAAACGTAAAAACAGACTCTAGGAGTACTTATATGGCCTTTGCTGTTACAGTAGCTGGTCTTGATACTGCTGATCATTTTCTTCCCAAGCCTCACAGTTGAAGCAAAACCGCTCCATGCAATCTCCTGACTTTGGTGACTCTATTAAAGTGGGGGTTTTTCCTCTCATTTTGGATTCTCCATTGCAGATTCACGAATTTCTACACTACTTTCCACAGGCATCTGAAGGAGTTGTCCAGGATATAGTCAGAGATAGAGGCTGATAACTTAAATCTTAGCCTGTTTTCCCACACAGGGGAACTGTATGTCTCCTTATGGACAGAGAATACAGGGAAGGGCCCTTTCTCTTGGGCCGGTTTGGGATTTTTTTGCTCAGTCTTGCACTAAAATCTTAATTGACTGGCTGTTGTTATGACACAGATGCATCAAAGTGATTTAAGTGAAGGATCAGATGGAGTAGGAAGGTGAGAAGTGGACATCTTCAAATAAAGGCAAATAGCTTCACTTCTTACACCAAGGGCTGGAAGGAAGATAATGACAATTCAAATAGCAAAGTAACCAGATGAAACTGGCATAATGGGAAAGGGAAGATGGAACTGAGTACAGGGCTATCATGTCATGTCAGGAAGGCATCCTTAAATGGATGTGCCTCAGCTGGCACGTAAGGTCTGAATCTTTTGGGGGATCTGAAGGGTTTTGGTGCTCATAGTGTTTCAGGCTATTTTCCACTTTAAAAGTCCAGTGCTCGCATTAACAGGCTGTTGACAGTCTTTCTGAGCTTGATGACTTCACAGCATCACCAACTTCCCTCTTTACTGTATTCTTCCCTGTTGCTTAGAAACTAAAGTGATGAATGCGACAAAGGGTATGGTGCTGATGGATGAGCCAACAGCACCTCCCAGAGATGAGAACTAGACAGTGTAAATGACCACAAATGAGGAAACAAGAGAAGTAATGATTTTGAAAAATATTTCAATATATATATCTATTTTATTCTTCACTCTTAGTAACATGTTTTGATAGCCTATGATATAACACTTCTTCTCTGCTAGTTTTGTTCACTTTTAAGTTAGGTGAGCACAGCATTCAGACATTACCCACTGATACAGGATTTCACTTATAGTAAGGTCCCAGATGCTCTCTGTTTCACAGTGTGCAAGTCACAATTCTGGTTATTACAACACCGCTATCTGGAATGGAGTTGTTTGTAATGAGAAAAGCCCTTTGTTTTTTCTCCTTGGTGTTTTTTCTTTTTGTTTTGTTTTTTAATTGGGTGAATTTGATGCTTGTGAAAATGAGAGACCAGTATTACTGGCTGAAGCAAGGTACTTCACAAACATTACATGTGCAGCTCTGCCAATGCACCTCTATCCTTTTTTTTCCTTTTTTTTTTTTGGTATTTATTTATATTCTTTTTAATTTAGTGCTGGTGAAAGGTGCTGGATTGACAACACTGGAGGCTGAAGCCCTCTATTTATCCACAGAACAGATACAGCATGGGCGGCAGCCATGCAAGCTTCCCCACGCTGCCCCCACCAATGTGCCTCATCTCTGTCCTGGAGGGACCACCTCTAGAGGTGAGAGGATAGTTCAGTCACCATGACCCATCCAATCCTTGGCCTTTCTGCTGAGACTGCCAACAAATCTACGATAGTCACGATGCTGCAGTTAACCACTTTTCAGATGGGAAGTATATGAAGGCCAACAATTCATTTCGTACATGCCACCTAAATTTATCAACTTAGCATCTTTGTCACCTGTGGCTTTAACCTGAGCATGGTTATCTAGGATTTCTATATTTTTTGTCAGATGTTTAAATGCTTCTCTCATGGATTCAAACGTTAGAGATGAAAAACCACTATCCCATTATCCATATACTTATGCTACCTTCTCTGTTTAACCGCAGAGTCCTTTCTGGAGCTCAGCTACTAGCACTGTTCTGAAGAGGCAGGTATCTTTATAACATAGATTAGTTCCATTAGTGACCAAATGAAGCCATGGCCATTTGTATTAAGAATCCAGCAGGTATTTTAAATCATGCTTGCAGTTCTCTACTTCCAAAAAATTACCCTTTCATTGATGTTTAAAACAGCAACACAAGCAAGCTATTTGGCTTGTCCAAAGAAAACAATAAAGCCTTTAATCCGAAAAAAATTTTTAAAGGATAGTCATCAAGACAGTAGATCAATCATTTGATTCTTTCACTGAACAGCACATTAAAGCAGCAAACCTTACACTAGTTATAATATACGCAAGTTACAGCAAAAGTCTTAAATAGAATTGTAATCAGAATACAGTAAGAATTTTCTGATTCTGTGCTAACAATAAAGACATTACCGGTTACTCTTTTTCAGTTTAACAAGCATGCATCTTTCAGTTTTCACCTGGCTTGACCCTTGTGTAGCTTCTTCCCTATCAGGGAAGCAACAGTGTTGTTGTATGGAGTATCAATAAGAAATTCAGAGTTTGTTTTGGCTTCATTTGAGGTGACTCATGAAGCACTGCTCTAACCTTACTTGAGTTAAAAGATTATGTAAGCTGATGTTCGTTAAGCAGAAACTGTAATACAAAAAGGCCTGGAAAGAGCTAGGAGCGACTTAGGGTTTTTTCAGTAATTTCCTTTAAAATATGGTTGGGACTCATCCATGCACTCTAAAAGTAACTCCCACTTGACACTTGATGACTTACCTCTTAAGGCACCCCTACTGCTTCCTCAACACAGCCCCCTTTTTAAGGTGTAGAAAATGAGTCCTGGTGTCTTAATCAGCACTTTGCAAGAACCTAAATACTTACATTAAAAACTTCCTTCTTAAAGCAAAAAAGTTATGATTGGGTTCAGGAGCAAACTGTTTTCATAACTAATGAAAATCATGAATCAGGAGAGAAGTTTCATTGTTTGCAGCTTAACTACGTTAACTTTCAGTTTCATTCCTTAAAACTAATACTTATGACAAGTGGATTAACATTTTCAAAATTAAAAAAGAAAAACTACCTCTGGTTTCAGCATAGGTTTTCCTCTCTCGTTAGTAATACATACAGTGCTGCACACATCAAGTGTACCAAGCTACAAACTAAAAGGAATAAGCCCTGATACATGCTGCAGTTATTTTATAGGGCCACTGGCTGCTCTGAAAGCTTTAAAGCTCTTTTTCAACTTGCCAGTCCCTGAAAGGAGCCATGGTGATTGTGCACTCTATCTGTCCAAAGAAGCAGGCCTGATTATTAATAAAAGCTGCAGTTATAGCCACTCCTATTGTGGCCCATGATTCAGAGGTATTGGTACTTAATTTTGTTTGCAGACTAGACACTTGGCATAATTCATTACAATGTTTATAGCTATAGTTAATTACAAATTTAGGGTACCAAACAGCAGAGCTGTTTTGTAAACTAGACTCTGCCACCATATTTAGAACATGTGGGATTTTTCAGGTCATGCAATGCAAAGTTTGTGGAAACTATAATCCCATATGAACTGATGGCACACAGAGGTGGTTTGCATCTTGGATATAAAAGAACAAGGATGACAAGATAAATAAAAGGAAAAGTTTACAGTGTAGGTTGTGCTGTGATGCAGATCTGGGCACGCCTAAAAGTTCAGCATCCTTACATTTGTCATGCAGAAACAGAACTATCTGTGATGTGTGAGTAAAAGAGACTCAGCATAAAGCGTTAACACTGTGTTTTCCAAGCTGATGTTATATATAAGAGGAAATAATGTTGTCTAATTATGTTTCTGTTTTATGTCTGGGGAGAAAATGAGTTCGGAACTAGAATGCAGATACTCTGCGGCTATTCATGTCGGGTTGGGGGTGTAGATTAATCTGGGATCTGCCACCCCTGATGGAATTGTTGCAATTGTAGGACCTTATCCTGCATTCTACTGGACACATTGTTCCTTCCACTGTGTGCTGAATATCAGTCCCAAAAACTGCATGTTTGCTTTTGCTGGGGTAAAAGCTGCATTAACCAGCACCAATGCCTTTGCTCATACATTGGAGTGCTGTTCAGGTAACGTGTGTGGTTGTGGAAAGTTTGCAAAAGGGGGCATGTATTCCCCAAAAGCCGGCATGGCTCTGTAATGCGCTGTGTGCTGTGCGTGTTTGTGATGCAATGATCAGTGCAAATTAAAGCTCACTCCAGCAGCTTCAGAACATCAATTCCTGCCTAGTATTGTGCATCCCAAGGGATGCGTGTATCAGTAGTATCAGACTTTAGGAAGTCATTAATGAGAATCATTCTTCTGGCAAATCCATTGTCAGCTGTTGCATATCAGAAGGCATATTGTTATGTGGCACTCATCTTGAAGGACATGAGTCCCAAATAATTCCACACACCAGGAAGCTCTTTACATTAAATACCCCAATATCTTAAATGACAACTATACAGATCACTAATAGCTAAAGTCAAGCATATTCCTACTATATAACTCTAAGCATTGGTAAATTTTCTGTTTTCATAAAATAGCTCAGTATACTGACACACTCAGTAGTAATCATACATTGCCCAGCAGAATTATAAGCAAAGTGCCACCCACATTTATAGAAAATTCTGTTTATTATTGGGTATGAAGTAGCTTCCCGTAGCTTCCTGCTTTAACTGAATGGTGTATCTCAAGCTTTTATCCCTTTCTTCCACATTCAGTCCTAAACTGCACAATTTTATGGCATTTCTATAACTCTACAATACTTTATAGGGTGAGGGAGCATTAGGCACCATATGGCACAGCTGCAGCTGATTCGACACAAATACCCACTTTTTTTTGTTTGAAGAGGAAGCACTTTGCAACATACAACTAGGGATGCATACATCTTATACACCTTACGTAGTTATGTCCTTAATTGTATATTACAAGCTAGTTCTTATTTCATCCTCATGCTATGCAGCCCACCAACAGTCAGCTGCTTAGTGGGCTCGGCACCATGTTTTCTTGAGTCCTGTAAGATCATCTGTCTGAACAAATTGCAAAGGAGGACTAGATCACTGGGCACGCAGAGACATGGCTTTTGTTTGTCATGTGTACGTGATTATTCTCACTTGTTTACAGGCTCTCCCTCTCTACCAGATAAGTACCGCCACTCTCGGGAGATGATGATGTTGCTGCCAACCCATCGGGACCGACCTAGCAGTGCCATGTATCCCACAGCTATCATGGAAAATGGACAGGTAGCAGATCTAATTTCTTTTATGTCGGTTCAACCACCTGAAATGGTAACTTTATTTTTACTATTTTTTGACCACCGTAAAGCTTCACTTTTTATTTTTGGAAACCAAACCAACTTACTTAAGATCATTTTCAGAGGCAACGCAGAACTTCTAATCACCCCCTAGAGCCACCCACTTTGGTAGTCAAGTGATAAAAATTGTAATGACTGTTAAAACTGCAGATAAGCCCTGTGAAAATGGACTCTTTACTTCCCAACTTTATCCTCTGAGCCCTGGTCTACTGCAAATAGTCACACCATTTTATTTATTCATTTTTCTAGAACCATAGCCATCCTGCATTCTAGCCTCAAAGCTGATTCTAAATAGCTTTATGGTGATTTCCAGAAGTATCAAAAACGATGAGAGGCTGAAATAATATACTGATACAGGGTGTCCAAACAAATCTGTGCCCATATCTACTACTTTTCTCTGGACAAACTGAAAAATTCAGAGTATGCCTACATGTAAGCATTTTAAACTGGCCCTGGCATGCACTTTTGAAGGGAATCTCCTGATCATGCTTGCTTATCGCATATCAGTTCACATCAGGTAACTGTCTCGGACCATGCAAACTCAATTCTTTCAAATGAAAAGCAAAAGGTAAGCTCCAGAAGGCCACATAATGCATTCAAGCTGATAAGGGGCAAAAGACCAGGCAAGAGCTAGTTTGAAATAACTCCTCCAGAGAACACAAGCAGCATGAATTGTGGGTCGTCAGCACTGTAACACTCTAGAGATCCACTAGTATTGCACTGCAGTACTTGCTAATGTAGATGCAGCCTAAGGTTCCCATTCATTTTTTTAGTTAAAAGATTTTCTTTGCTTAAAAAAAATGAACAGAAACCCCTAGGGTTCTGCACCAGCTGGTCTGTAACTTTTCTTTTTTTTTTTTTACTTTTCTTTGCTAACTTTCTCCTCCCTTAGCCTCCAAATTTCCAGCGCGCCTTGATCCAGCAAATGATTGGGCCATGCAAACCTTGCAGTGATCCCAACCTGTCTGTGGCTGAGAAAGGTACTCTTTTTCCTAGTTAGCACGCATGCTTTCTAAAATATTGTTACTCTGGTCATGCTACAGCAAGTAACAAATGGGCTTCTATTTCCTGGCAGAGTGCATTCTCTTACATTTTTTTAATTAACAGTTTAATTAACTGGGCTTTCTGCCAACCTATAGTCATTTTGGATCATTCACAGAAGGTTGGAGTTGCACAAACCTCTTTATTTCAGAAAGCCTTCGGAGTTTAGCATTTTGTTATTGAAACAAATCCTGCAGCCTTTATCAAGAAAAACCTCCAAAGCAGCAAATGAGGTTACCTGAAAAGAGTGCAAGCTTTTGACCATATTTTTAAATAATGAGATATACTGCTTTTTTTAAAAATGCATTTGTTGCTCAAAATATTAACATTTCTTGTAATCCCTCTCTGAGGTAGTTTTATATTTATTTAAGTACCATTAGGAATGTATGCTTTTTAAACTCATTGCTTTGAAAAAAATAGGCAAAGCCCCTGCAGAAAACAAATGTGAAAGAAGAGAAAGGGTTTGGTGTAAAGAAAAGGAGGAGTTTGTGAAAGGGGTGCCATGGACAAAGCGATGGGCTCAAAAATTATCTCAAAGGCAGCATTCTGAAAAAGCAGAAGAGGGCAAAATTAATTAATCAGAATCTGAGTCAAGGAGGCTGCCTAAGCAAGCAACAGTCATGTGTACGGCTGGGAAGAATGGTATCTTTTTATGATTTTTAGATTTTTATGGCCAGGAAAGACCACTGCAACTCTCTAGTCTGACCTACATAATTCACTCCATTAGACTTTTATCAGTATTTTTGTTTCGGTAACTGTGCCCGAACTAAACAGTATGTTTTTGAAAAAAATCCAGATTTTATTTTATAATTTCTAATAAATCAGAATCCATTACTTTAACAATGTGCCAGCCTTACAGAGCGGTCCAGATTGAAACTAAAAGGCAATGTATAGTTCTTGTACAAATGGCAGAATGATGACTTGACGACAATAATGAATGATGACAACAGAGATTTAAGACTAGGGGGTGAGGGATTAAGACATCCATCTTAGCTGTGTTACTTTGAACTGAACATATGACAGAGGTAGTGAGATCCTTTTACTGGACAGGAGGAAGATCTGGAAAAGGAAGGTAGATAAATAGTTATTGCCTGTCTAGGAAAAGCACTTGAATTTGTATTTGTAGGTGATATTATGCAAGAGTGTAGTATACAGTGCAAAGAGAAGGGATCTAAGACAGAATCCCCTCCAAAGTCCCAAAGAAGCCATGAAAGACACAGATGACGTTCAGTAATTGTTTTTAGGGGATGGTGTGATGGGAATCCCAGCTCTTCAGCCAGGTTGCTAGCAAAAATGCAGTTACAGGCATTTTTTGCACCTCTTGAACCCTCATCATTCTTTTAATTTAAGTCAGGATGCCATCTGCCTTGGGTTTTGTTAACAGTCATGCCCCACGAATCTACCCACCCCCTTCCTTGCCGTGTCAGAAGCTCTGCTCAGTAATTCTCATTGACAGCGGGATGATGTCAGTCGCCCAGAGCAGAATGTTTCAAATGCAGCTTCCCTGCTAATTAAACTTGACCATCAAGCCACTGAACACTGTTACAGAGAAAGAGATGGGCTACAACAGAACACCAGGAGCTCCCTGGTTAGGTTCCTCCATGAAGCATCTTAGATAAAACACTGGTTTTAACAGGCAACAGCCACTCTCCAATATCATCTGACCTTAGGATGATTTCTAGCACTCCTAAATACTCAGAAGGCCATGAATGAGGGAACACTGAGGAAGTATAAATGGATTATGCCCAGGGGTACCATGTTCTCTTCACATTCTTCTACCACATCTCTGTGTTAAAAAAAAAAACAAGCACAACAAAATCATTTTACAGGCCAAGCAAATCGGGTTTTATTCTGTCCTTTTCATTTGATGCTGGTATATTGCAGGAAGGACTAGCAAGGCTGGCATCATTATGCATCTTGTCCCTCTGTTTTAGCCCTTTGACACCAGTTGCAGTAGTGCGAATTAGAGCACTCTGGCATGTGTACAGGGGTGCTCAGCAAATTTATCTGAAGCCACATTACTTGTGTTGAGAGATGAGTTTGAACTTGTTCTCTGGTCAAGATTCTTAATGTCTTCTTTGTATGCCTTACTCAGTTTGAGGGTCTCTCTTTAAAAACATTCACTTCTATATTTTTGTAGATTTTGTTCTGTCTTATGGAGCTGTTACTTCATGATCTTTTTTTTACTTTAAGGAATTTTAGATCTTGAGGAGTCTCTGTTCATGCTAAATCATGAACTAAGGAGAAAAAAAAAGAAAAAAACCAAAGAAACCTTTAAAAGTCATTTTAGAAAAGAAATGCACCAAAAATGGCTGCTGGCATTTTAATTGAGAAATCCTCTTCAGATGTCAAACTCCATGTTTATTTCTCCAGACTTCCAAACTGAAGACGGAACCAGCTCAATGTATCTCAGTTTTCTTGGCAGGCTCATTGAATTACTTCATTTTCCTTTTTTTCTTTTCTTTGCTAATCTGAAGAAATTGCTTATTTGTTTTTTAAATAAACGTACAATTATTGCATGTTTATCTTCTCAGAATATATCAAGTCTTTCTTCCAAACACACTGTAAGTGTTACCGAAATCCGGAATAAAACTCCTTAACAGCAATGTGAAGTTAAGAAGTTGGCACTCCTTTATTGCAGCGCTGGGCACACGGGGGATCGCTCCACCTAGCGTGTGCACCTGGCCAGCTTAACTATGC
>JANZLQ010000037.1:4986555-4999503 GCA_026212715.1 Elanus axillaris | reverse complement strand
GGCGGCGGCGACTCGAACCACCGCCCGGCGGGGAGCGGCTCGGCCTCGGGCGCCCGCGGCGGCAGCCAGGCCGCCCCCTCGTCCTCCTCCTCCTCCTCCTCCTCGTCGCGGGCGCTCGGCGTGCCCAAGGCCAAGGCCCTGCCGGGTGCCGTGGTGGCCCCCTCACTGCTGCTGGCCGGGCCGCCGCCGGGCGCCGCACCCTCGCTGCTGCTGGCACCGCTGGGGGGGTCGGCGGGCCTGGCCGGGGAGCCGCCCGGCTCCTGTGAGTACAAGACGCTGCTGGTGAGCGGGCTGAGCGCGGCCCTGCCCGACCAGCTGCTGGAGGACGGCCTGTTCCGCCTCTTCCAGCGCTTCGCGGGGGGGGGCGCCGGGGACATCAGTGTCAAACTCTCCCACACGCCCGAGCTCGGCCGCGTCGCCTACGTCAACTTCCGACACCCCGGGGACGCCCGCGACGCCCGCCGGCACGCCCGGGCTCGGCAGCTACTCCTCTACGACCGGCCCCTCAAGGTGGAGCCGGTGTATCTGCGCGGGGGCCGGAGGAGCCGCACACCACCCCCCGCACCCTCTCCGGAGCCCCTGGGGTACCTGCCGCCCATCCACAGCACCTACCAGTACAAGCAGAGATCGCTATCTCCCGTCACCAGCCCCTTGCTGCGGGAGCCACGGCCCAGGCACGCTCACGCTGCGGCCGCTGCCTTCGCTTTGGAAGCGGCCGCCATTGGGCTCTCCCGGGAGCGGGAGAGGGCCCTGGATTACTACGGGCTGTACGACGAGCGTGGCCGCCCTTACAGTTACCCCATCGTGGCTGAGGAAGACCTGATGCCGGAGGATGACCAGAGGGCAACCCGCAATCTCTTCATCGGCAACCTGGACCACAACGTCTCAGAGGTGGAGCTGAGACGGGCCTTTGAGAAGTACGGCATCATCGAAGAAGTGGTGATCAAGCGCCCTGCCCGGGGCCAAGGCGGGGCTTACGCTTTCCTCAAGTTCCAAAACTTGGACATGGCGCATCGAGCCAAGGTTGCCATGTCGGGCCGTGTTGTCGGCAGGAACCCTATCAAAATTGGCTATGGGAAAGCCAACCCTACTACCAGGCTGTGGGTGGGTGGTCTTGGTCCAAGTACTTCCTTGGCTGCCCTTGCAAGGGAGTTTGACCGCTTTGGCAGCATCAGGACTATTGACTATGTGAAGGGAGACAGCTTCGCTTACATCCAGTACGAAAGCTTGGATGCTGCCCAGGCTGCCTGTGCGCAGATGAGGGGCTTTCCTTTGGGTGGACCGGAGAGGAGACTCCGAGTGGATTTTGCCAAAGCAGAAGAGACGAGATACCCACAGCAGTACCAGCCTGCACCACTCCCCGTGCACTATGAACTGCTAGCTGACGGGTACAGCAGACACAGAAGCCTAGAGCAAGACTTGAGGGTGCGAGATAGGACTCCTCCACATCTCCTGTACTCAGACAGAGACAGGAGCTTTGCAGAGGCAGACTGGGCCAGCCCTGTCAAAAACGCTGAACGCAGAAACAACTTGGAGAGCTACAGCCGATCAGTGCGTAGCCGGAGCGGAGAGCGCTGGGCCAGCGACAGTGATCGCAACGTGCCCAAAGTGTGGGAAGAGAGGCGGAAACGCCGGAGTCTTTCCAGTGACCGTGGGAGGACTACTCACTCACCTTATGAGGACAGAAGCAGGACAAAGGCCAGTGGGCCAGCTTTAGACCGCAGCCCAGACAGGGCTCGCAAGGAGAATCACACTACAGAATCCGGAGCCGAGAAAGAGCAGAGTAACTCCCTTCAGAACAATCGTCATGCAACTGAGGAGAAGCCCCATCGTGAGGCATCCGATGCTCCCCAGCCTAAAAAAAGGGACAGCGAACGCAATCATCGAACTGGTGAATCGGAATCAAAAACTCACGAGGAGCCAAAATCTGAGACCAAAAAGGTAAAGAATTTATCAGAATATGCTCAGACACTGCAGCTTGCTTGGAATGGGCTTCTTGTGCTAAAAAACAGCTGCTTCCCCACCTCTATGCACATCCTGGAGGGAGACCTCGGTGTCATCAATGGACTCCTTAAAGATCATTCATCCGGCGGGAAGTTAACGCAGCTGAAAATTGCTCAGAGACTTCGGCTTGACCAGCCCAAGCTGGATGAAGTAACTCGCCGTATCAAACAAGGCAGCCCCAATGGCTACGCTGTGCTTCTGGCGACCCAGTCCACCCCGGCAGGGGCTGAGGGGACCTTCCCTGTTGTAGAGCCTGGCTTGCAGCGACGGCTTCTCAGGAATCTGGTCTCCTACTTGAAACAGAAGCAGGCTGCTGGGGTTATCAGCCTGCCTGTGGGAGGGGCGAAGGGCAGAGACAGCACAGGCATGCTTTATGCGTTCCCTCCCTGTGAATTCTCTCAGCAGTACCTCCAGTCAGCACTAAGGACATTGGGAAAGTTAGAAGAAGAACATATGGTGATAGTTATAGTCAAAGACACTGCCTAGCCCACACTGTCTTTTCAAATTCCATGTTTTCTTTGTGTCACACAACCCAATTGTTTTTAAGGCCGATCATTTTGGTGGAGGCTCAAAACACCTCGACCAAAGTGGTAAGATTTTTAGTTTCTAATTAATTTTAATACCATTTAAATAGAGCCCATTTTATTCGTTTTTAATATGTGACACTGTCCGCTGTTGTTCTGTATTTTTATTTTTTAACTGTATGAAAAGTTGTCAGTAAAGCCTTGTTCACTGATGGATTTCTAAACTTGTGCAGTATCCTAGTTTTTATGGCCCAGGAAGGGCTGGTTCCCTGTGCTGTCAAGAGCTGGAAGGTGATGTTCCCAACCCATTTCAGTTTCTCAGACCCCAGCCTCCTGCACCTCCTCTGTCTCTTTAGATGTGTCCTGAAAGGTGGGAGGGAGAAGGGGGGCCCTTCTTTGTGCTGTATGAGAGACTGAAAGGTTGGTTCTGGTTTTCTGTTGGTTTTTTTTTTGTCCTGTTTGCTTTTTATTTCATAAATTTGAGTCTGGATGCCTTGCTGTTGATGCTTTATTTGAGGATAGAAGCTTCCCAGGAAGCCAGCTATGAAGGAAGCAAATCCTGATCAAGAATAGAAGTGGGTTTTATACACAACAAAAAAACCCTACAGTTAACACTTGGTGAAAAGTTCTTTACAAAGGAGTCAACTATTCAATTCTGTGAGGTTTGAGAGCACCTGATACTTGTCTCAGATGATAGAACTTCATGGGAAAAACAAAAATGAGGCTTGACATTCCCATTTTTTATCAAAGGAAAAATAAAAAACCAAGCAGGAGAAAAAAAAAGTCATGTAAGGGGGAACCCTCTTGGGCCTGTGTTAGATGTAGACAAGCAGATAAAGGGCACAAAGAATTTTGGCAAACTGTAGGTGCCCATTTGCGTAGTCAACCATGTTGCACTATCTGAAATCCTTTATTGAAAGATAAATGGCAAACTTTTTTTTTTTGCTAAAGTTGAAACTTGTTTGCAGGCTTACAAAAAAAAAGAGATAAACGTGTCTGGCTGTCTGAAAATGTGTTACATTATGCAAGTAACCTGTGACTATGACTGTAGGAAACTCTGGAGATCAAAATTTGAAATTT
Source organism: Elanus axillaris (assembly GCA_026212715.1). NCBI lineage: Eukaryota > Metazoa > Chordata > Aves > Accipitriformes > Accipitridae > Elanus > Elanus axillaris. The sequence goes on along the minus strand of JANZLQ010000037.1, from coordinate 4,995,895 downwards.
AAGATGGCATGGTTCTGTCCCCTTTTCTATCTGTGGTATGAGACAGTTGTTCAGGAGAGAAACCAGGACATCTGCACCTCTGGTTGGTCAGTAACGTTAAGGATGCAGTAACTAGTTCAAATTTGAGTTAAAATCCACACTGTTCCATTTGGGGATATTTATTTTTAAAAATGATGCCTGTAGATTTTAGGAGGCTTACAGAAAATTGTGTGGGATTAAAAACACTAAATTTAAAAGTTTCTTTAAATTTGCAGGTGGGTTTTTTTTTGTTGTTTTTTTGGTGGTAAGCAAGTGAACAAAATCCTGGGTGAACCAGAGTCTTTCTAGCACCCATCTCTGACCGAGCAGACTCACTTGCTGATGGCTGCCAAAGCCCTTTTGAAACTGTGCTCTCAGGTATGGTAACTGGTATCAAAACCTATATAGCAGGGAGCATAACTCAGTCTAATGATGCTTTTCTTTTTTTTAACCCTGCAATTTCATAGTAGGGACATCATCAGCTGATGATGTATGAGAGGTTGCTTAATTTAATAATGTATTGATATCAACAAGTATGGGTTGGTTTGTTGGTTTTGGTTTTGTTTTGGTTTTTTTTTTAACATTTAATACTGTGATTATATTAAAAGTAAATCTAATGAGTTAGTGTGATCATGAGGGGGTTAGTATTTCACTTGATGATGCATCTTCTGTACCCCAGAAAATGTAAATCTGTCCGTAAGGGCCCAAGTACAGCTACAAGGCCACTGAGGGTTTTGTCCATGGTATGCGAGCACAGTTCAGTGAGAGGTGAGCTGGCTTGTCTGCTGGGAGTGGCAGGCTCTGGGAAAGCCAATTTATGCTGTGGGAGCAGAGGAGCAACTCTGCTGCTCCCAGCAGCCAAGGCATGTCTCCAGGCTCACTGCACTGGGTTGCACTGGGCAGCGCAGCGGTACGCTTCATGACACCATGGCTGCACGGCGTAGGGTAGCTGGACTGCCCCTGGTTTTACACGGTTACAGGGACGCTGACTTTTAACCTTGTGACCGAGTCCCCAATGCTGTTGTAATGTAGACAGTGCCAAATGTCAACAATTGTAACCGTTGTTATCTGAAACCAAGTGCTATTAAATACCCCTTATGGCCAGAGTCATAGAGTGATAGAGCTTTTTGTCAGACTATCCTGTGTTGGAGATGTCCGCAGAGTGTGTGGTGGTGCAGTAACAAATGCCTGGCTGGCTTCTTGCTGGCAGGGAGCTGTAGCTTGTGCTGCCATGGAATGGCCTTGTGTGTCTGTGTGCACGTGCATGTGTGTGTTACAGTGTGTGAATGTGAGGAATTGGGGAAAAAAAATATATTATAAAAGCTTCAGCTGCTTGATGGCAAAGCCAGGGAACCACCAGAAATCCCCCTCTCCCAATTCCCTTTTGAAACAAATAATAATGTAGGGGTTTTTTTAGAAGACAAATGTTGTCACGCTTTGGGCTGGATAAGATTTTTAATTATGGCATTTCTCTTCCCAGTGAAGTGGCTGATGGTTGTGAGCATGCGTGCATGAATGGAGGACCAACAAATCTCCCTCCTACAAACAAATTAACAGGTGTAAATGAGAAGTGGAAGAGCTTAAGGAAAAAACACTTGGGAGAGAAGCAGTTATCAGCCCTCTAACCTGATGACCTGAGCCTTCCCAGCTCCCCAGCATGCAAGTGACCCACAGCTCGATTGAACAGCCAGATGGTACTGAGGCCAAAGGCCCCTGTCCTGTAGTCCTGCCTTCTATCCCATCCCGTCACACATGCATCTAGGCTGGTTCCCAGAGAAACAGGCCTGAAAAATAATGCTACACCTGTATCTTACAGCTTGCAAGACCTGGCCCATAAATTGGGATGAGATGCAGTTCTGGGGAGAAGATACATGAGGGGCGGCGTGGGAGGAAGACCACATCCCTAGTTGGGAGGCCTAAGACAGTCAGTGATGTTGGAAGATGGTAGAGAGAATAGTGGTGGAGGGGTTGTTTGGGGCTGGGGGGAGGCATGGGTGTCTTTCAGCACAGTACAGCAGTGGCAGTAAGGTAATTGCAACAGGGTAATGGTCTCTGCTTCTTTGAGCATGATCTGAAACACAGAGTGGGACCAGGGTGTCAGATGGGGGATTGGGTGGTCTGAGAGCATTAGTGTTTCGACTGAGTTGCTCCATTTTCTTTTTTTTTTTTGAACATGCATTCAGCACAGTCTGTCTTACCAAGCCTCTTTTTAACATCAGTTGCTGGCTATCTTTACAACAGAAACATGGACAAGAGGGCTAGTCCTAGGCTGTCCCAGGTACCCAGCATGTGCATATAACCAGTGCTGATGAGGCGATCATACCTTGATTATTACCCTTTGCTAACATGCAGGTTAAACTACTGACCAGCCCTGATGCTTCTACCCTGCTCTCCAAGCCCTGGCCTAGATGAGATTCTTTTTTGAGGCACTGTGTTGCAGGGATACGCATACAACCTCCCAGGGTACTGGCACAATGGCCGCACATCCTGTACTCCATGGAACTGTGTTGCAGTGTGCCAAAGGGGCTAAGCAGTTTCAGTCTGGTTAGTGAGGAGGGCTATGCCAATATGAGGGCACAGGCTGGTGCTGGGACAGTCTCTGCTCACATTATGGGAGGAAACGCTGCATCCTTCCTGCAAAGGCTCCCCTCCATTGCAGAGGTAGGTATATCTTTGCCAGCTGGCAGGATATTTGAAAGCCCCTTCCATCCCCCTAGGCTGAAGTCTATGCAGACATTACAGGAAAAGAAATACTGTATGGCATCACATCAGCAACATGCTGTGTGTATTCAGGAAGATTATAGGACTTTTTCCAAACACAATGCTTTTAAATAGATTAAATCATGATGCCAAGGGAAGAGGTGATTTCCCCTCATCCCAAGTAGTTGCAGAATTATGGCCTGACAAAAACAAACAAATCCTTGCTACTCCTCAATTCTGTAACCACATTTTTCACCCAGCCTGTTACAGTCACCCTATTCCCCAGCACACTCCAGTGATGCCCTGCAAGAACAAAGGAGGATGCACGGGGCAGGGGAGGGGTGTAGGCAGCCTCCCCCACATTTCTGTATTTAACTTCAGCAGCTCTGCAATAGGCATGTGGAGAGGAGAGGCCGAGAGTCTGCCCAGGACAGGCAGCCGGGGCTGCTTCAGCAGGTTTTGGTGGGTGAGCTGCAGGCTGCAGGAGCCAGGCCCTGCCTCCTTAGCCACAGGCTAAGGCCTGAGCACGCTCCCTTTGGCTCTATTTAATGAAGCTGGGATAGGTGCAGGAGGGAGAGATGGCACATACACTTACAGTGGCCCAGTTTATCATACATCCTAGATGTTTTTGTTCTGTCTCACAAAACTAGTTGGTAAATTTCTCCAAGATAGCCAGGCCCAAAACAGCAACAGATGCAGCCAATTATAGCTGTGGTATAATGCCAGAACAAGATATGGACATCTGGCACAAGATCTCTGTTTTTAGTAGTTGAGTACATGCTTTTTTTTTTTTCCCTGCTCCTGAGCAGGGCATTTTCTAAGGTAAAGTTGCATAAGATGTTTTTGATAAGGCAGAGGCTGGTTTCCACAGCTGTTGGATGGCATATCCGATTTTCAATCCCCTCATTTAATCAGAATGCTGCTTCAATTGCTGGTCTTAAATGCTGTAGTAATCACAACTCACTCGTCTTTATCAACTCCGTAGGGTACAATTATCCATTATAAGTTGCAGCAGAACCTTTCTTTTTAATTATTAACAAGCAGGCCTAGGTAAGTATATTAAGTAGATGCAATGCTGGAGGGGAGAAAAACTATTGCTTCTCTTGGTTAAAAAGAAAATCCTTCCTCTTCAAGCAATGAAACCTTGAGCCTTAGCTGAAATGAGCACAGGTCTTGGTGGAAAACTTGCTGTAGTGTCAAGGAGTGAGAAGCCTCCAGCTCCCTGTTCTGCCTCAAACCCTATTCTGAAAGTTGCCAAAACAGAGAAAGGGTAAAATGTTGAGTGGATGTTATCTGAACACCTGGGAATAAATAGCACATTTAGTGGCCTTGTCCAAGCAAGCAATGAGCACACTTACCTTGTAGGTCTGACACACAAGAACTAAGCTGTGCAGTTGTGTGCTGTACAGTGAAATCAAACACTCAACTGCATTTTTTTTCAGCTCCTTCTAAGGGCAGGGTCTCTTGTCATGTAAAAACAGGAGCACCTAATTTGCCTTCTGCCGGTATAGCCACAAGGCAGCCTACATAATGCCAAACCACACATGGATGAGGAGGCCCAGTGCTGCTCCTGCCTTCTGACACACACTGGCAAGGTGGTAAGAGTTCCCTGCAGCTCACCACACTTCCTGTAGCTGAACCACAGAGTGGATATTCTGGTGCATCTTTAAACAAAATCACAGCCTGGCATTAGCAGCACCTTCCAGCTCCCACACAGCACAGTGAGGATGCAGTGCCACACTGCCCAGAACCCCGCTGAGAATTCAAGGCTGTCAGGCAAACCAGCAAGTCAGATTTGAACCCACAGGCACAGTGAAATGTCCATTGTGCAGCTCTGGGAGTCCCTGTGGACTGGGACAGTGAGTGGAGCCTGCACTCCAAAATTTCACCCCTTGTTTACTTTCCCCTTCCTTATTGCAGCAGGCCACTAGCTACACCTAGCTGCTCTCTGGCCTAGCCCCTCAGGTGTACAGAGCATCACTTTTGCATGAGTGGCAGAGGAATGCATGGCTACAATTCACAGCCATAAACAGAGACAGGATTTGTATTTAATTTTTTAATAAATACACTTTACATTAAAGAAAAAGGCCTTCAATTTGCAGTTTCCACACAGAGGGAGGGGAAAAAAAAAAAAAAGGGTTAAAAAACTTGAACCACAAAGGGCAGAGGGGAGAAAGAGGGCTCAAACTTCAACCCCAGATCCCCATGTCTTCAGGAATACCAGGCTCTGACTAGGCCAAGCCAGGATTTCAGCCTCCCATTACAGGTGGTACCACAGCAAGAATCTCCACTTTAAACAGCCTGTACATTCAGTTACCAAACACCCCCAAGGTTCTTCCCTGGAGGACAAAAACATCTGAAACGCACTGGCGCACTAGCAGGTGTTAACACCCATTGCTTTGTTTTTAAAAATAAAATCATATTTAAAATAAAAATATTCTCACTCCTCAACAATATTAGAAACCATGATCCTCTTATTTCACTTAGTAGTTGCATAAAAATGCCTCTTCTTTTAATTTTAAACAATTTTTCTCCCCGAACCTACCCCATGGTAACAAGGTACTACAGGAATACAAAGTTCATCCCCTCTTTACTAGAACACCTGCCTTTTTTTTTTTTTGTTTTTTATATAAAACTATTTCTGTTCTTTAGGAAAGAACTTTATACAAAGAAAATATATTGTGAAATATCTTCAGAAGTTTCTTTGAAGAGGAGAGTCATCTCAGCCTAAAATAAAAAATAAAAAAAAAGGCAGAGAGAAAAGAGGCCTAACCCCAGGTCTCTTTATTGTACAGCCTCGGACTTAGCCCCGAGCCTCAAACTGACTCAAACCAACACAGCGGATGGGCTGGAGTTCCTCAGGTATTCCCAGGAGAAAAAGGGTTGGGGTGCTCAGAATCGGTTTCCTATTTGGTCTCCGGTCTTCTGCTGTGAAGGGAGCATCTCCTGCTGCCAACACCCCATCTGGCAGTCATTCTTCACTCATTCAGAGACAAGATTATGTCGTCCTCCAAGTCAGAGTTATCTGAGCTGTCGGCTGAAAAGAAGACATGTAGGTTATGTTTGGTTTGTGGAAGAACACAGTTGTCAGGGCTGCTAAGCAAGGCAACGCATTCATAGTTACAAGAGATGGCCACCACCTGCTTGAGACCAGCAACTCCCTAGCAATGACGGAGGTGGCTAGCACCATTAGTGCATTTCAAATCAATCAAAAGCAGTTAGCAAATATGCACCAGAGCTTGCTTTCCCTGATTAAAACAGACGGTCAAGAGGAGAGCAGCTTCTATTAGCTGGCATTTTTTTTCCCCATGACAAAATGGAGAGAAGGACACCAGCAGTAAGTTCCTTGTATATGAGCTGCCTGCATAAGTGCAATAGCTCTTCATGATGGTGGGGCTGGACAGATCTGAAAGTCATTCCTCACAGCTGTTATTCCAAAGCAAGCTTGACAGTTCCACCGACATGATGTGGTGAAATATGGCCTCTGTATAATGTGTATGGGGCTAATTCATTATGCAGCAAGTTAGACACAGACTTTCTCAGTACTAGGTTCTTACTGGCCTCTCACTCTCCTCTGCACACCACAGCAGGAGACCTCCCGAGTGAGACGGAAGCAATCCATACATTCACAACTAGAACCTTCCTCTAGCAACCCAAAGGTTTCTGTAATGAATTTAACTACACAGCACACATTAAGGGTGATCTGAAAATTGTGCTTTTCCTGGTTTTCTTCATTGTGGTACAGAATGAAGACAAGAAAGGATTTGCCAGCAGCAGTCACACACACGCACGCACACACACTTGCTTTTTACCTTAAAATATAAAATCTCCCCACTCTCAGTTGTGCAAGAGGGAAGTGGTAGCAGCTCTGGCATCAAGAGGTCTCCTGCCTTACCTTAGAGATGACGTTGGCTCTTTTTCTTATGCGAATTCATTGAATGCTGCAGTTAACTAAGCGTTAAAAATAGTTAAAAAAAAAAAGACACCAAGACTTCCTCTTAGCCATCTCAGTTATACTGGATCTCTAAAATGCCTGTCAAGGTAAGCAAGGCCTTCTGGAAGGTTCACCCCTTCTCAGATGCTTTCTTTAGGAAAAAAAAGAATCACAAGCAAGCAGCAGAGGGCACAAACCCTTTTCCCTAAACCCTCCTCCCCAAAGATTAGCCAGCTGCCTTTCTACTGTGTACTGAGCCTAAGCTGAAGGGTCATCAGTGCTTCCAGAACACCTACAGCCATGTAAGAGTAGTTGGAAAACACTAGCCAGTGCTGCAACAGCTACACTTATGCAGTAAGAAGGAAAGAAGCACAAGTGAGATAACAATCCAGAAACTCTGGAGAAAGAGAGAAGCTGAAAAAGTTGTTGATTTGTTGTTTGGTTGGGTTTTTTTAAAAACATCAGAGGAACGCTTTGAAAAGGGATCCCCTAACACCATTCTCCAGTCCACCACATCGCCTTCCAATTTCGAGCTCCATGTCTATAAGTAAACCTGATTGCAGTTAACTGCTTGGCAGAAGCTTATAGACCTGCCTGGAAGTTGCCATTTTCAATTACAGAGGAAAGGAGGAAACAAGAGTCAGTCATGCTGCTGGTAAGAATTCCATATATTTCTTCCATCCTATATCACACGTGCATTTCAAAAAGGGCACCCCACTGGCCCAGGAACAAGCTCTTTGAAAGATCTACACAATGCATAAACTACTTTGGACAAGACAAACAGATCTACCCTCCCCAAGGTGGTGACAAAGGATGAGGAAGACAAATTTATACTTAAAAGATTCTCCATGAACCTTTTTGATTCCTGAAAAGGAAATAAAGCCTCCTCTAAAGCACAAGGAACCAAAGCCACTCACTCCCCTTTTTCAACTGGACATGGACCTGTTGAAGCAAGTCCAGAGGGCCATGAAGATGATCAGAGGGCTGGAGCACCTCCCCCATGAAGTCAGGCTGAGACAGTTGAGGTTGTTCAGCCTGGAGAAGGCTACAGGGACACCTTATAGCAGCCTTGCAGTACCTAAAGGAGGCATATAGGAAGGATGGGGAGGGACTTTTTACAAGGGCACATAGTGACAGGACAAGGGGTAATGGCTTTAAACTGAAAGAGGGTACATTTAGATTAGATGTAAACAAAAAGTTTTTCACTATGAGAGTGGTGAGGCACTGGAACAGGTTGCCTAGAGAGGCTGTGGATATCCCACACTGGAAGCGTTCAAGGCCAGGTTGGAAGGGGCTTTGAATAACCTGGTCTAGTGGAAGGTGTCCCTGCCCATGGCTGGGGGTTGAACTAGATGATCTTGAAGGTCCCTTCAAACCCAAAACATCCTATGACATGACTCTATGAACTGTTCTTTGAATTTTATTTTTTTTTTAAGTACACCCACTGTATGTCATGGAGGTTCATCCAAAATACAGCAAGGGTCTGCAGTAGGAAGCACTCTAAATACATTCCCATGCCTCAGATCTGTATTTTGCAACGGTGTCAGTGCCCTTAAAACTTTTAATCCTGGAATACAACATATACAGAAGGAAATTTTAATTGCTCTTGCTGGATTAGAAACAAAAGCAAGCCAGATGAAGTTGAAGTCAGGGAAGAAGCCACAAAACCCCACTCACCAAACCCTGTGCAAGGACCATGCATACATCAGCCTGGCAGAGCTGCACCCCCTGCTTTAAGTTCCCAAAGATGCTGCTAAGCAACCGAACAGCCACAGGATGGGCTGGCTGCAGCTCCACAGCAATACCAGATCAAAGCTCTGATCAAGTGGTTCTATCTATAAACAGTGTACAGATATGTCCCTTTCATAATACATAGTGCTCTACAGAGTGCCCTTGAAATAACTATCAAGTAAGCACCTACTTGTTACAGGAATAGTTATTGAAATGGCCTGAACTTCCCATCCATTCTGCCCCTTGGACAATTCAAGTTATAGCACCCTGGGTGCTCTCTTAATAGCTCTGTCCCTGCACCCCTGAGGAAACAGAAGTGGAGTTGTGTCAAGAAGGTCCTGCCAGCTACTGGGACAGGCAGTACTTATCCACAATCCCAAAACATTGAACTGCAACATGCTATTAATGAATTTGACCTAGGTAAGTGTCCTATATAGCCCTACATTCTATACGTACTACCTTCAAGAGAACACCAGGCTGTCCCCACAGAGTAACTCTGACAACCTGATGTGGCCACATCCTTAAAAACAACTGAGCTACATTCTAACAGAAAAGAGGGACATGAATGAGTCTGCCAGCCACATTAGTGCCAAAACACACCTGGCATGCCTAATCCTCCAGCACTGTCAGAGAAGATTGATTCCCACCTCAGCTCTCACATTGATCTCCTATCACTGCAGGACTTCAAACACCATGCACGCTGTAATTACTCATCCTTACCAACGTTTTAACTTAAGGTAACTACATTATCCACATTTTACAGCTTGGAAATTAAAAAGAACTAGAGTGACTTGGCCTTGCATACTCAAAAATTGTGCTGCCAAAAAAGGAACAAAATCTGGTGTCACAAATCCCAAGCCTGATGCTACCCTACTCACCTTCTTTCTTGTGAAGCCTTTTTCCAAACTGAATTGGTACATAAAAAGTTCAGACCTCTCTTTCTTAATACTCTCCGGG
>JANZLQ010000037.1:4953048-4986526 GCA_026212715.1 Elanus axillaris | reverse complement strand
CCGCTTTTCAAATCTCTGTATCTGTGGAATGCCAGAAAGAGAACAATTTAAATTTTATCCCCAAAGTTATGTTAGCTTCAGAACAGCCTAAGAAAGGAAGTGAAGTCAGAAATGCCATATTGGTTTTGCACTTTAAGCAATTACAGAAGAGGAAGAATAGCACCAAGGACCAAAAATGCTTCTCTATCCTTACAGGTACAAATAAGGCAGAGAAGACAGGTGGGTAACAGTTCAACCAGTGTCCCCCTGAAGGGCAGGACAGGCAAGCAATCAGACAAGGCTTCTTCACATGGAGTTTCTTTGCCTGCCAAGCTCTCTGGGAGCACTTCAAGAAGGAGATACCTTCCTTTCCAGAACTCACAGTGGTTCTCTCAGGTAAGAGCTGTTTTTACCAACTGATTACTTTGAGAGGCCGTGGGTGAACAAGCATGATGATCTGTGCCTTTCATACCAGTGAGGGGCAGAAAGTCAGCTAAGTAATTTCAGGGAAGATTTAGGTGTTGCATATTTGTCAGGACATTAAAAAGAGGACAAGGTCACCTGTGGTTACCAAGCTGAACACACACTTACTGTCTCCAAGAATCAGCTCAACTTCTTCATCAGCATCAGAATCTTCATCTTCACCATCATCTCCCTCTTCCAGGAGGTTGGCAAGCTCCTCATCATCGGAGGGGGAAAAGTCATTTTCTCCATCCTCACCAGCATTCTCATTGTTCTCATCCTCCTCCAGCTCAGCCTCCAGCAGCTGGTCCGTATCTAGTTCATCAAGGTCATCTGTATCATCATCATCTTCATCATCATCTTCTTCCTCTTGCTCTTCTTCCTCCTATAAAGACAGCAAAAATAGTCCATTGCAGACGTTAAAACAAATGTAAGATGGAGTAAGAATAATTGAAGAAAATGTACCTATAGTTTTCACTTCTCCCCATATCCAGACATCACACATTATAAACACTTTCCCATCACCCATGTAAGCAATTTCTCTCCACAACTACAGAACATGACACATGCTAGATCATTTGCAGGCCTGCAAAGTCTTATCTGCAAAATGCTGGTGCACCACAGGTTCCATTGGCTCAAGCTCCTCTCTAATACTGGTCATCAACACGTCACCACAATGCACTCTTGAGAAGGACATGCAATAAGACCTGTTAATCCATGTTTTTTTTGCTAGTCTTGTACAAACTGCTTTAGTTTCAATTGGACCAAAATCTCTACTTTGCATCAAACAGCATGCACGTTCAGTCTCTCAGTCATTCCCGATTTAGAGGAGATGTAAAATGTAGGAAAAGATACTTTAGCCTAAACCAATCTCCCAATCACTCAGCTTCAGATGATAGTACTGTTTAAAGCAGCTCAGAAGTCTCATCTTTGGCATTTACCTGTAGATCAAGATCTTTCTCTATCAAACCTTAAGAATCTGCATTCAGTAAAGCAACTGAATTCCTCATTGTACAGATCAAATCCAGAAATCTGCATCTAGCAGATAAAACTGAGTGGGAAAAAGCTGTTAGTCCTATTGTTCTTCCAGACAAATGAGAGGCCAAAAAGTGCTATAACAAGCCAAGCTCCAGGATTTCTCTAAGACTCAAAGAAAGGGTTCAATATACCTGCACATCTCCTCAGTGTCACACCCTTTTTCCCTGACAGAATGCTCTAATGTGGCAGGAAGGCAGTTCTCAAGCAGTTCAGTCTTAATTGCCCCTTTGTTTTGGGAGGGAACGCGTTTTGCAAAATTATGAAGCAGCTAAAAATATCTATCTCAACAACCCACTTCAAGGGTTAGTTTGATCCTCAAGCTTACCACACTCACACTGTGCTGTTCAGACTGCTGCATTTTCAGATCTAAAAGGACAAAGACCTTACTGTCATGGCCCCAACCTACTTTTTCTTCAGTCAGTGCTATAAAAAAAATCCACCACACCCACATAAACCCAACATCAGTCCTAGGCAAAAGAAACAAGGAATGCCAGAAAGCCTGGGAAGATTTTATTGTTTCTTCACTTGCAAAAGGCAGCCAAGTCTCCTCTAAACTTCTACTGACCAAAAATGCTGTGTTATTTAAAGGGAGATTGCAGTATAAAAACATTGGTTTGCTACATAGTTTTCTTTCTGAAAGAGCTCATATTCAGTATAAAATCTAAACAACATGTATTAAAGCCTATGCTTATTTTAGGCAATTACAAACTTTACTTTGAGTCAATGAGTCCTCAAATAAATGGGCATGGCTTTTTGAATTGTATACAGAATGGGAGAGGAAATATCTTACTTGTAGTTCACAGTTTTACACTGCAGTGCAATATTGAGTATAATTTTCCATAAAATATATTGAATGGAGTGTTTTGAGTTAGTAACTTTTACTTTTGTTCTATGCAGTATCTGCAGAGAGACCAATGTCTTAAACTTTATTACTCTATTCAGAATTGAAAAACTGATTAAAAACTGAAAAGGCAGGAGAGTTTATTTTCCTTTTTCGGTCTCTTAACAACTCTGAAGCTGGAAAGGAGGAGATCAATTTATTTTAAAAGCTTGGGAAAATTAAGCCAGGTTTTTCAGTGTCTGGAGATAGAGACACAACTGTAGACATTAGGAAAAAAGTGTATTGTCTACGAGATTAATTTAGAGTCTGTGTAACTGAAACCTGAAGGATTCTGAAATGAGTTAGGTACCCTCCTAGTTTCCACATCTGTGGAATTTCTGAAAGCATTTTTTTTCCAAAATATCTAGCCCACAATGACTTAAAAGACAATGTCTAAACTACTGAATTTGATAATGTTTCACATTTAATGTATTTATTGGAAACTGAAATACCATTTTATCAACATTTTCACTCAAACTTAAAGTGAGGCATATATAGCAATTTCATCCTTCAAATATAAGACAAAGTGAAATACAGTTGTATAAAGCTAAAGATTTCTTCTGGCTGACAAGAGTAAGTGCCAAATTACACAGAAAGGGTGTATGTTTAGCTGCAAATTAACTTTGAAGGATTATACCACCCAGTGATGAAAAAATCCTTTGTGAAAATACAAATAGCAAAAGAAGACTAGAGAACTGAAATCAGTGTTTCCACCTTTCCAGTTTAAATTACTTAATCTGAAGTAGGCAATTAATATCAGGCCACACTCATTTAAAAACTACCTAAGAACAGTAAGATGAGATCTAAATTATCCTTGATAAACCAGAAAACAGTGTGAAAACCACGCTATAAGAAGTCACATGTGGATGTGACAGAGAGCATGACATGCACGCACGTCCTTACTAAGCTGAATGAGTAAGACAGAACATAGTTCAAGAAGAGTGATCTTAGGTAGTGAAAAACCTGTACCTTGTCAAGTTTTAAAGAACACAAACAGGGTCCTGGAAAACGTGGTGCTTCTGCTAAGTGACAGACAAATTAACGCTGTAATAGCTTCTGAACAATCTCCAAACACAAACCTCTGCAGGCACACTGCAATACTCCAGTCTAGAAACACAAGGCTTGCATATATTTGGTGAGATCTCTTTTAGGAAAGCACACTGAGCTTCTGCACCCAAAACCAATCTGTGGGACATACAGCTGAGAAAGACTCCACCTGGTGTTTCCTCACACCTAACACCATCATATGTAAGTGATATCCAGTCTGTTAATGGGTATCTAGGCTGTATCCTCATCAGATACCACAACTATCTCGCATAAGGGATCCATATATACAGATAAAAAATGGCATGCCTTCCCCAGTGACTCATGCAAGCATACTGAGAAAAGCAGTGAAAAAAATCCTTGTGCAACGTCACAAGAGAAGATAGGCAGAACAGTTATTCCAAACCAGATCTGGATTTGTGAAGGAAAAACCTGCAAAAGCAAGCTCCTACCTACTCATTGGTAGTTCCCAAGAGCTTTGGGCAATGACACAGATGCTGCTAGAAAAAAGAACCAGCATGCACATCTGTACAAAACAAGCATGCACCTGTGCTCATCTTCCTCATTGGAATTAACTGATCCAACAGAACCCATGGACTAAAACACTCTGTATGACTTAAACAGTATCAGGGAACTGGTTTAGCCATCACTAACTCCTTTAGATGCCTGAAGATACTCTTCTGTTTGGGTTGTTCTCTGTAAAAGCTGCTTAGGTCAGAACTTGAACTGTTCATGGAGTCCTTGCATTCCTCCTCTCCTTCCTTAGAGATTATTCTCTTCCCTCTCCAACAGAAGCCTCTTCACAGCTACCAGTTACCTTTACAGGAGGCACTAGGGTAGTATAGTAGAATCACAAACTGACATCTCATAACCTTCCCTCTGTAAAGCTTTTTACCTCACTATCAGCACTCTCACTGTCTGATATTTCTGCGTATCTGCTCTACAGCCAGGTGCACTATTATCACAATACAACCAGACCAAACCCCTATATTCCAAAGTAATTCATGTAAGATTACAAACAATCCCAACCTGAGGCTATGAAGGAGGAAAAGAAGAAAAAAAACCCTAACTGTCCCTTTTAAATAGAGTAGGCAACACTAGAGGGACATGATGGAGCCTAGCTTTTGAATTAAGGATGTCACATTGCTACCCGTTTTAGTTACATGGTGATTCAGGTATACCGCTTGCTTGTAGGTACCTAAATTTAGGATTAACTTAAGGGAGCTTTACCTTGATAGATGCCAAGAATAGAACAGTTTAAAGTAGAGTACCCATTGACACCTAATGAAAGTCAAATTTGCAATTATGTATTATATGGATATGTATTAATTTCATTATTATACAATATATGATAGTGAACACAAATACTAGGGGGTTTCTGTGTTATCTTCACAATACTATACCAGTATTACTCTTCATCTCCAGCTTACACAGATGTCACTACACAGTGGCTGCAATGCAGAGGTCATTATAATATCAACATACCTGGATAAGCAACTCTTTCTGCTCTTCAAAAACACAGCATTGCAATTACAATAAAGGAATTTTAATCTAGGAAACACCCACCCTGTTTCATACACAAAATGTCTTCCTGGCCCCACTTCTCTGCAAATACTTACAGTACTGACTCATCCCAGTTAAAGCAAAAAGGCTGCAAAAATAAGTCAATGAACAAAGACAAAGCTGACAATTTAAAGTGAACAAGACAATGAAACAAAACCCCAGTTACAATTATAAGGGGACAGCAAAGAGGGAGGCTGCAGCTTCAGTGTGGAATAGCTATCCACTGATGTAAATAGAATGTCCAAACAGGGACAGGACCCAGTTTAACTTAGAAATTGTTTAACTCAACTAAAGAGTTAATTTGACTCAACTACTAGACTAGCTTAGGCTGAGAAAGCCCATCTATACAAAGGGTTTGTAACAGTTTAACTCAAGAAGTCTTAAGAATGTGTCAGTAATGTATGGTATCATCAGTTACATACTTTAGACAAGTATAATGGATGCAGGAACTATCAGTTCTTTTAGGGTAAGATTGCAAAATGGGACAATTAATTTAAGTGTGCATCTTAGTGAGCATTGAGAGAATTCTCTAAGTCACCAAAATTAACTAATTCACTTACACAGTAACACAGTAAACAGCTTCAACACACAGTCTATGACCCTGGAACTACTTTGAGGATGATTAAGAGAGCAAAATGATTCACATCAGCTTTTTAACATGCCTGCATATAGGCACATTTACAGAAATGTACAAGAAAAGCTGGACGTTAATTTACGGAATCAGAAAAGTTGATTACATAGTAAAGGATTATCTCAAGATCATCTCAAAGCAAATTACTGGTAACTTAACTCTACTACTAGTTTGCAGTCTTACATAAAGATTCAAAAAGCCAAGTAGATTCGGTTCAATTAATTTATCATTTGTAACTACAAAGGAAAAAACTAAGCATCTCCTAAAGGAATAGCATATACAGGGGTGGCAGCACTGTAACAAAAAAATGCTTGATCTAATTCTTCACGTTGCCAGTATTTACAGCTCGTTCAGAGCTTAGTAAAATACCCCTTGCTCTTGTTCAAGTATTACGCATTTTCTTCCATACTGTTCTTTGATGCACGTTTGCATGCACTTCATAGCCTTTCGTCATCATCACAGACTTTATTTCTGTTCCCCTTCACCCATTCATTTTGCACATATGAAATTCACAAAATTTGTCTTTTGGGGTAGTACAGGTTATTGATACTTAACATATTCACCAGTGTTCATCTCTCAAAAAACATTCAAAGACTCAGGAAAAGCCCAGTCTTTCACTTATTCAAACTCCAATGCAAAATACATGTTAACTAGGCAGAACTTTGATTTTAACATATTTCTGCACTATATTTTAACACTAGATCAGTGTATGTACAAAGTGCTTTCAGAAAGTATGGCTTACAGCACTGCAGATCTGCAGTATATAAAAATATACCAGCTTGCTTTATAAGCACCCTTAAGACTTTTTATGGAGTTTTCTTACATTTCTTGAATCCAAAAATTTTTTATCACCAGATGAACAGAATTTGAGACTTCTCAACTGCAGATTACATAATCTCTCAAATTTACACTAGGCTGGCCTTTAGCTGCCAAAAGAAGATCCCACGGGTCTTTTTTGATTGTTGATATTAGGTTTGGAAACCTTAACTCAGTTTTTAAATTTACAGGTGACTGATTTTTTGCTTATTTGACATGGTTTCAGCTGTTACAAAAAGGTTCATCTTTTCATGTAACACCTCTTTCACTTTTTCTTCCTCTAATAGGCATTGATTCAGTCTTAAACAAGTATTTACATCAATAGTTTTCTGCCCAACTTCCTCTGTTACTGCTCTATGAACTGCTCAGCTGTCATCATCTCACAGCTGCTCCTTCCCCAGCCCCATGCTCACCTCCTATCATCACTTCCAAGTCAATACCTCCCACCTGCAGGTGCTTTCCAGCAACAGTCCCTTCCTCTGAAAACACAGCCTCTGTTGCACCTCTCAGTTTGAATCATGCTATATGGTATTACTTTAACTATTCTTATTTTCATCTATGAGACTGCCTTTTCTCTACCTGCAAAACAGTTAACCAATCACCAGTGAAGCTTTTCCCAGTTTTTCAAATCTTTCAGCTCATATTTAAATTACTTCTGGCTATTGGTAATCAAGTCTAATAATCTGCTGGCAAGCATCCACTTCTATAAACTGTTTATCTTCTCTAGTTTTGAGGGGGGGTGTGTGTGTAAAGAAATTCACAGTTCCCAGAGTCTCACTATTTTGGTCAATTTATTTGCTTTTGCAAGAAACCACCTACTAGTTTACTTCTCCCTCTCTTTCACCGTCTTCCCCCAACTTTCTCCTAGAGAAAAGCAAAGTCATTTTTAGTAATCTGGTCTCTTCCAAATTATCAGTATTATCTTAATCACTACCCATTTGCAGCATGGGAACGGGCTTTGCTTTCATAAAAACAGAACATATGATTGTTGATCAAATGCAAGTTCACTGAAGAATGTTTCACTCCAGAGGAGTAAGTTTCTCCTTGTTTTAGTAATTTATCTTTCTCCACAGACAATCCCCTTGTCATATCTTCTGACAATCGTTCTCTTTGCTTCCAAAGCATCTGTGTAGCATACTGGTACTTCTGATCCTTTGCTATGCAATTCTCAGGAGTCAAAGTGACAATGTCTGTTTTTTCAGTCACTTAAAAAGAGTTTCTATCCAAATCCTCCCCCACCCACTTCTTAACACTCCCTGAACAATGGGCAGTGGAAAAAGCTTAAATATAGCCAACAGTCCTTCTAGGGGGTCAAGGAATTTTACATCTTAGATTATCTAGTCTCCAGCCTTCCTTCCCCTCAGCTAGCAAGCCCAAACTCACTTCCTATTATCATACCATTAAATGAAATTCTCCTTCACGTTAAAGGGCTGCACCTACTTTTACCTTCTTGGCTACTTCAGTGTTAGAATTTCTACTTCTTTATAGCCATTAATGAGGTCACAGAGCTAAAAACGTCGAAGCCTGGGAATGTGCAGAAGTCACTATATGTAACAAGCAAGGAATCTTACCATAGGCTTCTATGCAGATGTAGGTATGTGCAGATTTAATACAGGAAACAGCACACAGCATACAGTATGTCACAGAGGCAAAACATGGAGTGAAGAAATAAAAAAGCAGTTATTCTCTTAGTCTATGTCAGTAGGTTTAGCTTGTCTAACAATGACTACTTACCTGTGATGAATGAAAAAGCATCCATGACACAGATCAAAAACTTTAAAGTAACAGGGCCTCTGTTGGATTGGCATGTTCAGTTGGGATCTTTTGACCAATAGTGTGGTTTTGCTTATGAAATGTTTTCATTTTAACATGACTGTACCTGATGATACACAATCTAACTTCACAGTCACTATCCTCTTTGAGGCATATACAAGTCATCATTTCACAGTTGATATATTCCTTAATGCTAGGGATAAATGTGTTCTAATGTGACTATTATATTTTCTGTGCTGTAGGGCTCAGAAATAATATAAGGAACCCAGAACCAGGTGTGGTTTCTGAATCTGCTTCTCTTCCTTCCTCTCTTGATCTCACACACTCACTCACAAAAATAAGCCCATTCCTTTAATTGCATGACAAAAACAACAGCATGTAAAGGAATTTCAAAATTTGGCAGGTAAATGAACTCTCCCTCTATGGACAAGAATTTATTCCTTTATTTTCTCAAGCTTCTGACTAACATTTCTCATCACAGCTGAGGCAGCTTTTACTTTCCTGGATCCTAACTACTTTGGAATTCTAGAAAGATGTGTTAGGTAAAAGGAAGTCAACCTTTGATTTGTGTCACTGAACAGGCAGAATATGCTTTTATCTCTGCTGAAGCTGTTTTAATCCATAATACTAGGTCTAGCCTTCTGAAAACTTAAATTACTTTTGTCTTTCCAAGAATTTTCTCTGTTTGCACTAACTGACAGCTAGTGAAACTAGATTCTGAAGCAGCAAAATAGGCTGAAGCAGTCACAGTTATTTGGTGCTATCTAAAAATGTGGTAAGAAGTACAGGTACTGGGAAAACTTTTTTTTTTTTAAAATATCTGTTTTGGAGGATGCCTATTCAAAAGATGTGCCTGTTATGTAAACAGGTCTTTGATGGAAATCACTCTTTACTTAGCCTTCCTGGCTGCAACTAAGTTCAAAGATTCCTATTAAGGTGTACAATAAACACGTGTATTATTATCAATTAATACTTTTGTCTGAAAATGCTTGTTCCCAGCTATTATCCTGTAAACATTTCATCTCAAGCAAGATTTCAAAACAAACCATATCTTCAAATATTACAGGAATAGCTCCTGAAAAATTAAGGGTCCCTGCTGGTATAAATCATTCTAGGCAGTTTGTAGTGACAAAGCACCAGTATGTCTGGTGGTTATCAAATACATGTGGCCAGTACAGATTAAGGTTTGTGGGTCTTTTCCCCAGCAAGTAAGTATCCACATGAAAACAAAACTCTATCAAACCAACAGCAATAAAAGTACAGTGGAATTGCTGTTGCAAGCAGATAGGGAGAGAGTCCTAAAATAAAAGTAGACACTGGGATCACAAAGATCACATAGAAAGCTGAGGAAAAACATTCCTATCCTGGTTAAGCCACGTGTTAGAATGGTGATTGTCTTTTGAGTCTTTATTGCCTTATCTCCAACGCTTTCATTTCACGTCACCTAGAATTTTCTAAACCAATGCAAAAAGACAAATTACACACCTACCATCACCATTTCGATAGCCCAGAAGCACTGCAGGATAATTAAACAGTTCTTCAGTTCTGGCAAAAGAAGTAGAACACACTTTATAGGACAGGGACAGCTAGGTGAAGCAATCTGCTGTTGAAGCTATAAATCTCTCTGAACATGACAGTAGCGGAGAATACTACTTAAGCCTCACAGATGCAACATCATTCACATGTACCACAGAGAGAAAAATAGGCCTTAAAGAACTAAAATGGATAGAAAAACTAAAATATAGAGGTAAACATGCACAGACTGAAAATCCTGCAACCCACACAGAAGATCACATCATCCAGACTTAAGTTTCACAGTTTTGAGTCTACTCCGTGGTCAGGCAGTTACCTTGGCTTTAGCTTTTCTGATTACTTAGTATTTCTGAAGTCTCCTTTTCTAGTCCGTAGCAACTGCTATATGTCATTTCTAGATGAGATCAGTATGTTCACTTTCCTTTGCATCATTTCCTCTGAAATTCCTGGTCTGCCTCACTAGAGAAGACAGATTACTGAGTGAAAGAAGGGATACTAATCAGCCAAGAAAGGGAAATAAATGGAATTAAGCAAGCTAACAACCAAAAGATGGTCCAGCATCTGTGCCAGTAGCTCAGATACTAATTTTTGCTAAGTCTAACTCTGAAGGAGTGTATCAAAACAGTGGCAAACGAAAGAGGAAGAGGAAGAAGATCTTGCTGCAGGACTGAAGAATAGGAAACTCTGCTTATTTCCCCATACACTGAACACAGTTTTGCAAACATTTGTGAGTGAGACGGTCAGTCACTGATGGACCTGTTTAGATGCTCACCCAACAGTAAAATAATACACAAAAAACTCATGAAAGTTTAATGCAGAAAGACTAGTATTTTTAAAGTAAAGCATCCAACAGAAAAGCTCACAAATGGGCGCTCGCTAAGCATGTTACATCTTCACTTTCCCTCCGTTACCATAGTAAGTACAGACCACAGAGTATCAATATCCATTTAGCATTTGTTCTGTTTAGCAAGGCTTGACAACTCTGGATTACTGGCCGTAACTAGGAAAAGGCAGTTTTCCAGAGATCTCATATGAAAGGCTAGTATAACAGCCAAGGAAGAACCCAGAGTGGTGCTATTCTGAAGTATTTAAAACAGAACCATAAATATTTACTGCACCAGTACCATGTACAAGCCAGCTAAGTTAGCTGATCATTTAATTTGGGGGTAATTTATGTAACAGATCAGTTGATTTTACAAGATTTGGTTTGAGAAAGGGGGAGTAATATAGTTGTTTTGTTTCATCGCTTAAATGAGAGAAGGAATTGAAAGATATCTATAGGCCAAATAAGCCTGCTAGGTTCATTTTACAGACTCTCAAGTCTTTTGCTTTTCAAAAATCTGTCACAGAGCTATCAGTTGACACTTGTCAAAACTGACATCATAAGGCATCAAAATTAAAAAATGTCAGGCAGATGTTTTTCTCCACAGTTCTTAACTTGTCTCAAGCACAATTTTTAAAGCAATTTTATTCTGCATCACAGGACTTCCAAGCAAGGCTTGTCCATCAAACACGGGTCTACTTGAGTACTCATTAGTTTCTGTACAGGCAAAAAAACCTGTACTCATGGACCCATGTAGATCATATACAAAAATATATGTATGTATAAAGTCAAGGTGTGAAGATACAGGGATCAGATTAATATCTGCTCTAAAAATCTTGACCAAAGAGGTATCAGAATAATGTTGATTCACATGGATTTCCCTCCACACCACTTTCATGAAAAAAATCACAAAGCATCTTCTTTTAGTCAGAAGGCATTTTAGAATACCTGTGAGAAATCCCAACAAGTTTGAAAGTTTATTTCCAATTTTTCAAAGCCTAAATCACAGAAACTAACTAGCCAAGTAGTAAACACCTACATATGTGTGTGCATATGTATACAGAGAAAACTCCTGTTCATCAGGAAACAAAATTAGTCTTATTGGCTTTAACGTACAAGTGTGCCAGAGGGATTCTGTTTTTATTCTGGAAAACTGCTATTCATTCTAGCTCAGTTCTAGCTGCATGTCTCTATGGAGAGAAAAGCTGTATTTTGCAAGCCTAGGACTAGAACAAACCTGAAGGAACAGCAATGAACAGCAATAGGACAGAGAGCAAGGGGTTTAGTTTATGTTTTGGTAAATATATATAGATTGAATTGAATTTGGGTTCATAAGTGCTTTTTATATTAAAACCAAATTTCTTTACTAAAGAAACTTGACTGTAACCATCCCTAGAAATCATTGTCTAGGAAACATCTATACACCCCAGAAATGAAGACAATAAAAAGCAGCAATTATGCAATGTCAACTAGTCACTCTTAGCTTGCAAATCGATCCCAGAGCAGCTTTGTTCGAATACCCATAAACTTTACAGAAAAGCTTTCAGCATACTTAAATTCTGCCTGGGGCCACCTCCATTGGTAAGACAGGAAGCATCCCCAGTCACATTTGATGGATGATAGGTAACTTATCTCTGCTTGGTACCTAGTGTTACAGCCTGGAACCAACAGCATTCAAACTG
This sequence comes from Elanus axillaris, assembly GCA_026212715.1. Lineage (NCBI taxonomy): Eukaryota > Metazoa > Chordata > Aves > Accipitriformes > Accipitridae > Elanus > Elanus axillaris. Next base: position 4,974,302 of record JANZLQ010000037.1, on the reverse strand, counting down.
CATCCCCTTATACAAATACACATCTCCACTTAAGTCAACACTTACCAGCGATATCGCAAAACAGTGTCTTGATAGGTGCTAGTTAATGATTGTACAACGCAAAAACCAATTTCTGCTACAAGCTATTTTTTAAGATTTTATAAAGAAAATGTGAATAAGCTTACTGAATGTGAACAAAACCAGTGGAAGCAGAGACAAAAATAGAAACTATTGCCCCTGAGGCAAGCACTGGATGGCTAGAAAGTAGAAACACTTTGGAAAGAACTCTAATTTCCCCCTGCTTTATTGCTTCCCAAGGAACTCTACTCTTCACCCATCCTAAAAATTCCTAAACCGAATCCATACAATCTAGGGATAGAAACAGTAACCAATGCTTTCATAAGAATGTCAAGACTTCAACTGCAAACTTGTAGCGCATTCAAAAGACAGGGCAGCAAAGCATGTGCCCAAACTAGAAGTACTGCTTTATCTTCAGAATTACCCTGAAATTGCAATAGCAACTAACTGAAAAGAAAATTACTCTTTCCTGGGATCTGCTATCCAGTCTTCCGAACTATAAAGTAAAAGTTTTAACCTAGCAACAGGAAGATTCAGAGACAGAAAGGGTATCAGCTTTCCACACAGTCTGGAAAAAAAACTACCAAAATATTACCTTCTGGCATTCTTTGGAAAAAGGTGAAGTCAGCTTTTCTCACAGAAGATACAAATATATAATTTACTAGAATGCAGACAGCAAAGAGCAGAGAATAATGCATTTAAAGTCTTTAGGGAATTGAAGCATAAGGTCTTTGCCTGTTCAAAAAAAAAAAAAAAAAAAAAAAAAACGACACCCAAAAAACTACAAATTTGTCTTTAATTCACATTGCACTGTACTAAGTATTCCGTGCTACTGTGTAATCTACCAACTGCACCCTGAAGAGCACTTACTGCAGTTCTTAGCTCTTTTGACAAGTTCCCAGAGATCAAATGGCTAATCTGAGAAAGAAAACCAACACATCCCAATGCAAACCTACAGCTTTCTTTAAAATTCTTAAAACATTTTGCTGTGTAGAAATACTATGCAGTTTCACTGCATTAGTCACAAGTTGTGTCTCATTCAGAAACTGGTGACAAGTTATGCCCAAATGAGACTTGGAATTGAAAAAAGGAAATCCTCCAACACTACTGTCTCTACAGCATGTCAAAATATTAAAAAAAAAAAAGCAGAACAAACAGCAAAGTTTCTGATCAAGATTGAAACACTTAAGGAAATTAATAAATAAACTATAAATTATCTTGTCAGTTTACAGTGCACAAAGTTAATGTTCACACAGGTTCTGCATAGATAATCTTAAATTACTCTCACAGTAAAGTGAGCTACTTCACATTAGGTGAGCTCAAATGAGGCATCTGTACTTTGTGGGTAATAAATGAATACCCGTGGCCTCTCACATGTAGATGGCTAACAGCTACTCTTGAACAACCAGATTAATTGTATACTTCTCACCTGATCTTCTTCTTCATCCTCTTCATCTTCTGCCAAACGCTGCCTGCCCACTTCATACAGTCTGCAAACTGTATCCATGTTCATAGCATCCATGCTCCCTTGATTCTGAAGAGGAGATGCCCACACAACAGTTACTCTCTACTCTCAGGAATTAAGCTCAGCATTCATATTCAGTGCTGTATCTGATCTCAACCACAGAAACATTACCAAAATCCTTCCCTCTCATTTACTAGCAGCAGTGCAATTAGCACTAAAACCAAGTCTTTCTGGTTTCAAAGACCAGCCCAGGAGTGATGCAAACATCTACTTTCTGCTTCTGTCATCCACAAGTTACACTCTTACAAGTAGACTTAACAAAACCTTTACTGAGTCCTTAACATGCTTTGGGTTAGTTCTCACCTAACCACACACCAGTTCTTTTCAAATTTGCCTCTCTATCACATCATTAAACCATATGCCTTGAGAGAATGCTAAAAGCTGTCATATAGCAAGAGTTCCAGAAGACAGCACTCTGAGACCCCAGCAACCACTGCTGCTACATGCCCTGAAGTAACATTTCCAGTGACTCCTATAAAAGAAAATTTTCGTATCTTGGCTTCACAACCTTAACTCCTCCAACTTCAGTAGTTAAACATGAAGCTTGTCCTACTACAAATTCTTTACTCCCTTTTTTTGGTCTGTAAGGATCAGTGGTTCAACAGAGTTATTAAGTCAACAGGATTTTATATTAATCAATACACTTACATAGTCAGGTTCAAGAAACTGGGTACTGACAACATATTATTAGGCAAAGAACTAACTGGACACACTAGTTTAATTTTACTTCCCTCCTAACAAACCAGAAGTTTCGCTCAGTAATTTTTCCTTCAAATCCTTAGCTTCTGGGATTTTGCTAGGAAGACAAGTGAAAAATGAACAATTAAGAGTGATTCACAGAAAAGCTCCATGGGAAACCCCGGGAAGATTGTATTTCCCAGTTATTCAATACAGTGCAACTTTTAATAGGAAATTATTGCTATAAATAGGAAAAACCCCACATTTCTCTCTATGCTTATGAGAAGGAAAACCTCTGTTTTAAAGTGGGAAGTGTTTGAAAGAGAGAGGCAAATATGTTTGGAAGTTTAAGGAATCAGAGACAGAAAAACAAAACTGCTCTGGGCGGACAACAAAAAACTAACAGCATCATCAAAACACCACTGCTGCTCAGGACATGAATTTAACAGTAGGAACTCCAGAATCATCACCTCTGAAGGTTTCAAAAAGAAACAAAAAAGCACTGCACTCAAACCACAGCTACAGAGACCAGACTTTATTCTTAGCTCCGTTACCTCAATAACAGCCAGATAGCAGTCCTTGCTGTCTGTGCACAAGTCAAAGATATTCCGCTTTACATCTATGGTAGCTGGAAAACATCACAAAACACACACAGTGGTTAACTGCATGTTACTTAATACTCACTGAAAGAAAAGATCTAACAATGTATGTCTAAAAGCAGATAAGAAAATGTTGGGACAAGAAACAACATCTGAAACAAAAGCGAAATGAACATTTGTAACTAATCCAACCTGTAATAAAGAACAGAAATGTTGGTGACTGCCATAAAAAAAAGCCAAGTAAGTTCTTGACCTGCTCTGCACAGTGCCTCCTCCCTGAGAATACATTTATTGGCTTCTCTAAGCACAGTAATCAACAGATAATCTTTCAGGACAGGTGGCAACCAAGGGACTGAGTTGTGAGCCATGTCTCCTTTCACAGCAAAAGCCACATTTGTTTACGTGCATGGCAATTAGGTCAGCTCCAGGAGCTTTGCAAGACAGAGGCCAAACTGACAGCATTTTGAACTACCAACATGAGGAAATGCTGTTGGGAGAAGGAAAACAAAATTAAAATGGAAAAAAAAAAGGCCCTTCCTCAAATGAGACCAATGACATCTTGGCCAAATGACCTACTTACTATCTCAGATTATGCCCTACTTGGAAAGGAGAAAGGAAAATAAAGCCAGAACTGCTGAACAGTAGCAAGTAAGGCAATCACTGAATAGGATATGATACTTGATCCTATTTCAGTGTTAAACCCAACTCCCATGCTTCAATCAGAACAAGTTATAGCAGAATTTTTGTCACACATGCAAAGGAGAGGAGGAAGCTAATGTTACTAAGCAGAACTTTCAATAAACCTTCAAACCTCCACACCAAGCTATTTGCTCCTCTTCTACTCTTACCTATAGGTTTATAATCAGTTGCATTAAATGTCCTGAAAGAAGAGCCAAAAGGACTTCTCATTCTCTCCTCCAGAAGGTCATCTTCATCATCTGCCTGCAACATAGCTGACACAAGGAAAGATTATTCCACAAATCCACCTTCCATTTGTTACTATCATTGATCAACTTAAGTTCAAATCAGACTCTGACATGAATTTTCTTTTTATTTAATAGCTTGGCAAGACCCATTTAATATCTACTCTTCCAGAGCTGCCTTTATTAATACTGCAGGTCATTGAAACTTAATACAGAGGACAACATTATTTTCTCCAGCATCACCAGATCTGCTATTATATACATTTTCTTTTTCAACAGGTTGATTTTTAACCTCACAGATAAGTTTGATATTGCTGATAACCATCTTTGTCAGCAATACATGTAGCATAAAAATCCTGAAAAAATTCCAGTTCACACATGCCAGCAAGGCCTAGAGTTAGGCAGGCTGCCTGAAGCTTCCAATTTCACTGAACAAGCATCTACTTATCTCAAACCAGAGGTGACCAAGGGGAGTAATACAAGACTGAGAAGTCCTACCTCCATACATAACTGTGCCAGTATAGTTGAAGACCACACGACACTGATCCAGTGCAGGTACTGTGTGTAACAAATGGAAAGTTCGGAGGTCCCACTGAAAAAAAACGGGCTAAGGAGCAACAAACAATTGAAAGTTCCTATTTCCTTTTCAACACAGTGGCAAACAGCTGACTAATTGCATTCAAGAAACTTCATTGCCACACTCACTCTTGCAAATACAACAGAACCAGAGTCAGATTCTAGCACCACAATCCCTTCCATGTGTTCAAAATGAAAAAGCTCTTACTCAGAACTTCATTCCCAGTCATGAGAGGTTACTGCAGTAGCTTCAAAGTTGATCTTGGTGAGGGATGGAAAGAGAGCAGATGTACCACAGAGTATATTAGAAAAGAAAATCTCTCTTGCTCTCTCTGTGTGTTAAGTATTTCCTCTACGCCCTATCAGAGGCAGAATCTAGATTTAAATTAGCTAGCTGTCTGATGGTCCCTACTTACTCGATTCACAGATGAAAACTGTTGTTACCATACACAATCTGTAACACAGCAGACCATTAATACAACTTCAGCAAACAGCTGCTTGTTTATCAATATAAATTCTTTAGGTCCCAGCACATCAGTTACTGCAGTGGCCAAAGGATACAATTTCTGTGTTGACTATGACCTCTAGCCCATTGGGATGGAAAACACCACTGATGGTCATGTTGAATTTGTCAAACTTGTGGATAGCTTGTGCCGATCTGACATCCCAGAGGACACCATCATTTAGGACAAGGTCATCAGTGGGGTTAAAGGTGGCACAGTTCTTCTTGTAGTTGTTGGCAAGATCTGGGTTAAACAGAGTCAATAGCTTGTTGCCAGTCTGAATATCATAGATCTTTTAGATTAAAAAGAAAAAGAAAGATTAGTCACAATTTGCAATATACCTGTGCCTAAGATGACCCCATGTTCCCCCTTCTAGATTGTTTCCAGAATCACCCCATTTCCCCTTTTGCTTTTCCATTTCAAGTGAGAGGATTCCAAAAATAACCGTTACTACCAGTCCTTTAATAGTTTTTCACAGCTGGAACCAAGTCTCACAAGATGTTTTGGCCAGTACTTAAGCTTACTGCAGGTTCACTGACATATTTCAATACAATCAGGATTAGTTCCAAAGAAACTAACCCCATTATGAAAAGTGGGCTGTGAAGCTGCAGTCACAAGGTACCACTTAGCCAGAAACTGTTTCAGAAATGGAACTGCTTTCAGAGCAGATGGTATTTACAAACATAAAAACTCCAAAGCACACAGTGAGGGGAAAAAAAAAAAAGCCAGAAACTATAGAAAAACAGAGTTAAAATTCCTGGCATTTAAAACAGAAAGGCAACTGTGAGCTTTGCCCCAACAAACTGTTGGAAGATAAAAAGATATAAAGGCTTTAACTAGTATGAAGGGTTTATGACCATCTTCTCAGATAAATTTGACCTGTAACACCCCTCAGAGCCTAGCTCTCATTCAAACTTAGACAAAAAAATTCTCTAGAACGGGAAAACAAATCTGTTTACCAGACAAACACAATATACAAATTGATCTGACTTCCAGATAAATCCAAGTTAAAACCTGGGCAGGAATGGATAGTTTCCATAAACAAATCAGAGCAATAAGTAAAATCATAAATAATTTGAGTAAGTTATGTTTCATTTTTTATGCAAATACTCTTTCAAAAGAGATAGTGCCTCTAATGAATGCAATTAGCACTAAGAAGAAGCAGAAACAGTCTGAAGCCTGCGTCTGTCAAATTTGCAGGTATTCATACAAAACACTACAACAGCATTCTCTGAAAATATATTGGTAAAATTAAATTACCCAAAAGCAAGCTGCAAATCTGGGGAGCAAAAAGAGGGCACTTTTAATAGGCCATTTCCCACAGCTGTTGACTGAGCTACTGTTTACAGTGGAACTTTTTTTTATTATTATTATTATTATTACTAAAAAAATAAGGCAAAGGCGGCAACTTTGGGAGGGTGGAGCGGGGGGAAGAGTGCTGCACAATCTTTCTCAAATGAGCAAAACAAAGCAGATTCTACAATTGCCCAGAATACTAATCACAGAGGTAACACATTGCACACTGCTTGTGCTACAGTTGGTTTGGAATGGTCAAGTTTATATCCTTAGACACAGGGAGAATTTATCTGATACTGTGAAAGTTCTTTAAAGCCTCTGAGCTCATCAGTTACACAGAGCATCATAGGACCCAGATCTGTTAATAGATGTCATGTGAAGAACTGTATTCTTGTCACAGCTTCACAACCATGACCTTTACTGGTACTTACATGGGCAATGTCTCCTTTTGTGCCAATGACCCTATCCTGAGAGTGCTTGCTGAACTCCACATAGTGGTCATCAGGGAAGGAATGCCTGTAGATAGAGTCAGTAAAGAAGTCATGGAACTGCAGATTCAAACTGCCTGTGTGAACCAAAGACTATCCCGACACCTCCAGCAGAGGTTTGAACAACACAGAAAACAAAAAAGTAGAAAAGACTTTCCTTCACCACTGACCATGGCATACTACAATGCTAAAATGCTCCACTGACATTTGCAGGAAAATATCTATTACAAACACAGCCTTTACACCAGACCAGTGAGAAAAACTACAAGCAGCAAATTCACAGACTTGTCATAAACAGGGTCTGCCATAAATATAACACTATTTAGAGGAGTGAGCAATGAATGGCATCATGAACATTCAAATACATGTGCAGGCCTGAGGTATGTTAAACTTTTTATCTGAAGAATGCCCTGTAGCTGACCTAAGACAAGTCACACCGAAACTGTTGCTTACAACTAAGGTAGACAACAGTCAAACCTTTTAAAAATGAAGAGCCTTCCACCCATTTTTTTATGGGAAGGAACAATTGTAAATACTGAAATCAATTTTAAATAGCTTTATCCAGGTCTGAAATAGCTTGTATCAAGATCTGAAAATTTCACCATGCAAATCACCATGGTAGTAAAATTCTGCAACTAACTACAGAAAGATTATCAAGATAATTTACAAACATGAGAATAAAAACCCAAACATACTTCTTTGCCTTCAGGGACAACAGGGATTTTACTGACCTGTCTTGCATTAAATATGACTTTAGGTAGGTAGAATTTGGCAAAGCTGTCTGTACCCAATAAAATAGGGAAGATAATAAACATCACAAAGGCAGCACATTTTATTTTTTCACAAGCGACATTGTGAGAGCTGTGCTATACTGTTCTTTCATAGAGTCTGTTCTTCAGATTTCTGCCTATATTGAATGGTTCTTCTAACTGGAACATACCCCACAGCTGGATCAGAGTATACCTACTTCATATCAAAGACAGACTTCATTCCCCACAATGCAGACAGAGGTTGGCTCCACGTAGCAGATGTCAGCAATAAAGATCCATCCTGTATTTCCAGATGGGAGTGAAGGGGGACAAAGTGAAAAGAATACCAGGGAAAACAGAGGTTATAATTTTGCCTGTACACTTTAACTTACACTTACAAGATGAATTTAGGAACTATAGCAGATTTTGTGCTTACTAAACTATGGGGATAAAGTCTAGGTATGTAATACTATGTATAATATATAGAGCCCTTGGCAGACAAAGAAAAATGTTACAGATAACAATGGTAAAGATCTATGATGTCAACAGCAGATAAAATCATGATAATCCATGCCTGAACTTTGATGCCCTGTGAGTGAAGTTCATTCTGCTTATAAAGCATTTACCTTTTATTTCTTCCTAGAATCATCCCCCAAACGATTTCTTTCTCCAACAGAGGGAGGTTATATAGACTCTGATATCTAATCTCACATTTATCTAAAATACATACTCAGTTTAAGCATTTTTCCAGTTCCAGGCATATATATTCACTACTTATGAAGGCACACAGCCGCTATGCATCTTCTCTACTATCTTAGGAAGAAAAAATAATTGTAGAACTCAAAGAGAGAGAGTATGTATTACAAGTACTTTAATAACAGGCATTGCAGGCCAGCCAGTAGATACATTTTAGATCTACATATCCAGGCAGGCCCAAAACATACCAGGGCTTAGGCTGTGAGAACTTCTAAAACTCAGAACAGGTCTTTGATTACTTACCCTGGATGGCTCAAGGTGCGTGATGGCAGAGTTATGGCAGTTGTAACTGGCCTCTTCCTGTCCACTGAATACGTTATAGAGTTTCAACTGCCCCGTGCAAGTACCCAGCATTAAGAATCGTTCTCTTGCAGAAAACGCACAACAGGTAAAGCCACTCTCATCCTCATTTGCTTCCCTGAACACAGAAATTGGACGGAACCTAGAGAAGGCAGAAACACAAGGGTCACCTGAAAGGCAGAAGAAAAGCAAAACTGAAATGCTGTGTGACGATACTAAATCCAGTCCTTAAAATCCATGTAGGTACTGAGTGTCAATTGTATGACTAGTGCTCAAGTGAGTATGTTACAGTATTTGCAATGTTTCGGGGTTTGTTTTGCACTCATAAGTTCTTCTGTTAAAGCACATCATTAAGTTGAAGTACTTGGAGTCTGTCTTCCAAGCTGGATTGATGGAAAGCCTGTATGCCGTCACCTGGATAAGTACAGACAGCTAGCAAAAAAATTTTCTAACAGTTCTGAAACACTCAATACAAGAAGGTGTGGCACATCAGTCAAATAACCTCCTGTCATCATAATTTCCCAAGGTGATACTGGTTTCACTGTGATGCTTTCATCTATGCATCATCTTTATTTTTATAACCTTACACCATCTTCCAATTTAACCTCAGCAAAGAATGGTGACATAAAAAGACTAGCAACTTGCGGTGCTGTGGATTCAGCTGCAAGAGCAGAATATGGATTCCACTGTCCTGCATTTGTCAGCCAAGCATCCTCAAGGCTATGCTACACTCTCATGTAAAACTAGTGTTATGTACTTACCTTCCAAAGAGAACAAAGAGCTATGAGCTTCATTAGTCAATGTTGCTAATGAATTAACATGATACTGAAAATAAAGTGTGCATTATGTACAAAGGGGCAGTACTAAGGACAAGAGAAACAGAACAACTTCTAAAAACGCTTTTCAAGGTTCTCCCATTTGTTATTGTTGAATTAAAACACTTTTCTCTGCAAGGATACTCCACTGTGGGACTGCACAGTCTGAATCCAGGTAAGGCTTTTTGGCACAATACATCTTGAGAGGGATCAAGAAACATTTTTCTTCCTTACCTGCTAAATATAAGGTGTCTATCAAAGCAGCCACCATCCACCCCTCCGTACTTCGGAAAGGCTGCCCTGCGGGTCAGCCGTGAGGTAAAGTTAGTTGGCGCTTGGCGCCTCTGTTTTGGCTCAGGACACTGGTGGGGAGTAAAGAGAGAGAAAGGGGGACAGGTAGCAACAGGGTTCTTGCAGCGGGCATGCTGCTCCCTAAGGTACTCTGTGATTATACTGTCCAGCGTGGGTGGGGAAGGAAGGTGTCTGTCCAGCTGCTTTTTGATAGCTGGGCTCTGGCTGTAGGCGCCATGGTCCGATTTTTGTCGCAACACTCTGATTTTTCTGCCATTGCAGGGAGATGGCCTCTCCCTGACAAAGCTAATCCTGCCAATCAGAGGAGAATTGCTGGCATAAGAAGGGCCTGGAAGGGCAAGTGGACCTTGGGATACAGATGGCCTTGCCTGAGCATGGACAGAGGTGGCAGTGGAACCTACAGAAGCGTGGCTACTCAAACGGGCTGAGATGCCGTTAGCTATGCGAGGAGTGCGAGGCAGCGTCACAGGAGAGGCAGCAGCTGCAACAGGGGTGAAGGCAGATGAATGAGATGCTGCAGTCATGGGTAGGTCAGCCTCTTTAGTGAGGACAGATGCAGTTTCTCCTAGGCCCTTAGAGATAAGATGGTTCCGAATCAGGAGCAGCAGCTCCTTCTCAGGAAACGTAATCCTTGATTGGGCCACCACATCAGCTTTCTGCAACCGAGCCAGAGAGACATCTGTGCCAATCAGCAATGGTTTCCCCGAGACACGCTCTATCAGCTCAGCAGCGTATTTGCAGAACTTCACATGCTCGCTGCGCTTGTCCTGAAGCACCGGTTCTTTCATCAGCTGCTGAATTTGACAGCTGCTGAAGAGGGGAAGCTTGCTGATAATCTGCCGGACAGTACTGCTCCGTGAAAGCCCCACCAAGGCTTTGCAGGCTAATGCTCGGATCTGATCTGCGTCTGTGATTGGCATCTTTATAGAGAGCAAAGACAGCAGCACTTTGATGCCATTGTTGGACTGTACCACATTCCACATCTTAGCTAACGTGTGCTCACTGCTCTTGGGGGCCTGAGGAAGCTTTCGCCGAGGAGTTCCAGAGATGAATTTGCCAATACTGGAGATCCGATTATCTGGGCCACATACACAATTGATGATGATCTGAAGGGCTGATTTCTGAATCTCAGCATCATGGATGAAGAATTCACCCTCAGCAACTCCAAGGATGATACTAATACCTAGTGAGGGAAAGAAATAGTTTCTTCAGTACTCTAAAATGTATCTTACACAGTTCATCAGACAAGTATGGGAGTCTTCAACAAATTAGAGGAAAATAGGTAATTCTCCTCATTCTGGGAATTTCTGAAGTTCTGCTAACTAGTATAAAGATGTAATTCTTCTAGCTCCCTGGCAAAATTTTTTCCCCACACTGATGCTCCTCCGCTTCATCATCAGTAAGTAGGGAGTCAAACCATCTTTCTGAGAAGGTGATCAGGCATGGCCCAGGAATGCAAAATCTGAGATATCTGTCACAGAGAAAGATGCACAGGCATGCCTCTGATTCTGATACTAACAAAGTAGAAAGAGAGGAAGGAAGTGGACCATGTCATGAAGGGAGAAAAATAAATCATATCACAGCTTCCAGAAGGAGTCAGGCAAAAATGAAACTTTGGGTTTGGTTTCCCCCCCTACCCTAGTCAGAGGTCCTGTTAGTTTCATGTCCACTTCAGAAGATCAACACAACACTCAGGAAAGTATTGGTGTTTTGTCTAGAGAAGGTTTTTTGCAAAATAAATTGTTTTTTGTCTATATCGAGTACTCTGCCCACCTTTTATTTTTCTTTTCTTAAAAAAAAGTCAGGTCCCAGTTAATGCATAAGCCTTAGATCTGATCCAGGCACACATCTCATTCATTTGCATACTGAATCTGCAGGTATCCAGTTAAAGTATAACTCAAACAGCAATAATTGTTCCTCTCCCATATTCTCAAATGCTATATCCCCAGGAGACCTAAATGTCTGGTAAGGTGAGGGAACCTAATAGTCCCATTACAGAAGCAGATTTGCCTCCATCTGTATTTAATGAGCTCTTGAAAACAAATGGAAGTCAAAGACCATGCCTTCAAATTTGTAATCCAACCACATTGCTTATCATGACACAATTTTAACCACAGTCTACTTTCCCATTTATTTGCATCCTTTACAGCAACTCTAAATACACGAGTTACTTTAAGCCTTGTCTTAGTGCAGGTGAGGAAGAGCCAGCTAAAAACCATGTAATAGAAGACAACTGATAACTGTGTAAGTCATCAGGACCACATTCAGCTTACCCACAGTGGAAACAGTAGATCCAGCTTCATCTAACACATCCACAGGTTCTGCCAGCTGCAACTGGATCTTAGGAACCACAGTCAGGATAGCTAGTACGTCCAAAGCATACCGTACTGTGTCATTCCTGGAAGACAACAAGAGAAGAACTTCTTACAGGTGCACATACAGAGTTGTTTCAATAACATAAAATAGTATTCAATCTACTGTGCTCCAACAAATAGGAGTAAATCAGTCACATCTGATCTATCTGATGATGCCTTTTGATTTTAAAATGTTCTGCTCTTCAAGGGCTGCTCTCCACGGAAGGCAGTGCTCAAATGCACACCATTGCCTGCAGTCTGTCAACATTTATCCCACACTGCCCACAGGCTCCTAAAAGCACTGTAGTTTTGTATTTATAAAAATAAGGTTAAGACTTATCCATAAAAGCATTCTAAATTAAGCTTCTAAATCTAGTCTAATTCTACATCTTAGCTGGGAAACACGCAGTCATTGGTCAACTAGGAAGTTTTTCTGAAGTGAAGGGAAACTGTTTAGCAGTAAACAAGACAACCATGATAGGGAAAAAGGCATCAACTTAGGCACCAGCTGAAGAGAGACACAGGTGTATGGAAGATGAAAAGGGCCATTAAGCAAGAGGTGGGAGAGCAGAACAATGAAAAGGAGGGGAAGGTTTGTAACCCTGTATAGAAAGGTAGGAGTTAACTGAGGTAACAATTAGGAAACAGCTGCAGAGAGTAAAAACAGGAGAACAGAAACCACCCAGGAGAGTGCAACCTGAGAGAGAGGGAGGGAGGCAGGGAATGGCAGAAGCAAAACAGATTTCAAAGGTTTTCAACTTAAGTTAGGCAAGGAGCTCCCACAGGCAGCAGAAATAAGGAGGAGGGAGGCCTGGTGACAAGAATATTGCTGATGACAGCTAGTTACAGCAGACAGTGACTCAACAGTGAACGTATCTCTAGAGAGGACTACAGCTTCACTTTGGAGAGCAGATGGTCGCTAGGAAAAATGGAGGCTGGAACTTTGCACCCATCCTCCTTTTGCACTGGGGACAGGATCCTAATGGTACTCTATCAGAGCCTGGTGGCAGTTCCCTTTCTTTTTTAGCAGTAACAATGCTGCAGATTTTTTTGGGGTAGGGAGGTGGGGGGAAGAGGTGCCACAGAAAGATAACAGAATATCATGATGCCCCCATAGCTTGTCTGCAGCCAAGACAAGGGAGAAACTTAAAAATGGCATCATAAGGTGGGTGAGTCCCTTTACCAACACATTGAGTTTAACAGCTGGTGCTGTATCATCTAGAAACATGGACCTGAGCAATGCACAGTAACAATCTTTAGTCTTTTTCCTCTCTCAAATGCTGGCTTGTTGCATATTCACGCAACTTCTTTGCACAGCTGTATCTGCTCAGTAAGCTTCAAATACCAACAAACCAACAGTGACAGACAGCATCCTCTCTTCATTCAGACATTCCACTTCTTTCCAGGGTTAAGGTATGTGTTGGTTTCACCCTCTACTTTGAAGGTTTTCTAGCCTTTCTCTAACAAAAAGGTAAACAAATTTTGAGACAGATAGGAGTGGCACAGAATTGTGATTAAGCTCCACTAAGATGCTGATTTGTCAGAATTCAAAGGCCTGAGACATTTTGGCTCTTCAGAAACCTCATGACATCCCTCTCTCCACCTCAAAACTTTAGTCCTACTTTTCATGGTGTTAACTTTCATAAGCATTGCATAGCCACAGCACAGGCCATAACAGCACTAACCAGTATGTGCCTGTTTTAAATGCTATCAGAGAGGTGGAAAACCTAGAAATATAATGTCCTGCCCAACAGTCACAACTTACTGCAATAGAATACAGTATTATAACAAACAGCCCACCTTGCATAGTAAGTCTTCCAGTTGCATGCTATGGAAATGAGCTGAAGCATGAGTTGGACACAAGACAATTTAAGAAAAACCTCTGCTGGCTCCCAGTAGAGCTGTGCTGGACCATACTCTATGAGGAACTCCATCATCTCTACAATCTGCTCATGTGTATATGAACAGGCCTGCAGGGAATTGAGTTGGAAGCATTACAGAGATCACAAGGGTTACAAACTTGCACATCCACTCCCCCACTGCTGTGATGTAACTGAAAACTGCATCTACAAACAGTAGACTACCACCATCTCTTGCAGATTAAGTATTTACTTTCTGGTTTATTCCCCCAATTATAAAATAACAGAGCAATTGTCACTATAATATACAATAGCAAGCTTAAGAATAATATCCTTTAAGTTTCTTTGCAGTCCTAGAAGGCTTAGGCCAATTTAAGAGGAAGAGAAGTTACATTAAATTAAAATTCTACTCTGCTTTTAAGCCACTAATCTAGTAGTTACTAAACCATCATTCAAAATAAATTTCTGCTAATATATTTTAAAAGGCTTACAGTTTCAAAGTTCTGACTACAAAACCTACTAAAGAAAAAAAAGAAATTCCTAACAAGCTTGCCTTTCAATAATCTTTTTTTTTAAATTACACAAGAAGGCAACAGCTTATACATATTTCTTTAGTTATTGAAAATAAGTGGATTTTGCAGAAGCAAAAAAAACCCTTATGTTTTCTTATTTCTGCTTTTCTAGAAAACAGTCACAAATTAAACCAGAAACCACAGGTGAATGTACTCCCTCAAAACAAGCAGCCATAAAATTAATTTAAAAAAAATAATAAATAAAACACTTTGCAGGGAGAAAGTAGAAGGAAAAAAAAAAATCATGGCCAACACAAGAATCTCCCAGGTCATTCCTAAAAACTATGGTGTCCAAAAGATACATTTCAGTTGTCATTATTAAATCAAACTCATTTCCAAGTTTTTCAACATTATGCACTTTTTATAGATTTTGTTCTTTCAGGGATAAAAAGCATAGAAAAACCCATGAGTATCAAAAATAACCTGCCTTTAACTTAAGTTTTTGAGAGATGGAAAGGAAACCACAGCAGATGAGCAGGAACATTAATCAAATGTAATTCAGATGAACCTCAAAGGCTCTTCTGTATTTTTCTATTACAGTGTCATTCCACAAGGTAGGAAAAAAGTACACATAAAAAAATCCCTATCCCTATAAATTGCATACTGCCTAGTTATTCCACCAGCTTTAAAGCACATCCACATATTCCCGCAGCTTCGATACACTTCAAAAATGCAATGACCATCTTAAAAGCTTACAACACTCTACTCACCTTGTAGGGGGGCTGCGGATGGACCAGAATGCCACCTTCAGTGCGCTGGAGTGACTGCTTCACCTGTTCAAGTTTGATAGCAAGGTGAGCCTCAAAGTATCTACGCAAGGCCATGCAGGTGTGTTTCCCAGTCTGGCGACTGGCAAAGATCTCATCATCACTCAGGAGGGCTCCTTGGTCTTCCAGGTTTAAGATCTCAAGAGTGCTTATCTTCAGAAGGAGGTGGGGGGGGGGAGGGGGAGAAAAGTTTCATCAGCTCACTCTTCAGGAAAAAAAAGCACCTACAATTCTGCCCTGGTTTAAGCTGGAATAAAGTTAATTTTCTTCTTAGTAGCTGGTATAGTGTTGTGTTTTGGATTTAGGGTGAGAACAATGTTGATAACACACTGACATTTGAGTTGTTGCTAATCAGTATTTATACTAAGTCAAGGACTTTTCAGCTTTTCATAATGCCCTGTCAGTGAAGCCTGGGAGTACACAAGAAGCTGGGAGGGAGCACAGCCAGGACAGCTGACCCAAATGAGCCAAAGGATTATTCCATACCATATTATGTCATACCCAGTATATAAACTGGGGGGAAGTTGGCTGGGGGGCACCAAGGTTCAGGGATTGGCTGAGCATCGGTCAGCAGGTGGTGAGCAATTGTATTGCGCTTCACTTGTTTTGTATATTCTCTCATCATTATTATTATTTTCCCTTCCTTTTCTATGCTGTTAAACTGTCTTTATCTCAACCCATGAGTTTTACTTTTTCTTTTTTTTTTACCCTGACTCTCTCCCATCCCACTGTGGGAGGGGAACCAGTAAGCAGCTGTGTGGTGCTTAATTGCTAGCTGGGGTTAAATCACAACCAATTCTGTACAGCTTTTGTACATGAACAGTATAATTTGTGCTCATAACATACTGTGGTTACCACAGTGCACACACAGTTGTACCTCTCCTAGAACAGGGCTGGATTTATCTGCATCCAAAAGGGTGCATGACAATACCACACACGTATGTGGAATGGTGAGAAACATTTGAACTACCACTAAGCCACTACTGTTTGAGTAAGTACTGCTTAATCCTGGACTTGCACCAAAAAGCTCTCAAAGGGTAGCAAGTCTCTGGACAATAATCATAATAATAATTAGAAGAAAATAATAAAGTTAAAGGGATCCACATGTCTGTTGCTTAGAAAATTCACCCCACCTCTCCATCTCTTGGAAACTGAGGAGGAAAAAAAAAACCCCAAGCAAAACCAAACAAAAGAACAGAACTCCCAGCATTTGCACTGTAAAGGTTGCAAAACCTGACACTAAAGCCCTTTTCATCACATAAAACTACAAGCCTTACCAGGTTAACCAGGCGTCGAAGGCCATCATGCCTGTCAAAGAGCTCCAGGACAGCACGGAAGGAGAAGCAAATGGAGAAGAACATGGTAGCATGGCAGCAGCCTGAGGCATGGGAGCACTCCATTAGCCATAAGGTGTAGTTTACTACATCTGAAAGCACATTATGGGGGTGCATGCACACCTAGAAAGCAAAAGAACATTCCTGAGGACTTCAAAGAGATTGCTGAAGACAATTTGTCCAAGTACAATGAAGGTTCTTCGAGGGGCAAACAGAGGACAAATATCAGTTACTCCCAGCTTGACTTGGGAAATCTGAGACATGAAATAAAAAGTCCCATTTCCAGATCTGTGAGACTAATAAAGGCTATGATGTGGCAATGTAGGACTAGCAATTGGTCCATTCCCAGACTTAAAACACAATACAGCAGCCTTAGTGTAGTATAATTCCAGAGAGTCCTTCTCCGTACCACTTCAAGCTATCCAAAGGATGCTTCACTAGATGCAGAGAAGGAAGAGAAGTTTCCACTGAAGAAACAAAAATTCTTCCCAGTGTAACGGTATCATATGCTATGTTGAAGTTCTAGTAAACTGGTAGCACTAAGTCTAGGGGAATTGCAAGGATCATCAAATGCAAACCTAAAGCTTGACCTTCTCTGGAAATAGACAGCAGCACTGGTCTTTTTCTTTTCTCAGATCCTGCCTCTGAGACATGCAGACCATGTTCTCAGGACTGCACTTTTGCATGCATTTGTTAGCTTCTAACGATGAGGAACTCAGAACCTTCTGCCAGGGTCAGCGCCAAGAGGAACAGCACCAAGAGGAACAGCACAGAAAGATGAAGCACTGGCACCAGCTGCTATGTGCCAAGTTAGCAGATTTGTCTCTTCTCTGCTAATGTTAGACATACTCAGAGAACATAGTAATGCTACCAGCTCCAGCCTTGCTTCCACCCCAAGACCTGAGGCTTGACATGGGCTAAGTGACAAAGGACTGCCCCTTGAAACTGGCTTCCTCTGAAATCCAAAGACAAGAGAAATATACCACAGAGCCACTCTTCCTGATATCTGTAGATATCGGGAATAACATCTGGCAGATGAGATAACGTCACTACAAAACAGCTGCATGGTTTTATGACATAGCCCGAGGATGTCAAGCTGAAGGAATCCTCATGCAGCACCCTGCCATGGCTTCTGGTTTTCCTGTTGAACAACCATGCAAGCAGCAAGTGGAATCAGGGGGGGAAAAAAAGAAGGAAAAAAGGGAGCGTACTGAGTTTTCTCATAATAAAATTCAGAGAAACACCAAAGCAGGTCATATGCAGCCAGGATCCATCATTCTGGCATAATGGGTAAAAAGAAGTGGAGGGAGCACTACTCCCATTTTACCTTTCTTGCCCTCATAAGGGAGATGTAATACAGGGCACAGACAGCCCTAATCAACCATGATTACCAAAAGGTTTTTGAACTTGCTCATACAAATGCCTGCAGAACACAAATGCCAGCAGAATCCATACAGACAGGGCCTTAAACAACTGCTACTAGTCCAGCCTCTATGTGCTCAGGAGCGTTAAGCATGTTAAATCACAACACATATTCAGACAGCATAAAAAACTAGGAAAGAATAAGCAGAAATGTACAATTACTAGTTTAACTGCTTCCATTTTCAGCTGGGGAAAAAAAAAAAATTAGACAATGCCATGGACAGGCCAGAAAACAAAAGCCATCACTCAAACCAGAGTAGAGTTGGAAGGCTTAAGACTACAACTTTGCAGTTGCTTTGAATGAATCTTAGAGCAGTATACTTCCATACGTCAGTACTAATGCTCATAAGATTAAAGTTCATCTTTTCTTTTTTTTTTTTTTTGGCATGGTAGCAACTTCAGAATAAACTGGATCAGTTCCTAGATCTGGCTCAGCCCACATATGCTGCTGCCAGTACAAAAAATAAAAAAGGAAATAGAATCACTGTTTAAGTACCTGGGAAACTGAAGCTAAAGGGTGGACTGCCATATCAACCTGTCTGAAGGGATGCTTGCTGGAGAAACACCACTGAACTGGGAGGAAGATTTATTTTAAGAATTCTTTTTCGATGTTAAAATGAGGTGAGGAGCTTTACCTTCGTTATCAGCTGTATTAACATTTATAAGCTCAGGCCACTGAGAACCCTTAGTGTCATTTAATTTGATTTTCTGAATGATGCAGACCAGCAGTGGTCTTCTGCTGCACACTAACACCATCACAAAAGTTGCGCTGCTGTCTGAAATCTGACTGAGGTACTGTGTAACACTGAAGCTATCCACACTAGGACTGTGCATAGAAAAAACAGTCTCAGGTATAGGAGTCCATTGGAACAGACAGGAAAGGAAAGACAAATAAGAATGGAGGAGGTTTTCCTTTTTTTTTTTTTTTTCTGAGAGGAAAGAGGGAATATTGGGATGAAAAGGGTGATGAAAGTATTGAGACAATGCTGACAAGACAGAGGTCTTCAGTTAATTCCCTAGGAACTGAAATCCACACCGTTGAAACAAAACACTCAACTATACCATTATTTATATACCTCCTATTGCCTCTGCACATACCAAAGTCTTCTATACAAATTTGCTTTTTAGCTTAGGACATTTTTATTCACTGTTCAAACACAGGTAGAAACACTAAAAAATGATGGGAATAACTGCAGTTACAGTAAAAGAATGCCTCTTACCCTCTCCATGGCATCTTGATTGTAGGACAAATAATATAAGCACATGGAGACCCCTGTTGCTGCCATGGAAGGACGAGGAATCTCGAGCAACTTTTGCACTCCTCCATGAGCAACAAACTCCGTTGCAAATTTGTTGTGCAGCAGCAATGATGCCAAATGCTAAGGAAGGATAAAAGCAGATTAGATGGGAATTCTTCAAACTGTCATCAATTCCATCCCATCCCGCACCCCATAGAAAAACGGATGGCAGAAAAAACAAGTGCTCCATGGTTTGTCCACCTTATTTCCTCCTCCCATTACATTTAACTGCAGAATGTAGTATTTATCTGAATGACAAAAGCAAAAAAGGCACTACCACTTTGTTTTACACATCTTGCAAAAGAAATACAAGAAAAGCAGAGCAACTCAGAAATTATCCAATAGGCCACCTTAAGTATTCCTATTCTCTTCATATTAACTCACTTTCTATTATCACTAAGAAATATTTAAATTTGCATTCCCACTTTGTATGTGCCATACTGCTGGCAAGAAGAATTTTTAAAAAGTTAAGTTTAAAGGGTATTGTTATAACGGAAGTCTGCAGCTGCACTGAAGTTTACTACACACTACTTTGCTGTATTACCAACCTTAAAAGGAAACGGTAATAACTGTTATGAACCCCATCCCACTCCCAACTGAGTTAACCTACACCTTTTGTACGAACACTGCTCCTTGGAAATAAATTCTCAGATAAATGACAATGAAACTGAAAGATGACACTGGAGGATCAGAGGCAGAGAAGTTACTGCGGAAGAGGGAAAGAACACACAGAAAAATATAACTTGTGCTGCTGCACTGCAGGTTTGGCTTGAATAAGATTATTTTATGTGGTTTTGTACCTTGGGGAGGTAACCTTAAAGACTACTCACAAAAAACTATTGTATTTCAACAAACATTAAGCTCAGAGATGTCATACTGGGGATTCTGGGAGTAAGACGCTTATGCTTCTTACCCCTCACAAATGTCCCTTGTGATGAGAGGCAGTGGAACAACTCAAGAATGCGTCTAAGGGCAGCAGGAACACAAGCATTTGACAGAAAAAGGAATTTTCACCATCTTCAGATAGGCAGATGGCAGGTAAAATTAATGGCACTTCCTGCACAATTAATATCTTCTTATCCCCTCCCCCCTTTCTTTTTTTTTATTTTAAATACTTGAGAGTTATAAACACAAAACTGCAACACATTCAAGTTGAGTGAATGCCAATTCCAGTCTCGGGGAATACTGCAAGATACAGAGGCCTAAAGAAGGTGAGCATTTGCCTTTGACACATGCAGCAGCATATTCAATGTTTTTACAATGTTTATGGTACATTTTATACATTATGAAAGTAATTTACCTTAAGGGCTTCAAAAGTGAGCAGCACATCATTGGTTCGCTTCAAATCAATGTAGTACATCATCAGCTCCCTTGATCCAAGTTGCATAAAGATGGGTAGTAGCTGAGAAAAGTAGAAATGAGAGATAACTGAATGTTTCATGGGAAATACAAGGTCTGTTTTGGTTTTTACTCTCTCAAACCCCCAGTTTTCCCATATTGGCAAACACCTATTATGAGAGGTCATTAGTAACCAGCTCCATCTATAGGAAGCAATAAAGGTTAACAGACCTCTTGTAACACATTTGCTGACTGCACCAAGGTGCATGACAGCTGCCACACGGAAATCTTAAGACTCTCCTTCAAGTGTGGCTATGGCAAATCCACACAGATACCACCCTGGCAATAGGTTCCACTTTCCATCTGTGCAAAGACAACTACCCAACAACTGAACAGAAAAAACAGGAGAGCAGGGCAACAAACAAAACCCTTGGCATAATTCTTTGTGTAACACGTATATAGTATTAATTCCTATTTTTGTATCCTATTATTGATGACATACAAAGTGATCCAGTAAGCATGCAGGGTATTAGGGGATAATGGTTTCTTTGGCTCTCACAGAAGCAAGGCACACATGTGCACATACACACAATGTCTATTACAAAGCCTACTGTGATGCTTTGTTCTATTTCAAATTAAGTTAAACTACCTTAAAAAAGATAAGGCAGAGATAAAGGTGGCCTGCAGACCTAAGCTGACTTGGGGGGGGAGGAGAAAAGGAAAGGAGGCGCGG
>JANZLQ010000037.1:4941368-4952948 GCA_026212715.1 Elanus axillaris | reverse complement strand
GGGGGGCGCGAGGAGAAAAGGAAGCGGGGAGGGGGGCGCGAGGAGAAAAGGAAGCGGGGGGGCAAAGGAAATACACTTTGGTAAATCTGATCCTGCCCAACTACTTTTTCCATTTAAGTTAAAACAGCTCTAAAAAGCATCTGCATAACATAGGCACTAACATTTCTCATCAGAACTACTGCAGAGGTTACACAGACCACTTCACTTAGAATTTCAGGGTTTTTTCTCAGACTTTTGATTGTGGGAGTCTATCACATCCCACAGAGGAAACAGGAAAAATGTCTGTATTTCAAACGAAGTGACTTGCCCTGTGTCATGTAAACAATCACGAAATTTAACAGAAACCAGGAATAAAATTCCTAGCGCCATGCTCCAACTACTAGACCACACACCTGCTAGGTTCAGGTTTGAGTATTAACTACCAAGTAATACTCAAACTAATGACTCCATCAATTTGAAAGTCATTAACAACTCAGGAAAGTTTACTGATCTTAATCATATCGGGAAACATCAGAGAGCGATGGAACAGTTCTGCAAATTTTTTCCCCACTATACCACTCAGTTTTCTCAGGAGAATTCAAGTGTAGAGTGCATCCTCCCACCTTCATATGCTCACCTCTTGGTACTCCCCTAAGGGAGTCAGGTACTGAAGAATTAGCCTCTGCTCTATAGCGGGAGTCAAAGGGTAAAGTGTATAATTAGTGCCAATCACCCACGGGGACATTTCAGACCAGCTGCTGTTGGACAGTTCAACAAACATACGCTCTGGTTCTGAAGCAGAGAAGCCCAGTTTCTGCTTGGCCTTCCGGAAGCCATCTCTTTCATGCTGTTTCCCTGATTTGCTTTTTCTCAGTCCCCCATCATCTAGCTTCGTAGCAGAGTTTACTCTGCTACTGGTCTTGTGACTTGAATCGAGATGAAAGGAGATCTCCATATCACCAGAAACTTCCTCTTGCTCTCCATCTACTGCCATCTCCCCATAATCCATATCCACAGCCTCTTCATCTAGAGGCAGCAGAGGATCTGATGGCACTTTCCGAGGACTGGGACGCTTGTTTTCTTGTTTTGTAGTCATTTCAGTAACCTGTAACTCTCGTAGCCGTCGAAGCACCAAAGCCACCTGTTTCAGAAAAGAAGCATGCATGAGAACACACTTCTTGCTTTGATCATGCAACTCACATCGGCCATACTTTTTGTTCTTAACATACAGTAAACTCCACAGCACAAAGTGTCAATCAAATATGCTGTGGTGTACATTTGCACAGAGAAATAATTATTTCAAAGTGAATAAGAAAACTCCAATCCTTTTTGCTACAG
Organism: Elanus axillaris; assembly: GCA_026212715.1. Taxonomy (NCBI): domain Eukaryota; kingdom Metazoa; phylum Chordata; class Aves; order Accipitriformes; family Accipitridae; genus Elanus; species Elanus axillaris. The sequence goes on along the minus strand of JANZLQ010000037.1, from coordinate 4,951,631 downwards.
CTACTTTCATTCTAAAAATATCAGCACCTAGTCTACTGAATGAGAAAAAAGTGGCTTGAAAGCCATTAAGAGCAGATGAGCTATATTAGTGCTAATAGAACCACATACTAGCTTGCACCATCCTTCCATCATCTCTGACTAGCCTAGAATAAAGACAACATTCCATTTCAAAGCAGCAGCTTTGATAAAATGCAGTTCCACAAAACCTACAGTCACACTTTTACTTTTAAGGGCCTTATCTGTGCAATAATTAGAATTCACCTATGCTTCAACACATCATCCTGGGAGACAAATTTCCCTATTGTACCTTGTTCTGAAAATCATCTCCATTGCTAATAAACATCATACAGAATCAACGCTAAACTGGTGAAAGATTTAGAACAGAAGTGAATGCAATTTCCTATTAAGTTGTCCCCATGTTGATTCACCTTTTATTTTAAAATCCCTATCTGGTACATAAATCACAGTATGTGAAAGTTACAGACGTAAAGAAAAATTTACAGAAGCTTTAAGGAAGCTATGAATGAGTCCCATTTAGAAGCACAATATTTGTCTTCTTAGGTTTCCACTGGCATTTTTTAACACAACTGGTATAAAAGAACAATCAGGCCACATGCCCCAGCCTCAGCAAATGCACAGTCAAGAAAGAATGGAAAGCGTGAGCTACTGACTTTCACAGATATTATTACAACCACTGTAAGACCCATATACTAATTCATGAATGCGAGTTCCCCACAAAAAAAGAAAAAAAAAAAAAACACAACACACCAAAGAAAAGGTATCTGCCCTCTAGAAAAGGAAAGTGATAGAGGGATCATTACCAATTGTGAGTTCTCGTCCCTGTAATTTGCAGCAATATCTTGGTTTTCCATAGCTCCTCCTAACAGCCCCGTTGCATATGTCCTTAGTGGCTGATCAGCCTCTCGCGCCCACTTAAAGAGATTTTCAACTATGCCTTCCTAGAATGAAGAAAATAAGAAAGCAATTCCAACAGTTATATTTCTTTTTTAACTTCTCATTTGCAGTGAAAGCATCTATTGGTAACAATTCTCCCTATCTCTGGTAATGACCAGGCTAGATTTCCTATCAATCATGCAATGAATCAAAAATATCTGGAACAAAAAGAAGAAATAAAACTAGCATTTTAAGCTACAGAAAACTATTCCCAGGCATCAGATATTTGGAATCAGGATTTGCACACTTGCAAAAATCTTCTGAAGTGGCCAGTCAACCTACTGCCTAGGAATTAGCAAAACACTATAGATATAATTTGATTATTTGAAACAAACAAGCCCAAAGCTCCTGTCAATTTCACTAATGTAATTCTCCATCAGTTTAGCAGATTTCAAAGAAGCCATGTTGAACTTACACCAAATAGAACAGAATTTGGCTAAATTTCTTGTATTTCACTAAAAGTTTACTAGGACTAAATTGAAAAGTCACTTAAATAAGCAAGCTACCTGGTGCCAGAGGAACTCTTTACACTAACGACTACTCACCAACCAAAAGAACAATTCGCGACATAGTCTGAAATCCATAATGTTTGGAGAAGAGAGAAATGCATGCAAGTATACCAATCCATACATGTGAAAATCTTAGTATTTTTAATAGTAACGAAATCAGCAGTGCTTGAACACAGCCTGCCAGGCAACTTTTCTTAAAACAGCTGAATAAGCGTTAATTAAAAATTAAAACAGTCCAATTAAAAAGACAATGGTTTAGAAAGAAAGCTTCAACTTCTTCCTCTAAATCACTACCGGATTTGTACAACAACACATCATCATCATGACAGGAATCTTGCATGTAATTTGAATCATAGGCATAACACAATAAAAAAAAATCAGTTAAAAGTGATAATGAACAGACATATATTTCAATGAGAATTCACAGCTTACAGATTTTTAAAGAGTTGCCTGTTACATATTTAAAGAAAACTGCATTATTATTTAAATGCTCTTACGTCATTAAAAAAATAATTAAAAAAAAAAAATCTATGAGATGTGAAATGCCTTGGCCACTAGATGGAGTCTTTCTGTCCACAACAGTACCTTCTCCCAACGGATTTGTGAGCTGTCCTAAAGCCTCCTCACTTCAGGAACCCAACACACCCTAACAGAGCTCTAGATATTTGCAAGTCAAAAAGTAAAGAAGTCCTTAAGTGCAAAACTTAACTTAAAAATTTAATTTCAATTTACAGAGAGATTTAGTCTCTGAGAAAAGCTATATCCTCTACAAACAGGGAACTATTCTTTTGCTTTTAACTTTTTGGGATCAAAGTCTCACAGTGATAGCCTGTGGACAAATCACAAAGATCTCAAATTGAATTCAGTCCTTTACAAAGGGAGCACATTATTCTTTCCTTTTATCATGTTTTAGAGTTCATATCCATATTTCCAACAGTAAAGGAATTTATTTAGAACTTTATATAAAGCACTACCTGATCTCCAAACTTCAGAAAAACATTACATTAACTTTTACAGATTAAGAAACTGTGGCTCAGGAGTGAAATCGACTTTCTCCTCACTTTCAGCTCTCTGTGCATTCCTTCAGAAAACCACTCTTGTCAACACACAGAAGTCTGATTCAGCTGTCCATAACAGTTCCAGATAATCCCCACAAAGCATGTGGATTTTAGACTGCTTAGTTAAAGTACGACTTGCTTATCACTTAGCTCTAATGCTATCGCTCTGCTCTTGCTGGGGATTACGAGGCAAGACTCCTACAGCAAGTCTTCATGCTCTATATGGCCTGCTCCATTCACAGGCCTATAAAATAAAAATTCAAATTATGACATTTCCCAAAACATTACATTAAGTTCCAGCTCCTCTGAATCAGTCCCATTATACCTTAAAAGCTGCAAAATACCCAAGATTTTATCAGCTGAACAAGCCAAGATCAAAAAGCCCCAAACCGTTAGTAAGACTGAATAGATTGTCTCCCACAGACAGGATTTCAATATGGCTTTTTAATGGTTTCTTCTATGGCAAGAACTGCTGGAGTATATAGTAAACCAAGCTTAAAAACCAAGCCTTAGTACAGATGATACCTTTTCCTGAAAGACAACAGCCGTTTCCAGTCCTGGCATGATATCCAGAAGAAGTCGGCAGGCAGCAGTGTTTAATGGAGGTTCTCTGCTTGTCATCACATAAGCATTCACTAGCTAGAGAAGATCAGGAACAGTATTGGTTTGAAATTCAACTGTGACCAAAACCAGTGCAGCAAAAGCCTTAGAACCTCCACAGCAGCAAAACGATAAAGTAAGAAACGTCAGAAGGTAAGCCCTGGACCTCAAGATAACTAGCCTTTAACCCACTCCCTCCAGTGCCTCAGAAGTTGAAATTACTTCTCATAGAAACAGAATTCCCCTCTGATCTGCTGTTCACTGACTAAATATCTATCTTGAAGTGATATGTAAAGACAAACGCCTAAAAAATTTGCAGTTCAGTAACAGTGTAAACATGAAAGGCAATAACTAAAAAAAATTAACATAAAAATTTGCACATTTTTATCGGCAATTATGCTTGCTTACCGCTTGCCGTTTAAGACAGAAAGCTACATGCAAGCAATGTCAGAATCCTTAGAGTGACATGTACTGATACAGGTGCTTTCAGGGACATGACAGTAACAAAAATTCTAGCTATTAACTCATGTTAAGCAATGCAAGAGGAAAGTCAGACTCTTGCCTCCTAATTCTCTGCCTGAGGCTTCTAGAGGTGACAATACTCCTCTGCTCCTACAGGCAGTCCAGTATTTCCAAGTATTCAGAGACAAGGCATTGGCATTAGTGGTATTTCCATTACAGGAATTAATTATGCTTTTAAACGTGTATTAGAGGAGCTACACTTTCTTTGAAGAGACTGATAAACCTTGAGAAGAACTAATTTAATTGTTACTTCACATATTCCAGCACTGCTGAACAGCTCATGAACTCCCCTTTCCTTGAGTCACTTTAGCAGTTGGCAAATGAGTTGCGCTTAAACCTGTTTTAAAAACCACTGCTATGGAGGAGATAGTCCCAATGCCAGTAAAATAAATATTAAACTAGTACTGAGGTCAACCAGCACAGAGTAAACAAAAACCATAAGAAGGTGTCAGGAATTGACAGATACAGTTCTCAGAGCAAACGTACCGCATTCATGAAATCATCATTCTTGAAAAGTATCCTCAGTAAGTGACCAAGCATGCACTCTGGATCTGCTCGACCTGTGGGAAAAACAGGAAGACTTATCTACCTACCTCAGGATGTCAAGATTAATACTGAACTGCTATCTTCAAACTGATTGTGGAATACTTTATAGTTAGCAGTACCTTTCTCAGAAGGAAAATTACAGAAGAAATCATATGACTTATTCAATGACTTAGCATTTTTTCTAGTAAGCATTACCTCCCTAGAATGCCTACTAGTCAAAGCACAATACTTTTTAGTGGTCCAATAGTACTGAATTGTAGCCAGTGAAGATGCAGATGCCAGGCAACTGTTCCAGTAACTTGGAAATAAGTCATCTCCAAAAGAAAAGAAAAAAATCTAAAGATAACAAGAGAAAAAGCATCAGTGGCTTTATGTAACTATTCTAAAGCACTGCACTTACTTAACAGCAAATTCAAGACAATCCGAGTCTGTCTGCTCATCTAACACCTACTACTTCACATTAACTACAACTTGTTAACATGATCATACCCTTATGTCATAAATCAGCCTCTGAAACACTCTTAGAAGTCTACCCAGGGCCATCAAAACTGCCAGATATCAGCACTACAGAGCACAATTACCCAGTGCAAGAGATCAGACCTTGATCAGCAGTGGGCACATTCAGGCTCAAAAAGGCTTACTCTTAAATATGAATTACGAGGTATCTATTGTGACAGAGTTGGTGCTGCCAAAATCATTCAGGACATCTTACCTGGGTGTCGGTCATCAAATGGGTCTGGATCCCCTTTGCGGTACTCTTCAGTCTCTTTCTCAATCAGCTCAGACATTCTGCAGAAGGAATGACATGAAATGAGCAGAATTCACACTCGGTCTTCTCCTAGTACACAGCTCCTCACAACAGCCTATCTGTCAAAGTACTATAAAAGAGCTCACCAACTCAACTGAAGGTTGTTTTGAAGCTATGCCTTCCTCTAAGCTGAAAAGCAGCCTCAGCAGACACAAGAAATCCTATGCTCCAATTCATTCAGAATGAACAGGAAGGGAATTAAGTATTATTTTTATTGAAACAAAACAAAGAAGAAGATTATCTCATGGTCAGGCAATAAATAATTCTATAGTCATCCACTGTCTTTCTCCATGAAGTGATACTGCAGAAATATATGCAGTTTGAGGTGAAATAAAGAGCAGTATTCAAAAAATATCAGCAAATTAAATCTTATTTCCTTCATATAAAACCTCATTCCCTCTACACCTCTACTGAGGTGTAGAGCAGGGTACAGAATCTATGGGCAGCACAGCGTTTTAAAACAAGGCTGCAATACCTCAAGGTAGCTATCTAGGCAGAGTTTATTACAGGAGACGGAAAACTGCTGGAAGGCTGCAGTAATCCCAGGAAAAATACTTGTCTTTTGCAGGGGATTTCCCTTACAGAATATCACTGACTTCTACTCCATTCCTGTTACTTTCCAGAAAATATCCTGTGTTCCCAGGGACAATTAGAGGCAAAAACATAGTCCTGCCTCTGAACTATGCTGACTTGCCAGTATGACAGAGAGTAATGTTATGAAGCCTGCCCAGACTGTAGGTACAGCAAATTAGCTCATCGGGAATGAGCAGAGAACTTTCCTGCTTGTCTCTGATCTGACAATTACCTTTCAGCAAACTGTTTATCCTGTGGGGTTCTAATATTTACTTTTAGTAAGTCTGAATGTGAAGAGATGCAAATTGTGTCCCTTGCTAACAGGTGGCACAGCTTGAGCTCTCATGAATTTCTGGCAAAAGCAAGTTACTTAAATACTCCACTGCCAGCTCCTCATTTTTTTCCATGAAACTAAAAGCTTGAGGGGTGCCTGCTGACAGACTACTGGGACAAATGAGGAGTTGAGAAGCTGCACCTTAGACTTGTCAAGTCTTTTTAGGTGACAATCAGCATTTTGATTATGTGCCAAAAAGGACAGACAAGCAGCATGGAAAGTGAGCATAACACTCTCATCAGTCCATCCTGTTTAGGTAGGCAGCCAAACAGCATGCCAGCTGAAGCTGCCAAGTGGTTTCAGGGACAACAACATTATCACAGCTTAGATTAAACAGGCACGTGAATCACCAATTATGGGTTTTTTTTGAAACAATTAATCACAATTGTTTGACCAAAATAAAAAAGCACTGCCTCTATAAAATTTACTTTCAAAAAGAAAAAAAAAAAATCAAGCTTGCTTACAATACCCTTCTTTTAACTAACGCATACAAAGGTGGCTTGTGAAGTTACTTGGATGAATCTACCTAGATCAACAGCTTTGTCTATTCTCAGTTGAAGCAACAGGAGAGTCAAGTAACTAACAAAGCTTATTCCTGCCTCACAACATAGCCACGTGGTACACAGGGCTTTAACAAAAACCTATCCACAAACACTGAACTTCTATTCAGGTTTTGAGACTTCCTTCATTCACTTGGCATTATATTGGTTCTCTAGCCACTTCAGAGTTTGCAAACAAGATCTAGGTTTTAGATTGTGTAGGGGTTCTTTCCCCTCACCTCTGACTAATTTTTTTCTCTTTACAACTGTCTTTGCAATCATCTTTGGAAAGTTAAGTCAGATCCCCATTTTTACTTGCCACAAACTGAGCTCACCTTAGGGGTGGGGAAGGAAGGGGCAGTGGTATACATAAAAGTATGTCAACTTTGCAAGATTCCCAGGGATCTAGATGGCATAATATAAAGCCTTCCTAATATTGCTCTGTGCCATCTTTTGGCATTAATGACCAGCTTGAGCCTTTACAACAGATTGCAACAGCGTAAGATGCTTACACTTGGTTTGTGGAGATGAAGTGTGATGTTATGCTGCTAATTTATTTCCTTTATGAAAGAGGCTCTTGGGATGCAGTGAAGGATCTAACTCCCAGGATTTGCCAGAATAGGTGAACATGGCTTGCATCCAGACTATGAGCTAATGGTCTTGCAGGATCATTTCAACTTATAATATTTTTGAAAACCATATATATTTAACATCTGTTGTTTGCTGACACGCTTTCTGAGCAATTTCTTCAATTCATACCTTCTGACACTCTAGAGTTCATAAATCAGAAAAGTAGCCTATTTGGAATCGACAGTTCAGCAGTCTAAGCCACACTGTTGCTGTTCTTGTCCTATTACTGTTGAAACACTCACTACTGCACTTGCACACAGGCTGCCTCAGCATCACATTTAACGGTTCCCCATCCACACAGGGAAGTTTTCTTCCATTTAGCTCAGAAGGCGGAAGGAAGTAGAAAAAATGTCACTCACCAACAAGCGTGACCACAGCCTTAAGTCTAAAACAGTATGCAAGGGCATTACTCTGCCTCAGGACATCAGCTAATACAAGCACCAGTTGGTGAGGATTCCTAGGCATCTCTTCCAGCAAATTCTTTTAAACCTATGCTGTATCTAAAACTCTCTACTCCAAACAAACATATGGCTCACATTGATACCTGAAGCACTGCAAATCCAACTTCTGCCAGAGCAAGTAGATCACCTTGCTATCTGTCTTAAATAAATCTGTATTATCTCCACTAAAGCCAAAATACCCAAGCTTTCACCATCCATAACCACTCTGCCTGCTGCACAGAAGCCTTGGAGAACGAAAAGAGTTATCACACTTGTCTGGGCATAAATAACATAGGGAATTCAACGAGCTGAGGGGGAGCAAGTGTGAGACTGCCATAAACACGAGAAAAGACATGTTTAATTCAAGTGTCTTTAAATTTCTTAGAATACAATAAATTTCTGCTGTTTAAGCCTGTAAGAAAAAGCTTGAAACAGCACATATGTTTCCTTCAAGGCACAAATCAGACCATACACAAAGACACACCAAAACATATCTCATGATTTTCAAGGAGCCTGCTCATTTTCAAGTGTTTTAAGATCGGCTTTCTGCTGCTCATCTCCCTCTTCCATGCTGCTATTTTTAAAATGTAGTAAGAACAGCAAAAAAGTTCTGCCCACTAAGCAAGGCATGGCACAGGTCTGTGCAAAAAACCTCCACCAGATTCCTGTTACTTCCACCCAGTGCCAGCTCAGAATCTGTGCACTGACTTGTCTGACCCAACAACGCAGAGCAGTGCAGTACAGAAACCTGGATTGCTCTTAATGTACAAGTGCAGTAAGTCCTTCTGCATTCACTAGGCAGGCCACAGGTCTGCCAGCAGAGGCACAAGGGGGAATTGGGTGGAATTTCTGTGAATCTCCTGTTAAAAGCAAGAGTAACAGCAGTTTACCCAAGAGAGGCCTGGCTTAGGAAACCACAAATGCAATTGATAATTCAAATGTTTCTCTTGTAATAGAGGATGTCTTATAATTAATGGTGTTACTAGTACCTATACATCTAAAAATAATTTACTGGTCCAGGGAATATCTTTCTCACCCATACAATACCATGCCATTCAATCAACATCCAGATCAAAAAAAAATTATTCACATTTTAAAATTTCACTTTAAACATGCCCTATGAGCTTCAATAAAATCTTTTCAATACTATCTACTTGATTCATGCAAGGAGACACTCTCATCCTTTCATTAAATCTGACCAATGTTACTACAACCACAAACCCCACACCACCACTCTCATGGAACAACATTCTCATAGCTTTCGACCTTGATCAGTATTTTACAAGCTTCAGGTGAAGATACTAAAGTTATTTCAACTATTTAATGATTCCCCTGACTTCTCTTATTTCAGAGAACTGAATTCATGTTTTAGAGACAGTCTGTGTAAGAATTTTGAAAAATAAATTTCTTACCAAAAATTGCATGTATTTAAATACCATACTTATAGTTCAACTTCCAGACCAAGAAAATTAATTACCAACAGGTAATCAGGTATGTTAAAAACCTCAAGAAAAACATGGTAAAAACTGCTGTCAAGTAATCTCAGATATTCAGATTTAGAAATTTATTTAATAAATCTTACCTGGTGAGAATAGGGACCATGTCTTGCCCGCTGCCATGTTCTTTCTCCCATTGCTCAAGCAAAGCAGTGAGCTCAGCCTTGGAGTCAACATGCCCAGATCCTGAAGTCATGGCTTAGCCTAAAGGAGAGGTAACAAAAAGGTGGGGGGGGCATAAAAATGAGCAGGAAATCCCACAGTTTTGCTATATTCATTGAAATAATCTAAATCAAAGGTTACAAGTCATTTGGAAGGGGCGAGTAAATACTCAGTGACAAGGAGTGAGAAAGAGAAGATTAAGTGACAGAATACTGCTGAACTTCACTTTCAAAGTTGGAAGTTTCTTTCTTGTCCTTCGCCTGAAGAATAAAAGAACATGCATACACTTTGAACACAAGTCTTAACTGGTATATGACAACCCTGACTGTGATGGGAAATATGCACACCTAACCACAAGTGCGTTCAGTATTGAAGCTTTTAAAAAGTCTACCTCAATTCCATGAGCAGACTTGAGTTAGTCCTTTGCTGTTGCTCAGGGATTTACTCAAGAAACAACAAAGCTAGGGCAGCAAGATTATGATCAGTGTCATTATTCCAGTTTAACACCCTCCAGACAGCAGTGAAAGTGCCAAGAATCATATTAGCTTCACACTGCCAAGGAGGTAGAAGGCAGCTGCACTGAGCAGCTGTGGGCAGTGGAAGGAGCACCAGAAGGGCGGTAGTTGGGAAATAAGAGCACCTCACCGCATCACTACTTGTTCAAGGTTTCCAAGAACAGCCCGGGGCTCTAGTAAGAGGGAAGAATGATCACAGGAGGGAGCACTGGAGCAATTACTTCAGGTTTATCAGCCTCTACTTGCAAGATAGCAGCTGACAGAAGATTTATCTTCCCATCTTCAAAAGTGAGATCCCCCTACAGTACTGACTGACTTGTTAATGTACCATTTAACGAAGGGAACTATCACTCTAGATTCTGTCTAAGCCTCTGAATTTCCAGGTGCCGATTTTTGTCAGCCTGATAAAAATCTACTAGAAATATTAATAGACAAAACTAGAGCAAAATCTGCCTAAAACACTGCCATGCCCTTAGTTTCCAGACTCTGATTGCTGTGAAGAGTTGTAACTTCTGGAAGAAGGAACAACCAATCCTAATTTCCTAATTTATAAATTGACCTTGTATTGGAGATGGGG
>JANZLQ010000037.1:4917164-4941361 GCA_026212715.1 Elanus axillaris | reverse complement strand
AGAAATCAAAGCAAAATAAATTCCTTCCCATCCAAAACCACACAAAAATTTCCAGCATTTCATTAGCCATGACATGGCCAATATCCATCTGCCATGAGATTAAATATCCATTTGTCCTAACTCAGCCAGAGAAAGAACTTTCCAAAGCAATGTTACATACAGATATGTTTAAGACTGTGACATACATATCAACTCCTGAAATACATGTTCAGGAATCAGTCAAATGGCAGACTATAAAGGGAACCACAGGTTAACATGGATTACATAAGCATTTATAGCCCAAGTTCATTCTGAAAGACATCACCACGTTTAACTGAGTGTTGGATACCTCTAGTTGGTTTAAAACCTCTTCTCACTCAGAATGGGTGAACAACCCTACAGCTCTACCTCCTGTCTCATAGGTGCTTCTGAATTTAATATATTATGACTCGTTAGTTAAAGGGGAGGCAAGAAGCGAAGATCACCTGGCTGAAGATGAAACTGGCAGAAACTGCACAAAAATCATCACCCAAAGACTACAGAAAAATAAACCTGAGACTACAAGAGACCCAGTCTGAAGAACACCATTTTGATAAGTACTATATGAAGTGACCATATGCTAACAAAAAACCTACCTAAGCATAAAGATAGATGAAGTTTTCTAAATGGCAAGTAATTATGATTTTATCTAGAGCATTCATTATTCATTCATCACAGAACTAGACTGGGAAATTTGATGCAAATGTGTAAATCACTTTGGAAAAAACAGGCAACAAAAACATAATGACATTGTACACACACACACCGCCCAAAACACCTCTGAAAAGGAAAACTATTCCAAACTCATAAAGCTCCACTCCCTTTTTCAATTAACTGAACAACACTTGCCAGCAGCACTTCTGAGCTTTTAAATATCACAGATAAACATTCAGGCAAATCTACCCTGAGCCTCAGAATGCAAGTGCTGTAACAGTATCTGCATTCAACCATTTCAGACATCCCCACCTTCATTTTATACCCAAGGGATACAGAAAAAAAGTGCCTTGTGACCCCAGAGTGTCTATAAGGCCTGTACAGGCTCTCCTGTGATGTGAAGAATAGTTTACTTCTCCTAACAACCCTGAATTATTCCAGCTAGAAAATAAGAAAAGTCCAGCAATACCCGCAACAAGTCAACAAAGTTCAAGTCAGGAAAATGACAGAAACTGCTCACATTGCCCTCTGGCACACCCAGCAATATACCATTACCAAGTGACAATAGAAAAATCACAGCTGTCCCTAAAACCTGGAGTATTACCTTGCTTAAAGTACATTATGGGTCTAAACAACTGGTGCTGACAACTATTTTCCTGAAATAAAGTTAAAACATAAAAATGCCACCCTTTCTATAGCATTTCACAGCAATGAAAGTAAATGTCTCACCAAGGCATCTCATCTATTCTGAAGGCTTACCCCTCCCAACCTATTCAAATAAATTTGACAATTCTAGATGGCACTGCAAAAAGCAGCAACAACAAAAATTACCTCAGAAGCATCTACTGCCATGGTTCACATAGTAATGCATGTTAGCATTAAAATATACATGGACCGAATATTATGGCAGGTGCATGACTTCTTAAATACAAGAACCAAATCAATTCCTACTGTGCTCACTTTTCTGCAAGCATTCCATCTTAAATCAAAGTGAAGAACTCTGCGGAAAGGACAAGATCATAAGTGGTATGAACTAAATTCTAACTGTCAGAAACATACCAGGCTCTTGGAGAAGGCAGCCTGTGCAAGTAACTGACTTTTACTACTTCCCTTGGACAAGCTGGTGAACAACTACAATCTTAAATTGCTCTCCAACAACTAGAAGAACAGGGAGCAGCTATCTCATTATGGATTTAAATCCCGGGGCGGGGGGGGGGGGGATGTTTATTTCTTTTTTTAATAAGTTTTGAAAATCATGGCCTATTACAGATTTCAATGAGAACATCTAATAAGCTAAGAAATGGAATATTTTTTCCCAAACACCGCTATTGTGAAAACATCATATTTAGAATCAACAGAACTGATATTAACATAACATAAAGCATTTAATCAAAGGGTTTGACTTTGAAAGACAAATACTTGCAACCTTAACTATCACTCACTGTGAAGACTCCCACTGAAAATCCACATATGCGTGTTTCAGCACACAGTGGTGCACACAGTATTGCTTTAATATTAAACACTACAGAGTATTCCAATATCATAGCAAAGGTTTTGTAAGCATTTTACTCTTCTGAACTGAGATGTAAAAATTGGACAGAAAAGGGAAACCCAGAGAAGTATTGACACAGATACCTAAAAGTACTCACATGTTTTTGAAATCTCAGACACCTTAGTGCTTGAGTCACCTTATTCAGATACCTCTGAACAACAAAGAAATACAAGTCTCGCTGATTTCTAACTGCAGACCTTGACAAGCACATGGTACAGTTCAAGCAGTTCAGCTTCATGCTTTTGTTCCTCAACATATTTGAGCATCACGCCGACTGCAACACTACTACAGGTCATTCACTTATTGATTTTGTGTTGTGTTCATGAAAAGGATTATGAGGTTCCAAACGCACGGACTTCAATACAGATATACACTTTAAAGTATGAAACCTCTTAGATGAAAACAAATCTATTCATAAAGTCTGAAAAACAACAATTTGGTTACTTGGGAAACAAGTGCAAAATCCATACCTTAGCAATTTAAATGGAAAATGAAAGAGCCACATAACAAAAACTGAAATCATACCTTAGGGGAAAAAAATAAATAAATTTTAACCAACTATGCCGAAAGATCACACATTTAAATTCATATGTGGACAAAAATTACAAGAGGATTTGTACATTCACACATATAGAGCTAATTCAAATTCTAATATTTGCACGTTGACCTAGCTTAAATAATCAAGTTTCATATTGTTCCTAAACATGGTTCTAAGCACGGCTGAGGACACAATGTAGATGAGAAGTCTAATGTAATAATATAATACCATAAGGGAAAACTAAGAACTCGTGAGTTGGAATCTAGTTAACTACGTGGCAAGCTGAGCAGTGTATCCTCATGTTCTTCCATATTTATGTTTAACATGAAGAATTCCTTACTTCTTTAAAAAAAAAAAATAATCGCCCTCTCATCACAATTATTTTTTCAATGGATGAGATACCAGGCAGCTATTTGCCTAAACCTGTTGAGTCTGAAATAACCATGCCAAAGTTAATGGTGAAGTATAATGAACTGTCAACACTGAAGTTCACTTGTGGAACAAAGTATGCCACAAACTAACAAAATCTTCACAATCTACAGAGAATAAAATCATGGTTCGGTATCACACGTGCCTAAAGCTACAAGAGAAGTCCTCGTTTGTTCAACTTCCCATTTTAACCCCTCACAGAACTCCAATTTGGCTGTTACTACATACAGAACATGTTCCTAACGTTGCTTTAAATACCTGTTTAAAAAATCATAATTTTTTACAGTCAGAACATTTTTAAGGCCAGGGAAACCCACAAAGTTATTTAGTTTCCTGGAATTTCTGCTTTTGCAAAACAAACCTGTAACTACGTGCTGATCTGCCAGGTCAAGCACAAAAAACGGGAACAAACTTCTGCTGTCTACAAAGGCAGGCAAGAAAAAAGGCTCCGTTTCAACATCAATTCCCCTTTACGCGGCTGGAAATAACAACGCGAGGACGCTACCTCCCCAGCGGCGCACCGAGACTCGGTCTAGCGAGGGAAGCGTGCAGCTAATGACAGCTCTTACAGTCTCTAACACGGCAGGCAGCACGCCCCCAGCCTGCAGCCGCCCGCCGCCGCGCGCCTTGCGCCAGCAGACCGTTCGCCGGGACCCAACGGGAGGAACCGCCGGCAATGCCCGCTCAAACCGAGGATTTAAAGGTTAGCAAAGGGGGTGCGAGACCCCCAAGCCAGAGAGCCTCTCCTCCCGAGCAGGGCCGGCGGAAGCCCGCGCAGAGCGGCGCCTCGGCAGACCGCGGCTCGGGAGAAAGAGCCCCGGTGGAGGGGGCGGGCCGGCCGGCGGAGGACCGGGGCGGGCGGGGCCGGCGCGTAGCAGGCCCGCCNNNGGCGCGTAGCAGGCCCGCCCCCCCCACCGGGAGGCTGACAGGCCGCGGGAAGACGAGGCGCAGCGCCCCGCCGGGCCCCCGCCCCGGTGCCGCTTCGGAGGGCGCCCCCTGGCGCGGGGGCGGGGCGCTCAGGCCAACCCGGCTCCCCCTCCCCCTCCTCCTCCTCCTCCTCCTCGGCCCCAGCCGGCGGCTCCTTCGCGGCCTGAGGCGACCCCCTCCCCCTGCCCGGCGCGGAGGCCGCGGCCGCCAACCAGCCCGGCCCGGCGGAAGCGCGGCAGCAGCGGCGCGGTGTGGCGCCACCCCCCCGCCCGGCGCCCCGTACCTGCCCGATGCCCCGCTGAGTCGCCGCCGCTGCCCCCGGCCCCTGCGCTCGGCCCCGCACACCCCGCGGCGGCCGCGATTGCTATGGCGGGCACACACTTTGCGCGTCACCACGCTAGGCCTCGCGTCACAGAGCGCGAGGCGGTGTTGCGGACAGCAGGGAGGGAGGTGGCAAGAGCCTCGCGCTCGGCCTCCCGGGAAACGGAGTTCGTGCGAGGTGAGCGCTCTGCGCATGCTCCTGCCGGGAAGCCGCGCCGCGGAGGAAGCTGGGAGTTGTAGTTCCTGGCGGGGGACCGCCATTGCGCCCCCACCAGCCTAGCCCAGCCCAGCCCAGCCCAGCCCAGCCCAGCCCAGCCCAAAGCACCGCGGCTGCGGCGGCTCGTAGGCGAATGCGTGTTTTTCTGGGAGAGAGGCGAGGCTGTTTATTCTGCTTTTTCCAGGCTGGCACCGAGAAGTCACCGAGCAGCAGCTGCCGGCCCCGATACCCGGGTGTCTGCCCCAACAGCAGCATAGCAATGGGCACGCCACCATCCCGTCCTCCAGCCCCAACGGGCACGGCAGGGACTGTCACCAGCTGTGTCTCTTTCCTCCTTTCTCACGTCAAGGCTGAGTGTTCAATTGTGTGTTGTTCACCAGCTTACCGTTACTTCCAGGTAGATGGCATGGTGTTCTAGTGAGAAGGCAAGCTTAAACGATAAGCATGCCTGCATTCGCTCCCTCTCCGGGGTGGTTCCTCCTCTTCTTATCTGCAGGACAGACACACCATCCAATTTCTTCCCAGTTAAATGGGGACTGGTTTTGGCAGTGGAAGCCAAACCCCACAGCAGTGCTGAACACCCACTTCCACCTCTGCTCTGGGCCATGCCCAACAGCAGGAAGCAGAGACTGGATGGAAGCATTTCTCAGGCTCTCCTGAGCCCTGGAGGGCAAGCTCCTCTTCTCACATCCTCACCCTTCCTCCCAGCTGCAAGAGTTCATCCTCTCCCCAGTCCTTTCCTCTTAACACCCCCGAGGAGAAGCTATGCACATGCATGCAATGAGAAAGGGTCTCTGTGCAGAGAAACCCTACAGCATTGCATAGCCTCATCCCTGTTTGCTTTCCGCGTGCAAAGTCTTCCATTCCTCTGGGATTTTTTTTCCTTGGAGTCTGTTGGCTCCGCGTTGGAAGTAGCCCAGCTCTTTAGGGGACGCTGTATGCTTTTACAGTGGTAATGAGTTCTTACTGTGCACTGTCCCTTGCCCCTGGCATATTAAATTACCCATGGAGAAGATCTATGGAATCTCCACGATGTTACTGTTTCTGAGGGAGAGGAAGACCTAGAAGGGTACACTTCTCACCCATGCCCCCATGGCTGGTTGGAGGATCAAAGGTATCAGACCTGCCTGCAGCATTATTATCCAGGGAAGAGCAGCACATCCACATCGGCACCTTCTTCTCCCCCTGCAAGGCACCTCGCAGCCTCTAGGCCAGCCACAGAGCTGTTCAGGAGGAAGCTGCAGAGGTTATCACTCCCATCTCCTCATCACCTAAGTTCAAAGGGCTAAGAGCAAAATTAAGGTTTCCAGTTCCTGCCACATCTATGGTGCACAGGAAATAGGTTCACTTCTCAGAGAAAGTGGGGTTCAGTCCCCAGGCTCACCTGAGCAGGTAAGGAGGCTTGGAGCCTGCTGCTTCATTGCAAGAACCTGGTACATTGTTGGAATAGGACAGCTTATAGTTACCCCTTGACAGCTCTGCCACAGCCTCCTGAAGTGCTCAGGCCTTCAGCTCCTGCATTTCCAGGCCTCAGGGGATATTTGGGAAGGACTGAGTCTAACACCCTTGATCCCCACAGGGCAAGTAAGAGTCCTACTGGCTCACTTTGCACAGCCAAGACAGTATGAGCTCTCCTTTAATTTGGCTTCTCTTTTAAAGCGATGAAACCTCAGCTGGCAAAGCAGTCCTCTAGTAATTGCCTAGGTACTGGCAGAAGCTCTTCTCTTAAAAGAATAAAGAAGAGCAAAAAAATGACTAAATAAGAGGAAACAGGGTCCTCCCTCTCAGCAAAAGTCTTCAAAATCACTGGGACCATTCCCAGATGAGATGCTTCCTGCCCCCCAGTGTTTGGATAGTTCACATTAACCCCCTTTCTTACACTGCAACTGTATAAACCCCTGCCCCACACAGTGTTTGGATAGGTACAGATTCTGCTACCACACTTACAATATTTGACTGTGAAGTCTTGATTAACTACAGGTAACAACTGCAGCAGTGAGAATCCTGCAGCAGAAATACCCCTGAGTACTGGATGTAGTGAGTGAGCTCCCACCCTCACACCAACACTTTGCTTTAATAGTGCAATTGAAGAAAAAAACAAACAAACAAAACATGCAGAGCAATAAAAACAAGAGGTTAGCAGTAAGCTTGCACCTCTTGCCCTGTGGGATCTTGTGGCTGAGAAGTGGCAGAGAGAGAGGCCTGTGGTGTGCAAGGAGGGGCAGGTTATCGCTGCATGTTCACCTCCATGGGCTCCCCAGCCAGAAAGACAACACACTCACATAGGATGGTCAAGTGATAATAATGATGACCTAAGGCTGAATCAAAGCTCGAGGTCCCTTGAACAAAATAAGCACTTCTCTTCTCCCCATTGCTGTCATATCCCAGATCACCTTGCAATACAATGGTAAGATCAGCAGTTTCTAAAGAGAGGATAAACCCACTTCACCGGGCTCTAATAAGCTTCTAGACTTAAGGACAATTAATTGTGGAATCAGAGGAAGAATGGCACTGGTAAAACAAGCCAGGAACACACAAGCTCTATTTCCAGAGGATGCATCAAGTACAACTAAGAGTGGAAGTATGTGACTGGGATGCCTCATTCACTCACAGCTGCTGACAAAGGCAGAGAGTCCCAGACCCAGCCTGCAGGCAGCAGCTTCACCTTCCTGCCTGAACAGTCCTTTGCTCTGAAGATGAGAAAAAGGTTTGTGATCAGGAAGCTTGCATCATTCAGAGACTCCTCACCACAGCTACCCTACAAAGAAAGGAAGGACCCTTTAGGCTTTCAGGAGAGTTAATTGCTTACCTTGACCTCCAACACAGATCTACACTGATAAAGTTTATTGACTTCCTACACTTTACCTTTTATTAATTGCCCCATCTGCTTGTGGGAGTCAGCTTGCTCATCACCATGTTTCTACTTGCAATTGAGTTTCTGTTGTAGGATAGCTGAGGCAGTAGTTACTGACTTAGCAGCTACCAAACTCTGCAGCGTAATGTTGCTGCATGACTCAGAGCAGGTGAGTAGTAAGTCCAGTAACAGAGTTCAGTCCGTTCTCAGCACTTGCGTATATCACACTGCTGCTGTAACTACACACGGCCCCCAGTTGGATTCCCTGGCAGCATCTAGGGAAGGGTACAATGCCAGGAACTGAACCTTTGGGAGGGTCTAAACCTGCTCTGCTAAGATGCTTGTAAACTGAAGGGTGTTTCTTTACAACTCCCATGCCCCAGGGGACTGCAAAAACCAGGCAGGAGGTCAGATGTCTGGGGAGCTGCACCTGGGAGCAGAGGACATTTTACAGGAGTGCAGTGGAAGTCAGTCTGCCTGTGCACCAGTTCAGCTGCCATGCACTTCTCTGCGGAGTGCTTTCCTCCCTTCCACCCTGCCAGTCTCCTGCAGTGCCTGTGGGTATCTGAGGAATTAGTAGCAGACACAAAGCTCTCCCAGGAAGGCCTCAGCTCCTGCCTTAGTACCACATATCATTCTTCCAGCCTTGATCTGCCTGGATAGCTAAGAAGTTGTTTTATGAGGTGTGATGCAGTACTGTGGCAGCTAATACTTACGATGATATCCTTCATGCCAGGGGGGCTTTAAACACTGTCTACACTCCCCAACAGCACTTGTTTACCATGTATATAATGCTAAATTTTCACATGCTGTGCAAAAATATTGCTTGATGGATTGGTTTATGCCTGCAAGCTTGGCAGCAAGACATCAGCAAATGGTCTGCTCCTGCTTCTTGCCTACATCTGAGAGAAGGCAGATACTACTGTAGAAAGATGGGAGAAAAGAGATGGTGGGAGTGAGCAGGAGGAAGCAGTGCAGTGGGATCGTCCTTGCATGGGCAGACTGAGCAGAGCTGAGGAGCTGCAGGCATTGCCACAGGTTACCTGCAATCCAGGTGACCGTGGGCAAATGGGGCCAAAATATGTGCACTCAATGCCCATGATAAATGATGTGCGACAAGGGAATAGTCCAATCACTAGGTGGCACACCATGATCATCACACGAGACCAGCATCCTCTTCGAAGGAGAGGAGAGCAAGCAAAATAGCCCAAAGCACACATTAACAAGCAATCATCCGGGGCTGATGTGCTTAGAAAGAGCCATTTGTGTGCACACACATAGAGCAAAAACATCCAACAACTGGGTGGAGAAATAAAATGTAAAAGTGCAGACAAAATTTGTTCATTCAGTCAAATTCTGCCTGATCTCCTTTGCTATTTCTGAGTGGGTAAGGCAGGGGAGACCCACTCATGAATGGACTGTGAAAAGGCAATGCATGGAGTGCAGCAGAGGTGGATGTTGTCCCAGGGAATGCAGTTACCACCTCTTCTGAGAGCTAAACCCGCTCCTGTGTGTGGAGAGAGCATCTGGGCTTTCCTTCCAGCAGAAAAGGCCAAGCAAAGTGCAAAGAGAAGTTTCCTGCAGCAGATAAAACTTCTCTTCTTCCCAGATGGAGAAGTGAGGGGCAGTGGCAGCAGGCTGACATTAGCTACTGCAAAAGGAGCTCAAGGTTGTTATTTGTGGGGAGAGAAAAGAGTAATAGAAAAAGAGTGATAGCATGTCTTCTGGGACAGGTTTTTCTCTGGGCTGGAGCTAACACAGCAACACAAGCTAAAAGCATCTGAGGTATTTATGAGGAGGGGCTACGGAGAGACCTACATTTTGGCAGAGGCCCAGCTACCATTGTGCATTGTTCTGCTACTGTAGATCAGTAGAAGCAGTTCACTCTTGAAAGCATCAAGGACTGTATCATGGCCAACTATGCTAACTCTTCTAGACACTCACAGGGTCTGCAGGACTTGCCATCAGGCAGACAGTGCACCTCAGGCTTTCCCAGTGTTTGCATGAATTCAGTAGTGCAGACACAGGCTCACCAGCCAGCTCCCCCTGAGCAACGGTTTGGCTGAGAATTTAGCCCAGACTGAAGAAAGAAGCCAGATCTATATCTAGAACACAGAAATGCAGAAGAATGTAGTTCATCAGCTCAGATACTAATGAGAACATGAGCAGGCAAACAGCTTTCTTCCAAACAGGCTAGTGCCAAAACTCCCCATTCAGGCACTCAGTCCAATGCCAGGAGTGCATAACTCTACCCAGCTGAGCATCTGAATGACAACACATCTGTGTTCACAAGATAAAAGTCAGCAGGAAAGTTAAATAATACAAAGTGATCACTGTTATGTGAAGTAGAGGTTCATGCACTGGCATAAACTTCTTGCTTTCCAGTAACATGGCACCTGAATCCTGACCACACTGCAGTAATGCTGCACAGTAGGTAGTACTGGGCAGACTCTTGCTCAGAGCTTTATGCTCAGCTTCTCATGGGCATCTAGCAGCTTCAAGCAGATATTCATATGTCTCTTCTCTCCCAAATCACTGTAAAGTGGGGTAATTGATGTGTCCTGTGATATATGGGCTGTGTATTACCCAGGGGGATGCAGCCGTAATCCAGCAATTGGGAAAGAGCCTTTGGCAGAGTGGAAGTGCACAGATAAACCATATACACAGAATATACAAGGCAGAACATGAAAAAAGTAGGCGATAGTAAGTACACAGAAAGTGACATTATGGCAGTGAGACATGGTTTTCTGACTAATTAATTTCTCTAACTGGGAATGATTTAAAAGCTCATTTCAGGCACTACACAAAATCCCTTGCTAGTTTTTATGGTTTAACAAGGATTTTCCTTTTTTATCTGTTTTGCTACTATAGGAAACAGCCCCTCAACTAGCAAAGAAAACTCTTCATACAGGAGGAAGCAAGAAAAGATTATTCACAGAGTCCTGTGAAATGCCTGCAAGACACACAGTGGGAATATAAACAATTTCCTCCTGTTTTCCAGCAACAAGGATCTTAGGATTACTTGTAACAACAGCAGCTTTAAAAAACAAAGACTAAACAAAACCAGGAAAAAGTATAGTTTTAAGACAACTATCCTTTTTAAGAGGAGGAGGGGTTTGTTTGGATTTTTCTCTTTTTTAAGAAGGATTATCAGGCCTTAAGTGCAGGTTATATATCTGTTCTCTTCATGACTTCTCTCTACAGGAGTTAACTGGGTCAAGTGTCTGTACGTGACAGTTTTGATGCATGGGGAAACAATAAGTAAATTTATGCTGATAAAGATTACAGGCACTGTAGATATGTGCGAACATGTTAATTTTGGATTCATGAGTTGTTTTGCTGCTGAGAGATTCCATCAATGGTCTTAGTAACAACTATGAGGTGTTTATTGTATGTAGCTTCTCAAGTATTTGGTAATCCTAGTCAGTGGTGGTGGTTACAGCTCTCAAAGCTCCACAGATATCAGCTCCAAGCAGCCATGTGTGCATGGTACCACTGCAATTGCTACCAAGACATTTGGACCTGGACCACTGTAAAGTCTGAACACAGGTCCCTTTACTCTCATTTACACTCAGCCACGCCTAGGAAGAAGCTCTGAAGCTGCACTAGCAGCATAAAGCATTCAACAGCTTTTGACACATGAAAGATCATCAGCTGAAGTGAGGTAATGTAAAGCTGCAAAGAGGGACAGGCCTCAGGAGCTTGCATTCAGATCCACCCAGGACACTTGCCCTAAGTTTCGCTCTCCCATGAAACAGTTCATGTTTCTTTACCTGAAAGGAATGACTTCCTGGCAACACCTTACTTTGTGCTGTTCTGACCCCAAATGGCCTCTGTGGCCCCAGAAACGCTCCAGGACAGGGAGGGACATTTCAGGGCAGCTTACTGAAACACGGAGCACCACCAAGCCCACATACTTTGGAAATGCAGGCAGGCCTCAACGCATTGGTGTTAATGGCGCAGACACAGATCCCCGCTGTCGTTGGTGACATCTTAAAGTGCTGGTTCTTCTGCTGAACTCAAAATGCCAGATCAAGACAGCACTAGTGGCTCAAGGGCTCTTCTCCTTCCTCTCTCCCTTGCCCCCTCATGCAGACAGATGACACTTCTTTCTTCCAGGTGCTTCATAGCCCTAGTCAGTGGCAGGAGGGGGGGAATATAGCAAGAATAAAGTTTCATAAATTCCTTTGCACAAATAAAACAGAAGCACCTGATGGACAGGGCAGAAGGGGAAGGGAAAAGCACAGAACTTTTAGGAATTAAATCTGGTGCCAACCCACAAAGGAGAAAAATCCCACTGCCTGCCAGGGCACAGCGCACTGTGTTAGCAACTGCAGAGACATACTCATGGGCTTTGCTCTCCAGGGAGCTTTGTGAACATTTAGTTGCATTTGTAAGAGTGCAGGGTATTTTATACAGTGGGCTATTCTTTCGGGGATGCAGGTAAATGTTGGGATGCAGATCCTTATCCTTATTCTAAAACCAGCATTGGTAAATGATAACCAGAAAAATATCTGAATGTCCTCTCTGCTTCTGGAGCTGAGGTTAGGAGCAGTTCAGATGTCCAGTAACAACTGCAACTGATGATAAATGGGTGATGTGAAGCTCTGCATTATCATTCAAGCTGAATGCCCAGCATATTTTCTGTAACACACACCTTGCTCTGTAATGGAAGAGGTTTCTGAGAAAGACATATTTTTATCACTTCTGGACACAAAGGAACAACAAACTATAAAAGTACCAATTTTAGTACTGACCATTTACATGTAAGTGTATATAATTCAGAGCCTGTGAGTACGCTTGACTTGCCACAATATCGCAAGTTGCATTTGCGTGGCAAACCTCAAACCTGGCAAACAATATAATCTAAAAAGCATTGCATTACTCCAGGCCTAATTGCTATCTCTTAGGTGTGTGTATCTACCTGCTGCAATATGATTGTTAAATTGTGATAAAATGCAACTACGTGTGAAATAGGGGCATTCCCCACTGAGAAGAATTATTTTATCTTGGGGGAGGGGGGAGATTTTTTATCTTGATTTTTTCTGCTTTAAGTCTTCTTCAGAGAAAACAATCCTTCTGAGTTGTTGGACATACCAAATCACCAGTACAACTGGATAGGACTGACAAGAATTTTCCCTGTATTACCTTATTTGTAATTCCTGTATTACCTTATTTGATAGTCTATGTTCTGTGTTTAATGTAACATTTGTATGCTTATCATAATACAACTTAACATTTAACGTAGTATCTGTAGTAATCTTCAGTGTAGTCTGGGAGGGAAAAAATGCTTTAGCCCAAAGAGAAGATAAAAAGATGGGAGGAAGTGATGAGAGATGTTTAGGGCATTTACAGGCTGTTTGGACAGCAGAACTCAGGAGATTTTAGCAATACAGATACAAAGCTTTGAGCCAGGAAGGAAGAGGGAGGCCTGTTTAGCCGCTTTTTGAGGTGAGAATGCTGTTTTCCATAAAGCAGAGTTTTGCATTGTGGCTGTGAGTACTAAGGTTTATTTTGTTTTGTCTTTGGATCGTGGGAGTTAAATGTTGGTCTCCTTGAAATATGTGGGATGCTAGTGACTAAGATAATAAAGGCAAGATTTCATCATAGACATTTTGAATTATCTCCATCCCAGCCTTTCCCAGCATGCTGGCTGGGATCGTTCCCAGCAGACAAGTGCATCAGGCCATGGTACCTGCCTGAGGAGCTCCTTGTGATACACGACCTTCTCCCACTAGTTACTGTTAACTAGCAATATGTTCTCCTCAGCTACAGAATACTGCCTGTGAGCAACGGGAAAATCTCCTGGAAGATGAGTCCCCAAGGGAGAGCTGCAGGGAACAACATTGCCTGCTGTGGAAAGTTTTACAAACCAGTTGTGGTTACCCACCATCCAGGAGATGAATATTTAGTGTTTGCTTCAGAGCAGCAACTCCAGATCCAACCATACAACTCCCCCTATCTCCCTTTCACAAAAGGCAAGCAGCTAAAAAGGGAGTGCTGAGGTCCCACAGCTCCAGCTCTTCTGAACTAGTTCCCTTCTTGCCTGGAGTTGATCAGCATCACTCTCCTAAAAGCCTTGCAAAATGGGAGAGGAGGAAGAAGAAACTAGCTTTCTTGCAGCCAGACAAGTTCACTAAACCATTTGGTTTACTGGACTGGCTACAGAGACTCCCCCACATTTTAGAGAAAAGATTTTGCTCCTTTTCCCAATGCTGCTTTTCTCTCTTGGTTCTCCCTGGCTGAACCTTTTCCAGGACTTCGGTAACACATGGATTTTGTAGTCAGTGGGGTTATACAGGTTGTATCTCCCTTCTTCAGGAAACAGTACCTGATGGTGGGAATTTGCTCAGTTAGGGATAATCCTCAGGAGGGATTTGCAGCTGGCTGAGGGGGCTTGCTAGAGTGAGGGCTGTGGCTCCTCGCTTCCCCATATAAGTGTCAGATGCATCATCCTTATACTTGAGCTGTGTTTTCTGGAAGAACTCTTTTACATTACCCTGTGCTTCTGCTCCACTCACAGCATCTAGATCTGTAAGTTCTGCTCAGGGCCTCTCATCACATCTCCAGTCACTTGATGGTGGGGAACTGCTGGGAGCACTTGTGTCCCAAACCTCTCTTGAGAATTCAGCAGTCTCCTTCCCATGCAGGCACCAGCTGGGAGCAATCCATTGCTGCTCAGCTCTGCAGCCAGACTGTGCAAGTAATTTTAAACCCAGGGTGTGGACTAATTGAATATGACTAAGAAAATGAAAGATGACTAAGAAAAACAAGTTTGTGTGCTGTGGAATATACCTCCAGCCTGAAACAGCTGAAGAGCTCTGCAATTCTCCCACAAAACCCTAAGAGGTGCATATGTCTCCTGACAGCATCAAAGCACCCTGAGAGCCAGAGTCCCTGCCTCCAGCTCATCTCCCAGCAGAGCTGAAAGCATGGCACTCAGGTTCAGAAACACCTCCTCTACCTGCTGGTCTTCCAGGAGTTTGTATCAGTGCAAAAACCTCTGCCCACTGCTTTTCAGTCCTGTGGAGAAAGTGGCTGTGCAAAGGAATGACCAGGGCTGTCACCCCTGCCCCATGTCCTGTCCATTTGTGACTCCATGTCAAAGCACACCAGGGTTCCTGTGTGCACAGAAGCTGTTGCAGGTATATGCAAACTTGTCTGGGTAAACTTCACTCCTATTACTTGGCTGATTTCTAACCCTCTGCAGCTACAGTACCAGTCATTCTCTGCCTTCTTCTGTCTCTTCTTTGTGGTTTTTCTTTAATTTTCCCCTAATACGTCACATAATTCTGGTTGCTATGCAGTGTTTCCATGCTCAGCCATCTGTAACAATCCCCCACCATGGGTGTGTGCAGCTTGGCTGCAGTGTGGATGCTTTGCTGATTAATTTGCCTTTTTTGTATAGTTATTTTGGATCCTTGGAAATAAACTGAAAACAAACCCATTACTAATACCTTCCCCCTCCTAGTAATTAACTTCAGCAAATTAATCTTTTTCCAAATCATCCTTTGTGTGGTCTAGACCAGGGTGCAGACGGTAATATAAACCGTATGGCTTAATTTACTCTCCACTTTTGTTCTCACCAGTGCCATGTAGATGAGGAAGGTGGCTAGAGGGGAGCAAGCAAGTAGCACAGTACAACTACAGGTAGAAAGGGTACATTTGGGCATCTACATGGGTCCTGTGCTGGGTCCTCACAGAGTGATGATGGGAATCCCATAGGCTGCTTCCTCTAGTGGAAGCTGGAGAAAAGGAAGGACCCGAGTCCTGTTCCCCCACATGCTGAACACATGTCCCAGTCCCTGGACTGTTAAAAGGCAACCGTTTGCTGTTTCATCACCCTTTGGTAGTGCCTGAAAGGGAGAGCTGTACAGTTCCCAAAGCTCTTCCCACAGGTATGTTGTCACCTTAACTGCTATTCTGTTCTGTAAACAGCAAGTTTCCAAAACTAATTTGCCCAGCCTCTTGATTGCATTGTCCTCCCCTCCTTCCTGCCAATGGCCTGGCTAGGCAGGTCATGTTGCATTTGAACAAGGAAGGTCATTCACCTGCCCAGGCTCCAGCCATGCAGGTGAAGAAATAACATGTAAATGTTTCTTCCCATTTTATGCATTAGGACATTTTATGCATACAGGCAGGCCCAAGGTTACCTCCTTCATACATACAGTTCCATAATTTCCCTACTTAAATAAATCCACCATCAAAACTATTTTGTTAAATCATGCCACAGAGATTGAAAGCCTTGCAGGAATGAAAACATGCTTTTGAAACAGAGATACTTCCTTAAACTCCTGAGCTTCAGAAGCAATTGTAAAGCCAGAGCCAATGAAAGGGAGAAATGCTGTTTAATGTAATTTAAATGGTTGTTTAGGGGTTGTTTTTCAAATGAGTGAAATTACCTATTGTAGAGGAAAAGCAGACTACAAAGATGTTAGATTATTCCAAAATTCACCCACTGCAGGAGGACAGAGACTGCAGAGAGCACTGCGTTACACCAGTATATTCCCACTGGATGAGGAAGCAAGAAAAACGGCTGTGAAGATCCCTTCTGGGAGATGCTGGGATGGTAGACCATAATGAATTATGGATTTTAAGCACATCAGTTTCTGCCATTAGTATGATTATTTTAATCTTCAACTCCACCAATGTTTTAGAACAATATTTTGGCATCACAAGAAATGTGACTAATATCTACTGGTATTAAAACAGGGAAGGACATCAGAGTAGCATTAAAGAAAACATAGGTACAAATCAGTAGATGCTATGGCTTGCAATTAGTTGTATGGAGTTTAAAATATTGAAATGTTAATTGCAGCACCCAGGGTGTTGCAGAAACCCCTCTAGTACAACAGGCTCTGGATGGTGGATTGTGAGCAATGGCTTCAGGGCTCCAGGTGGGATGCAACCATGGATACCAGTGGAACATCAGGAAAGCAGCAGCTCCTGGTGACACTTCCACTTCTTTGCCTGAACAAGCAGTCATGTGTATGACCAGGGAGTCTCACATGGTGCATTCCCTCAAGATTACGCTACTAAAAAGGAAGCATTACTGCTAATAAATAAAAAGTGAAATCGACATTAATCTCTACATATGAGCTGCTTAAATCAAAGAAATTACAGTGGCTACAGGTGTTGTAATGAACAAAGGATTAGCTGCCACATGAAGAAGAAAGAAGAGAATGGAAAGCATACTGAAAAGCAAAGAGAAAAGTTAGCTATCTTGTTTTATGGCTGCAGATTAAGAGTAAACCCTGGGTGAGTCTACAGAATGAAGAAGCAAATGTAGGTCTTACCCGCATTAACATGAAAAGCACACTAAATTCTTTTCCCAAACCTTCATAATCCACCCATAGTCCTTGTGCCTGTTATATATCTACTCAAAACTAAAAAGTCTTTTAATAGTCATAATTTAATTGCACATATCCTTCTCCCCTCCCAAAAACAAACTCCTTCCTTTGCCATCCTCATCTGTGAGGATAAATTTCAGGATAAACAACTAAGTGCAGTTATAAAATCAGCAAAAGAGAAAAACCTTGCTGTTTCTAGCTGGTAGGCATCCTACCTATCAGCATCATTCATATACAGCCCACAGTCACAGTAAAGCCCCAGGGTCTTGATCAACAGACCGTCTGAGAGTAGAAGCCAACAGCTTCAACCAGAGAGAGAAGAGCAGGAACTGAGAAGTAGTTCCTCACTTCTACATCGATGGCAAATACCTGCTGCTCTTAAAGGGACAAGAAACTAGGGGTCAAGAGGAGCCCAGGCCCAGCAGGGCAGGGGTCTCACCAGTCAGTGCTCATACCACAATGCCCAAGTCACATGAGCCAGACAGGCTGAAGGACAGCAGTCAGCATTAACCAAGAACCCAGATCATCAGGCAAGCTCATGGTGGTAAGGCAGAGCCAAAGTTAAGCTAGGAAACACATCTACAGACCCCATTCAGGAGCAGCACCAACCAGAACTTGATATAGCCCAAGACTACATGTCCAGGGTTGAGTTTAAATAGAGCTCCTGTGCCAATGGGCAATAGGGTGTGAGTGGAAGCCCCAGGTGAAGCTGGTCAGGGCCATTAAGGCCCACTAGGGCCCTGACATCTGCAGCCCAACACAGGGGGATTGTTATCTCACAGGGACAGCGTTATCACCCAGGGGAAATCCTCCTTGTATGGAGTGTTATCAAAGTTAATTCCCCAGGAGAAAGCTTACTGTAGCAGTAGAAAGGAGGTTTTTGGCAGAAGGGTAGTGATGAAAATCTATTCACAGTGGTCACAGATCATGTCATCTTCTCTGTGCCACAGCTAATGATGGAAAAGCAGAGCTGGCTATAGGCAAAAGCAAAGCAAACACCAGCCTCCCCCAGCTCTATGACCCAACTTCTGTCTTGGCAGAAGGAGGTTGCCTTGTCTCTTTGAAGCGGCATAAAATTCGGTTGTGCCTCCAACAAGGACAAGCCAAGAGCTGTCTGCTGGACAGACATAACCCCTTGGTGCCTTCTCCTTGTAGCTTCCAAAGCACAGCTGGGAGAAGGGCTGTCCTGACCCACCACTGGGTTTATTTTCTACTAAGGAAGGTGAGGAAGTTATTTTTTACCCTATGCCCTCCTCTTGTCTTAGGTGAGTGAAATGTCCTGGGATGCAGAAAGCTCATGCTGGCCAGGAAAGGGTCAGTGCATTTTGGGTGTGGTGTGGGGGTGGATTTTGTTGTGCACACCTTGCTGCAGCTGCTGTAACCAGGTGGCTTGGAAGGAGGGCTTAAAAAGAGTGAGCTGAACCTAGGAGGGAGCACGAAGATATCTGGTTTCTCAGGCTGGGCTTAGAAGCAAACAAGAATCTGGTAATGCCTTCTTGAAAGACTGTATTTTGCTTCCTTACTTCTCAGTTGTACCACTGTATGTAGCTCTGGCTAAGAAGAGCAAGAAGAAAGCTACAGAACTTCAAAATGTTTTTGACTTTGCTGTGAATTTACAGGTGATTCGATGTGCTTGTGTGTGCTGGAGCTGTGGGTTTAGCTGTGTCCCCCTTCATGGGAGGTCTGAGCACTGAAGGTCTCTGTGGGCTTCACTGCTGGCCTCAGTCCTTGTAGTAGGTGTCTAAGCAGGGTGAACCTTGCTTTAGCCAGGTACCCTGCTGGGGGGATTGCCAGGAGCAGCTGTGTGGCCTTTTCTAATAAGGTGTTGCCTTGTATTAGTTGGTAAACTTGTTACTTTTGTTTCTTTAAATATACCACTGCCTCTCCTATGAGCAAAGCATGCTATCTTGCCCTCGCTTCCTCCTGTTACTCTGTATATGGTCACATCTTTGCTATTCCCTTTCCTGACCTGAAACTGTAAACCCTTCCACCAGAAGAGGTGGTGCCTTGTTTCATCATCCTGCTGCCTTTTCCGGGTGGCTGTACCCAGTTCTATCACACAGTGTTTGAGAATGAGGTGTTGAAGGCCGAAGAGTGTTTCAAGTGAGCAGCACTGTGCTGAATTATGCAATGGCATTACAGCACTTCAATACTGTAATCCTTCCCAAAGCAGCTCACCACAGGGTTAAGAAAACAAAATAAATACCTGCTCTCCTAGCAGAGAGATCTTACTCCATAATGACACTGAATCTCTTCTGGATTGGGCTAGTGCAGAGCCTAACTTGCAGAGGAAGTGTTAGAGTTGTTTCAAGTAATGAGGGTTGCCTTTAACTTGTCCGTAAGTTCTTAGCCCCTTCTAGTGGGGAAAGGAGAAGGCTGCAGACTGAGTGTTGAGTTACAAGTGAAATCCAAGCTGAATATCATGATGCTGGTTAAATGTCCGTGAAGCTGAACCACCATAAACTTAGCAGGCTCCCTGGTAACTCCATGACCAAGTCCTTCAGCACAAAGCTTAATGTTACATTAAGTGTGATGTTAGAAATAAAGTGAACTTCTGTTTCTGATTTTTTACTTTCCTTTCCTCTGCTTGAGTCCTCGGAGGATGGAAACAGCTTGGCAGTGCCTGCAGATTTCCCATCCTGCAGTTTGGATGTGCCTGATGCGAGTGAGGGACTGGCTGGAGTGCATTCCTTTCTTCCACACTGCAACAGTGCAGCAACAAGCAAAGGGAACAGTGAACAACATCCAGAGCAAGCACCAAATGAAGAAATAGGGAAAAACAGAGACAAGTAAAGGCATGTGGAAAAGCAGCCAACACAGATGTGGTTAAGCAGGTGAATGGTGGTGTGATGCAGAGTGCTGTGTAGCACTGCTGGTCAGGGAAGGTCTCCAGGAAACATGAGTACTGTCACCATGGCACACTGATGACTACACCTCCTCCATGTCAGGTAAAGGAACACAGATTAGACAAAAAAAGTTGAAAGAGAAGGATCTAAGAAAGGGCATGTCCATTAGCAGTAGGAACTGTGCTGTAACAATTTTAATGCTGTCACTAGAGTACCTGAGAAACAATTGCTGTGATTTATGGTCTCATCAAACCAACAGACTTGTGTCTGTGAGGTTTGTGATTTATTAATTGCTTTGAATGGGGTGTCAGATGCTGACTCCCAGCTGCTTGGGTTGTAGAAATTCAGACCTGCTCCTTTGACTGTGTCTGTAGACTGCACCTTGATAGTATTCACTCTGTTTCCAAGCATCCCATCACAGGCTTTCCATTTCCAGAACTCTTGGACAGAGCTTAGGATGGAAGAATCCAGAGGCATTCTAGTGTCAGGGCACTAAAGGCAAAGCCAAGTTATCCTCCTGATGGGATATGTATTGTTCTCCTGCACTAGAGACAGCCTTCACAGAGCCTTGTCCCCTATGGCAGGTTGAGTAGGTTCAGGAAATGCTTCTGTAACTTTCATAAAGTTTTTGCAAGGGCATTTCAAGTTCCTACATGTTTTGTGGATTACACATTTCGGAGCATTTATTCAGAATGGCGGAGACCTTCCCAAACCCTGCCTTTCACCTCTTTTAAAGACCCTGTTGTGGGAAGAGGGCCCAGAGTATCTAGAGCAGTGCTTACCTCCCAGCCAGGACACTAAGCATCAGCGCAGCAGTTACTTGATGGACACTTTTGGCTGAACACAAAACCAAGGACTGATGGCTCTACGTATTGAGACCTAACTTGAAGCTCTGATCAGAAAAGCTGTGAAAGGTAACACTTTGAAAGTGCCTTTTCCAAGAGGTGCAAAACTTTGTAAATTGTGCTCTGCTGGATGAGAATGACATAGCCAAGTGCAGAACCGCTCATGGTTATGAGCGAATCAATTAGGGCATGTTGATGAATAATGCATGTGCAGCTTGGGAGGGATGGATGACATCGGTTCTATTTTTGTACTTGTAATTGAGAGTGATTCTAGGATAGAAAAAAGCACAAAAAGAAGATGGGGAACTTTGGGGGAGGTTCTGGTCAGAGCATCAGAAGCTGGAGGCTAACCAGCAACACTTCCTGTCCATTAAGCTGTAAAAACCTTGGGAAGAGGAATTGTATTAATGTCCTCTACAGCTCCTAATCCATGTAACTGATACTACCCAAGAACCCAATTCAGACTGTAAATAATATGAGCATTTAAAGAGTTAGAAGTTGAAGCTGTTGCTTTGAAATCTGATGGCCTTTCCTGTACTAAGATAACACGTCTTGCTCTTTGGGGCCCCAATAGTAGGCTATCAGTCTGCTCTGTTTATCCCTAGAGATGAGGGTCTGCCATTCCTTGGATGTGCAGGGATCTCTAAAGGAGAGCTGGTGCAGTGGGCTGCTGGAGAAAGCCTGGGACCCTGGCAGGAAATAATTTGTTGCTGCTCACATGTCCCAAAGTTCCCCTGCATACTGGTGTGCAGCTGTGTCATGAGAAGACCAGCTCAAAATTAACTGCTTTTCTGGGTCTCCCCTTCAGCCTGTGCACTGGCTGGGTTGGCAAAAGCCAGAGATTCTGTGTCAACTCTGAGACTGGCATACTGCTGCAGGCTACAGCAGGAGCCTGGCAGAGGGGTGCTCTGCATTCCTTTGCTTTGGTGTTTCCTAACACCCAGCTAAGGGAATTTCCCCAGGCTTGGGTGCTTGCCTGGCTCAGAGCTAAGCCCGCTGCAGATGCCCAGTAGTATTCACTCAAGGGAAAGGATATGAGGGAAGGGCAGAGGGCACACTGCTGTGGTGAGCAATCAGCTACTGCTCTGAGGAACCATATCAATTTTTTGTCTGCATAGTACTTCTGGTGATGGTTGATGTATGTGTGCAAGGCTGTGAAGGGATTCAGAGGGTTGTGTACGTCGTTGTTTTACTCAAGTTGGGTGGGAACCACTGACCCCACCTGGAAGATTTCAGACCACTTCTTAATTTGCTTACTCTGGGAGAGGTCAGTCCTTCAACCTGATCTTCCACAGTGGGGGTAAAGGACAGCTGGTACCTGTTTAAGGAGCCAGAGCTGCCCTGTGTGGTGGGACTTGAGGGTACTTATATTTCCTTGAGGAATAATAACACCTGAGCTTTCCATCCTGGTTCTATCTGGATGGTGTAACTCCAGCCTTAGTGCTGCAAACCAGCAGTAATAACTTGCACTCTCTGCTTGGACTGAATGTTGTTGGTGGTGAGAGTTCCTGGTGGCATCTGCTTCAGTGTGGTGAATGTGGGTGTCCTGAGGCTGCCCTGTAAGCTACCTGCTGAGAAAGCATGAATGATGTGGAGCTGTGTGATGGGGGCAAACACTGCAGCAGGACTGCATGGGCCGCTCCCCTGTGCCAAACCCAGCCCAACACATCCACAACGTGGATGTCCAATGGCAAAGATTCATTGGCTTTGAAAGATGGTGGTCATACTCCTTCAGAAGCCAAGAATAATTTTTTAGGCCTGTTTTAGCTGCCTTAGTTAACATCACAGAAATAAGGAAAAGGTGCTAGCTGCTGGAGTGCTTACAGGAGTGGCCCTTGAAGCAACTACCCTTAGCTGGGCTGTGCTTATCAATGCTACTGTGGAGCAAATGCCTGAAGGGTGACAGTTTTTTAATGTTGTAATGTGGAATAAAA
The DNA here is from genome assembly GCA_026212715.1 of Elanus axillaris. Classification (NCBI taxonomy): domain Eukaryota; kingdom Metazoa; phylum Chordata; class Aves; order Accipitriformes; family Accipitridae; genus Elanus; species Elanus axillaris. Next base: position 4,918,876 of record JANZLQ010000037.1, on the reverse strand, counting down.
GCCACTAAGAACTCCTCACTGCCCAGCTGGGGGCTATTCTGCCTGCTTTAACTTGTGCTTATTCCACTCTGCCTTTGAGGCCTCTGCCGTCATCCCTCTCTCTGAATGTGTCCTCTGTGTGACAGGCTGAGGCAGGGAAGGAAAACCTGGAATTTCATGTCAGGTTTAACAGAAGAAGGTCCAACAGAGGATTTGGATGTGTCTAGGTGGGGAGGAGGGTAAAGGCTGTCTGTGATATCTCATGCCCTTGCAGAGTTCCTAGGGGCACACCATGTGTGAGGTGGCTCTGTGGTGTTATGGCCCTTTTATTCTGGGTCATCTCTAGCTTCCCTGAAATCCAAGAGATCCCTGAAGGACTAAGGGTTGAGTTACAGTGATCGTGCTCAGGCTGCCACTGCATATCTGGAGTCAGATGCCAGACTCACTTTTATCTTTCATGTTCTGGGTATTTGAGTACTGGTCTGAGGAACCAGGCAGGCACTTTCTCTGCTGGTCTTGACCTTTTTCTTCCCTTTAACAAAAGGAAACACCAGGCTCCTGCTGTTGTACAGGATGAGCAGCACGCTCTCGGTGCGATGTCAGCAGCGTGTCCTGGCAGCGATGAAGGCTATTGGAATGCTGGGCTCTGTCTGCCTGTGGGATCATGGCCGGCTGCCGGAGGTGAGTGATGAGCTCCCCTCTTACTCAGCACTCAGTAGATCACATCTGAAATGCTGTGTGTGGTTCTGGATGCCCCCACCCCCAGTATGTGAAACAGGTGAATTTAAGTGAGTCCTGTGGGGGCTGTGAAAAGGTTGGGGCATGACAGGCTGAGGAGAAGTGGGTGGGCTGAGCTGGAGAAGGGTTGGGTGGGTTCAATGGTGGTTGCCCAGTACCTGTGGGGAGGATATAGAGGTGGCAGAGCCGGGTTTGGGGCAGGAGAATGAGAAACAGTGGTTGGAAACATAAACAGGTCAGCTTGTATCCGACTGGATGTGAGGGCAAAGTTCTGCCCTGTGGAGGGGGGGCTCAGAGGTTGATGGGATTTCATACGTGGAGGGTTTTTAAGACCTGACAGGACAAGGCCTGGAACGCAGCTCTCTATTGTCCTTGCCTCGAGGTGGAAAGGCTGGAGGAGAGACTGCCCCGAGGCCCCTCAACCTTCATTACCATGGTACCCTGTGGCTAATTAACAGCATGTCGCGGCAGGGGCGTACCCCCATGCTCCATGCAGTAACCCTCCTCACATCCGGTGGCACCGGCTGAAGCAGCCCAGGCTCCCGCCGGTGAGCCAGGAGACCGGGGAGGCTCCCGCCGTTACCTGCTCCAGCCCCTAGGTGGGCTCCCGGCCCCGTACGCCGGGACCGTCGGCCCCGCTCCCGGGCCTGCCCGGGAGGCGGATGGGGGTCCGCGGGACTCCGGCGGGCGGGCGGGCCCTGGCGGCGCGAAGCAGCCCAGTCCAGCGGCGAGCGGGCCCTGACGGCCGCCGAGGGGAGCGGGGCACCCCGTCCGCGCCGCGCGGCTCCCGCCGCCTTCCCGCCCTCTGGGGCCAGGGGGAACCTTTCTCCGCCCTGCGGAACCTTTGCGGCGGAGGCGCCTGTTGCTGCCCGGGGGATCCTGCGGCTGCTCCGGCGGGGGCTGGGGGGGGCCGGACGGGCGGCCGGAGGGGGGCCGGGGGCGGATAAGGGCCTGGGGGGGCTCTGTGGGGCTCCCCCCGGCACCCCCCCCCCACC
>JANZLQ010000037.1:4883079-4912570 GCA_026212715.1 Elanus axillaris | reverse complement strand
CAAGTTTGGGGGGGGGGGAAGGGGTGTGTGCATGTGTAAAAGTATATATTGCTTTCAGCCATACATATATAAAGCTTATCAGGAATTGTTGCTTTGAAAAATACCTCAAAGTACAGAAAATAGGCTTTTAGAAATTCTTGAAGGTCAGACATACCATTGACTCAATTTTGTGTCTGAAGTGAAATAGCAGAATGTCAGTTTGGTCCTGCAAGTGAGACTGATTTGGTGCTATTGTAATCTCAAAGCAGCTGTGATAATTTAAATCTTGTTCTTGCTCAGTGGTAATGCTGGAGTTGGGGTCGGTCTGATACCTCTAAAAATCTTGTAGCATCTTGAAGGTAGCTAGAACTCACCTGAAGGAGGAAAAAAAAGTATTACATCACTTAAATTTAATAACTGTGTTTTCAGCGTGCTCTAAAATGTGCAAGTAGGAGCAGTGTTTTGAAGCACTCTGTGGTGACGTGTCTGTCAACTTGTCCCAAAGCTGCTATTCTGCAGGTGTATCTGCAAGTTTGAATGCAGAAACAAAGAAAGGAAGAATGAGCCAACTTAGATATTAGTGAAGGTTGGTTATTCAAACACGAGAAAGATGTAAAGGCTGGTGTGCACCTGTCTGGAGGAGGTATTGATTCTGTGCTCAGGAAAAATCTGAATAACTTCATGACTGAAGGTATCGTTCAAGGATGCAGAAATCTTAAGGGGAAGATTTTTAGCCAGTTGCTTCAAAATGAGGCTGAAGAAATGTTAGATCAGTGTAGCTTGCAGTATAAACATGGAGTACAGCGTTCAAACCTTATAAACAGTGCCTTCTTACAATTGTCCTAAATCCTAGGAAGAGTTTTTCAGCTGCAAAGTGCAGTTACCATTAGCTTCTTGAACACCTATTTGAAAAGGAGGAGAGTTGATGAGATGAACCAGCTTCTTGCCGATATGGCTTAATGTGACTGTCCTCCTCCTCTTCTACGTGTGTACATGCAGTGGTACTGGTAGAAGCCTTAGTAGATGCAATACACTGGCACAAAGCACCTTCTACTGCTATAAGTGAAATTTCTAGCCAAGGACACATTAACAGAAGCTCTCTTCTGCCACTGTAATTGGTTCTACACTGGTGGACTTTTGCTGGCAGGTAAGTAGAAAATCAAAGTTGGAAAAGCTCAATATACCCACATGCTTTCTTGTGTTACAAATATATCAAAACTTATACTGAACATGAGGAGGACTTTGATCAAGGCCTAACATGCAAAACACTGCAGTTTACATAACAAGAGCCTTAAGAGACACACTAAACTTACAAAAGCAATTAAAGAGCTTTTGTAGTCATTTGGCAGATTACAGGCAGATAACTTTACTCTGGCATTTTCTGTGGAAAGCTAACTTGATCTAATTAACAAAGAACTGGAGCTATAAATGGGCAGAATTGATTAATAGAAACTACAGGATCTTTCTGTTACTTAGCCAATATGGCTGATCGGGTACAAAGAGTTTGTAGGGCAAGCACAGTGTGGGAAATAATTAAAACATAGTGGAGGTAGCAATAATCTTGACTTGTTCTTTCCTCCCTTGGCATGAAATTTTTACTTAAATTTTTTCTTGCAAAGAAAGCTTTTCTAGCCCATCAGAACTGTGAAAATAATGTTTTAGAGACATGATAATTCATCAAAGATTTTCTCCAGTCTCTGAGAAACTCAGTCTTATGCAGGATATCAGCATCATTTAAGTGTGGTTTATTATATTTGGAGTTGTTGAATCCAGAATAAATAGGTTGTTAAAGTGTATTGATTTCATGTGAATTGCTCTAGCTATGTGTTGTACCCAAAGGCTAATACAACAACTACCAACCAACCAAACACCAAACCAAACAAAATCTATGAACTAGCCAAAGCCTGGAAAGGAGTTGTGCGGTGGAGGTGCTCTCACAGCCTGCTGAGTCAACTTGGAAAACGGGTTGTTACTCAAAAAGGAATTGATTGAGGAGGGCTGGTGGTAGGATTTACTCAAAATTAGTGAAAGAAAGGAAACTGCTACATGGCTGGTGAGTGCCAGTGCTCTGGAAGATCAAAAAATTGTAATTAAAGCTCTTGTATCAAACATATAATTACATATGGGTTTTGTGTGATAATTATATTCCCATGCCTCCTCTGATGATAATCAATGAGGGTGGTGTTGAAAAGTGAATATTTTTCAACAGATACAGTTTCATGTGTGGTCAGTGAGTCAAAACCGAGATTAAAAATAGTAGATATGGGAAACAGAATATGAATGGAGGAGTTTTCAGGGATTTATAGTAGGTCCAGGGCTTTGTAGTATTTTTATCAGTAGCATGGAAGAAAACATGAAATTAGAGCTGATCAAAGTTGTGGATTATGTAAAGGTTGCCCTGAGTGGTGAAGCATGAAGAAGGAATGGCAGCTGTACAGTGTCCTCTGAACTGTTCGAGTAACTGGGTCTAATATGGCCAAATATGTTTTTATAGACCTGGAGCACAGTTATGCATGTTTTAGGAAACACTCAAAGCAGTAGGTCTAGAATAAAGAATCGTGCTGCCAGAAACCAGTGACCTTAGAAAGGATGGCAGGAACAGAGCACATGTATGGCAATATGCGAGTCCTCAGAGTAATACTGTAGACATGAGGGCTACTAAAATAAGCTAATCACTTTTTTAATACTAATGTACATCCATAATAACAGGAAATACTGAATAAGGATAGAGAGGTAAAATCAGTTAGGGAACATTATGACAAGGTTTTAAGTTAGTGTATTTAAAGAAATGTTCAAAAGTAATGAAGATGATATAGTCACTCATAAAACTTTTCTTAAAGCGCCCCATTGGTTTAGCGTATTGTGAGGTATTTAAAAGTTTCTCAATTTTCTTTGAGCAAAATAGGCTGTGTACCAAAGGGCTCTTTAATTTAGTGGAAAAAGACATGATAGCAACCGGTGCCTGGAAGTTAAAAGATTATTTCAAATTGGGAAAAATGCACAGATTGTTAAAAATGAATGTGATTAACCACTGAAGGCATTAGGAATATGCTTGTAACTATTAAAGGAGATTAGGATGTTTCCATCTCTCAAAGTCATCAAGTCAGGTTGAAGTATCATTTGAAAGATATGGATGAGGAGTATTTGCACACGTATACTGTACATGTACTTGTAAATGTGTTGAGTGTGCATGCCACCATACAAGTGCAGGAGTATTTGCACATGTCAAACAGATCTTTCCCAGTTGTGTTCAGACTAGGTCTCTCTTCTTGCCCAAACTGGAGTTAGTCAAACAATCTGATTATGATAGTTGTTCATTTATAGCACTCCTTTAAATCTATTCAGTATACATTTTGTGTCAAGGGAATAAATGTGCTCGTGTGAACCATGTACTTAAATGAAATCAAGTGTTTGTGATCTCTTTTTTTTGGGAAGCGCTGTTGTTTTTGATGATGGGGAAGGACAGGGATAGCAGTTTCATTTCCTGAACAAACTGGAATATCTGCCCCAGTCTTTTTCTTCAAGAATTTGATAACATATTCTTAAGAAGTCTACTCACTAGTAGCGAGAGGTAAACTTTATATTGTCAGTGTTGGGGACTAAGTTATTACATTCTGTAAAAATTTTTCATTGGGGGAAGAAATTGCATGTGCTCATGGTGGCAGAGGTAGTTTTGAGCATGACTGTGTAAGGATGCAGTGTCTTGTGTTTCTCTGCCAGTATGAAACCAGTGTGTTTCTTGTTCACCAAAAGGAATAGTTTCTGTTGTGTCCTATCTGCCAAAGTGGTGAAGGATGTAGAGGGGGAAAAAAAGCTGTGAGTCCTCTCCTGCCATGGCCATTATGGAGGTGATTGCCTGTGGATTCTCAGTTGCCCATCAGGACAGTTGGTTTGGGCTATTTTCCTAAATCCTTCTGACATTGTGGTAGGAACTAGTCCAGTCGTGACAGCAGTTTAGTCCTGGTAGGCACCTTTCCAGACATCTTGATCTTTTCCCCCATCACAGGATGTGTGCATCAGTCATGTGATGGAGGAAGGGCTGTGGGAAATACAGCCTGCAGGAGATGGATGCTTTGCTTGTGGCAGATTGCTGCTAGATGGCCTTTTCCCCAGGTGCTCCCTTGACTTCAGTAGGAAATGGGTGCATACACTAAACAGCTCTTGTGCAGAAAAGATGTTTGCAGCAAGCATCAGATGTGATAAGTATGTTCAGTAGCTCTGGTTTGGGGGAAGGGCTGGTACTATAGCAAATTACTTTTTTATCTCTGAAAGAGACTGTCCTGGAAGACGCTACCTCCTCAGAGCATTTTCTAGCCAAGTGCTACCTTTCCCCTTTATTGCTTATATTATTATTTCATCAAGACAGGTAAAGTCTTGTATTCTTTTCTTTGTACTATTGGGCTGTCCTGTGCAGGAAGACTTAGAGATAAAATCCTTTTGCTGAGGGAAGCTGTTTATATTTTAATCTTTGAATTTCCTTGCCTCTTGGAGTGGGTGTCTCTCTCCTTCCTCCTTCTGTATCTCTTGCTCTCTTTACTGTGTTATCTTGTCTGACCCATCTTGCTGACAAAGAGACAGCAATGAAGAGAGACAGAAGTGGTTGTAAGTGAACAGTGTCTTTACTTGCAGTCTTACAATGACTCCTCCCCCCCCTTTTTGTTTTTTTTTAAAATGTGATCTCTTTACAGTTGCCTCTGTGCTAGGAGTGTTTTAAGTTTGAAAGTCCTTCCCCACTTGTGTGTTTTACTCCTTGCCTGTGGCTGTTGTAGTCACTTGCATCACTGAAGGGCTGGTGGAGTCTTGCATCTGGCCTGGGGTCTCATGCCTCAATGCAAGCTTTGGAGAGTTAATACAACTCATTGTGTAGCCCTGAGACTTTGGTGATTGGCAAGAGCAAGGCAGCAATCATGAGTTATAATAATCTAGGCAACATTTTTGAGCTCTCTATGTCATTCTGGAGGGCTGTCAGCCTCCACAGCAGACAAGACTTGGGAGGACACAAAGCTTAAATTCAAGGCTTCTTTCTCTTTTTTTTTTTTTTCTCTTAAAGGTAATCATTGTGAACTAGAATGGTTCTGAAAGTAATGTTCCTCCTATTTCTAAATCTGTTGCTGGTCTCTTTCAGTTTTTAAATATTTTTGAATATAGTTTTCCTTAAAATATACTGTCATGTCCTTTTAATGGAATTCTCTAGTTTTTCAAGCCTTGCTGTTTTAACTACAACTGTTGTTGTTATTGTGGAAAAATTGCACCACAAGAACTGGAGTAGAGCGAGAGATGAAAATGAAGAAGTTGCAATTTAGCTGACATTTTTTCCTAATTTCGTTAAGGAAACTCCAAACTGGTACAACCCCCCCAGCTTTGAATACAGACACTCTTTCTAGATTTCCAGAAATAATGAATCTGGGATGGTGGAAGGATTGTAGAACTCAGGAGATAAGGATTTCAGTTTTTTCTACTTTGTTTTGTCCTACTGTGCTGGAACTCTTCCTACACCCTATATCAGGCAGGTGTCTTTTTCAGGGCTGCTGAGGGGACCTGTCTCTTCTCTCTTCAGCTGTATCTTCACTTGTGTGTGACATTATTTAGTATGAGGTTGTAAAATGTGGAAGGGGTTACTTGTGGTCTTGGTCAGAAAATGGAGACCAAGAGTAGCAGTTTCTGGAGTGGCAACTTCATTCCTAGCAGGAGAAGGGATGAGAGAAGGCTTTTAGGACTTCATGACAAAGATGGTTATGCCTCCTTGAGCAGTTTGAGTGAAGTTCAAGTGTTGAGTGAAAAGAGCACAAAGCAAGCAGGGAACATGCATGAGAGGCTATGTATACCAGTATGTATTTATGGCCAGAACTCCACAGTGGTTCTTGGTTGCATAGGATGGGTTGGGGGACCCTGCTCTTGTGGGAAGGTTGGTCCTCAAGTGGAGAAAGTAAGTAGTGCATGCCAGGAACCATGCTTTTTAAGCAGGCAGCAAAGTATAGTGTAGATGGGGAGCAAAGCAAAGGTTTCTGAGATCAAGTATAAAATAAAAATATTGATTCCTGAAGATCTTGGGGAAAGGTCTATGTTCTAGGACAGCCCAGCAATATCTACTTATCCCAGACATAAGACACAACATGAAAATAAAGAAAGGTAGAAGGCTGAAGGAAGTGATTTTCTTTTATTCAGGTACTAAAAATTAGCCCTTGATCTCAGGCAAGGGCACCATGTCCAAAGCAAATTCCTCTTCATGAGGTTAAAGAAATTACCTATTTGTTCTTATGGTGCAGATTGCATCGTTTCCCTTTGTCACTACCTAGAGGTGTTCCTTTCACAAGTCCTACTTGAGTGCATTTAGGAGGGGACCAGCCCTGATCTGGAGAAATTTCTGTTGGTGCTAGTTACCAGTTTCTCTAGGTCAGGGCAGCTTATCTTCCTGCTCCGTAGAACAGAGCCTTGTCCTTTCTTTGCCCCTTTAATGCTAGTACCCACATGTAATTGCAAGAACCTGTTCATAGAGGTTATCATTAAATATGTTAAATGTTAAGGGCTTGCATGAGGAGATCTATTGCTATTTTGCTTGGAGCTCTGGGCAGTTTAAAAGTATTTGCTGTGGGGAGAGAGATGCACATATTGAGTGATATATATGATATAATTTATGATATTTTTGCCCTTTGAGTGGCAACTGCATTGATTTTTCCAATTAAAAAAACAGCAAGATGAACTTCAGAAATAGACACCACTCCACACAAACCACATAGTGATGCCATGACTATTTAAAGAAAGAGACAATTGAGAGGATTAAGTATGAGAATGTTCATGTCTCACTCAGATACACGCACTATCCTTTTGATTGGCAAGGTAAACTTTGTCACAAGGACCATCTTTGCAAAGCAAAACGCTGTCCATCCTCTGTACTGGAGCAGCATTCTGGCTGCTAAGACCATGGCCCTGTGGAGAGTGATGCCAGCTCAGTCAGGCCATACCCAGGGCTGCTTGTTCCCACCCTCTGACTTTTTTTCCTTTGTGACTTCTTAGCTGTTCATGCAACTTTGTAGTAATCTACATTTGGGAAGTGAATTTTGCTTCTGGGTTGTTTTTCAGCTGAATCAGTTTGCTGTACAGCCACGCAGATAGTTGGGCTGGCACAATATGAGAGTGGTGTGCGAGTGGGAAAAAGCAGCTGCTACAGAGAGTGCGTCCAAGGCCTGAGAAGCTGCAATCAGCAAGAGGGAAAATGGGTAAATTAATCAAGGCCAAATGTTTATTACCCTTCTGGTGCCTGTGAAATCTGAAAATTGTCTGTCAGTATCAGGACATGTCATGGTCTCTCTAATTGGTGGGATTTGCATCCCATTTTGGTTGCCATCTTCTGTTTATTGCTCTCTTTTTTTTTTTTTTTTTTTTTAGTCTTTGCATTTATTATTTGCATCACTCACTGATGAAGGCAAAAGAAACAGCATTCATAGTGTAATGTAACTGTCCAGAGCTTTAGATTACTTTTGCAGCATGACTACTTAACACTTGTGTGAAAGATGGCTGTCTGTGACTTCTCCTTTCCCAAAGTAGTGCAAGAGTTGCACCTTGGTAACCAAACACAAGTTTCCAGGCATAGGAAATAAGAAAAGTCAGATTGTTTTTGCAGAGAATGTTGGGGTGTGGGAGATAGCAAGAACAAAGAATATTTTCTTAAATCAAGAAGTTGTCGTAGGAGCAGTGTCATCAGTTGGGTTTCAAGTTTCTTGTCCATAGGTGTCAACAAATTGAGGGAACAGGACCAAAAAATAAATCTTACAAAATCAGTGCCTTTCAACACTTAGTGTATGAAGTGTACCACAAACTCTAAACAGGGTAGAGCAATTGCCTTGAAAACTGGATGGCAAGATGACTATTGCATAGAATAGAGAAGATTTGGGGTTGAAGAAGTTAGCTGCTTTTGAGATGAGATACTTGGGGAAAAGCTGTTATCCCAGAAGAGATTCCCCCCCCCCCCCCGATTTTCCCTCAATCCTGTGATGTGGTCCTGTTACCTCTAGAAGAGAATTTCCTGAGGAAGCTGGGTTTGTTGGGTTTTTTTTTTTTTTTTTGGGGGGGGGGAAAGCTCTTAACTCTGGACAATGCACAGTATGATTTATCCTAGCTGGCATTTTTAAGTTTCTGTCCACTGTAACTTCACATCCTGTTCTCCAAGGAAAGTGAGTAGCGAAGGTCTTTATTATGTGTTCTGAATTTGTTTATTCTATAACAACAATAGTTAAATACTGGAGAGAAATAAGACCCAGATAATGAGTAGAGAACACTGAGGAAATGGGTGATCTGCTTAGTCATGCAGACTCTGTAAGAAAGGGTTTTTTTTCTTACTCTTCCTTAAAAAAAAAAATGTTTAGAGGTGCCTTTTTCTTCCTCCTGTACTTACCATAGCACTTGTGAAAAACAAGAGACATCTTATATTTCATCTAAATCAATACTTCTGGTCAGTGAAATGCTTATTTTAACAGAATGAGATATAGAGTTGCTAGCCTCTGCCACTGGTAGTGTGGAACCTTTTTGTGAATATATATATACTTTAATTGTGATGAGGAGGTGCATCCTCTAGAAAGTCTTTAACTTTTATCATTTGCCTCCTTCATTCCTAACAGAGAGAGCTATGAATGAAATTGAGTGAGATTTTACAGCTTTGCCAGTAAATCTGCTCTGGAAGTGCCGTGTAACTAGTTTTCTGTTAAACAATGCTATTAATTGTACCCAAGAGCTCACATCAAAAGAGTAGTTGTAGTTACTCTTCAGGTTTCTGAGTTCAGCCCACATCGATAATGATCAAGAGTTCCTACAGCTGGACAAATGGGTATTTTCAGTAAAATGACTTGGCAACCTTGATTCAAGACTAGTAATTCAATAATCCAACTAGTAATTCAAGAAGAGGGGAGGAAAAATAGAGATGGGACAAGAAATTCTGTTCCTGTTATATTTTGGGAAATACCAGCAGCTGAGTGTAGGGATGCTGACTTCTTACAACATATGGTCCCCTTCACTTGGGATGGTAACATGTCAACAGGAAGCTAGAACTGGCTTGCCTGCAGTTTCTTCTGTACTGGCTCGCTGGGTACGGCTGCCAGTCAAGCAGCATTTGCAAACACTAAATGAGCTTTGATAGAAAAAGTGGTCACTTGGGGAAAGCAGTTGCCTGAAACTTGCACTTAACTTTGACAGAAAGAATACCCAAAAGGTTATGTTTTTTTGAAGATCACAGCTGAATGCTCTTTATCATTTTGCTTCTGAATCTTGGAAACATAACATTTGGATTCTGCATGGGTATGAATATCTGTACAGTATTGTCTGTTCGGTAAGAACAAAAGACGCTCCTAGCATTTATGAAAGTTAAGTGAATTTATATATTTGGGAGATAGTGACATTTTTACTCTAAGAGTTGTGTCTGGTAGCCAGCAGCTACTTCTGTAGATGACTGTTGTGGTGCTTAGTTACCATACAGTGTTTTTTGGTAATTTGCTAATACGCCCCTTTTCAATTGCACCTTCCTGTCTTAGCATTGGATATGCTTGTACCCGTTCATAATGGTAGTTAGTGTCCTGTTTAACATGCTGGGACTGGACAGTTTGGTATGTTTGCCAGAAGGGTATGGTGACCTGCAAGATATATTATCTTTCTGTTAATATTTGTGTATCTCCTTAGCCAAACTTGCATTGTGCTGCTTTTAAAGCTCTTTTGAAACTAAGCTGAAGTATATAGAGTAATATACACACAATTTTATAAGCTAAAATTTAATATGTATATCATGAGACTCATAGCTCAGTTTCTTTTGTGAAATAATACTATCTCTAATTGGGGTGCTTTTTTGTGTGTGTATGCAAATGACACCCTGAACAGTGTATTGGATTGTTTGTACTGTATGGTGAGAGGCAGTAAGCTGCATTCTTTTCCCTTGCAGGCCTGTCCAAACCATTGGGAGGTTTTGAGCTAGCAAAACGCAACCAAAGTGGCGCTTCCATTACTACGGACAAAACCACAGGAGGCTATTTCATCCAGTTGCTTTCCATGTGAGCTGCCTATAGTGTCAATCTTAAGGTGTTATCAAATAAATGTATTCGTGCAGGATAGATAAGGATTGGTGTGAGTGTTTTATTTTGACCTGTTTAGATGAAAAGGCAAAGATCAACAGATCTTGGTGACTTGTTCTCAAAACCAGCAAAGTGACCTTAATAAGTGGCACTTAATGCAAGTTTTTCCCAGCACTGTGCAAGTAGAATGTTCTGTTGGAGGGAATGACTCTGAAAGAAACTCATGTTTCTGACAGTTTTTAATCCTTTAATGAATTTTTAATCTACAGTGGAATCCAATAAAAATTAATGTCTAATTTCTTGACAAACTGGAGCAGCTTGGGTCTAACATATGCTAATTGTCAGCTTCATATCATGCGAGTTCAAAACTGTTTATTTCCATTTCCTCCTTCAGGATTTTTTGGTTTTCTTCTTTCTTTTTTCGTTTGTGTTCAAGTTTCTTTGGTAAACTGTAGGTGGCATAAGTAATGCTTTCACGTTACTAGTGTAATTATCATTGCTGGAGATGGGGTAGGGAATAAAGAGGAACAAAACCATGTTGAATTCTTCCTTTTCCTAAAAACTCTGTAAACCAGAACCTGAGGTTTTAAGTCCAGTTCTGAAGAGGAAGAAAGATGAGGCATCAAAAACAAACTCCCAGACCTTTGCAACACTTTGGTCATATAACTGCATTTCACTACAAAGAAAGAGTTAAGTTGTGTTTACTTTGTGATCTGTTGATGACAGTGTGCCATGTGACTAGCGTCTGTCTCATAGGGGATGGTGGGTTGCCCTGGACCGCTGCTGTTGGGAAAGCTTGTTTCCTGAGCAGAGATGCAGTCAAAACCAGTGAATCATTCCTCTGTAATGAAATGTGCTTCTCTGGGAGGCAAAGAAAGAAGTGTGGCTGGGGCAATACTGAGAAAACAGGATAGATCAAATAGACCTTTCAGCATTGGGAAAACATGCAATTTTCCTCATTCTGAAAGATGAAGATACTGTTTATGAGCTATGTAAGTCTGTTTCTGTGGGATACTCGTCAAGGAAGTAAGCCATAATGTTAGCATATCTCAATGACCAAAGCTGTAGCTTGTCTTCATAGGGTGACAGTGACTGATCGTTACTTGAGAGAGGATTAGCTCTTTGTCTTTTCATTCCTCTCTGTTCCACTGCTTCTGTGTATGTAATTTATTCTTGATTTATTACATAACTTCTCTGACACCTATGTGTAATAAGAGCTTAAACTCCTAGAGGGATCTTTCAGTTATCTGGATCTTCCCTGCTTGTGGGAATTGGCTCACATCTTGACATAGTTTTGGTACTTGCAAAGAGAAGGCTTGAGATACCTCTCCCATGACCTGACTTTTAAAATCTATCTCTCAGAATTTGAGAATGGTTATCGTTAATGCAGGGTAGGCAAATTTGCCTCAAATTAATCTGCTCTATAAAATGTATTGAATATAATTTGGAATCCTGACATGCTATGTTCTATTATTGAGCCTTCATCATCATTTGAAATAATTTCTTGGGATTTTACTCCACTCACAGGTACTGGTTCTTTTTCTATAGCTGTAGCACCATGGGCAAAACCTGCAAAAGCATGCTTGAAAGTGGCTTTTATGTTGAAATGATGTTTGCTTTGAAAGCAGAAACAATGATCAGGGAAGGAAAATCTCCTTTTCTCAACGTTTTCTTTACCAGGGAATGCAAGTGCCATTATTAAAGAAGTTGCCAGAGCTAAAAACATAAATGGAGATTCTGTGAAGTAAGAGACAAAATTTTTGTTCATTTGTGATTGTGTTAATCCAAATGAATATCAGTAGTTACTGGAAGCAAAACTGATCACATGCTTGTTACCTCAGATAGCCTGAACTTTTATGCAGTACAAAACAAACTGCTTTTCTAGATCAGGTAGTTCACTGGTGAGGGCATTTCAAGTATTACAAAGGAAAGAGCTGATTTATAGCCAATTTCTACTTTAACATGATTAGATAAAATTGCTTTTAAAAGCAATGCAACATTGTTTAAGCAAATAATTATGTACGTACTTATATACAAACATAAAAATAGTTTGCCCATTTCTGCTGGCTCTGTCAGAGATAAAGAGCTTGTCAGTGCCTTACAAAGTCTGTGTGGAAGTGAGTAAGTGAGTACTGACATCTTAGGAAGAATATTCAGGTTTTTTCTTTAAAGGTTACTAAAATGTTGACACTGTCAGCAGTAGGGTGTACCTGCATCCCTTCTGAAACGCAGGAGAGAAAGGACCTTGTGGCCGGAGGTTCCAGCAACGGTTGATGGATGATGCTGGTGTGTGTGCTGCTGCCACCAGTCCAGGTTGTGTAATGATCTGCAGATGCTGCCATTGACTCTCGCTAGCTCTTTTTGTTTAGGATCGCAGTGGGAGCTAGGCCTTATGTAATGTTCATTGTCACATTCTCCGTTTCAGCACTGTCATGTCAGCAGAGGGGAAGGATTAGCTCTCCCTTTTCTTTCTTTGTGGGTTGGCTTGGTTTTAGTTTGGGGGGTTTTTTTGTTTGTTTTTTTGGTTGTTTTTTTTTGCTTTCTCCTACCCCTTCTTGCAGCAGCTTTTGTTGTTTTTGTCGTCAGGGAACAACCAGTTTCAGGCTGTTTTTAGTGTTGTGGTACCTTTTAGGAAGGAGATTGTTAACCTAGAGTAAAAAAGCATGTCCTGCAACTCTCCCAAAAATGATATACGGAAGTGTTTTTTAGAGCACTGTTATTTTTTTTTTATCCTCTCAATTCCTGCTTCCCACAAATCACAGTGGGCTCCTTAATAACTTGCATCAAATGTGGGCAAAGACTAGATGTGTTGTGCCTATGTTTACATAGGATGGGGAGAAGCACACTTGCCTTCCTCAGAAGGGTGATCCAGGGCAAGCAGATGTTCTGCAATTTATGATTTTACAGGCTGCTTCTTTTTGCTTTCTTGAGTTAATATTCCTCTAGTAAACACATCACTTGGAGAGGGGACCAGTGCCACTTAGGTTCATTGTGATTTGAACAAGAGGAAATGAAGGAGGAGGATTGTTTTCTTTCTTCCCAGCTAGCAGTGTGTGGCCACCAGTTAGCCATGAGTCACAGCTGAAAAACTGGGAGTCTTAACAGTCTCAGACTGCAAAGGAAGAAGGGATTTAAATCATGAAGTAATCAGTTAAGGATGGCTTTAAATGCAATTTCTGGGTGTTATTGCTGGGGGAAAGAAATTCCTGCTGATTTTTCAGTAAACACTTAAGTTTGCTTTGTTAAAAACATGTAGGGGATCTGCTAGATTAGTGTTGGTCAGTAACACTGTTGTCTCCTTTTTGAGAAAGTATTTATCCTCTTAAGTGATTCCCCCCTCCCTTGCTGTTTTTTACATGATAATGTGCAATACAAATTTTAAGATGTTACATAACGTAAATTAGAGAAGTTCTAATATTTGTTAGAATTAAACTGTCCAAACCCACTGATCTCCGGTTTATTTCTTACTAGATTTTTAAATTGAACAGGAAAAGTAGTCATTGCTATTTTGCAATAACACTGCAAGTTATTACTTGAAAGCTGTTACAAGATTTTTTTATTGTACAGAGAACCTTAAGTTCATGACTTATTTAGTGATCTATCTGTATGCTTTATAATAATTTTCCATTAGTTACTGAAGGCTACCTATAAGATACCAAAACTGTGCTAGCAGCAATCTAGCAAAAAGATGAGATTTCTCCAGAGGAGTCAGCAGTTAGCTTCGTACACATCCAGTTTGAAGTACTTGTGTGTGAGCTGAGTGCATAAGAGGAATCTTATGGCCCCAACCAACCAGCCGTTTTGCTGCCAAAGAAAAAAGATAACGGAAATTATTATTACCATAAAACATGACTGTATAGCAGAAGCTGAAGAGTGTTATGCAGCACTGACTTTTTAATAAAACCAGGTATTTCACTGTGCAAATTCTCTTGTGATTTGCCAGCATGCTTTATCCTGTTTCTATGGCCAGGCACCACAATGACCAATGTGAAGTCTTGGTTACAAAACAGGCTTTAAGGGACAAATCTTGATGAGTCCCAGATATTGGGCTTGGCTGGAGGTTGGGGAGGTGATTGAATCCTCTTTACTATCCAGCACCATAGTAGCATTAGTGATAAACCTCCACTTTCTGAAGGGATTTGTATGGGATGCGCATGTACTCAAGAATGAGCATGTCCTGTGCCTAAATCATCTGTGTCATAGCAGGCAAAGAGCTTCTGTAAAGCCCCTTTGGCTTCTGTGGCTTCCTGGAGGTACAGGGGAATCCTGCTTCTCTTGGAGAAGGACTCCAGTCTGCCCTGTATCCTTCCTTTTTACTTGTTTACATTTGTAATAGTTAATTAAGTAATAGTTTAGTTTTTATAGTGCTGATGAGTCCTCTGATGAAAGTGATGGTGTTGTACACAAATGGGCAAAGTCACCAGATCCCATGATGTTTGCTGTTTCCCTTAATAGTTTGGCTCATGGTGTGCGTGACCCTGTGGTGAAAAACTATTGCTCAGACAGGAAAAAGTTCACTTTCACATTTCTGTCTCGTCTTCATACATGAGAAGAAATGGTTATTTTAAACCTTTGCAGAGCAAAAGAAAAACACAAGGACAACAGAAGCGTGTCCAAATTTACAAGCCCTTGAAGTTTCCTCATCCAGACCTGGGCCTCCTTTCTGTGCAGGCTGAGGAGGAGGCAGCCTCCTTACTACATGGCATTTACTTACTATCTGAAATGTTCTACCTTAAAAAAGCAAAGCCCCAAAAACTTCAGAACTATCTTTATCTTTGTTGAAAGACAGAACATAGTACATGAGAGAGGCTGTCTTGGATGTTAATTTGATGTGCAGTTGATTGTAGGGTTTAGCATCCTGGGTAGGATAAACATGACAGCTCTTTTCTCCACTCTGAGTTAAGCGGAATTTTTCCAAGTGTTTTCACCTAATAGCCTACCCTGTTTTCTCAGTGGCCTCACCAGGTATTGAACTGGGCACTATACTGTATGGGCTTCTGGCTTTCTGTTGTAAACCGTGGTGCAGCAGGTTTGGTTTGTATTTCTTGGTGCTGGTAACACTCCTTACGGCATACTGCTCAGGGTGCAGCTTTCCTTTTTGCAGCAGGGCAGGAGGCTTGTGGGTTGATCCAATGTGAGACAGCTGGAAAGTCCAGACAAATGGTAACTTTGATTAGTTGAAGGTAATCTGTTTATCTCTTACAAAGTGCCCTTCCTACAGCGATTAAATGTTGAGCACGGTGTGCCTGTGTGTGCAAAGGCAAGAGATGGGGCAGGTTGGAATAACTCAGCTATAAAACAGTAGCAACAGCTACAATGCTACAATCTGGCCCAGTTGTGTAATTCCCCTTGGTGGAAGGCTCTGAACTGGGTCAGATTGGTGTGAGAAGCGAGGGCAGTCTCACAGCTGTGTAATGCCTACCTGCCTGTCGTGTTGCGTCCCTGCTGCGTGCTCCCAATGCCACCAGGCAGGGTGGGAGCCCTCCCGAGACCCAGGGCTTACACAATGGAGAGCAGCTGCAGAGCTGCCAGAGTGGAGGAGGATGGGAGGGAGGAAGACAGACAGCAGCCTGACTATAGGCACAGAGGAGTAACCATCTTTGTTTCATCCAGCTTCTACAAGATTTAATTAAGTCTTTTTGAAAGCTTCTGTTTAACTCCCGCATATGGCTGGGGCTGCTGAACAGGTGTCAAGAGTTAGCTTATAAAGAACTTGTACTTACTGCTAAACAAAAATAAAGCTTAGATTAGAGTCCTTTTGTACTCCAGTTTGAGAGATAGCTGCTTTGCTGCTCTCCACTGGGTTTGATTTTATTTATAGAAATACAATGACCCATATCCTTTCCTTTAAACAGTTTTCAGAAAGTCTTTTGTGGTGTGATTTTGGTTTATGTAGGTTTTTTTAAGGTTCTGTGACAAACGATGAAACATGAGGGATGACACACAGGAGAATACTGATGAAACTGTATCATGTGTCATTCTTTGACCTGGAGCATTTAGTGGCATTACAGCCCTTCTGCTTTTCCCATTTGTAGATGAGAATTAATTCCTGCCATCTTAGTAGTGTTTGTGTTTCTTCTTTTTGTTTCATTTTTTTGGGGTTGGGTTTGGTTTGGTTTTTTAGTTGGTGCTTAGTTTGCTGGGATAGTAAAACATGGAAATATTTTAATATGCTTCTGTTGATAAAATTTCCAGCAGATAGCATGTGAAGTGCTTTAGAGCACAGTATGGGCAATATGGGAATAAATAAATCCTCCTTGAAATCTCAAGTGACCAGCAGAGACCCACGAAGGTAACAGTACTGGCCATCTCTTCCTGAAATGTAAGGAAATGTATAGAGCTTTACAGTTACAAGTTTGAATACAACCTGTAAAGACTAAACCAATGTTTTTCTCAGGGCTGCATATCAGCTGGAAGGGAACATTGTTGCTGTAAAAATAAGCCACTGTTTGGAAATACACATAGACTTTAGCACAGCATTTGTCAGGAAAAACTTCTGGTAATAGATTGCTTTGTGTCTGCAGTCCTTGATTGAACTCACCAGATATCAGAAAGTAAGGAGGTGCTGGACCTTGCAGTGCCCAGGGGTCACCATATTGCAGCAAGCTGACAGCAACAGGGCTCAGTACCTGCCTACCAGCAGACCACAGAAGCTGCGTGAATCTCTTTGGCTTGTGTAAACTGGCACAGTTCCACTTGAGCTAATTTAGATTTTGGCCTTTTCTACCATCTGCTTGACTAAGCCAACTTATTTTGTGTGACATATAATTGCATAGGGACTTCAGTTGTCTCTGCCTGGTGGTAAAGTGCTTCTGGAACCCAGTGGTGAAAGGCTTCCTATTCCAATACCAATCTCCGCAAAGCCTGTTCTTCCCTTGTGTTTATTTTCTTTGAGACACTCTTGAATGTTATTGAGGAGCTGAGAGAGACAAAGCAGGAACTGATGACTTTAGCTAGAATAATTCAGCATACTTGACAGATTTTCAGCCCTGCTACACGGTTGTTGAGTTGTGTCTTTAACCTTCAAGTTTCTGAGCTCATCTAGATACTGCTGAAACACAGCTGAAAATGACTTTTTTTTTTTCTTGAAGTGTTTGTAGATATGTATGCTGCCTTATCTGCTTACAAGTCTTCTTTTTCCGTTGTTTTCTTTTTTTTTAAGTGCCTGATTAGTTCTCAAACATTTTATAGTTTACACTGGAAATGTGGTGTAAGTAGGGAGCAGTGGAAAACAAGTGACGAGGAAATATTTCCCTCATCTTTCTTTAAAGCTTTCTGGGGAACGTGTGTGTAGTAATTCTTCTGAGGCTTCAGTTTTGAACACATCCTTTGCTTCGTGTTCCTTGAGATCAAGATGCCTTCTTTATTTTCCTTTCTTGGTTGTGTTTCTTTCTTTTCATCCGACACAGCTCCTTTCTGATAATTCTTTGTGTATGGAAGAGCAGTACCCATGAGTACCCATCACTGACCAGAAGTGACGGTGCATGATCTGAAAAGATAAACTTGTGACTTCATGATTACCCTGGCCCTCTCTTTAAGCTTTATTGTTGTTTGTACCATGATTTCTGCTGTGATGACCTGGAGTAGCGTAACACAGGAGTTATGCACAGCCAGCTCCAGTTCTTGTCTTTTAGAGAAAGGAAATGCAAATTCTCTCTGATCAATGCTTCCTTTGTGTTTACTTTTCTTCTCACGCTGCTTTACAAAGGGACATACAACCTTTAAAAATTGGATCTTTGTTGCCTTCTGTCCATGCTATTATAAGGTAATGCTGTCTCCGTTCTGTTGGTTGGAACGGAGACTCCAGACAGGCTGTGATGACTAGCTGGGTGACCTTTGCAGCAGGTACAGCTAAGTCAGGAGGGTGGCTTCTGTCTGCGACCCATGGTTTGTACACTATGATGTTTGCAGTGCTCAGGGATCAGGGTAACCGGTATCCATATGGGATTCTGAGACTGATCCTTTCTTCTGTGCTTCATCTTTGGACAGTAGTGTTCTGAAATTGTTCACATAATTTATTTATTTTTGCATCTTTGTATAATCAGACATTGATACTAGGAATCTTTCTGCTGTATACATGTCAAGCATACCAAGAAAGAGGTGGTTTTGAGTGATTAGTTAATATATTGTTCTGGTATTGATTCTGCAGTGCTGGGTCTGTATCATTATGATACATTGCTTATGGCATCCATTTTCTCCATTTCAGGATTTTGTGCACAGTCTGATATAACTGTTATTTAAAAGACTGATGACAGGTTTGTGTTTTTATATGCAGTAATCCTGCTATGACTTTGAGCCTTGAGGCTCAAAGGTTGGGATTTAATGGGTTCATTATGTACCTCTTTTCTTGCAGGGCTGCCTCACGGTAGAACATGAACAGGTAATGCACAAGGAGCACCACTGGGAATCATGTCAGACGAGTCAATCTCAGGGAGTGATCCGGACTTGGATCCGGAGGATATGGAAGAGGAGGAGGAGGAAGATGAGGAGGAGGCGATGGAGGAGGATAATGATGGGGATGACGAGGAGGACTTACTTGATGAGAGTGGTAAGTGAATGAGGTTGTGAATCTCTGCATACACTTCTTATACAAAACTGGCATTACTAATTTTGGTGAGTGACACCTTGGTACATAGCACAAGGGTTAGGATTTGTCCAGTGCTTAGTAGGGAGAAGTGCTTATGTGGGTGTTTAGTTTAAATAGGGATTTAATGTAGGTTAAATTTGGACTCCTGGCCAAAAAAAAATTTCCGTCATGAAAACAGGCCACAAGCATAAATTGTAAGGAGGGTAGAATATTTAAAATAGCTACAGATTCTGGGAAGCAATTATATAAAGAAGTAAATAAATCAATTTACAATTACTTGTATTATTAAAAGGACCCAGTGAAATTAAATACACTTACATCACTGGCTTGCCTGTGGGTAAACAATTTAATGGATGCTATGGGCAATTATTGCTCACTTACAATAATCATCTTTAACAACTGGAAAATGTTCTTTTTTGACAGCATACAGGTTGGGTTTTATTTTTTTTTTTGTTTTACAACATGAAAGGTGACAGTGCTGACTAAGTTGTCACCTTCTATCCTCACCTAGCTATAATTGCCCTATTCTCATCTTCACTTAGGACCAATATAGCTGTTAGTGGACCTGTGCTGGGCAGGTTACATTTAAGCAAGATTATGTAACTGTTCTGGTTCATGGCATGATCCTAGAAATATATTAGTTGGTCCAGCAGAAGGGTTGATCTAGGGCATGTAGACAGGAATGCATGGCTCAGGCAGGAATTCCCTGTACTGTATTTTCCATCAAACTCCTTGTGTCATAAAATTACAGCCCGAGCCTAAGGGGATGCTGTATTTTCTTCCTTTACAATTACAATTTTCAATAATTTCAAAGGGTGTGCAGATTTTTGAATGTACCTACTTAAACCTACTGAGAATAGTCTTCCTTTTCTTAGTGTAGAATATGTTAAAGATGGATACTTCTGTCTTCAGACTGCTAAAGTAGTTTTCGTTTCAAAGTACATTGTTCTACTCAAGTGTTGTTTGGTTGGGGTTTTTTAATATTCTTTCAGCTATGTGCTACTTGGAGATGCTGTTTTGATTTAAAATGCTTATAGAATGTTTACACAAATTATAAAATGTTTACGCAATACTCCTCTGGTTTTACTTATGTGATGGCTTTTTCTAATGAGAAAGTAGCAGAAATGGAAGTGTTTGTTCAGGTAAGAAACAAGGGAATTCCCAGGAGATAGAGTTATACAGCCACAGATTACTTTGTCTCAAAGAGGTTGGTGGTGACTTTGTCACTTTGTTCATAGGAACCCACACCTAGTGGAGCAATAGGCAGCATGATGTTGTAGACAAACTTTTATTCATAGAGTGGCTGTATGTCATGTCCAAATGGGTCATTCTCCCTGGTTATTTTATCATAGACCTATGTATTTTATCATTTACATCTATATTATTGTGGCTGAATACTCATAATTGTTTGTCAGGATTATTCTTTCCAAAGCAAACAAAATTAGTGTAGGTGTATCAGAACATCACTAGCTGTTAATGACAGCTGTTTATTTTAATCTTAAAGCACTGGAAACAGGTTTATACTTTATATTTCTTTAGTGACTAATTTAAAGTAAGTTTTAAAAAATGTAGGAAATAATGAGGAAGAGTAAAAAGACAATTTACATGTAACTAACATAAAATGTTTTTATAGTTGCTCATCAGGTACAGGAAAAACTCTCATACAATCTGAACAAAGCTAGATTGCCTCTGAGGTTTCAGATTGTTTCAGCTTTAATTCTGTCTGCCAGAATATCAGGATACTTTCTGTGTGCTTAGCTGTATAATTATGTTTTCTCTGGAGGTGTCCACTCTGCTTTTCCTGGTATCTTTTCACAGCTAGATACTGCCTCAGAAATGTCATTTGACATCTATATTACCTTAGATCTAATATAAAACCAGTCTTCTGCTATTTGGCCTATGAAATGTAGCTAACTTCAGAATTAAGAGGATCATTTTATTTTGCCTATCTGATGTTTATAGACCTGTCTCTTTGTAGATGACCCTTGTTCATAAAAATCATCTCAGGAGCAGACAGTTACTTTTATTCACAAGGAAGGAAGTACTCCAATGTTTGTACTATGAAGCTTTTTAAAAGCTTAATTTTAATTTTAAATTTTAAATTTAAATTTAATTTTTTAATTTAATTTTAATTTTAAAAGCTGTTCTCCTCCCCTCCTGATATTGTGGTTGTTCTGTATATGTTCCATTGGGGATCCTGGGGGGATCCTGCCCTCATGTATGGGCTCTCGCATATTTCTAGCACTACAAGATTTAGAAGATTATTAATCTTCTACAGTTATTTCCTTGGAAGGGCAACAGGCTGCATATAAATTTTCTCCAAACTGAAACTGATTACTTGTTTTAAGTAATAGTGATAACAATTACAAACCTAACTTTTTTACTGCTTGCTTGCAAAGTAGTGGTTTTGTTTTAGGAACATAGGTCTTCCATGTTTAGATGGTTGCTCAGATTGCTTAAGAACCTTCCGGGGTTAATATAATGTTATCCACATCTGTTGATGGTGGACAGTATAGTCTCAGACTTAGCAGTGACTTGCATTTTGCACATTTGACCTGTTTTTATCTTTTTGATATATGTTGTGTGTGGAATTAATACTTGTGGTGGTTTCAGTTTCAGAATTTTCTTGGAGTTCTTTTTACATTCTGGTAATTAAGAGTGCTGTCTTCAGGTTTGGTGCAGTTTTTCTCATTTCTGCTCAAAGTTTTGTTTGTGTTTAGTATAGGCCATCCCATAGATGGTCTAGAGTTTACATTAGTTTGGAGTTCCATGGTACAAACTTTCAGTCTTGATGAAAGCAGTTCTTAAACCTTCTCCCCCTGCCCTCAAGGAAGAAAAGAGGACAGAAGGCTAGTTCTCTGAATATTTCTGAGTAAGTGGAAGTTAATAACCATATAGCTTATATCCTTTGTACATTTCTTCAGTGGTGGTCAGTTAATGAACCTTAGCATCATGTGTAGGAGCTCTTATAGCTTGAGTGTTTTTTTTCTAGAGCACTTCTTCCAGGACATACCTACCCAACACTTATAACCCCTTCCCAGTGGCTGCCAGGTTGCACACCCATCCTAGCAGCACGCTTCAATCTTAGCTGGAGGCTTCCGCTGCTTTTCCAGCCTTGTCATTCCTGCCCACTGCATCTGTTTTCTCATCACTTGTGGGTAGCAGCACTTGTTTTATCATGTTTGATTTTGTGATATCAGTGCGTGACTGCTAAGAACTTTTTTAGTTAACTCCCTAAATCCTTTTCAGTAGAAATGTCATGTACTGATGACTGTAGAGATAAAGGGCTGTTTCAAGTCCTGCACTTTTTCTCTGATGCTGGTAGTTGCTCAGGGCTGTGTAGAACTCCATAGGAATAAAAGCTAATTTGAGCAAAGAGGAAACAAACCTCCAATATGGATTTTACAGATAATTTCAAATGCAGGGACTGTTCATACCTCAGAGCTTTCCTGAGGAAAGCTGTTGAGTGAATGAATCCCACTGTAGTTCTCTGTTTTTCCACTTTCTGAATGTCTTTGGATTATTCTGATTGAAGTCTCTGGAATTCATTATCTCTTACTCATACATATTGCTGTAATTCTGCTATTAATAGTGATGGCAAGTTGCTTGTTTTCTTACCTCCAAGTATATGGGTTAAACACTTTTTTTAAAGTGTAGTTCAGGGGTAAAACTTAAAAGAGCTGGTTGTGATATGACAATCTCCATGCAATTGGCCTTATCTTCTATCCTGTGTTGTCTGCTTAGCCTGTTTTCTCCTTTCCCATCCCCTCTTTCTTTCCACAAGGCTGGGGGTGTGCTAGCTCCATGGCATCTCTGTTTGACTAGTGGAGAATAGGAGAAGATGGAGTTAGTCTGCGTTCCCTCTTCCCACCTCAGACTCATACTGTTCCTCTTCCTCCCTGACAAAGTGCTGGAGCAAAACAGAACTGCTTTGTGTGGGGTTTCTACAGACATATGGACCCTTAAAGAGGAGTAAATGAGGACCATAGTTGTGTTGGTGGTACAGAATCGCAAGTCCCAGGAGAGTGGAGGACACACAGGTGCCTATGCTGTTTTGCATTGCAGCTTCTTAGTAGGGTGAAGGCACCAGGGACAAGTCTCAGAACCTCTGAAAGACTGGCACAGGAGGTTAGTGAGGGGAAAGAGAACCTTTTCCTCACCCTAGCCTCTTAAAGCTGTGCTCATCCTTGTCTATAACATTTGATAGTATGACAGATTCAAATAGTTACCTTGTTTCTGGAACATGATCCAGAATGTATTTCAATGGCTGCTTTTTGTTTGAACTTGAGTGTGCCACTTGGTACTCAGTTTTGAATTTCCCAAGATACTAAGGCAGGAGTACTTGATTTCAGATGACAGCTACTGTTGATTCAGGTTTGAAGAGGTCTTTGCTTTCTGTGTACTCTTGCTGGAAGAAAGGCTGTTTATTTAAAGGGGTACGGCTAGATCAGCTTTGCATACAATTTTCAGTTGGTGGCTGGAGAAAAAAAATGTTGGCGTGAAATTATATGAAGGATGGATTTTGTTTAATGTGATGTTCTTTTGTGGCTCTTTGTGGCTCATCATCATGGTGCATGCAGCAAGGGGTGTAGTTACATTGAAAGTGAAATCTATTTGTAGCTGTCTGGATAATTTCCTTGTCTAACCTAATGGGAAAAATCAGTAGTTAATGCCATACTTACTAGAAAGTTCATTAGCAAGAGTTATTAAAGCTGAAATTATTTTGTAAATCTGTTTTTAA
This sequence comes from Elanus axillaris, assembly GCA_026212715.1. Classification (NCBI taxonomy): domain Eukaryota; kingdom Metazoa; phylum Chordata; class Aves; order Accipitriformes; family Accipitridae; genus Elanus; species Elanus axillaris. The sequence continues at coordinate 4,889,211 of JANZLQ010000037.1, read as the reverse complement.
AGTCATGTGGAAGTGTGGGTTAATATTTTATTGAATGATACATGAATGTATCCTTGAGGTGCAGGGAGCTGTTGCTCATTTCAGGACATTGTGTTATTCATGTACTTTCCACCCTAAAGTCATTCCATCTTTTCTTCTCTTCAACAAAGTGCTGGAACAGAACAAAATGGTGGTGTGCATGTGAGTCCCCAGCTGGATGTGTGGGGTTAGGAGCAGAGCAAATTTCTGTCCTTACAGGGAAAGAGAAGAAAGTCTTTGGTATAAATCTGTTCATTTAGCAGGCTCCTCCTGCTCATATACATGAGTTTTTGCTTTTCATATGAAGTTATTCTTATCAATTAGGTAATGTTATACTCACCTGTATGAAACTGAGAAGCAGAGGAAGAGTGTGGAGACAGTCTCCTGAATAATACCCTGCTAAATGATATCCTATTCTATGTTATTTTATATCCAGATTTAGAAAGACCCATACTGCTGGAGGAAAAAAGAAGAAAAAAAAGGGGAGCTGCTGTTAGAAAGTAAACTACCTGCACTTCTTACTTGAATTGGATGGTCCTGCTCATATTGGTAAATGGAGATTAGTTCTAGCAATCTGAAATCTTTTTGCCTTCTACTTCTGACCAGACCGCACACCATTTTCTCTTAGGAAACATTGGTTTTAAGTTGTCCTCCCTACCTACTAGAAAATGAAATGCATTCCTTAAGAAGAGGAGCAAATACATACTTATTTCTTTAATCTCTCAACTTCTTTTAGAAAGCAGCTTTTCACAGCTGTGTCTTTGGTTGGTATTGAGGTAGATGGACATCCCAAGGTTGAGGCAGCCTCAGAGGCTGTAGCTGCTCTTTGAGGAAGTCTTTAATGAGATGCTTCCATCTGTTGAAGCATATGGGCAGAGTGGATGTGATTGCTTCTTGCTTTCTGCCTCAGACTGGTGATACATGTGCTTTGATCTCTTGTCCTTGTTGTTTAGCTGGAGGCTGGTGGCAGGGGCTAAGGAAAGGTGCAGGCCTGTTGGAGTAAGCTTGGAGTGGAGAGGAGGCTCTTTTTGTTGATTGAAAGTGGATGAGTCAGAGAAAAAAGTGTGGAAAGAAACAAAAGTCAGGACTTCCATAAATCTAGAAAAGCACTGAAGACAATCATGAGGCTTCCTTTCATTTTAAGCTCTGCTGTATTCTGTGTGTATGTATGCCAGAGTGGTGGGTGCCAGTAAGTAATAATCCTACAATTTAATCTGCAAGTTAATGTTTGCAGAGTGCAAGGTGGATTTCTTGAGAGGAAGGAAAGAGTGGTGATTGACATCTTTCAATTTTTTCCTTCTTGATGGATTTTCCTATCTTGAATCTTTTATTTTGGTTACTTGTGGCTGGGTGCAGCTCCCTCGAGTCCACCACTACTATTTCTAAGGAAGCTAGAAGGTCATAGCCAGGGGGAAGCAAGCTTCCTCTCAAGAGTAAGTTTGTTGCCTCTGTAATGGCCCTGATCTTTGTAAGCCTGGGAAGCCAAACATGGACTTCCATGTACCATTGTGCACTTTGCTGTTCTTAAACACCCAAGTAGATTTTAATGCTTGTGGTGACTTTTGTAGACTGTCTTCCAAGCCAATAATTGCATACAGAGGATGGCATGTGTGGTGGTATAGAGGTACAAAAGTACTCGCTACATGTGAAAGAATTTACTTGTAAAATAATATCCTGCATATTGGCTTGTGTTTAAACTTTCTCTAATTGTTATGGGAAACTGCATTACCTTAGAAAATTATCCTTGTATATCAGAGTGTTTAAATATGCTTTATCATACAGGTGTAGACTGTGGGGCTCAACCTGAAGTCAGCTGGTTGTGGATAACTCAGCAAACGTGCATCTAACTGCAGATATTAGACGCATTTCTCGGGTAACTTGCTATAACTAAGAAGTTGAGGGGTTTTATTATTTTTTCAGTTCCTGAAAGGGGTAAAAGCACCTCCAAAGTTGCTTTGTGTCTGTTAAGCATACGCTCCCTGTCTTAGCAAATCTTACATTTGAGACTTGTGTTGGTTTCCTAAGATCCAGAAAGTTAGGACCTGGCTGTCTTCTATGTTTCCACAATCCAGTTGAATAAAATATAAAAGATATAGTTAGCATCAAAGGTGAACAGAGACTGGGTACTAGTATTTGCAGTTTTAGCAAGCCTGGTTACCGAGTAATGCAGAAAGGTTACATTGAACTTGCAGGGAAGAAGGTTTGCCTCTCATTTAGGCAAAAGCTCCACTGATTTCTCTGGGAGCTTTGCTTTGTTACAGAAGGCTGCATATTTTACCCATAATTTTTATTCTGGCAGTTTCTTGGTAGTATAGTCTGTCTTTCAGGACAAATGGTGTCTTTGTGTGCAGTCTGAGGGGTTTGGACCTGCCCAGCTAGCAAGTGTCTGCATACCTAGCATGTTGTACAGGAGCTGCTAATGCCTGTGCAGACCCTGTGGCAGGCACCCAGCTCCCTTGAAGGGGCTTTATGGAACTCACTATATGGTGACATTAAAAAAAATAAAAATCCTCTTGGGTCTCTTGGGTGCTTTGCTGGGAACAGCCAGTACTGTACACTTTCTTAGGCTTCCTTTCTGCTGAACCCAAAGTTGCAGATAGCCTTGCTGGGCATTTTGTTTGTGTTGGGCAGTTTTGGTTGTCGGAGGGTGATAGAGGCAGGTGGAAGTCCCTTGTCTATAGGCTGTTTGACCATAAATCTGGGAGGAATAGGGGAAGGTAACAGGAATGGAGAGGAAGTATGGGAGAAGTGGTGCCTGGGTTTGTGGGGGTTTTACTGACTGATTCCAGCATTTCAACTAACCCTGTGAACTAGGTTATTCTCAGCGGGGTGAGGTGTGGCTTGATGGCTGCTGTGAGAAGGAAGGATTCGATCCTGAAGAGTACTGTCCCGCCAGCCCCCTTCACAGGGAATTACAGACTGACGATGATGCAGGTCAGTCGCTGAGCTTTTTGCTGTCTGCCTGCTCTGTCTGAAAGTGCAGACTCTTTCCTGGTCTCCCCTACGTATCCTAAGCAGGGAGAAGCACTGAATGAAAATGTTTGTGACTCCTCTGCCTCCCTTCCAGGCTCTCTGACAGCAGCTTCCTTTTTGAGAGAGTGGCACAAAGTCTGGCATAATCTGTTATATAACCTGGAGTAATGACTTGCTTTACTTCTTTAAAAGGAGGTGATGACGCCAGAGATCTGCTTCCTTCAGACGCGCGATTGTGCACAGGGACTGGCTGATCTCGTGAAATGATGTGCTACTATAACTAGTTATGCTTTTTTTCCTCTTTTCTTCCTCCTTCCCTTTGATCCACTGCATATGATGGAATACAAAATAGAAATCCTTCTATGTGGTTCAAGAACAGCCCCTATCCACGGCTCTGCATTTTCTATGTATATGTATACGGATTTTTTCAAATGTTTTTTTGCCTGTAGCTATATGCTCTTTTCTTAAAGCTGCCTCAAATGTGACAGTAGCATGAATGCACAGGGAGCAGGGTCAATGAGCGAGCGGTCATTAGTTGAACAAAGAATTGCTCCAAGTCTTCCATGGAAAGAAGTATCTTGTTTCTTCCTGCTTTTCTGATAGGCTTTGCAAGATAGGGCAGTTGTGCTTTATTGGCCAAAAACTTGCTTTTCTCTTTTCACAAAGCAGCCAGAGAATGATAAGAATGTCTAATGAAGGACAGTCACACTTCTCTGTCACACTTGGTACCTTTTTCCTCATGTACGTTTTTAATAGTCAGCTTTGTACTGCACCTAGTGATTGCTACTAGATACCCTACTCTGTCATCTACAACTTCTGAAACAATGATGAAATCACAAGGAAACTAATTAGCAAATTTGTAATGTGGTATTTTCCCTCTTGAACAGGTAAGGAGTGGCAAAGTGACTTTGCCGGGGTCGCCTGATGAGTGTGATGAAGCCAAAGTGAAAATCCTCTGCTTTACATTTTAGGCAGCACCCCTTTTATTTTCAAATACACTAAGTGAAACACTTCTCTGTTTTGCATTTGAGTTTAAACTATGCAAGGGGTCCTTATTTTCATTTTTCCTTAACTTGTCTAGTATTGTGCTGGTTTTAATGACTGGTTAAATTAAATGTGCATGTAGCTATATGTTGTACAAGGATAATACTTTTAGCTAAGAAGCAGCAGCAAGTTTGGAAGGAGGGGGAACTGTTTTAATTAAATTAGAAGTATTCTTCAGATTTTAAAACACAATATCACATCACAGTTATTTGCTTTATTTATCATTTTAATTTCCTGCTTAGGCTTTACAGAAAACTGCAACGCTGAAGTTTCAGAAGTGCCTGGCTCATCATTTGGATGAAAGTTTTTTTGATGCAATACCCATTTTTTATTTTAATAATGGTAGTTTGTACTACAGATGTTGAAAATGTCTTGTTTGCATTTTCTTCAACATGCAGTTCACTGACTCAGTCTCACAAAAATTCTAAGTAGGAGTTAGAAGACATTATTTTCACTTGCAAATATGCAAATAGGAATGAGACAGGAGAAAGCTACAAGATAAAATCTTTTCGGGCTAGGTGAACAGAAACTTCTAGTTTAAATCTCTGTCAAAACAAATTTTGCAATTAAAACATCTGTAGGTAATCATCTATATAAAATACTAAAGTATTTGAACTATTAGAAGCAATTTTAAAATGGTACTTTTGTGTACTCAGCTTGTTATTTATGTCAAATTTGCATTAGATGAAAACTGGAATGCAATTAAAGTTGAACAAGATGACTCTTCTATGGTGCACAAATACACTGTGTCATCTTAAGCAGCAGAAATGTAGCAAATTATAGGAAGAGATGAGAATCAGTTTCTTGAATATAACTGGGATTGTAACTTAATAGATTTAGCTTTGATTAAGATGATAAATATCTATGATATAAATCCTTTGACTTAAAATCTTGTCTTAATAATGGCTTGTTTCCTTCAATACGTTTAAACAACCTTTGAAAGCCTGGGACTGAAGTCTGAAGCACTGTATGTTTTGCCACAGTGACAGTCTAAAAAGCATTTGCAGAAGGTACTGCATTTTATCACTACCTGTATTTTGTGTGATTAAATTTTATTACACTATGTACAACTTCCCCCCCAGTTATCATATACATGAGTGTGGGAAAGAAAAGAAACCAAGATTTATATGTATACAAATAAAATGAGAAAAAACAGATTGATCAAATTTTATGCCTTATGGTTCAGTCTAAAACTCACTAAAGTCAATGAAAGTCTCCTGGTTTTCTCATGGTTGGAGATCTTACTCTAAAAGAGTTTTTATTTACAGTGCAGTGTTTGTTTAAAAAGCAGATGATTCTCAAACCTGGCAATACTCAGTTGCCAACAAATAGTGTTATGGAGTTTGAGCTTGGTGCTGTCTGAACTGTTTTAGGTTGTTAAACACCACCTTATACCATAATAAACTCAAACTTGGTATTCTTGTGTGTTTTCTATGTTGCTAAAACAGCATGGAAAACAGGACAGGGAAAGTGGCCTTAATGATACTTGTATGTGCTACTAGCAGCTGATAATTAAGAGTGAAATTTGGCTGTCAAGCCTAGTTTGTGTTTAATAACTTACAAACAATTCAGATTTGTAGGCAGCTTCTCTACTTGTTGGAGATCAGTGGGGTGTGCAGAAGCAGCTGGTGGATGTGGAGCACGCCTGTGAGAAAGCTGTGGGATGGGGAAGGGACTGCACAGCCAGCATGGAGCAGTCGAGGGTGGGCAAGGAAGGTCTCTTCTGTTCTGCAGGGCGGCAGTGAGGGTGAACAGCACACAGGGCAGTCCTTGGAGAGAAGGGAACCACCCTGGCTTGCAGGGACCAAGAGCATGGTAGGACATTATGGATCCAGTGCTTCTCACCTGTGCTGCACTTGGTGGGCTTGGATCAGGTCAATGTTGAGCAGTCCTGGAGCTGCTCAGCCTGCAGAGCTCAGCAAGGGGAGCAGTGGGTTGAGAGAACCGGGTTCAAGGTGGAGAATGGGCATGGGGAAGGAGCTACTCCAGCTTGAAGGGATGGGGAAGGAAAGTCGCTTGTGATATGTTTTGGGATATTTTGTAGGAACTTTTTGGTTGAACTGAGTTTAGTTTGATTCCCTCCTCCCCCCCAGATCG
>JANZLQ010000037.1:4848010-4880858 GCA_026212715.1 Elanus axillaris | reverse complement strand
TTGCAACCCACCCCGGCACCCCCCCCCCCCCCTTTTCTTTTTGTGCTGTGAAACTTGGAAGTGGGGTTACGGTCCCGCATGTCCCGTGCTCTGAACGTCCTGTTGTCTGTTGGGATTCCCCTTGTGCGGGGCCCCGCTGGAGCCCGAATGGTTATGTAAGGATTTTTATTTTATTCTTAGTCTTGGTCTCTGCCACTAGTTGAACTGGATCACGGGCTGAGTGAATGGGATCCGACCCGATCTAAACGGCGTGCAGCTCTGCCGCTGGAGAGGAGAGAGAGGAGAAAGACCTCCCCCGTACACACCCACTCAGCCTCCCTGCTCCTCTTCTCTCTTTTAAAACTCTTTTCCCAGGCTTAACTGAGGTTGCTCCCGCTGATCAGGAACACCTACCGAAGCCAAACCGACTGGGCAGCGCAGCTCCAGGCATCGGTCCCTAGTGGAGCAGCAGCTACCTCGGGCAGAGCTGTGTTGTTTGACCCTCCAAGCAGGGGAGAAGATAGTGACAATTTTTATTTAGGCTGAACACGAGGCATATTTAACTAGTTATGTAACAGTGACCCTGGTCTGTCTCAGCTGGGTGCAGGGAGGATATACGCGTACTGATTCCCGTCACACCGGCTGAGTGGATTCAAGCACTAGGAGCTATTTACCAAAGTTATTTTCAGAAACCTTAAGTGCAGGTTTCCCTGCCTGTACCCTGGACTGTTTTATCAGGAGGCATTTCCCTCCTGAACTGAACAGCCAGTGAGAGTGGATTTAGTGCTTGCTGGGCTGCAGGCAGAGATAAAGAGTTGTCGGGAGTGACTGCAAACTTTTGTCCTGAAGACCCTGAGACAAAAACAGCAGAAGGGGCTGAAAGCGTGTGGCCACATTGAACAAGTGTTGGGGCAGAGTCACGGGCAGAGGTCTTGCCTCAGTGCACTGAGCAGCATGTTACTCTTGGATGAGTCTCAGCAGTTTCCAGGTAGGACACAGGTTGGTTTTTTTGTTTTGTCGTCCCCTGTCCCGTCCCCGTCCCGTCCCCCCCCCCTTTTCTGTTCCCTCTTGCTTTCCTGTTACAGTCCATTCATTCTCCCTTTCCTGTGCAGGAGCACCCCACTCAGTGGCTAGCAAAGTGCATCAGGAACGGAGACTCAGGGCCCGAGGTTTTAATTTGCTACCTATCTGGCAGGGATGGAAATGGTTGAATTTTTGGAGTCTTGCAGTGCTTGTTGGTTTGATGGAGGGGATATGAGGAGGAAGCTCTTTCTTTCTTTGTGCTTTTAATTCTGAAGACTTTGGTGATAGGACATTCTAGGTCTAGCTGTTATTATTTCTGCTGCTGTTATATTGTAATGCTGCAAACGTATTTTTTAGCAAGAGAGGAGGCAACTGTTAACATCAGTATGACTTTTATATCCAGTATCCTCTTCCCCACGCCCTTCAACTTTTTGTGTGTACTTTCCCCCAACCTCCTACTCGATAAGAGTTTTGAGAGCTTCTTTTGTCAGTGAAATATTTGGTTTACTTGCTGACTGGGCAGCAGTGTGGGCACCAGGCAAAGCTGTTGGTGCTTGCTCCAGATCCTCTAATTAGTGTCTAATAGACTAAGAGCTACTTGGCTCTCCTCCCCCTCCACTTCAAATGGAAGATGGGGCTGCCACTTAGTTTGCTTGCTAGTGGGAGGATGTTGTCTGGAGAAAAAACTTTGTTCAAATTTGAAGAACTTTCTAAATATGTGATTTAGCTTGGTACTTTTAGGTCAGGTACTTGGGGACACCAAGCTTCTTCTACCTTATTCACATGGCAAATACCTCCAAAATTCATGCTGTGAACTTAACAGGCTGGTCAGAAATGTCCCTGAGAAGTTCCAGTTCTAGGTTCCTGGTTTATTATAGGAGTCCAGTGCAGTGTGGTCTTCATGAGGAGTTTTTACAGAAATAAGCCATGCAGTATTTGTTGTCCATTAGTGGGAGGGGTGGATTCTAGCAAAAAAAACCCTTTTTCTGCTTTCTTATTTCTCTGGTTGTGGTGGCAGGACAAAGAAGCTAATTCTGGGAGAGTGTGAACTGAGAAGAGAAAGGAATTACGACACAAAATGTGTTTGGATAAATGAGGAATCTGGGTGATACAAGTGGCTTATGTAACTCAGTCTAGATAAAATATATAAAAAGAGAAGACAGGAGAGGGGAAGATGCTTTTGGAAATGAGACTGTAGGTCATAGGTGGAGGGAGAATGCAAGGTTAGAGGCCTTCCAAAAATTTTTGGTGGAAAGATATTTTGGGGTTATTTGTACAAATGTAAGAGTGCAAATGAGCTCTTCGTTGTACAGCATTGCTCGTCAAGTTACAAAGTCTGCGGCAAGGTTTATCACAATCTGCTTTACGAGTGGAAAAATTATCTCTGAGGAAGCATTTGTAACTGATCTAACGTGGTTGTGCTCTGTCTGGTGGATCCAGGAGGATCTCTGTCCCACTTTTCCATAGCTGCCTTGTCCCCAGAGAAGATGATAAAACTGCACAAGGTCACAGAGTGAGTCTGGGGCAGAACTGAAGCATCATGTTCTTCCCTGCCTTTGTGCTTCAACCAGTATTTCTTTTTCTCTCTGGTTTACATGGCTTTTTCTCAGTCTAGGTGCCTGAACACTTCTTTGGTTTGTTCAAAGTAGCAAGCACTTGTATATGCAGTGCTGTGCTATCTGTTAATTATTTTATAAATGTTTCTGGAAAGTTAGGATTTTAATTATTTTTATGGTAGCACCCACCAGCTAGTAAATCAAGGTTTGTTGCAGTACACTATCCCCTGTTTGAAAAGACGCAGCTGCCCTGCAAGAAAAATGTCTCTTATTTAAAAAGCCCTGTCTCTTCCCCATATACACATATGCTTTTTTTTTTTACCATAGAGGTAGTTGTAATTTTAGCAACCTTCTGAAGGAACCAGTGCTTGTCTTCTTTCCAGGCTGTAATGGGCTTAGCTTTTGAGGTGTTACATTTTTTAGATGGGGGTGTCCTTGTGACATTGTGGCTTCAATTTGTGTGAGTCTAATTACCATGAACAACTTTGTAGCCCTTTGTCAAACTCCTTTAGCAGCACACAAAGCAACACCAATGTTTTGAAAAATAAAACTAGAAACAGATTGTTCTTTGAGTGATGGTGTTTCATCCTGGTCCTATTAGCTTTCTCCAGTGCTCTTGGTCACTTTTCTGGCTGCACTTGATGGCAGAAGTGCCAGTGGAATGCGGTGGCACACAGGCTCAAACTCAACAATTTGCATTTTTCTCCCAAGTGATGCCTCCCTCATTAAACAGAGTGCTTAAAAATTCTTCTGAAATTACTTAAGAGACGGAAGCAGAAGAAGGGAATGCAGCTGAAGTTCTGTGCTTTGTTACAGTTCTAAAAAAATCCACAACTATGTTTTGGTTTTCCAAGTAGGAAATTATATTTAAGGAGAGGAAAGAGAGCCTGTTGGTTGGAGCATAGGACAGTGAGCCAGCAACTTGGGAGTTACTTAACACTGATGCCTACCTGATTTCTTTGCCTTAGTTTCCCCCTCTGCAAGATGAACAGGAGGGTGTTTCAGAGGTTACTGTGAGGACCATGTCATGCTTGTCAATTAACTCCTTTGACGCTGAACTAGAGTGCAAATGCCAGGTATTATAATTTTGAAATATCTCCTCTCTTATACTGTTGCCATCATGAGCAACAACAAAGGAGCACTGAGATGCTGAAGGATGCTTTACAGTGGGATTATTTCCCATGCTGCTCTTTTAAATTAGGAGTTGAGTATCAGCTGTATTCTCCCCCCTCTCTCTTACCAGGTTCTGAACAAAGCTATGGTGAGGGCTTGAGGCAGAGATTAAAGTTCAGCTTGTGCTTGTTGTTTGTTTGCCATTTTGGTGGCCTTGGAAGCGTGTGGCAGCAATAATCCCTTCTTTATTATTTCTTGCTGCTCTGAGGGTATCCTGGTGTAAAGCTAATACCACAACTCTCATCTACCTAGTGTAAACTAATGCTTATGTAATCATTGCATAATGCAGAATGCTTGCTCCCCTACTCGTCCTCTTTTCTTAGTCCCTGAAATTTATCCCTAGAAGAGTCATGGTAGCAGCCAGCTGGATTCAGTGTGCTGGGAACATGTCAAGCCCCCATATGAGTCTATTTTCTGAAGCTGGGAGGGGAAATTGATCTTTGTTACCTAAATCAATATTTATTCACCTTAATGGAATAGAGCAGATTTTTTTTTTACGTTTTGAACTTTGTGAAAATAAATAAAGTCTGATTGTTAGATTTGGTTACTTGTGGTTTAGATCGCTATGGTAATTTTTGTAATCTGGCTGTAAAATTATGTTATAGCTTACTAGTTAACTGGGATAACCAGAAAGGGGAGGTTTCAGTTCCCTCCTGCGCAGCTTGTTGAAAACTTCCCAGCACTTGAGGCTGAAACACTTCCTGACTCCAGTGCAGCAGTTTTATGTAACTCAGTTGCTCTTGCACACCCACGGCTAAAGGACAAATGTAACCCATCCCTCCTTCACTTGCTACCTTTGCGGGTGCTTCCTGGCTTTGTTTCCTGGTCTTGACTAATGCCCGCAGTGTCAGTGTGAGGGGCCGGGGGGCTCATGAGGAGGAAGCAGTTTACATTTTAGGTTTGAGGACTCTTATTGGGAAAAGTAATTTTGATTTTATATCAAGAAGAGGGATGCCAGGTAGCAGCATTCTGTCTTTCTCCAGTTCTTGCCATCTCAAAGCACTATGAAAATGTTTGATTTGAAATTTCAGAACCCTCCTTTGAACGTATGAGAGCTGGAAACAGGCACGAGATTGCCCAGTGCTCCAGAGTAGCCATCAACCTTTCCTCCCTGGTGCCTGTGAGAGGGAGGACAACCTGATGCACACCCCTTCGGGGCTGCATTTTGGGGGCTTGTGCAGGGATGGGAGCGAGGTCCCAGAGGGGCTGGGCACAGCTGCCCTGGCACGGGGCTGGCCGGAGCAGCTACCTGCCGCGCTCTGGTGGTGCGAGGTGCTGGTGGCTGCAAGCCTGTGCCATACAATGGTTATATAAGTGCTCTTTGGTGTTTATGTAACCCAGGTCTCAGCGTCCGCAGTGTTGAGGCCCGGCCAGAACAAGAGCTCTTGGGTATTTGGGGCCTGGTTCTACTTGCATAATCTCGGGGTTAGAAGATATATTGCCTGTCACCAAAGTTGGCTGTTTGATGTTCCAGTTTGCCTCTCGGCACTTCTTGGCTGCTTCCTTTCCCTTTGGTTTTTGGGTGGTATCTTCCTTGCTCTTGCCCTTTAATTCTGCTGCCTTTTGCCCCTGAAGGGTTCCTTCAGGCCAGGAAAGGAGTTTTATTCTGCAGCGTAACCTCATCAGTAACTGATACACTGAAAGATCTCTGAAGGAAAAAAAAGAAAGGCAGTGCTGCCTTATAAGTTATCTTTTAAAGTTTTCCATTGATTGGGGCTTACTTCCTGCCCAAGAAGGAGTCTGGAGATGGGTTTGGCTTTTGTGTGTTCCTGGTCTGGCTCCCTCCCCATGCTCTGGCCTGCAGACCCTGTGCTGGTGGTGTTTTTTTCAGAGCTCATTACATGTTTCTCCCCTCCGTCCTCAGGTCCTGGGCTGGGGATGGAGGCAGCCTGCCATTTCTCACCAGCAATCTGCAGATTTCACATAGGTGTCTTGAACCCACAGTGACTGATTGCTTTACAGATACCTAGAGAAATGAAAAATGTGTTACTGAGACTTCAGGCAGAGCTATTTGTTATACCAATATGACAGTCTCTGTGTCTGGTTGCAGTGACAAGTATGAAAGACAGACCTGAGGTGGTTAACTCCTAGATAAATCAGCAATGGGAATGAAGATGTTAGAGCTGATGTACATGCTGTTTGACAGGTGAGGGGAGCTTCCCTTGAGAGCAGGCAAGCTCTGGGGCTGGGCAGGATCAGCCCAAAAGATGCCTTTGTGTCTTGCAGCAGCGTGGCTGTGACTCAGCAGGACACCAACCATTACAGCCAGCAGCAGAGTTGGGGTGAAAGCAATGGTAGAAATCGAGCTGCGTTTAGCTAGTCAAGTGGGGACAGCATGCAGCAAGGGGCTGGGGGCTGCAGGTCCTGCTGCCTGAGGCGCACAGTGTGGCTGCCCTCTTGGCCAGGGTGCCACACGCCTGGCCGGGGAGCTCCTCACGGCTGTAGCCCTAGTGAGGAGAGGGCATCCACGAGGGGCACCCAGACAAGCACAGGAGTACCCCACACATGCAAGAAACCACCGGTGTAGACAAAAGGCTGATCCCGGCTCGGTGCTGGCTCTCGTGTTGTCAGTGAGTGGGCAGCTGCTCGTGGCTGGAGAGGCCCAAGTGGCGCCTGGCACGCTGGGTCCCGGCGTGCTGGCGGGGAGCGCGGCCAAGTGGGTGCTGCGGCGTGGGGGGGTAGGTGTGCCGGGTTATATAATGCTTACATAATTAGGGCTTTGTTAAGCAGTTGTGGCTGGGAGGGGCATCCTGCCATCGAAGACTGAGCCCGATTATTTTCTGAGGAGAACAAAGTCTTGTTGCTAATTAGCTGCCCTGGTAGTGGCTGCAGGGGGTAGCCATGGCCCAGAGTCCCTGAAGGGGCTGTGTCCTCCTCTGTTCACCCTGCAGGGTGGCTTTCCTGGTGCTTGGGGAGGAAGGAATAAGGCGTTGATGTGTGTCAAGCTCTGGGAGGGGGGCTTTGTGGCTCTCCTGGATGTTGCAACGGGTAGGGCCTGGAGGAAGGGAGTCTGAGCTTCTCCCTTGCTTTCTCCTACACCATCCTTGAGGGGTTTCACAAGGAATTTCCTGCCTCCAGCCTTGGGGTGCTCAAGTATTTTTGTAACACTGCCTCTATGAGAGGGTGCTCTGTGCAGACACCTCTCCTCCCTTCTTGTATTGCCTCCACGCAACAGCTGCAGCAGTTGCATACAAAGAAAGAATATTCTGAAAATATTTATTTCTATTCCACAGATGAATACAGGATGAGCTAGAGCACTCTGGCTGTTGCCAGCCTCTGAGGTGATTGCTGTGCTGCACTTAGAGAACTGCTGTTCTTCAGGTGCCACGTGCAGTTGAACTCTGGCATCACCTGCACACCTCTCCAGTGCCCAGTGCACTGGGAAAATGTCACATAACCCTAGAGAATATCTTTGAGCCTGACAGTGCCTTTGCAGTCAGGCTTGCTCTGCAGAGTCACTTCTCTAGCCTTTGGCACAGTTGTAGTTCAGTGTGTCAGTGACTGTGAGTGTTGCAGCTGGAGCTGTGCAATTAGTCTTTCTTGTGCCACCCCTCAGCGCTCCTCCCATTCTTGTTTTGACAGCTCAGTACCGGGTGTAGTAGTACTAGCTAGTCTCTGGCAAGCTATTGCCCAAAAACTGCATGGAAGTTCTCAGAACTCCTGCAATAGTATTTAACTGCTCCTTGCTCTTTGCTCAGGACAAAAGAGAGCTCCTGTCATGGTTTAACCCCAGCCAACAACCAAGCACCATGCAGCTGCTCACTCACTTCCCCCTGTCCAGTGGGATGGGGGAGAAAATCAGGGAAAAAAAACTTGTGGGTTGAGATAAGAACAGTTTAATAGGACAGAAAGGAAGAAAATAGTAATGACAATAATAACAATAAAAGAATATACAAAACAAGTGATGCACAATGCAATTGCTCACCACTTGCTAACTGATGCCCAGTTAGTTCCCAAGCAGCTATCTCCCCAGGCCAACTCCCACCACTTTGTACACTAGGCATAACGTCACATGGTATGGAATACCCCTTTGGCCAGTTTGGGTCAGCTGCCCTGGCTGTGTCCCCTCCTAGCTTCTTGTGCCCCTCCAACCTTCTTGCTGGCTGGGCATGAGAAGCTGAAAAATCCTTTATTTAGTATAACAGTGCTTAGCAACAACTGAAAACATCAGTGTGTTATCAACATTGTTTTCATACTAAATCCAAAACACAACACTATACCAGCTACTAGAAAGAAAATTAACTCTATCCCAGCTGAAACTAGGACAGGTCCCAAAGGAAGAATTAACTCCTCACTGCTCTGCATGCAGCTACATTCCTCACTATGCTTGCACATCCCTGTCCTTAAGGTAGGATATAATGCCGAAAGACTCAGCAAAATAGTGCTATATGGTATCCTGAGTTTCTGTAGTGAAATTGTTTTAGAAATAAACAAGTGTCTGTTTTTTAGTGGTATGCCTTCCCGGGAATCATTGGAGTTACCCTGGCAGAGAAGTTGGCCTCCAAGGCAGAGGGCATACCCCTAGCTAGTTGCGTTAGCTAGCTTGTAACTGAGGAGGCAAGGAAGTAACCATCTTGCACAGTGTTTTGTCTTCTGAGGTGTCTCTTGGACCTTCTTGCGCAGCAGCCTCAGGTAGGGGACCTTCTGGTCTTATCCGGAGTGCCAATTTCTGTACTCCTAGGAGAGCTGGACTGTTGCTAGAGCAGAGCTGTGAGTGTTTACTTGTGTGTGCACAGACACTTGGACTTACTGAGGTTTGTCTTGGAGTGTGGAGATTAGATGCAGCTGTAACACTTTCTCACACACCTTGGTGTCAGGAGAAGACTGTGTTAGTTACAGAAATCTCACGCCTCAAAAAAATGTACCTGCTGCTTCACGACATTTCACAGCAACCTGAGCCTCTGTAGAACAGGCTGTATGTGTCGAGAGCAAGTCACTGCTGAATCAAAGATGCTAGAGAATGTTCTCCAGGCTATATCCCATGCCGTTTTAAGGAAAATTAGAGAGTATTCCACAAGAAGGAAGTGATGAGTTTAGTAAGCTGGGTGCAATAGGAAGTGCCTGACTGTGCTATGTTATGCATCATGAGTCATACCTGTGTGCGGTGTTTAAGGGCAGCTCTGACAGTCACACCACATAGGGAGCATCTGAAGCAGAGTTATACAGAGCAGTCACAATTCTTCCTTCCAGAGACTTCTAAATTGTAATACACAAGTGTTGGTTGAGAAGCCAAACACTTCCCTCTGCTTGTATGTACAGCTGGGGAAGGTGATTGCTGCTGCTTATTGAGCAAAGAAATCCGGCAACCCCTGGTCTGCAGCACAAACAAGAGCCATGTTGTAATCAGATCTATTGGGTCTTGATAGTGCAGGCACATTTAAATGTCTAAAATGCATGAGAAAGGATAGTTGTGCCCCTCTTGGCATTCCAGGTGCCTTGCAGGACAGAGTGCCCGGGTGTGTGCAGGTGTCTGTAACCAGTGGGAACTTCCTGGGGACCTCTCAGAGAGAGAGCTGTAACCCACCAGAAGGAGCAGCTGCTTGACAGGCTCAGTGTCTTGCATTGATGCTATTACCACTACCCTCAGGAAACCCTCTTTGTAGAGCTGGTGCCTCTTCTGGGGAGCACAGTGCAAAACGTGCAGCAGAGCTGGTGTGAACCCAGCAGTCGGTGTTACAGCCAGTTCTCAGTGCCCACAGTGTGTAAGCATGGGATGGGTATACGTCTTTGTCAGTGACCATGACTGACCCATGGCTGTCTTTTGCTAAGCAGACTTGGGCCTGCTCTTTTGCCCAGCTGTGCTTGGGCATATTTCGCCCTGTGCAGGGCTGCGCTGGGTTGTTACCCATGGGCTGGTGGCAATGCTTTTCTCATTGAAGCAATGTAGATAACTGCACAGGTCTTTCTAGAGTGCAGTAACAGGTTAACCATGATCAGGCAGTTATCAACATGCAAACATGGCTGATGAATTTTTATTTTGTTTAAAAAGCTACTTGTATAGCCATATCAGAGTGGCATGTTAAGCTCCTATTACAAAACCATAATTGCATTTCTGTTGTAGATGTAGGTTTGGCAAAATTTGGGCAGGAATTATTCCATTGATCACCTGATGGGACCTGTTAAACGAGGCTGTTCTCACACTCCCTCCAACCCAAAGACTAAACCTGTTCTTGTACAAAATGGGGTTTTGAGTGTGTAGTTATTGTTTCTTAATGCATATCTGTCCCAGTGTGGGTCCCAGTTACACAGCTTGGAGCTCACCATGCTGGAACACAGCCACATGGCTGCAGTGGAGAGCCTTGCTTTTCATATGCAGTATGATTTAAACTGTCTCCACAATCAGGAGTTTAATACAAAACAGCAACAAAACAATTCCTGCTAGTAACTGTCAGCTCATGTCACAGGTGTGGTGGGAGCTGTTGCACGGTTAGACTTGTGATTTTATCAATGTGTTAGTTAAGCTTTGTGAAAAGCAGCTTTATTCATTGTAGTGGCAAGGACAGGACCAGCCTCGGGAAGCTGACTATCCTCTGAATCCCACTGCAGCTGAATCAGTGTGATGTTTGGTAATGTTGCTAGTGTGGAAGAGATCTCAGTGTCTAGATGTGTATGTGTCAGGAATGTGGGCTGAGGCACAGATTGTGTTCCTCACCTCAGAACTTGTATTGGCAGGACAAACACCAGCCTGAGCAGACATGGCTGTCGGATGAGGGCCTGTACTCAGTGCAGGACCAAATTTATCACCAGATTTTGGGCTTCAGGCTCCTGATCAGGTGAGAATTATATTGTAAAAAAAGCGTATCTGATCCAGCTGTATGTAGGTTTCACCAGAGCTTGTATTACATATGATTGAGAAAGAAAAGGTAAAGTGCAAAGGTGGAATGAGTCTACGTAGGGATAGCACAACAAATACAAAAACAAAAACATATAGAGGAGACACTTAATGGCCTCAACTTTGTGCTGCTGAGCCTTTGGATTTTGTTAGCATCACCCTCGTCCTGAAGTCACCCTTTCCCAGTACAGTGCAGGTGGCAGAGTTGCTGCCAAAGGAGGTGATGCAGGTAATTGCTGGGGTGCGGGGAGGAAAGTGCTTCCTCTTCCAAATAAGCATGACTTTGTGCTCTCTGGTGCCTTGTCAAGGTCCCCTGGGCCCAGGGTGAGATGGCAGCAGTGTAACCATGGCAGTGTTTGGTCTCTGGGATATTCACTGCTTTAATGACTCATCCCGGAGCATGTGATCACGTGTGCAGCCTCCCTGCTTCCCTTTGCCCTATTTCATCCAATCTTTTGATCTAGTTATATAACCAGGAGTCGAGAGGGGTGGGGGGAAGGAAACAGTGCTGAAAAACTGCAGGTGATGTGACTAAAATGTGTCTGTAGCTCAAATAGCAGAGCTGTTGTCTGGGAAGCCTGGGAAACTGGGTTTATTCCCAGCACAGTTCTCTGTCTGCAAGTGAATGTGATGCATGGTATCTGAACTTGTAAGTTTAAGGAGGCATGGTGGGAGGACAGGGCACCAGGGCCTTGGCTGTGGTAGGATAACTACCATGACTGTAGCAGCGAACCCCTCACATGCAACATAACTGTTTCTTGCATTCATGATGAGATCCATTTCATCCCATAAGTTGTGGATACCTGTTTTTCCAGTATGTGTAGCACTGGCTGGCACTGATGTTCACTAAAGTGTTTGGGCTGCTGCTGGTATTGGTCCATGGTGGGGTGAGCCCTGAAGTCCTAAATGGATTCTGACATAGACTTTGAGCAAATGCTGGGGCAGGTCTGATGGGTTGTCTGGAGAGGAAGCTTGCAAAGTTGGTGCTTTTGACCACAGTGTGAATCTAGTTCTTGTCATCTTGATTTTAAGAGGTGATGCTGGTGATAAGGTTAATTTAATAGGCACATTAACATGGCAGCTGTAGATGTGCCTATACATGCAATGTGCTGTACTGAAGCATCCTTCATTTAAGCTCCCAGCTTTTTGAGAAGGGATGTTCTCTGTCTTCAGATCCCATGGAGTCGCAATGTGATGCTTGCTGGTTCTGTATTACTTCATCTGCCACATTATTCTGCACTGATGTCTTCTTTCCATCTTTCCTTCAAAGCTCTGTCTAAGTGTCACTTCAGTTCAGTCATTAGCTCAGATACACAGAATAACCAAGATAGCTGATTATGAGATGAGGTTCAGGGTATCTCTTTGACTGACACAAGGGGACAAGATGCTTCAAAGAAGCTATTACAAGGCTTGTCAGAAACAGTTTACTTCAAGGGAAGCTTTTGAACAGAAACATTTCCTTTCTGTGCTCTGCAACCATTAGCTTGGTCACTGGCAGCCTGTTGAAGAGCAAAATGTCACATAGAACAAGGTGTCATTTCACATAGTGCTTTAAGGCTGAAATCGGCCAATAATTGAAGTCTGAAAATAGGAGAATGCAGAGAAAAAGGAATGTGTGTGATTTATAATATAGAAAGAATATTGCCATGTACCATTTAAATCGTGACAGTGGGGCCTGGTGATAAAACCACTGAGCTGCCTGCTAAGCCATGGCCCAGAGCTTGAACTAGATAATCTCTTGCATGGTACATTCTGTTAACTTGGAAGGTGGTTATAGAGGTGTCATATAAATGGAAATTTCTGCCCCACTTGAATGCTGTGAAACAAAGAAAAAGAGATTTGAGTTCTTTGTTCTAATCAGAGCTCATTGGGCCCCTGTAGGAAAACAGGCCCTTTAGGGGCAACAAGTGCTCTACATGGACTGAAGTAATTTTGCCTTGTTTTCTTGTCAGGATACTTTCAGGCTGTGTCAAGTGGTGTTAGTCTTGGATTTCACTAGGAACAGACCCTTCACTGTAAAACTTTTTAATACTCTTTGAGTGGCTGTCAGAAAGGACCCCAGTTTTGACCCTTGGAGAAACATGCTTGTAAACGAGTGAGAACAGGGATTGTTGGTTCCCATTCAGCTAAAATCCTGGTGAATGCTCATGTAAAAGCCAGCAGCCAGCCTGGCAGAATTTTCTCATGTCTTTACCTCCTTGTCTTTTCAGACCAACCCCAGGAAGCTGTGTTCAGCGGTGACCATGTTGAACATGCAGAGGATGGAGAATGGCAGCGCTCTACTTCAACTACCTCATCTCAGAGTGAGCGGGCAGAGCGACTTTTGCAGAACCAGCACAAGAGCCTGGCCTCTGAGGACACCAAAAAGAAGAGGGCTCAGAAACCGTCCCACATGCGGAGGAACATAAGGTAAGCAGCAGCAGGACAGAAGAAGCTAGGGTCCTGTATAGTCTTTGGGTAAAAATGGAATCTCTGGACTTTTGCTTCTGAGCTACATTTTGCCACTGCTGGCAAACCAGATGGCTTTTCTTTTCCAAAACCCTAGGATTTCACCAGTGGGAGTAGTATGATCTCAGACTGGAGTGTTGCATGTGGGTGCAGACTTGTTTGGTATTTCAGAAGAGTGAATATTTGGTTATGGAATATCTTGCAAAAATTATGTATATGCTGCTGGCTTTTAAGAAATGTAATTGAAAAACAGTACCACCATTAAGTAAACATCCAGTTTCAGATATCTGCTGATGAGGATCCTATTGCAAACAACAAAATATAGTCCTTCCCTCTGCTATCCTGGGGATGCTTGTTGGCAGGAATGCTAATGCTGTGACTGGTGGCTGAAATGTTGGAAACCAATTTCACCTGAATTTTATAAAGCAGTATTGCTTGATTGTGTAAGTCAGCACATATATTCTGGGACAAGTGAGGTGGTAATTCACTACAAAATTTGTTCAATGCATCTAAAATTCTCAGAGGAATCATAAAGGAGCCAAAACTCTTGTGGCAGCAAGTGGCTCTTTTGCCCTCTGTGTAACATGCTGGTGGTCTTTGATTCCTATTTAAGCTTGTGGAGATTGATTTCCTTAAAGCTGAAGGAATGAGTGTTGAGTAGGCCTTGGAAACTGAGACCTCATTAGGATGGAGGAGATGTCCCTGCAGTGTGGAGTTGGGTGGATTTAAAGGCTAGTTTGAGGGAGTTGGATTTTACCACTGGTTGTACTGCACCTCTCCTCTAGCAAAAGAGCATTCATTTCCAGGGCTGCACATGTGAAACTGAAGAGGGGGGAAAGCAACTTTTGAAAGTAATGAAAATTACCTGTACAAGTAAGGTGCTTTGAGAGCATCCTTTGAAACAATTGTTAAAGCCATTAGAGGTTCTAGTTCCTGAAAATGTTATGTCAGAGGAGAATCACGGTGATGACATTCTGTGGGCAAATTGATGTCTTTTCTTCCCATATATCATCTTTGCATGACTTTGTGCATTTTTGTTTATAAACTACATAGCAATAAATAACATCCTTTCAATAGAAGAACTAGTCTATGATAACCTAGTTTAAGTATGTACTTACCCATTCACATTTTTCCTCCTTTAGTTATTTTGCTTCTGTCAAACCTTTGTCTTTTCCTTGACTAATAGTAGTGTTACCTGTAGTTGGGAAGCACAGTCTTGAAATAGCTGTAGAATTTGTCTATAGCTTTTGGCAATGATGTTCCTAGTCTGTGTAGCTGACACTACCTGGAGCTTGTCAGTCATCTTTTGAGCCAGCTATACAGCCATTCACGTTTTTGGAATAAATTGAGTGTAACCAAATCATGTTTCTCTGCTCCTGTGTTCAGAAAGCTGTTGCGTGAGGACCAACTGGAAGCAGTGACAAAAGCAGCCCAGCAGGAAGAGTTGGAGAGAAGGAAACGGCTAGAGCAGCAGCGGAAGGATTATCCAGCCACTATACCAACCGTACCCCTAGAGTTTCTTCCTGGTAAGCAGTGGGAGATGCCACCTGAATCAAGATTTTTAAGGATAGAAGCTGAATGAAGAAGGTAGTGCCGTGCTTGTCCGTGATAGGACAAGGGATAATGTTTTTAAGCTAAAAGAGGGTAGATTCAGACTGGATATAAGGAAGAAATTTTTTATGATGAGGGTGGTGAAACACTGGAACAGGTTGCCCAGAGAGGTTGTAGATGCCCCATTCCTGGAAACATTCAAGGTCAGGCTGGATGGAGCTTTCAGCAACCTGATCTAGTTGAAGATGTCACTGTTTATGGCACGTGGGTTGGACTGGATAACCTTTAAAGGTCCCTTCCAACCCAAACTATTCTATGATTCTATGCTGCATTTGGACTGTCAAGTGTAAACTCTTGAAACAGCAGTTCCAAACCACTTTTCGGTTCAGTGTAGTCAGTTCCACTTCTGAGCTAGTTCTGAATCAAAATGCTGTGGCTGCATGGTGAAAGGTGGCAAGTAACTTTTATGGAAGATGTTTTGACAAGTCAATTGTGTGTAAGCGGGATGCTGGAATAGGTCTCTCTTGTCTTTCCAACTGGTATGGAAGCTTAAACTAACAGACTTGACAGAAATACCTGTTCTTTGTCCAGATCATATTTGTACTGTGAATGATCTGGTAATGCATGGGTCTGTTAATAGGGATAGTGGAACAACAGACTGGTGTACATATGTTCATGATGTAACCTTGTCCTGTCTTTCATGTTCCAGCAAGCAGTGAAATAGCAGGCAGTATAAATGGTTAAGCATCACCCTTGTCTTCCAGTGAATATGTCATCTTGCATTCTAACCTGGATCATTTCAGTGATCTGGTTTATGGCACAGCCTCTCAGACTGGTGTAAAGGGCAGAGAAGTGCAGTTGGAAGTTGTGTCGGGGCAAGGAGTTCTTGAGCTGACTTTGCCTCCTGAAAATATATATTCTACCTTAAGTGCAAGTATTCAAAACATTTTTGCATAGAGGGGAAGGAATAAGAGCTATTTAAAACACTGGTTGCAGTGTATGTTGCAGCCCCAGAAGAACATCATTGCTTGTTGAGTCACTGCAGTGGTGCTTATTTGGCCCTGTTAGCTATCCTCTCTCCCCCCATGGCAGTACTTAAACATACAAACAAATGGTGTTGATCAGCAAAAGCTGTTTATGGTATGTGGGATTTAATTATTACAGTGTTCCTACTAACAAAGAGCAGTTACCATTGCTTCAGCAATTGGTACTTTCTCTGCTGGTTGAAATCAGCTTTTACTTCTGAGACCACCCCAAAAAAAAAGAATAAAGAAAAAAAGGGACATTAGCATGTTGCATGGTCAGTGTGCCCCAGCCAGGGCATGCAATAGAGAGGGTGCAATGGGCTATTGTTTCGGCATATTGAGAAAAGAGGAGACTGTGACCCAGGAAGCTGAGTCATAGCAGTATTGTACAGTGAGAGTCTGTTATGGAAAATTCCAGAGCTAAGTTACTGGAGCAAAAGTGGAATGAAATACTGTCTGGTTTCCGAACAGTTTTGTCTCCTTCCCCATTATTATGAATTACTTATTGTTTGTAATTTATGTTTGTAGAGGACATCGTTTTCAGAACAGCAGAGGCTACTCAGCTCCCTCCTCAGGTCCTGGCTGAGGAAGTGATTTGCCTAGATAGTACCAGCAGTGGCAGTGAAGATGATGCTAAAGGAAAAAATAGCATTAAAGATGGTAAGTGACCAATTGCCTCAGCCTGATCTTCTCATAACATGCTGTTTATTTAGCCACAAGTCTCCTGTTTTTATCTAGTCAGATGCTCCAGTAGTGAATCACTTCAGATTTTTGTAAGCCTATTGGTTTCCAAATATATGGCCAGTTCTGGCCCTTGAGTCCTAAACTGACATTTATAAAATGGCCTATCAGGCCCTCTTGAGAACTTGTGTTTATTTCAGCTTTATAAATGCACTTAATTTTGCTCAGTGCTCTGCTGAAGAATGCTTACATGAGATGTAGTGTCATCTGCTGTGTATAAAATGAGCATCTAAGTATTCAGATCTGCAACTGAAAGTGAGTTTTGTGTCCCTTGTCCCAAATGGATCTAACCTGATCCTAACCTAACTCCTTTATACCACTCCAGTAGAGTACTTGGGCCTGATTTCCTTGGTGGTCCTTTGACATTGTATCAACAGCTAAAATACATGTCTGGGTTTGGGAATTAAGAGGACATATGGAGGAGAGTGTAAAACATTTACAGAAGCTGTCTCATGTGCTGTTTGGAAGCCCAAATTAATGTTCTCTGAAACATGGGGAAACTCAGGGAAACTCGTGCTTTTATAAGCTGCTCTGAGGACCCTGGTGTGTGCCCGTATTATGCCTGCTTGTTCAGAATAGGTCATTAGGCCAGTGTGGAATTGAAAAAGGTGGTAGCCTTGTTTTCCTGATACTTTTTTTTTTTCATGTATGATAAACCCTGATGCGTGATGTCAAGTTAAATTTTGCCCTTATTCTCTCCTGTTTTGATTACTTTATAGAAGTGATTGAGCTGAGTTCAGGAGAGGATGATGCCCTCCAAATTGTGGACAGCAGTGACTCTAGCAATGAAGGAGAGGAGGATGGCAGTGAAGAAAGCAGTGGTTCTCATGTGAATGATGCCTTAAATAAGTCAGATGCTCTGGGGCAAGTCATTGTCAACATCAATCATCCACCAAACGAGGAGGACATTTTCCTGGCTCCCCAGCTTGCACATGCGGTAAAACCTCATCAGGTAGGCTTTATTAGCCTTGAAAATGCAATTAATTCAGGCAAGCCTGCCTTGTAATCTCAGCAGAACTTCTTTGGTGAGCTCTGTGACCAGTCTGGTTGTGGTGGTGGTGGCTGTTGTGGAGTCAAATGGTAAGGACAAATTAAGGGAAGGCCAGGGCTCTCTATTACTTCAACTATTGTTATCATCAGACCTTTGTATATTTTAAAATGAACATTTTAAAAATAAGATTGTATTTATAAACAAACTAATTGACCCCAATTCAAATTCTCTGGCTACAAATGAATTTTGATTTGTTGTTACATTCTCAGGAAGTTTCACGAGTATCTAAAAATACTGACTTTCTGAGCCTTCCTTAGATTGGAGTACTGTAGTGAACTTGAAACATCCCCTTTATATTTTCATGGTTTATGCAATCTTACTGTGCTTGCCACTCTGTAAATACATAGTCATCTTGTTTTTTTCCCCACCATTCTAATACCTTATCTACTTTTCTGTCTAGATTGGTGGGATCCGATTCCTGTATGACAATTTGGTCGAGTCCTTGGAGAGATTTAAAACCAGCAGTGGGTTTGGGTGTATTTTAGCGCACAGCATGGGCCTAGGCAAGACCATACAGGTCATCTCTTTCTTGGATGTACTTTTTCGGCACACGGAGGCAAAGACTGTTCTTGCCATTGTACCTGTAAGTAGCCATACAAAGGGCTGGCTGAGGGGCTTCCTTGCACTGCTTCTTTCTTTGTGTAGAGAATATTGATTAGAGTCCCGTATTACATCAAGCTCTATCATACCCTTGCTGCTCTTCTCCCTCTTTCACTCCCTGTGTCCCTGAGTTTGCCTGCTGTGGTCTGCTCCTTCTGTCTAGGCACAGGTGTCTAGGTGTCATTTGCTATTCTCAGTTTTGCCCTTAAAATCCTGAGTGACTCAATTAGGTTCTTAATCCTTCCCTGGCTAACTTTTTCAGGTGAATACGCTCCAAAACTGGCTAGCAGAATTCAACATGTGGCTCCCAGCACCTGAAAACCTTCCTGCTGATTATAACTCCAAAGAGGTCCAGCCCCGCACCTTCAAAGTCCACATCCTGAATGATGAACACAAGTAGGTGTCAGTAAAAGCCCTTTTGAGCTCTTGGACTGCATCTTATAGAACTGTTTTCAGAATTGCTGTTGCAGGCTGTTTAGTATGGGCTAATTCTGTGCCCTTGACTCCCAGATCTTTCCCACTCTGCATTTGTTGTGGATGCTGTCTTGAGGGGAGGATTTGGGTACCTGTGAGAGATTTACTGTCTCTTTCATTCAATATTTATATATTGTACTTTCTTACACTGCTAACAGGCTGTTACAGATGTACAAATAACCAAATTCAACAGAAGTTAAAGCTCAGATTTATTCTTCAGTAAGAGTTAGTTAGAAGTCCAGTAACATTTTATAAAACCACAGGCACGATGGTGTAAGAGGAATTAGTACTGCACAGGCAACTTAAGAATCCTTGAGATTTAAGTGATGGCTCAAAATGCGTGTATCACTCACCTACAAGCTGAGGGTTCTCTCTCTCAGGAGTTACCTTGGTTGGTGCCCGACCCGAGGGGGAGTCCCTGAATGCAGACCCGCTGCTCTGAGGAGGACTGCCAACATGTCCTCTGGCAGGACCCCGTTTATACCCCTGTCGAATCTGACTGTGGTCATTAATTCCTATTGGCCAAGACAGTCGCCTCAGTGTACCTGGCACGTCTCAATTGGCCAGTTCAAATTTTAACCTGTGGCCTTCAGGTTTTAGGCTGCTTTTTCTCCTTCCCCTTCTCCCTGCCTGGAGGAGTTTAGTTTCCTGCCAGCAGGATGGGGGGGGCGGGGGGGGACGTACTGCCACACAGGCCTTTCTGTTCTTCCATAGCTACTTCTGCAGAGAGGAGCAGAAGTGCAATGGCTTGTTTCTGGTAGTACACTGCTAGTCCTGTCAGAGTCCTGGGATTTCTGAGGCATATGCCCCCTATACCATGTGTGTCTCATTTTACATGTGGCTTGGGTTTTTTTGCCTGAAATTTTTCACACACTTAGGGATACCTCTACCTCACACTGTGACTTTTTGTGAATTGTGTTGTCCTTGAGGGATTCTGGCAAGTTATACAAAGCCTCCTTGTCCATAAAGGAGATATCAGTGATTGCAGTTACAGTGTGGTGTGGAGTGTATTCTTGGCTCGTGGATCTCTGCTTCTTTCTGGGTCATTTTTCTTGTATGGATCAGAACAGCATAGTGATCCTGGGGAACTCTCAGTTCACCACCTGTGTTCATAAACTTATCTGTTGAGGTCTTCACCTTCTGGGTGGAACGTACTTTGAATCTGCTGATGCTACTCCAGCCATGTGTTTACTATTGGATGGGATCTGGTGTGCTCTGGGAGGACTGACTGAGGACAACGTCTTGATCTGAACCAATACTGAGCAGGCTAGCAGGGAAGGAATAATTGAGGGACATTAGCATTGGGAGAAACAACAACAAGGGATAAATGACTAGATGATTACAACCACATACCTTAGCAGCTCATTCTGAAAATGTTTTTTGCAGAGTATTTTTGAAGTATCCTCAACAGCTCTTTAAAAAGGATGCTCTCAAGTTTGATAAGCTTTTGTCCATTACAAACTTCAACAGTTCAGTTCCTGTAAGGATATTTCATTCTCAACCCTGCTACCCATGACACCTAAAAAGCTTTTTTCTTTTCCTCTGTACCAGATTGTCTCCTAAAGAAATTTCATTATATTCTCTCTGGTTTGATGTGAGAAAGTGCTTTAATTAATTGAATGGATCTTTTTTCTCAGCAGATTCCAATCTAGTGGTTCAAACAGAAACTGGAGAGAAAACTTACAGTTTATTTGGTTGGTTGGTTTGTTTGTTTGTTTTGCAGGACAACAGCTGCACGTGCAAAGGTGGTGAATGACTGGGTGATAGAAGGTGGTGTGCTGCTTATGGGATATGAAATGTATCGTCTCCTCTCACTGAAGAAGTCCTTTGCCACTGGCAGGAAGAAGAAAACAAAGAAACAAACTGGCCCTGTCATTATTGACTTGGATGAGGAAGACCGGCAGCAAGAGCTTCTGAAAGGTGGGAGGCCAGTCCTCGAGAGAGAGTATGTGATCCTGTTGTCTAGCTGGCTATCAACTCTAGCAGCACAGAGAAACAACCTATAACTTGCTTTTAGCATGCCTGACATGATCAAACTTTGCTGGGCAGGATTGTCTTTGGAGACAGAAGGTTGTTGAGCTTTGGTTGAGTCTTTTATTTTTTGCAATATCTGCAAGTAAGCATGGAAGTCAGTACACTGAACTTGGGGATTTGGCTGTGTGAGATTTGCCAGTCTGATCTGATGCAAGACACCCAACTTGATGCAGTGCAGTTCATTGAGCAGAAATCAAGGGACAGTCATGTCTGGTCATTACCACATTATGCTAAATGGGAGCTAGTGTCTAGTCACATTTTATTTCCTGAATCAGCCTTGCTCTCTGCCACCCATGAATACTGCTTTTTTTTTTTTTTATCTTTCAGAACTACCCCTCTTTTTGTGAAATTGGTGACCATATAAAACCAGAACTTTGTCTTACTCATCTCTAACTAATACTTAATGTTCCTTGTCCTCAGGGATTGAGAAAGCTTTGTCTCGCCCTGGCCCAGATGTGGTTATTTGTGATGAGGGACACCGGATAAAGAACTGCCATGCCAGCACTTCGCAGGCCCTGAAGAACATCCGCTCCCGCCGGCGGGTGGTGCTGACTGGCTACCCGCTCCAGAACAACCTCATTGAGTATTGGTGCATGGTAGACTTTGTCCGACCTGACTTTCTAGGCTCACGGCAGGAATTCAGCAACA
Organism: Elanus axillaris; assembly: GCA_026212715.1. Lineage (NCBI taxonomy): Eukaryota > Metazoa > Chordata > Aves > Accipitriformes > Accipitridae > Elanus > Elanus axillaris. The sequence continues at coordinate 4,859,723 of JANZLQ010000037.1, read as the reverse complement.
TGTTTGAGCGCCCTATCCTGAATGGGCAGTGTATTGACAGCACCCCTCAAGATGTCCGTCTCATGAGGTATCGCAGTCATGTCCTGCATAGCCTGTTGGAAGGCTTTGTGCAGCGGTGAGTCCACAAGGAGTTCATAATAGTGTAGTCTATGCAAACAGCTCCTTCATCCCAAATTAGCCTGCTTGTTTGCTGAGTTTATGCAGTAGAACTAATCTTGCTGCCTTACAGAATCATAGAATCATTTAGGCTGGAAAAGACACTTAAGACTGAGTCCAACCATTAAACTAACACTACCACGTCTACCGCTAAACCATGTCCCTAAGTGCCACATCTACACATCTTTTAAATACCTCCAGGAATGGTGACTCAACCACTTCCCTGGAAGCCTGTTCCAATGTTTGACAACCTTTTCGGTGAAGAAATTTTTCCTAATATGCAGTCTAAACCTCCCCTGGCACAACTAGAGGCTGTTTCCTCTCATCCTGGGAAAAGAGAACAATGCCTACCTCACTACAATCTCCTTTCAGGTAGTTGTGAAGAGCAATAAGGTCTCCGATCAGCATTTTCTTCAGACTGAACTTCAGTTCCTTCAGCTGCTCCTCACAGGACTTGTGCTCTAGACCCTTCACCAGCTTTGTTACTCTTCTTTGGATGCACTCCAATACCTCAGTGTCTGTCTTGTAGTGAGGGGCCCAAAACTGAACACAGTATTTGAGGTACAGCCTCAGCAGTGCCAAGTACAGGGGGACAATCACTTCCCTGTTGGCCACGCTTTCTGATACAAGCCAGGATGCTATTGGCCTTCTTGGCCACCTGGGCACACTGCTGGCTCATATTCAGCTGTCTGTCAACCAACACCCCTAGGTCCTTTTCTGCCAGGCAGCTTTCCAGCCACTCTCCCCTAAGCCTGTAGCACTGTATGGATTTGTTATGACCCAAGTGCAGGACCCAGCATTGAGCCTTGTTGAATCTCATAGAGTAGGCCTTGGCTTATTGATCCAGGCTTGAGTTTTAAACTAAAGGTACCTTATCTGTTTTTGTGGGAGGATTTTAGGCTTACACAGAAGACCAGAGGTTAGCAGCTCCATATTTCTCTCAGAGTCTCTGTCTTGCTCAATCTGTCAACTGCAAAATGGTCCTTATGGCTCTGTTTTGCCTTGGGGGTAGAAGTAAAGTTGGTTTGCTTTGGTACCACAGGCTCTGATAATGGAGAACACCTCTAACTTCACCAGAGTGACCTCAGGTTTATCTTGATGTCTTAATTATTAATTTGGATGTGCACTTTTTTACATCCTCTACCCAAGGATCTGAAAGTGTTTCATGAACCCTCAGTTAAGGAAAGTGACAGTGTCTCCACCACTCTGGAAACAAATCAGCTTTGTTTCTCAGATGAGGGTGCTAAGATGCTGGACCAGTGATTTGGATGGAGTGTATTAGTCATTGCAGAGCTAAAAAGAGACCTTAGGTCTGTCTTCTGTTTTTCAACTGCCATGGAAAACAGGACTTTCATCACCCTCTTAACACTGTGACCTGTGCTAGAAGATTGTAACATTTGAGATTTCTGTAACTGTGCTTACAGTTGGTATTTGGCTGCAGGGAGACACTCGGAAGTGTCGTGCCTTAGAGAAGCATGCAACTAGAGGTCTTTCTCCCTGCAGCCAGGTGGGCAAGAAGTCAAAATCTTACCCTACAGGCAGCCACAGAGAGATCAGATTTGGAAATTCCCTTCTCTCTATTTATCTCTGTGTTTCCTCCACAGGCGAGGACACAATGTGCTCAAGGTTCAGCTCCCATCTAAGGAAGAACATGTCATTTTGGTACGTCTGTCAAAGATACAGCGGGCTCTTTATACGGAGTTCATGAACCGGTTCCGAGATGCAGGCAACAGTGGCTGGTTGGGACTGAACCCACTCAAAGCTTTCTGTGTCTGTTGTAAGGTAGGTTTTGGCAGGAGATGCAAAGACATATTCTAGTATGTAAGGGAAAGGCAGGAGTATGAGTTGAAACAGGAGGTAAAAGTGTGGTTGGCCAGGCACATCTTCTCTCCCCAGAGTGCTCTGCAATGGCCCGGCAGAATTGTTATCCCTGCTTCCAGAACCGGGGTGCAGGGATGTTGCACAAATTTGAAAAAGAAATTTAAGAAACCTGCAGCCATCAGCTGAAGCAGTACTGGGCTGATACCTTATCATTTACCTGCTGCTATGCAAACAAGCAACTTCCTCTGTGTTTGTGCTGTGTGGGGTGGTGCACAGTGGCCTTCTGTTTTGTTCTCAAGGAAACAATTGGGCAGTTTTAAAGTCAGGAGAGCCCTGCTTAAGATGGTGGTTAAGATGGTTTATACTTTGTGTCATGGCAGTCATGTCTTCTGTTTTCACTACCTTAATGCAGTCAGACTGGTTTTCTTTGCAGTGCCTTACAGTTCTATGTGTGGATGGTGAGGAGGTGATCAAAATGTTAGTTCTTCCCTTTGAGTAGCTGTGGGGGCTTTCAGTCCACAATCATTGGCAAGCAGCAGGCCAGCGCAAGCCTAATTGCTTTCTTTTCTTACCCCTTCAGATCTGGAATCATCCAGATGTGTTATATGAAGCTCTGCAAAAGGAGAATCTGGCAAACGAGCAGGATTTGGATGTGGATGACCTTGGCACAACAAGTACTAATTCCCGCTGCCAGCCTCAGGGAATTAAAGTCAAAACAGAGAGTAATGCATTGGCATCACCAGTTGGAGAAGCTACCAATAGCAAGTTCCTCCAGAGCGTTGGCTTCAACCCTTTTCAGGAGAGAGCAAATCAGGTTGTTACTTATGAGTGGGTGAGTACCACAGCTGGAAAACTCTTCATTTGGTGAGTTATGATAAATATAGGCTAGATACTTACTCTGAGAGACTGTACCTCTTTTTGTTAGGGCAGTTTTCTGAAGTAGAGCAAAGAAAAGCCTCTTCTGTTTTAAGAGTTGGGGATTTCTCTTACACTTTGCCTACCACAGAGCATTTTGATAAGCATGTCTGCATGGTGCTGGGTAGGGGTTTTGGGACTCTCATGAGGTAAGAGTGCAGGCAGCACTCTTTTATACCATTGTTTTCATCTGACCAAAAAAGCTGTGGACTTTTTTATTCTAAAAAAGGTGTTGGGGTGAAGTTTAATCTAGATACGATTGTGATACATCTAGTGGGCTGGACGAGAGGTCTTGAGATAAAGTTGTGAGAGGTTAAGAGGGTGCTCATTCATCCGTACTCCAAGAAGTTTGTCATTTGGAGCTTCTGGAATGAGAAGTAGCAGCAGTAGTTGGGAGTAACATTGTCACCTCGACCTGGCTGGATATATATAACCTCTCTGCAATGACTTATTTCTCTCACCTGGAGACAGGATTGTTGAACTAAACAGGGAATGAACAACTCCACCTGTAATAGTCTCCCGTTTCTCGGTAGGCCAAAGACATCTTGTGTAATTACCAGACAGGAGTCTTGGAGAACTCGCCCAAGATGGTGTTACTGTTCCACCTAATTGAGGAAAGCGTGAAGCTTGGAGACAAGATCTTGGTCTTCAGGTAAGCAAAGTATCAACAGGTGATCTAAATGTCAGTCACTAAATGCTGGAGTAGCTGAACCCCTCCTGGTACTAGGATGTTGCTGTTTCATAGGGTCAGTAGTGGCAGTTCCCCTTTTCTCCTTTGTCGTATTGGATCCTGGTTTTCCTCCATGGATTTTATACTTCTGCCACCATCAAGTTTACTAGTGAGAAGTGTGCTGCCACAAACAGGGTTTGACAACTGTCAATGGTGTTATGGTTTGGGAAGAGTTCTGATACGCCACTTTTGCAGCTGTGAGGGCTTTCTCCTGAACAGAGATCTTGATTTTGCAGCCAGAGCTTGTCCACGTTATCCGTCATTGAAGAGTTTTTGGCAAAGAGACCAATGCCAAGTCCTCCAGGCTCAGATGGAGGAGTTCACAACTGGGTCCGAAACATCAACTACTACAGTGAGTGCAGCCAATCCTGCTCTCTTTGGTGTGACATTGTTTGATCTGCTGTGACAGACTAATTCCTGAAAGTCACCCACCATCTTCTTGTAGTTGTCCCTGGATGTGAAAATGCTTTTCTGAAGCATTCTTCTGATGAAGTCTCTTTCAAATTGTTCTTACTTTAGTTGCTTGGAAAGACAGTGTCAGTTTGATAGCAACTAACTGATGATTTCTAAATCCTCTTTTTTGACATCTTACTTGGAAGATGTTAGACATCTTTAACATCTCACTTACATCCTAGTGCTTTTTTAAGTTGTAAAAGATACTGTTTGCTTCCTGTTTGGCTGTTTTCTACATCTTGCTTCCCAAACCAGAATCACTGTGGAATGCTTTCACTAGCCCTGGGCTGTGAATTCCTCCTCCCCTCTTCCCCAGCTTTAAATCTTTTTCTGGCATGGGTTGTTGCTTTGTGTGGCTACTTTACAGGCCAGGACTGAAAGGAGCAGTGGATATGGTGTTCCTGATTTTTACAGAGCTGCCAAAAGCAAGCTGCTGCCCAGGAACAGAGACATGACACCCTTTAAGCTCAGATCCAGCCTATGGGGTTTTGCCAAAGGCTTTCACAGTTTTGCTTTCTTATGGTTCCTCAAGCTTCCAGCATATGTGAGGCCTTTGTGCCTGCTGCTCTTGCTTGCTGTCTGTCTTGCCTAATATGGAGCCTTAATGGTCTAGGTGTGTCGTAGCACTCCCAGTCTTGGCCTTGCTAAGCTTGAGTAATGTTTTGCTTATCTTTCAGTTGAACAAATCCCAGCCTGGCTGGCTGCACTGCACCTGCCTGGCTGGGCAAATTAGAGGTACAGAGTGGTCCCGTTGAGGTCCTGGAGTGAATGGCTTAAGGAAGAGCTGGAATTGGTTGAGAACCAGTGCCAAAGCTCAGTGTTTGGGAAGTGGTTTTGTTTTGATGGGATTCCCCTAAACATACCGAGCTTTTAAATATGTCCTTAATTTCCTTCTCAGGACTGGATGGCAGCACCTCTGCCTCGGAAAGGGAGCGACTGATTAACCAGTTCAATGACCCCAACAACACCTCTGTTTGGCTCTTCCTATTGTCCACACGGTAAGTTGGCTGGAGCAGAAAGGCACAGTGGAGGACTCGCACTCATGCTCTGTATGCATATGAGTTTTCAGTTCTTAACTTCCTTTGTAACATGCTCTCAAGACTCTATGGGATGATAGTGCCATCTGTTTCTGAATTCCCTAGGGGTGTAGGTTTTTAGCCTTAGTCCTCTGCAACAACTTAAAACAGTCTTGGAAACCAAACATGGGTTTGAAGTTGCCTGTATGACTGGAGGGACTTCCCATAGACACCTCATGGATTCTTGGCTGCAATGGCTCTCCCTTTCTAGAAGCTTTGAAAATTGGCCAAGGCAGCAATTGGAAATTTGCGTTTAATTTCCAGTGCTGGGTGTTTGGGTGTCAACCTCATTGGAGCAAACAGAGTGGTGGTGTTTGACGCTTCTTGGAACCCGTGCCATGACGCCCAGGCTGTGTGCCGAGTGTACCGCTATGGGCAGAAGAAGCCGTGCCACATTTACAGACTGGTTTCTGATTACACGCTTGAGAAGAAGATCTATGACCGTCAGATCTCCAAGCAGGGCATGTCGGGTAAGTGTGGATTGACACAGCACTCCACTCTTGGCTTTCACTCCTTTTAGTTCATTTAAGTCCTCTTTCTGTGGTTTTCATAACTTCTTTTTTTTAAGGTTGAAAATCAGATGACCAAAGAAGTGACAGAGACACTGTCCTAGGGCTATGTTTGATGTTTATGAGTTGACAGTGACCTGAGATCCTATAAGAAATTCATGACAGAGCGGTAGGGGTTGTAGAGACAGCACCCTGCAGCAGCGTTGCGCTACCAGTCCAATGCAGTGCCATTTACCTTCCCAGCTACTGTCCTGACTGCTACAAGAGACTGGAGACTAAGGGGGTGGTCATCTGCTTTTCCCCCATGCCTGGGCATTACTTATTAAAAGCTCTGTACCTTCATTTCTCCAGCAGCAAGGGAGGGAAAATAGCAACATTAAAATATATATTGATACCTTTGGGTGATAGTGCTTACTTAGGAGCCAAGAATAATTAATTCATTCCAGTTCTGACCTGCCCTTATACCAGAAGTATCTATTGTGTTGGCTTGTGGCAGCTATCAAGCTGCTCTCATACAGCATGCAGCTGAGGGTTGTGGTGACCCAAAAGAGAGTTCTGCTGCCTGTGTCCTTCTTTGTCTCAAAACGCTACTGCAGAGGCAACAGCACAGTGTGATCAGCTCAGTGTGCTGTCTTGCACTTGAGGTGGAGTCCCCTGGCAGCTAGCTTGGCTCCCAGGAGAGTCCTGGATATAAACGTTTTCTCCATGTGATCCCATTTGCCCTGTGTGCAGGAAGGAATGTCCAAGGAGAGCTTCCAGACTTTTATAAGGGAGGGACTGTGACTGCTTTTCTGAGGTTTTGACTCAACAGAGTTCGTAAATTTTAGTACCTGGTTATTAACTTGAGCCTTTTTGGTGGGATTTGTGGGAGGGCACGTGCTAATGTGGCTGCAGTTCTGTCCTAGGGCTTGTATGTTTTCAGCCTTGTGATGTGAGATGGGACACCATCCATAACTAGCTTTGTGTTACTGCATGCCAGGAGCTCAGTGACTTGCACTGTATTGCTGGGCAGTCTGGAGCACAAGGAATTTGTCAGCCTGACTTTGTCAAACAGGCTCATCCCTGAACATGGCTGATGATTTTTTTTCTCCCTGCCCTGACATTTACAGAAGGCTTCTGAGGACCATGCAGATTGCAAGGAAGGAGCTCTGTTAGGAGTGTAGGAATGGCAGCAGTACCCATCTCTTCCCTTCTCCACTCACTCTGTTTTCTCTCTTTTCCAGATCGGGTGGTAGATGATCTCAACCCAGTGCTGAACTTCACCCGGCGGGAGGTGGAGAACCTGCTGCATTTTGTGGAAGAGGAATCTGATCCTGCTCAGCTCTGCCTCAATCCAAGCAAGATGAAGGAGTCTGTTCTAGAATTAGCCTGTCTCAAGTATCCTCACCTCATCACCAAGGTAAGACCAACCTACTTCTTTGCTGGTACAGCACTGCTCAGGCAGGAGAAGGTCTGGAGGAGTCTGGCTGTGTGATGGGAACATGGTGGCAAGAAGGTCACATGTGTGTGCTAGTCGAAATAGGTAAAAAATCTTCTAGAGAGGGCCCAAAAAGTCATAGAATCATAGAATCATTTAGGTTGGAAAAGACCTTCAAGATCGAGTCCAACCATCATCCATACCCACTAGACCATGTTCTGGAGTGCCTTGTCTATGTGCTTTTTGAATACCTCCAGGGATGGTGACTCAACCACTTCCCTGAGCAGCCTATTCCAATGTCTGACAACCCTTTCAGTAAAGAAATTTTTCCTAATATCCAACCTAAACCTCCCTTGCCGCAACTTGAGGCCCTTTCCTCTCCTCCTATCACCGGCCACCAGACAGAAGAGACCAGCACCCACCTCACTACAACCCCCTTTCAGGTAGTTGTAGAGAGCAATAAGGTACCCCCTCAGCCCCTTTTCTCCAGGCTAAACAGCCCCAGTTCCTTCAGCTGCTCCTCATAAGACTTATGCTCCAGGCACCTCACCAACTTGGTTGCCCTTCTCTGGACACGTTCCAGTAACTTTCCTGTAGTGAGGGGCCCAAAACTAAACACAGCACTCAAGGTGTGGCCTCACCATCCTGCCCTTCCCTGCCATAACTTCCACACATTTAGAGCCACGTCTGTCCTGGATAGATATGGGGGCAGGTTTTAGGGCACCCCTTTCTTCAACTTCATGCTGGCTGGGAAGGTGGCTGTGGCGTATCCCAGCTTGCTGCCAGCTCTCTTCCTGGCTTGACTTTAACACAAAGCTGAGACAGCCAGCACTTGCCTACATTGTGAAGAATTTCACTGGTAGGGTGGTGCTGCAGAGTGGGCCTGGCTGGGTGCCAGAGGGCTCTGGTGACTGACATCTTGGCAGAGTCAGTGCTTGTGCTCTTAGCTTGGCCGTTGGCTCATGGGTTTTGCTGTATGCTCTTAGCAATAGTGAGTGATGGCTTAGCTGACTCTGTGACTCTTCAAGCTGAGTCTTGGTAACATCCACAGCATTGACCCCCATGTGCTTCGCCAATACCAGCTCTGCCTCCCAGCTTTCCTCTTCCTTGCTCCAGCCTGGGATGGAGACAGTGCTGATGCAGGGACCAGGTAGCTGCCAATTGGGGCGTGTTGGTTCCCTCTTGTGGTGTGTTGGTGTCAAAACCTCAGTGCTGTGGGGTTGCAGGAGCCTTTTCAGCATGAGTCACTGCTGATCGACCGGAAGGAGCACAAGCTGACCAAGGCAGAGAAGAAAGCAGCCAAGAAGAGCTATGAGGAGGAAAAGCGAGCATCCGTCCCCTACACCCGGCCGTCCTACGCACAGTATTACCCAGCTAGTGACCAGAGTCTGACAAGCATCCCTGCCTTTAGCCAGAGGAACTGGTGAGTACCTGCCTCTTCCCCTTCTTCCTGTGTTGTAGATGTGAAGTGAGGGGGCAGAGGTTGGTTAGCCCTGTCAGTGGGGGCACTGCACTTTCCTCCCTCTTCTGTCACTAGGCGACCAGCCCTCAAGGGTGAGGACAAGCCAGTAGCAAGTGTCCGCCCAGTTCAATCCACGCCCATTCCTATGATGCCCCGGCATGTCCCCATGGGCAGTGCAGGATCAACCTCAAGTTCCAACCCCGCTGTCAACTTCCCCATCAACTATCTACAGCGAGCTGGTGTCTTTGTGCAGAAGATTGTCACCACCACAGGTGAGTTGCTGATGCTCACAGTGAGTTGAGTTGTGATGCCCATGATGAATTGAGGAGCAGAGTGAATTGTTGATGCCCATATAGGCTGTGGGCAGACAGGCATCAGAGCCACTGATACTTCCTCTCTGCATTTGAGTGGTTCCCCTGTACCTGGAGGACTTCTCCTGCAGGTGTGCAAGGGGCAAGGACCTGGTAGGCTGTTGGGAGTGAACTCCCTGGGAGAGAGCCTGCAATACCATTGCCAGTTGTCCTTGTTGGGATGGGGGAGATGCTGTGCCACAACAGGGTGGGTTTTGCTTCCTTGGAGGCTATGCTGCTCAGAAATAAACCCAGGGCTTGTTTCTAGCGCAGTGCACAGAAGAGACAACTGCACTGCAAGCAGAGGGGTTTGGTGGTCAGTGCCCTGTTCCTGACTGTGGCTGGCATGTAATTTCACACACACTGTTCTATTTCTTCCCCCACTGCCAGATATTGTGATTCCAGGTACAAACACATCCACTGATGTACAGGCAAGAATCAGTGCTGGTGAGAGCATCCACATCATCCGAGGGACAAAAGGTAAGTCTCTCTGTCTTGGTAAGACTTGTGGATAGGGTCCTAGCCAATGCTGATTAGCAAAAAGGAGGATGTAAAAGCATGAATCAGTCCCTTGAGAGGAAAAGAAACAAGAAGGGGAGGAGATCTGGACTTCGCAGTGGCTCTGTTGCAGCCCATGCTTTGGGTGTGCTGTTTTGCTGATGCTTCAGGGCTATTGCAGCTGTGGCTGCTCCTGCCTCTCAGAGGAACTGTTGAACTTTGTGGCTGGGTATCTCGTTCTCACAATACCCACTGCATGTACTGGGGCAGCCAAACACTTCCTGGTACTCCCAGAGCAAACTTGGTCCCATGCATGAAGTTCCACATTTCCCACTAGCAGCACATTGGGAGGGAGGGAGTTCCAACCCAGGAAAGCTGAAAGGGTGGAAGTGAGGAGTGAGGAAGGGCAGAAGCCCCCCACTGATCTCTCTGCATGATCTGTGGGCTGGCCTTATGCAGCACTGCTGTCCTATTCCTCCCTGGGCAGCCTCGTGGGCTCATGGATCCAAGGTCCTAAGCTGAGACTGGAAACCATGAATGAAGTTGTTCTGCCTCTGTTCCAGGGACATATATCCGGACCAGTGATGGGCGGATTTTTGCTATCCGGACCACTGGGAAGCCAAAGGGCAATGAAGACCGTCGGACAGCTGCCTCAGGTAGGGACTTGTGAGCACTGTGCGGGGCTTGCTCACAGTGCTTTCCTACCTGACTGTCTGGGGCAGTGTTCCCTGGCTGCATTGCATCACACCTGTATTCAGAGCTGACCCCACAATCTTCCCACGATATCCCCACCTTCCTTTCCACTGTTGCCTCTTGGTCCCCAGGTTTTTCTCCAAGGTTGTCTTTCTCACCTGCTCCATCTCCTTGTTTCCAGGCTCCCAGAGCTCTTCACTGGAGTCCACAAGCAATGGCAGACACAGTGCCTCTTCACCACAGCTCCCCAGCGCGGAGGAGCTCACTCGGCCCATATCCCCTGACAGCCCTGAGATCATCAGCGAGCTGCAGCAGTACGCGGAGGCAGCGGCTGCCCGGGAGTCCCGGCACAGCTCTCCCAGCACCAACGCAGTGCAAGGCCACCCTGCCCGCACAGACAATGCGCCTGGCTTAGCAGCCCGAGGAGCGGAGCAGCATGTGGGGATTCACTGCATGGCTCCCTCTGTGTCTTCAGCCCTACCAGCCACCAGCCAGCACGTTGATGCCCACTCAGTGTTGGACTTACGGGGCAACAAGCGCAAGTCGACCTCGCCATTGGCTCCAGAGGAGCAAGCCCGCAGGCAGCAGAAGAAGCGCCATTTGCCATCATCCATGCAGCCGTACGAACACGGGTACCCCGTCTCTGGTGGGTTCACCATGCCTCCTGTCTCTTTAAACCACAACCTAACCCATCCATTTGCCTCCCAACCAGGAAACTCCTTGTACATGGGCACTGGCTCCTCTTATTACCAGCTGCCCAATTTACTCCCAGACCCTCATCTGGTGTTCCCTGTGACTACTGACCCTCTGCTGACAGCCGGCACCGCCAGCTCTTCTGCTGCTACCTCAGCCACCGCCAGCGTCCCCTCATTCATGCTAAACCCTTCTCTGACCGGGGTGCTGCCCAATTACTCGCTTCCCTTCACACAGTCACTCCTGCCCGAGCCCAGGATGTTTGCTCCTTTCCCAGCCCCCGTCTTGCCTAGCAGCCTTCCCAGGAGCATGGCATCTGCCTACCCTGGCTACATGTCCCCTCACTCGGGCTACCCGGCCGGGGGCCTGCTTCGGTCCCAGGTGCCTCAGTTTGAACCCCAGGAGGTCCCAGAGGTGGGATGCAGCTCTAATGACGAGGATAAAGACGACGATGTTATAGAGATCACAGGGAAATAATGGGCCCAGCTCCTGCTCGGTCTCAGCTCCGCCAGGAGGCAAAAGTTGCAGGACCTTTTTGGGAGTCAGGATTTCCCCTCTGGGCCACAGCAGCAGGTGGAGAAGGATGCGAAGGGTGTGGTGTGGGAGTTGTTTTGTTCTTTTCCTTTTGTTTCATTGTTTTTTAGCTGTCAAGGATCTTAATTGTATTAGGGGCTGGGAGGTGGGAGTGGGATAGAGTGGACCTGCAAGGGCCTGGGGAGCAAGAGCCAGGGGAGGAGTGAAGCAGCAATGCAAACCATAGGAGTGCCTCCCTCCCATGCTGTCTGTCTGTCTCTGTTCTCTGTCTTGTCTGGAAGGGGGAGGCTTTGTGTTAGTTACTGCCCTTCTCAGGCCTGGAGGCATGGGCTTGACCGAGCTCCCTCTCACATGAACTGCCTTATCTGTGAATTTATCTCACTCCGGAAGGTTGGGGGGGGGGGTT
>JANZLQ010000037.1:4775729-4844150 GCA_026212715.1 Elanus axillaris | reverse complement strand
GGGGGGGGGGGGGGGGCAGAGGTTAAAAGGGGAACGTAGTCCAGCTAGAGTACAGTGAGATGATGGCTCCTTGCAACTCAGAGCAAACGCTCCCTTCAAAGGGATGATGGTGCGAGGGAGAGCAACCTCTGCCACCTCCCAGACCACCACCACCACCCACTGCTGCTTTGTGGCTCCCATCTTGGTGGTACCCAGTTTGGAGCTGGAGTCTCTGGTAGATCCAGAGGAGCCTGAAGGAATCCATCACTGAGTCTCATTCTGGGTTTTCTGTTGGTTTGGGGTTCTTTTTTTTTTCTTTTCTTTTTTACTACCGCCTTAGTTTGTGGCCTGTCTTTTTGTGGTTGGAAAGAGGAGTATCACTAGCAGGGTGGGTTGGTCGGTTGGCCCCACGCATGATCATGTGCTTCCCTCTTCTCTCTGTCAAACGGGATGTGCTCGCCTGATCTCCCAGAACAGAGACTTTGAACAATTTGTTGTTTATATGATGTATTTATTTTTACTTGTGTTTCATGTCATTTTTTAAAAAAATAATAAATTGTAAGTTGGTATAACTGCCTGTTGTTTCTCTCTTTTTTTGGTAAAATAAATGTCAAAATTTTAAAAAGCAGTGTGGCTTGAAGTGGATCGGAGCTGGCTGGGCATGGGCATCTGTGCAAACCCCAGGTGCCTCACTGCTGGAGCCCAAGCTCAGCAAGCAGCTGTACCGAGCTGCCTCCAGTGGCATTTGGGCTCTCCTGGCACCTCTGCAGCTGCCCAGGTGAGCACTCTGCTGAAGCACCATGCTGCCAGGGCAGCAGCGAGGAGCCTGCCACTTCCAGAAGGGAAGGAGGCTGGGTGCATGGATGTCCATGGCAGGGCTGGATGCTGCTGTGCGTCAGGGAACCATTTGTGAAAGCTAGCTGTTTCCCTTCTTTGTCCTGTGTGCTTATTATTGCTGCTGATAAGGATCGTCATTAAGGGCCAGACGAAAACAAGGAGAATAAATATTCTGCAGGGTGTAAATAGCTTTGAGTCTCAGAGAGCTGGTGCGGGCTGCATGCCCTCACCCTGATGTGGCCCGTGGGGCACACGGTGAGGCAGCAGAGACTGGCAGGGTTTGAGGTAGTAACAGCGAGGCGTTTCTGCACGGGAAGCTGAGGTGTCTCAGAGCTGATGCCCACGTGCAAGAAGGGACCTGGAGAGACTGGGAAGGGAGCTGCAGGCAGCCCCGGCTCCCTCTGCCCCTTCACAGGGGCTGGCGGTGCCTCCGCACCCGGCTGTTCTTGCCGTCTGGGGATGGGTGCTGCCACTTCTGCTGCCAGGATTTCTGCCGCTGCCTTTCCTGGTGCCGCAGGGCATTGCAGTAGACATCCAGGCTGGTGCCTGGTGCCCCCAGAGCCCGTGGGAAGCCCTTGTAGCCTGGGTACAGGTCAATCCGGGGCTGAGGGCTCTGGTGGGTCCTTCCTAGCTCAGCCCCCTTGCTCTGTTTATAAGGTGGCACCTCCATGGCCTCGTGCCTGATGACGTGGAGGCTGTATCGGGTGAGGGGCCGGGAGAAGGAGCGCTCCACCGCCTGGCACTCGTAGGTGCCCGCGTCCTCCCTTGCTAGCTGGCGGATCAGCAGCCCTTGCTCCAGCACTGAGAAGTGGCCATTGTTCCTGACCTGGGGCAAAAGCAGAGCATGGTGTGTCAGTCCCTGGGGACTGAGCCACCCTTGTGCCTTGTCCCCAGCACCACCCTGTTCCCCGTACCTCACTCAGGCCCATTTCCTTGCCATGCCGCACCAGCCACCGGACAGTTGTCTGCGGGGAGCGTGCCAGGCACTCGAGGAAGGTTGAGTTCTTCTCCACCCCAAAAACTAGCTTCTCCGTGGCAGCAATCCCTTTATGGGGAATGGGACAGAGGAAGGGGTGAGTACCCTGTGTGGAAGCTGTGTGAAGGGCAAGGAGGGAGGGCAGCATGGAGCATCCAGCACATGGTGGGTGGCACAGGGTCTGCGGCAGATGATGCTGGTGCAGCTGTGGGTACTGGTTTCCCAGCACCATACCGCCCACCCTCCTGGGCATTCCTGGCCCCTGGACAGAGCTGGCTTGCCTGCACTGGGGCTCCTTGAAGAGGCTGGGGCTGGCGCTTACCTTCTGCAGTGTCCTGGCACTGGCTGAGCAGGTCAGACTTCAGCACATCCTGGCAGCGGGCACGCCTGTGGGAGAGCAGACAGGGCTGTGGGGTGGCATCCGCCCCGAACTATGGGACCCCTCAGTGGCAGAGCAGCTAGGGAGAAGGGGAGAGTGGGAGGGACCAGGGAGGCCTGGTGGCCTGGCTGGCAGAGTGGCAGTAGGGGTCTGGGCCAGCAGCTTGCCCTTCCCTGCTCTGAACACTGTCCCTTTGCAGAGAGACAGCAGGGCTGGCCTGGGCAGATGCTAACCTCTTCTCGGTGAGCAGGTGAGGAGCACAGGTCTTGCTGTCCCAGGTGCAGTAAGGGTCCCTGGCCAGGCAGCAGTCGGTGCAGGTTTTGCCGTAGAGCCCACAGCGGTACAGGGAGAGCTGGAGCAGCCCATGGGTGCTGCTCACAAACAGCTCCTGCTGCTCGGGCAATCAGAATAGCGGCAGTCAGTACCCACAGCTGGAGACTGGGGCTAGCCAGCGAACAGAGCTCCCTGCTCCGTGCTGGGATGGAGACACTGGGTGACGGGGGGGGATGCAGGGCAGAGACTGCCACCCCGCAGGCTGCCCTGGCAGGACCCCATTCCTTAAATGTGCAAGCCCTGGGGCCAAGCGACCCAGGCAGAGGGGCTAGGGCCAGCTGCCCTCTGTGCCCTGTCCCTTGGCTGCTTTAAGATGCAGGAGGGAGGACTCACCCTCTTTGGTGATAACTTCATGTCCAGGATGGGAGAAGGCACCTGGAGGGGAAGGAGACAGTACTGCAGCTTTGTTGGTCCAGGTCCCTGGTCCCAGCTCCACCTGCTCCATGCAAGCTGCCTGGGCTGGCCCTGCTCGGTGTGGGCAGCACAGGGCAGCCCTGCCTGGCAGCCATGCTTCCAAACCTGGCCTCAGCCCTCCCATTTTAGTTTAGGCTCTGGTGTGCCACCCCCATCCCTCCTAGGGACTGGATGGGGAGCTGGGAGATGACTTGGCTCAGGTCCAGCTGGCTCCCCTCCATGCTACTGGCATTGCCTGCCAGTTAGGGCAGGTGGGAGACCCCACAAGTGAGGCGAGGGACCTCCCCGATAGAAGCCAGTGACTTCTGGAAGTCAATGGTGCAGGATCTTGCAGGGAGGATGCCACGGGGCAAGGGAAGACTGTGTAGTCCAGCCACCGCAGTCCAGCCCTGGCTTTACGTACCTTAGTGACGCTGATCTCCTCCAGGCTGATCACCTCGGTGCCACTGCTCGCCCCAGTGGCCAGCCCTACCTTCAGGACTTTACCTTCATCTGTGAACGCAGCAGGAGAAGGAGCTGTCAGGGCTAAGAGCAACCCGACCAGCAGGACCAGTGTGCCATACAGGCAGCCCTGTGGTGACAGCATCCCCAGAGCTGGGGTGAGCTCCCACCTGTGCCAAGGAAGAGCACGTCATAGTGCCGGCTCTCCATCTCCAGCCTGTGCACCAGCAGCCGCCGCAGCCGGTAAGGTACATTGACCCTCACCAGGACAGGCTGGCGGCCCTGCGGGTATACAGGCTCCCACATCAGCTGGTGGGTGCGCATGAAGCTGATCACCTCGTCGGGGAAGTCCTTGGTGGACTGCAGGAGGGGGTCATACGTCTCACTGGGGCACTGTGAGGCAACACAGGGGGCTGCATTAGGGCCAGGCCAGCCTGTCCCACCTCCCCTCTACCCTGCTTCCCAGCCCCTTACCGTGCCAGGACGAGGATAGGGGACACGGCCCTTGTATTCTACCCAGCGGTAGTCGAATCCCTCCTTGTGTGCAAAGGGCCCACTGAAGGCAGCTCTCATGGCAGCCATGGAGTAGACGCAGACAGCAGAGCCACTGAAGACACCACTGTGGGGGGAGCGTGGGACTGTCAATGTCCTTGCTGCTCCATGAAGACCATGTGTATGCATTCCTTTGCCCCTGAGCCCATGCTGTCCCCTATCAGCCCCAGAGTTGTGCATGGCACCCAGAAGCTGACAAGAATCCCTTTGGCACAGCCAGTCCAGCCTGGGGGACCACTGGCTGTGCTGATGCCAAATCTGGTGGGTTGGCAGATGAGCTGGTGAACCAGCAGCAGGGAAAGCAGTGAAATAGCTAGTGGTCCTTCCTCTGCCAGCTGGGTCCTGCCCTTCTCCCTCCCAGGGCTCCCTGTGGGGTAGCACTGGCGAGAGACTGGGGGCGGGGGGGCTGGACTGCCCCATGCAAGGGCTAGCCAGAGTCCTGCTCACCTGGAGACTGTGAAGAGGCCAAAGATGAGGGGGTTCTGGGGGTCCCGGGTGCGCAGGAGGAAAACATCCTCTACAAAGAGAGGGGTGGAGGTGAGGCACCCAGGAGCCAGAGCGCCAGTCCAGGAGATGCAGGCGGGCATCCTCGATGCCATGCCCACCTCCCTGGCGCATACTGGAAGGAGCAGCTGTGGTGGAACAGTGTTGCTTCCAGCTGCAGACCAGGCTGTGCACTCACCGAGCTGGTCGAAGTGGGTCTCGGTGCCCTGGGGCCCAGGGATGGAGCACACCAGGCGGGCCTTGAGGAATGTGCTCCAGCGGTTGATGAGGCTGCGTTTCCCTCCAATGTCATTCTGCTGGGCACCAACAGCCGGGCTTGGTCCAGCCTCTCCAAACCTCCCCCACCACTGCATGGTCCTCCCAGTCCATCCCATGGACATCCCCCCAGCCCTGAGCCCTCTGCTCTGTGGTAGGTGTGCAGTGACACCCTCATGTCCTGCTGTTGGCACCTGCTTGGGATGTCCCTTGGCCCAGAGGACATAAAAGCCCACATGGTGGGACACCCAGCCATGGCATGTTGGCCTTTGGTGACTGACCTTGCAGACCCGGGCCACCCTGGCATGGATGTGCCTCCTCTCCCACTGCCCAGCTTCCATGGCAGTCTCACGGAAGAAGATGTAGACCTTGTCATCATGTGGGTTGTGGGTATCAGGGATGGCATAGGTGCCAACAAATGCAGGCTCTGCAGGGGAAATGAGCAGCACAACGTGGTCCTGTGCCCTGATCTGACCCTGTTGTACTGGCCTTGACAGCACTTGGGAGCAGTGTGAGACACTGATGGTACACAGGGTGCCCCATGGAGACCCTGCTACCCAGCAGGCAGAGCCCCATTCCTGGTGCTCAGGCTGCAGCGTGCGTGCTGGAGCATGGATCCCACCAGAGGCTTCATCACTGCTTCTCCCCAGAGAGGAGAATGGGGCCAGACCACTGAGCTCTGGCCCCAGTGCTGGCCCCAGCCTCTCTCCAGCAGGCAGGAGACTGCCCTGTGCCCCATGGG
Organism: Elanus axillaris; assembly: GCA_026212715.1. Classification (NCBI taxonomy): domain Eukaryota; kingdom Metazoa; phylum Chordata; class Aves; order Accipitriformes; family Accipitridae; genus Elanus; species Elanus axillaris. The sequence goes on along the minus strand of JANZLQ010000037.1, from coordinate 4,838,738 downwards.
TCCCCCGCTCCTACCATGTAGCCAGTGGTCCTGGTTCTGCTCCGTCCGGATGTAGCTCTGCTCGGCCCCATGGACCCAGGTCCGGAAGAAGGCAGCGCTGCTGCCCATGAAGTCACTGGAGGTGCCCGAATAGAGCTCCCTGTCTGTTGGGTCAGAGGGGGCATTGCTGGGTGGGGGTGCCACTGTTGGAGGTACCCTGGCAGGACTCCCCTGTGTCCTCAGAGGCTCAGGGAGGGTGGAAGTGGCACAGCCTGGCTGGGAGCCTCCAGACCCATGACCCAGCATGGCTTCTAGCCCCCAACCTGCCTAGACCTTCCACAGCACCAGTATGAGGCAGGCAGGCTGGTGACACCACACACTCGTGTGTGCTGCTTGATCTACATCCTACATTTGTGATTCTGTGCAGGAACTGCGAGGTCAGGGGGAGCCAGGGCAGGACCAGGCTCTGCAGGGTGGCTCCTCTCACTTGCACCAGCTCAGGCGCCAGCCCAGGACTGCAGCCACATGCAGCAGAGCTGTGGTGCAGGCACCGCTGCCATTGCCTCCCAGCACAGACCATTCCCTGCACTCCCACCTTCCAGCATCACCTCTGCTCCCCGCTCCCTCTTACCAATGAGGAGTCCTGTGAAGGGTTCATGGGGGCTGTATGGGCACCGTCCTCGTCCCGATTCCAAGGAGTGAGTCACCAACTGCATGGGGGGAGCCCCGGGAACCTGCCAGAGCCAAAGGGGAGATGTTAGCCCTGGGGGAGGCTGGAAACAAGCTGGGCATGTGGAGAAGTGTGGGAAGGGAGCTGGTGGGCTCAGCTCTGCAATGAGTGGGTCACTCAGGGGGGCTGCCAGGACCCAATCCTGTCCCCATGGGGCACCCTGGCACTGCCAAGCCAGGGCTGCTTCTTGCCTCACACAGGAAGGCCATGCAAGTATCAGGGACTGCACCAGGCTGGCTGGCCACCCTCCACAAGCTTTGGGGCTCCTTCTCCCCCCCAGTTGCTGGGGAGGATGACAGGGACATGCTGGGGATCTCTTGCCACCTTCTGCAATGGGGATGTGGCTGGCCAGGGTGTCCCTCACCTTTCCCCTGGCTCCCAGCTGGATGAAGGCACAGACGGGTTGGTAGGAGCCGGTCCCGCAGGCGAACACGTGGCTCCTGTTGAAGGGCTGGAGGAGGCGTATGAAGTTGGCACACTCTGTCTGCTCAAGGCAAGATGTTTGTTAGTGGTCTGAGCCCAGGTCCGGGCACTTGTGCACAGCCCCGTGGCATGTCTGCTTGGGATGCAGGAGCCGGGCCAGATCCTCCCCTGGCAGCTAGTAAGCTGAGCTTAACTCTGGCTGGCTCAACACCCTTGTCTCAGGCAGACCCCACACTCCCTTTTGGGGTGATGTGGGTGTTTAACATCCATGGCAAACCGCAAAAGGCTGTGGGGGTGGTGTGAGTGTTTAATATCCATGGCAAACCACAAAAGGCAATGAGCTGGGGGCTGTCAGCCCTGCTTACCTCCATGTTCTTCCCCGCCAGCTGGCAATGTTCAACCTGTTCCCTGGAGGCTGGCCAGAAAATCTGCAACACAGAGACACTACCAATGCTACCCCTGCTTTCCTTCACCTGCCTGGGTAAGCTGGCTCCCACAAGCACCGGTGGGAATGGGCTCAGTCAAAAGGTGCTTTCAGGCTCAGGTGCATGGTAGGAACACGGGGCTGCTCTGCAATGGGTCTGACACTGCCTTGGGTCCCCAGGGCCTGGCCAAGCTTGGCAGGCAGCCTGCCAAATAGGCTCAGAGCAAATCTGGCATGTGGACATAGCCTGGGTGGGCCACGGCACACCCAGTTGGTGGGCAGGCTCTCCTGGATCCCAGCCCGTGGGAACACCAGGCTGCAGCACTTTAATGGCCTTTCCTTTTGTTGGGCTTGAACTGCGCACCCTGCCAGCAGGATGTCTTGGGATGACATTAGTGGACTTGCTGCTGGAGTTGTTTTAGCTCTTGCAGCAGCAGGGAGTAGGTGTGATAGCAGGGCTCCAGGCATTGCCTTTCCACCCATGCCCAGGGTCCACCCAGGTCTCTTCTCCTAGCTAAGCTGCCCTTTCCCTCCCCAGCACTGGCCTGTCCCAGTGGGGCTCAACACCGCCAGGGATGGGTTGACCTCACTGATTGAAACATCCTGGTGTAAATGTGTCCCTTGTGACTTTAGAGAAGCCCAGCTTGGAGCACATCCACCTCCACGCCCAAGCACTGGAACGAGGAGCGACTCCCAGGGAGGAAGACGCCAGCCTGGCCAGGGTCACGCTCACACCCTCCTCCCAGCACTGACCTTCTCGGGCTCTCTGCTGGGATGGTCCAGGTGGAGCAGGAAGATGTGGTTTTTTGCTCCCACCATCAGCCAGGCCCTGTCTTCATCCACCAAGAGGGCTTGGAAATCCAGCCCATCCCCGGAGGCCAGCAACAGGCGAGAGCTGTTAGATTTCAGCAGATCTGAGGAGCACAAGGTGGGAGAAAGAGAAAGCCATCCATGAGTGACATAACAAGCAGCCAGCGGTCCCATGCTCCCCCTCTCTGGGACAGCTCTGCCTACCCCCTCCCCGCCCATGGGAACACAACTTCCCTGCCACTGCCTTAGCAGAAAAACACCAACCTCGGTGCCCCAAAGCTCATCATGAAGCCTCCTCCCAGGAGCCTACCTGGAGTAAACAGTGAGTCACTCCTACAAAGAGGAATACTACCCTGACTTTGCCCTGGTCTGGGCTGGTTTGCAGGGCATGGGGCAGGACAGTGGTCTACCCAGAGGAGCCCAGGTTGCTCAGATTCCAGCCTGCCTTTCAGAGGAGCTCTTGGAGCCCCAAAGCCTCTGCACCCCGAAACCATGGGGAGAGGGCTGAGAACAGAGGAGACTTGCTTGCTGTAACTCCTAGCATGTTTTCCCCAGGCTTCAGATCAAGAGAGTTTACACAAAAATATTTTGGCTATTTGCTGGGACAAAGCATCCCTCCAAGGGAAGGTTGTCTGGTAACACAGCTGCCACAGCCTGGTCTGGACACCTCTCTGCCCACTTCCAAGCCATTTAGTCTGTGAAGTGTCTGTGGGCTACTGGGCTTTACCCCATGCCCTCAGGCAGGCAGATGGGTGCACCGGGACAGAGAGAGAGATGGATGGCCCATCCCTGGTCCAAGGAGCTTGTAAGGGAAATCCCCAGCTGTGCCCCGGGTACCACTCTGACCCTGCATCCACCACCCCACATTTCTCCCACTATGTCCTGAGACACAGCCTAAACCCAGCATTAGACTGGCTCAGGGCTTTTAAGAGCACCCCTTCAGCACTGCTGGAGGGAAGATCCACCTTGCCAATGGGGAAGGTGTGCCACGGACACAGCGTGCTCTGTGGGGAGTGAAGACAGGGCGGTGGGAAAGGCTTTGCTCTTCAGGCTGCAGCTCCTGTGCAGAAGCCTGGGGGCAGCTAGCATGGCCCCTCTGGTGCAGTTGCAGACATGTGGGTGTGCGAGAGGGACAATAAGCTCTTGTCTTCTGGCTAACCACTCCTGAAACAACATCTCCAGGGCCCACATCAGTACATGACATGCAGTGCCAGGTTTTGAGGCTGGCTATCAGGGCGAGCATCGCCCAGCATGGCAGGGGCGGCTGCTGCACCAGACACAGGATCACAGCAGATGCCACCCCAGCAAGCACTTGCTCCAGGGATCAAGGCAGGGGAGATGGGCACCAAGGCAGGCCTTAGAGCTTCCAGAGATCATAATACATTGCTTTCCTCTTCAGAAGTGGCAGGATCTGGCTAGGAACAGGGTGAAGGCTGGCTATGTTGGCAAGGCGGCTCTTGGCTTTGCTGCTGTGCAGGGAAAGGTGAAAAATAGGGCCATGGGAAGGGGAGCTGGAGATGGGCTGCTGCTGGATGGGTACTGGAGGGAGGCGGAGTGCTGCTGGAAATGCAGGGTGATCTGTAAGACCCAGGCTGAGAACTTACCCAAAATCATGTGGATTGAAGCAGTGTGTCAGGAACTGAGGGAGGGAAGCTTTCAAGGGGAGCCGGTGCTGTCTGGGTGGATGGGAGCATGGGCGGACGTGCGGCCCTGGGAGCAGGTGGGGTGTACGTGGGCATGGGCACAGCTCTGTTCAAAGGGGACCAGCTGACCTAGGAGGTTACGTCTCTCTTCCTTCCACCCTATTTCCAGGGCAGAGGGGAAGCGGGACCAGCGCCTGAGAGCTGGAAATGCTACTGACGTCGCTCATCCCTGTGGGGGAAGGACCTGCTGGGCCACAGGCAGCAGGCAGGGGTCCCTGCCCAGATCCACGCTGCCGCAGGCAGGCTTGCTCCCAGCTAGCATTTCCTTCTCCCCTTCCTCTGAGATCAGAGCTCCAGTTACTGTGGGATACAAATCCTCTGCCAGAAGCCTCTCCCAGCTGTGTCAGGGAGCTCCTGGCTTTCCTCGTCCTCCGACAAGAATTGTACATGGCCTCGCTTCACTCCCCTGTACCCTTGAGTGCCCAAGGGCTCTCCTCTGAGTGCCATGGATATGGGGGAGCAGATTTCCAAGCCATTTCCCACCAGCTGAATGGGATTAACAGCTGAATTCTTGTCCCTGCCTGTGGACCATTGTCACTGGTGGGTCCTCAGCAGGGTGCTGTGCATTGCCCACCCTCCTGTGTCTGCCAGCACTGCCAGGAGCTGCCTGACCCAGGGGGAAATGTCAGGCTGGGCACTGGGGAGTCGGATTGGGGTGGGAGGGAAGGTCAAAATTCATCTAGTACATGAGTGTAATTAAGCGGAGCAGGGACAAAGTTGGTCCTAGGGAACATCAGCTGCCAGTCACCCTGTGAACTGCCCTAGCCCCGTCTGAGGACAAGGTTAGGCCAGATGATGGAGGACTGCTGCTGTGATAGTATGTGGGAGGACCCAGGAAGGGCTCATTGCCCTGCACTTGCACGATGAGCCCTCTGGAAGGGTTAATGACCATGAGGGTCTGAGCCTGACTCTGTGGTGCAGTTCTGATCCCTCACCAAGGGAACACTGAGTGTTGTGGATCCAGACCCTTTATGCAGGAAGCTGCTGCACACAGATCAGCCTCTTCTTGCCCTCAGTCCAGCTATACCTACAAGGCTTTTGATCCAAACCCCGGCCCTCCGTGCAGGGAACTAGGCGGTCTCTGCAGCAGCTGCCCGGTGGCTAAACCAATGGTTGAGCCCAGAGAAACATCCTCTCCTTTGTGTTCATTATCTCCCAAGGCCATAGTGTTTTTCTTTATTGTCGGGACCACTGTAACTGCCTTGTCCCATCCATCATCTCCGCCTGCCCCTTAGCTACAGCATCCTCAGTGCAGGGCAACCCTGGGCTTCCTGGGGTCACAGCCCGGCTGTGCCGGAGGGCTGCCCTCTCCCCTTCCCCCAGCCATCAGACAGAGCAGGTGATGGAGGAGATTCCTGAAGCCCAAGGGAAGCTTGACACTAAATCGGGTTTCAGCCCCTTACTGCCGTTGGCTGATAAGAGAGGTGCCAGTGCAGCTTTTGGTGCTGATAACCAGAGACCCATCACCAGCCTGCCGCGCTCCTGAGCACTTGCTGCATGGTGATGGCTTCTGGGTCCTGCCCGGCTGGGCTGGCTGCAGATCAAATGCTGGTGGAAGACCCATTTGCCAACTCCTAGCTGTGCCTGCCCTGGATTATTACAGTAAAAGGAGCTGGGAGGCGTGCCGTGGTTTTGCTCCATAGTCACACTGCTGTATGGCCTCAGAACAGAGAGGTTCAGCTCCAGGCAGTGTCAGGGCTGACCCAGCCTGACCCAGCTTACCCGGAGGCTGCCTCTTGCGTGGCTGTGATTGCCAGCATGCTATTATAAGTCTCTTCCTTGCCTCCTTGGCAGGATGGGAGCCGCTGCTATTATTCCTGGCCCAGTGCCCCGTGCCCCATCCTTCCTTTGCTCTTCCAGCCTTCAGTGCTGTCATTTCCGTCTCAGAAGCCTGCTTGCATCTTCTGCACCCCCCACCCTGCCAAAGGATCTGCCTGCCTCCCCCATGCTGGGAGCTGAGGGCAAGGCTGATCCCATAGATGGATTCTCAAAGGCTCCTTTTATTATTTTTTTTTTTCTAGGGGTTTTTAAACCTAAACTTCTCAAGGCATTGTGTCCTTGAACCTGCCTTGTGCTGTCCGTGAGTCACATCCCCTGCCATTGTTTGCATTGTCCTTGAGCCCTCCTGATGCTGGGAGCTTCCTCTTCTGCCTCTGCCCAAGACTTGAGGGCTTTCGGCATGTCTGGCCCCAGCACACTGTGGGGCTTTGAAGTCAGCAGTCCCTCTGCACTCCTGCTGCCCTAGCAGCCCTGCTCTGCCTCCTCCAGCTCCAAGGAAAGGCAGACCCTACACTGTGTTTCCAAGTTGGGCTATCAGCAGGGCCATCTCCCCACAGGGATATTCTGCATCCCTGAGAGGTCCATCCCTCTCCAGCCACAAGCTGGGACATCTTCCACCTTGCTGGCTGTCCCTGCCCAGAGAGCAGCTTCTCAGGGTGATGGAGCAGGCCAAGGGGATGGCCCCAGAGCTGTCAGTGCAATGCCCATAGAAAAGCTGCACTGCCACCTCACAGGTGTGAAGAAGGGTTGGTTGAGCCCTGCTGACTGCCACGTCCAGGGCAGCACGAGGGATGTGCTGAGCTGCCTGTCCTTCAAAGCAACTTGCTCTTTTTCCTATAGGAGAAGCTGAAAGAGGGTGAATTGGCCAAGTCTGTGCTGCGGGCCCATGGCAGGGTGACCAGCTGCCAGGCTAGCAGGGCTCTTCTGCTCTAACTGCTCCGGTCATTCCCCTGCAGACCCTTTCCCTAGAGACTCCCTTTTTGCACTTCTCTGCTGGACTGTGTACTGGCTACCTGTCAGTCTGCTCTTGTTGCATCTTCAGGTCACCGAAAGCAGGCCCCGCTTTGCATCAGGCACAAGAAGAGCAAACTGTGCTTCCCCTGAAGAGCTCATAATCTAAACAGAGAAGACAGATGCAGGGGGGAAGGCTAAAATGAAGCAGGGAAATTACCTGCACAGTGGATCAGTCTCTCCTAGGCAGGAAAGGAGGGGTAAAGGCAGAAGGGCTGAGTTGGGGCAGGGCTGTGCTGGCGGGAGGCAAGGGAAGGGGCCAGCAGCACTGCCTGGGGCTCAGTGTCCCCATTGCACTGAGTGTGTGAAGAAAGGGGACATTCCCCTGGGGCTGCCCAGGACAGCTCCAGCCCAGGACACATCGTAAGATGCCCAGAAGGAGTCTGAGCAGAAGGAGATGTCCATTCTGGTCCAGGTGTTGTGCTGGACCAGGGCAGGGCATTCCCTGCTCAGTTCCCTTCTCCAACGACAGCAGTGCCGGTGCAGCATCCCCAGGGGCTGTGTTTGAAGCTCCATCTGTGAAACATCCCGAGGCCCCAACATGCGGAGATGTTGCAGCCACGACCACTGGGCTACTGCCTGCCTTCCCCGAGCCCTGGCCACCCTCTTCACTCCCTGCCTGCACACACTGTCCCAGCCCACCCAAGCATGGTGCAGACCCCAAGGAAATCCACCCTTACCTTTGTAGGTGAGGCGAAGGCGCGGGGCATGCTGCTTCCATGCCTTGCTGCTGCCCGGCTGCTGCAGGACAAGGAAGAGGAGAAGCGCGGCGAGGGGCAGCCTGCGGCCAGGGTCAGCGTGCATTCTGGCCGTGGGGAGGGGGCAGCTCACACTCACAGCATCATGGTCCAGCGCCATGATACCACCTCCACTGCCAGCTGCAAGAAGAAAAGGAGGAAGCCTGTACCGCAGCGGGCTGTGTGCGGGTCGGGACCCCCGGCTCGTCGGCCCCTGGCTGGGGAGGGTGCTTGAAGGATGGCAAGTGACAGCTCAGTAGGTCTGCAGGCAGCTTGTCCCCAAGAAGATGTCAGGCCAGCTGCCTAACAGAGGAGCCACCAAGAGGAAGTGGCCAGCCCCCTGCACACCCTCACTACTGCTGCAAAATGAGCTGGGGCTGCTGTGCAGCCTGCTGTGGGGAGAGGTCACAGCTGCAGAGAGCTCTGTGTGCTGGGCCAGGGCAGCAAGGTGCAGGCTGGGGACCCTGCAGCACCCGCCACGAGCGCCTTGTCAGAGTTTATCTGAGCAGAGCACCTGCAGGCTGGCAGGCAGCTGGGGCCCACACCTCCCCGGGGAGCACAGGCTCATGGGGACACAAGGCTTGTCTTGAGGAGCTCACGCAGCCAGAACCAGCCAGGCTGGGAGGGAAAGTGGGGGCCCAAGGCGGTGGGTGTCTCACTGGCTGGGCTGTCCTCGCAGCCTCAGCAGTCATCGATGGTCCTGGGAGAGTGTGAGGAGGATTTCTGAACATCTCCATTGCTGAGCCATGCTGGTCCCCACTGGGACACCCTGCACCCTCCACCTCCAGGAGCTGGCAGATCAGCTGGTGCTCACAGGGCCAGTTTCGGTACTGGGAAAGGCAGCTGTGGCTGGGACACCCACGCACCGTCTGCCCCATCTGCCACCTGGGAGCTCCAGCACATTTCACATCCAGGGACTTCAAAAGACCAGCTATTACAGTCTGCTAGGGGAGGTATGTGGTGTGATGCCAGCATGTCCACAGCATGTGGTACTCAGGAGCGCTTGGATTTGAGCATTCTGGAGGTGACTGACTTGAGGGAAGAGGTGAGGAATGCTTGGGGAGTAGTACACCCTCCAACAGGCCCTCAGAGCTTGGGCATCCTCTTCTAAATACCTGCTCAGACCCCAGTGCTTGGCCAGAGCCTGGTGAGGGAGCCCTAATATTCATCTTACCTCAGCCTGGGGCTAAATCTTGTCCCTCTTACTCAAGGGGGAATTAATGTTTTCGAGCACTGTCCATAAATGCCACTTTTATGATCTCTTCAGCATCAGCTGTGGCTGTGTGTGTACATGATATATCGCTGTGGCCGGTAGCTCTGCAAATTGCCTGATCATTGCAGACCTCTCCAAGGCCACCAGCATCTGTTGCCTCCAGGATGCTGCAGGCTGGAAGGACTGTCTTAAATTTACACCCCCTCAGAGGTGAACAGGGTTTCACAGCCTCGTCCGCCAGCTTCCACACCTCCCACGGGGAGTGGGGCTGGTCTGACAGCTCTCAGCAATTAATTCAGGCAATTTAGATGCTTTTTCCACATTTATAAATGTCCTGGTCCCTAAATGGCAGTTCTGACTAACTCCCCCTCTTGCTGCATATTAAGTTCTTCCAATCTGAAAGATTTCAAATGAGCTTTTTGGCTCATTCCTGGCCAGAAGCTCTCGGCGGAAGGAGCAGGGGATTTCTGTGATCCCAGAGAAGGGCTGTAGGAGGGATGGTGCAGTCAAGCCTTTCCAACTGCCTTGGTCTCTGCCTTCCACAAGAAGGAGCACTCGGCTCTACTTAGGGAGGAGGTTTTGGGCTTGCGGAGTTGGGGTTTCTCTCCTCCTGGCAGACTGAGCAGGCAGCAGCCTGTGTCTGGGCTGGGTTGCAGCCTCTCGGCACAGCTTCTCTCCTGCCCATTTCCTGCCTTGCTTTCACTCTGGCCAGCATGAGTTGCTCCTGCTTCAGAGCCTTTCCTAGACCCGGGAGACCTGGCACCACACTGAGACCTGGATATGACCTTGAGGTGGAGGCTATGCCATTTTCTGTCCCTCTTTGGTTTGGGGCTGCTTTTTCAATCCATCTACTCCTTCTCTGGGCAGACTTTTTGACAGGCCAACCACTGCCTAGGGAAAAAAACACAGCAAATATGATGGGTTTACCTTGGTTTAAATTGCTTGTTGCTTGACACATTGATTGTGGAGAGGGGGGTTCCCAGGTAGGAACCCCATCAGCCACACTGGGGACCCACTAAGAGGCAGTGCTGCCCTCACTTCCCCTGCAAACACCTTCCCAGCAGGCAGAGATGAGGAGCAGCTTTCCTGGGAATACTCCAGCAATTTCAGCTCTTCCCTGTGCTCAGCCGTCTGCAGTGGAGTCTCACAGACCTGTCCTGCTGACTTGTGGCCATGCCCTGAGCAAGCCCTGAACTATCCTGGGGGTCATCACAAGGACATGCCTGGGATTTGAGAGGGTTTGTTGGGTTTTTTTTCTTTGCCAATGTGCAGTTGGTTGCTGGAGGACTCAGGAAAACACTGGCTTCTAATTGCAGCTTTCCATAAATGGAGCGGGGCCTGTGCTAGGCTTAGGTTTGGGCTAAGCCAGCCCTCAGAGGAACATTTCACGACCTAGAGCTCCAGGGGATGCCAGGGTGGGTTGGGATTCTGCGGATGGCAGCCAGGGCACTGCTCCTGCCTCCAGGACACGCTCATGCATGGCTGCAGGGCGAGCTTTAGGGATGCTTTGCATGCCTGCAGCAGGGGCGGTGGGGCAGGCGTGCACGCTCCCATGTACAGCTTGGTTATACCAGGACTTCACCTCCTCACCCTGGGGATGCCAAAGGCATGTTTGATGGTGGCAGGAGCTGCAGCCACACACAGGAGGAACACAGAGCCCTGGCAGAGTTGAATGCGGGGTCAGAAAAGGCAAGGATCTTGCTGGAGGGGCTTGCAGTGGACAAGGAAATAAAAAACTGTCAGAGGACAACTTCCACTAAGAAAGGCTTCCCCTATATGTCATTCTTTCACCAAGTCTTCGGGGCTCCCCTCCCCCATCATACCCAGGCAGCAGTGAGGGACTCAACATATCTGTCTCCTGATGCACAGCTAAAATCCTAGTGGCAGCTCCTGACCTGGCTGTTACTGCAGCCCCCAGTGCAGGGGCATCCCTCTCTGTGCCAGTCAGAGCAGGGACACTGGGGGAAACACAGAGCAGGGTCACGTCCCCTGCCTGTAAACCTCTGCCCAAATCTGCCTGGAGGTGAAGAGCTCGGCAGAGGCAGAGTTTACACTGAGAGGGTGTCTAAAGGATGGAAACAAGCTGCGGATGATGAATCCAGGGTTAAATTAAACACGCCCGACAGCTTTAAATAATCAACTGTCCGGAGACACAACTATTTCTATCTCAGCTTGGAGAGGGAAGTGTTGATGAGGGCAGGCTGCTGGGCGAGGGGATGTCAGGGGGTTAAGATTTCATACTCTGGGCACCACGGGGCCAGAGGGGGAGGACGTGGGTGCTTGCAGCCCTGCTTCTGGGGAGCTGGCAGTCATCAGGAGTGCCTTGGTGTAAGCAGCACTGGTGGTGATAGCACAACGCTGGGCTGACTTTGTGCCAGCAGTCCACCAGATGCCCTGGTGCCAGCAGTCACCCTATGGCCTCCTCTCCATCCCCTTCCACACGTGACCTGCAGGATTCCAACAGGTTTAAGGCTCTGGGCTGTCATCTAGAGTCACTGTTTCATGCCATGGTGCTGAATTTTGCCTTTGGAGACAAAGTCCCCTGAAAGGTCTTGCCAGAGACTGAGCAGCACAGGGAAAAGACAAATCCCTCCTGTCTGAGACATGTGGGTACGGGAGGGAATTGTTTATCCATGAAAGCACCAATTTCCTCCTGACAACGCCTATTTGCTGTGATGCCACAAATAGTGTAAACCAGCCCGAATTTCAGAGGGCTCTGGCAGTGGATTTATCAGGCCACAGATTGTCTCCCAAGAGGGAAGAGCATGCTGAACTCGAGTTCTTCAGTGACCCTGCGGCACTAACAGCAGCCCTGCATGATGCCTCCCTCCCTGGTGCAGCCTGCCATGTGCTCCACAGCTTTCACAGGCCCTGATTGTGTCCCAGCTAATCCCCACACACCATTTGCAGCCTAGTGCCTTCTTCAGTTACACTGCGGGGCTGGCCAGGCCATGGGCAGGAGGTGAAATGCTGGCCCCCAGCAGCTGGGGGACTTCAAGGGAAAGGAGCAGCAGGGGGAGGAGAGGGGCTGCACTCTCGTGTCAGCATTCAGCCGCAGTGACCCTCCCCACTGGGGGACAGAAACACTGTGCTAGAACTTACTGTGAAAGGGGATAGCCTCAGGGAGCTGAGACCCCCCGCCATGGGGCTGGCGCTGCCCAAGGGTCCCAAGCCCTGGCTCCCAGACCTGAGCCCCACACTCTTGAGACTGTCCTGCCTCCCTCTCTGCCCCGCAGAAGCCATGGGTGTGAGTAGTCCCCTCACTGCCTGGGAGGGCAGGTACCACTCTGCCAGTTCGGGAGCTGGGAGAAAGGAGTCTCACTCTGGCAAAGAAACTAGGAGCAAAGCCTGGCAAGGAGGTCCAGCAGACAGGACTGCCATGCCCTGCCGTCAGGGAGTCTCCTCCTCTCCCACACCTTCCCACAGCCCAACCCAGGTGCCCGTTCCTGCATGGGCATCTGCAGATTAGTTGGGTGCATGCTGAGTGGCCTGTGCCATGCAAATGCAGGGCCACATGTGCAGGGAGCATGCACAGCTGGAGGTGTTGGTCGTGTGCCTTGGTGTGCACTCCTGCCTGTGGCTGTCCCTCTTCCTAAAGCACTGCCTGCCCCCCTTCCTGCCCACGCAGGCACAGAAAACCTCCCTGCTCAGCCCAGGGCTTTGGTTGTTCCTCTGCATCCTGTGCAGGATGATGGATGCCCCAGCAGCTGCAGGGAGAGACAGCTGTTGTCCTTCTCCAACTGGGAGGACAAAGCCACTGCGGTGGGCCCTCAGCTCCCTCCCTGCCTTCCTCCAGAGCTGCCTGGCCAGGGCAGGACCAGCGCTGGGAATGCCTGCAGTGGTGAGCTGCTTGTGGGACAGGCACGGAGGCATGGGATGCTCCTGCAGCATGACACAAGCTGGGACCACAAAAGCCAGTGCCAGAGCTCAAGCAGCACCAGGATGCCACAGTGTGCCCCATGAAATGGCAGGGTTTCAATGAGCCCCTCTGTAACACAGGTCACACATGTCCATGCAGAGCTCCAAAGATCAAGGAGGAGCAGATTTCAGAAAGGAGTTCAATAGCAGAGCAAGGCTGAGGTTGCTCAAGCTTCGCCCTCATTTGTCTGCAAGGCTGGCCAGCAGGCTCCCTTCCAGCTGGGACATCTCCTATGTTCCCGCCTCCTGAGATTAAAGCCCACAATCACAATTAGCCCCAGATCACCCTTCCTTGCCAACCACCACTGCTGAAGCATGCCAAGCACCACGAGCAAGGAAGAATGAGTCCCAGCTGCTGCTGGCACACCGTGACCCTTTGGCCAGCCTGCGCTCGCTCCGTGCCATCGGCATGTCACCCCTGCCAGGCAGGGGGGCTCCTCACTAACGGGTACCAGGTGATGGGGCAGGTACAGCTCTGTGGTGGTATCAGGGGGACTTCACTGCCTGCAGTGACATTTCAGAGCATGAGCACTTTCCCACCTTTTTTACTTATTACGTGTGCTGATGTGCAAACATTCTTGGTCCCTGAGACGTGACCTGGCATGTCACATTAAGCACATGCCAGCTGTGCCACTGCACAAACACGGACCTTACGTAGCCTCTGCAGCTGGTTTTTCTCCTCTCCTGTCACATGGACAAAGCAGTGTCCATCCTGGGCTGTGAACCCACCCATCATTGCTGCCCCAGACCCTGGCAGAGCCCCACTGTCTCTGCTCTTCTGTGCAGACAGGAGTTTTCTCTCTGCTTGGGGCCTTGGTAGGTGGGAGCCAAGCTCAGCTCTTTATCTTTGGCGGGGGGGGGTGGTAAACCTTTAGGTTTGGAAAGGCAAATAGGGCACCTTCTCTAACAGTGTTCATCTCCCTGAAGTTTCAGTAGCTTAAGGCACGCTCCAGTTGGGACCACATCCTTTAAAAGCAAATGGGGAATTACCAAGCCCAGGGCTGGCCAGGTTATTGATAAGTGTTTATGAAGGGATAAAAGCTAGCTTCACTTATCCTCCTGCTAATCCCTTTCTCAGGGGGGTGCTTCCTCAGCCCCTACCTTTCCCTTCCTACTGAGGGAGAGAGGTGTAGCCTGCGCTGGCTTGGCTCTCGGGCATTGGGCTGGGAAGGCGGCCCAGCAGCCGGGCTTGTCTCACTGCACGGTGACAGGCATGGTGATGGGCTGGATTGGCCCATGCTCTGAGGCAGCAGGTCCCGCAAGGCTTGTTGGTGTTCCTGAATGTGCTGCTTGAGCCAGGTAGTGCCAGTTGAGTAACCTCCACCATTCCTGCCTTTAATTCACCCCAAGGGCATCCAGCACCAGGGAGGTAGCAAGTCCAATGTGCAGAGAAAGCCAGATGGAGACGCAGGGCAATTGAACTTTGCAAGTCTCCTCTCACCTAAAATGCTGCCAAAGTACAGGCAGCTTCCAGTGCCACCAAACTGTTGAGTCTGGGCAAATACACCTTGGGGAAAACCTAGGCAGGCAGGGACTTCTTGGGACTCTGCACACACTCTGGCGCTCTCCTTGCCATACCAGCACCACATTTCCCCACCCCTGTTCACATCTTTCATGCCTGCATCCCCAGCACAGACCAGTACTAAGGTCCTGCTGCCAAGCCCCAGCTCAGGCAAGCACCTGCGGGATGCTGCCCAGGCCAGGGCTCCCAGAGCAGGGTAGCTGGCAGTGGCGCAGAGGCAAATTTGGAGGAAAAAGGCTGGGCTCCTCCCCAGACAAAATAGAGGGTCAGGGAGGTGGGTCATGCATGGAGCAACCATGGGCAGCAGCCATACAGCTCATCTCAGCCCAGTCAGGGTTGATTTGGTGTATTAAACTCCAGATTAACTTGGTGTATTAAACTCTGGATTGACTTGGCGTATTAAACTCCCAACCTGCCTTCTAATGCAATTGAGAAGCTTAAAATTATTTCACATTTGGGAAGGGGCTTGCCACTCTCTGGTGTTGTGTTAGAGGAAAAAGTACCCAAATAAGGTAGCGAAGAGGCTCTGTGCTGCCTGCTCTGCTGCCAGGCCAGCTCCCTAAAGCCTCAGGAGTCCCCAGAGGCAGTGCTGCATTCCTCAGAGCCATTTATACCACAATTCCACCCACTGGCTGAAACCCACCCTTGTCACCTGTCCACCACATGGCCTGACATTCAATACAGTGCTCTGGAGGCTCGGGGAACTCTGCCTCGCTCAGGAGCTGTTTTCTGGGCTTCAGACTTTCCAGGCTGGGTCTGGGTGAATCACACACATGCTAAAACCTGGCAGGGGGTCCAAGGCCAGGAGTCAGCATGGACTTTAGCCAGGGACCAGTTTGCTAATGCTTCTTGCCCCAGGCTGGCTGAAAAGCCTCTGCTGGGGAGAGGGGCTGGGTAATACCCAGGGGTTTTATACAGAACTTGCCAGCTCTGGGTCACCAGCTCAAACCTGGGCAGTTTCAGCCATCACCTACTGTCATGGGCTGCTGGAAAAGAAGTGGTGGGCTTGGTCAGGGTCCTGGTGGGCATGTGCCAACATCCTAGGGAGCCTCTCTGAAGTATCCCAGCAAAGAGCCAAGGGCTGGAGATGGCTCCATCCCCAGGGGTGTCGCATGAGAGAATCAGCTCTGGGGACCACAGAAGTATCCCTGCTCCCTGGACAGGCAGGCTGCAGTCTTTTCCAGCACCCCCAAGCCAGACCCTCTCACTACTTTAAGCTGCCAAGGCATTTTGCAGCAAACCTGCACAATTTGTAACACGCATCTTACTTCATTCACAGTGGGATTCCTGCTTCCTACCTCCAGACCTACTGGGCAGTGATGCCCAGCACCTCTCAGAGAGCTGTTGGCTTTGCTGCATTTCCCCAGCTCTAATCCCAGGGCCATTCCAGGTGGGAGCTGGCTGTGAAGCACCTGCTCCGCTGCTCAGTGACCCGACTCATCTGCTTGACCATTGCCAGCCAGCAACACGGCTGCCGGTCATGCTCCCAGGGCCTCTCACTGTGCCAGCCAGGGCCGCCCGCCTCCCCTGACACTTGAAAGCTCTGGAGTGTTTTCTTTTCATCAACAGGAGCCCTGCTCTCTGCTCTCCCCGGCCAACTGCGCTAATTGGAACAGGCGTGGGGGGCTTTGCCGGAGAAAGTATTTTAATGAGGATGGAGGGTGCCTGTACTGTTATCTGCTTCTTCTCAGAGTCTCTTGGCTTGGGCTCCTCAGTAATTACAGCCTGGATTGCCGGGTAAACTCTCTGGCTTGCCAGCCTTGGACCCCTGCAGAGCACCACGCTCCCGCAGCCTCCTCAGCGGGCTGCCCTTTGCTCCAGCACGCTGTTCAGGTAGAAAGGGGACACAGCTTTGCCTGGCTGTGAGCTCCCGAGGGGCTGAGCAACCTTGTGGTTCCCACTCCAGCAGCTCTGCTGTGGCAAAGGGAGCTCTCTGGAGCAAGGCTGCAACTTCTGCGCAGGGTATTTCTTAGGATTAGCGACCAGCAGAGACACTGCAGATGGATGCTGGACTGTTTGCCCCAGCTGGCTGCTCATTCATTCTTCCCCAGGAGACACCAGGTCAGTTCCAGGCTGAGCTGAAGATGAAGGCACATCTGTCAGGGGTTGTGGCAGGTCAGTCGCTGGGTGGCTGCTGTAGCTTTTGTGCAAGGGGACCAGGGCGACTGCTGGCAGCAGCATGCTCTAAGGCAGACAGCTCTGCTAGATGCAAGCATTTAACTGGCTAGCCAAAACAGAGATAACCCAGCCCAGCAGATGGTCACAAATGGAAGTACCTCCTCACAGCATGGCTCCCTGTGCCAGTATCCCCAGCTGGCCAATGCAACCCAGAAGCAACCACCACCACGTACCATCCCCAAGGCACTGCTCCCAGGACACAGCCTTCCTGTGCAACCCCTATTTCACATGAAGGCCTCTCAGTCCTCCATGTACTCATCTGCACAGCGACCAGCCATGGAAGGCCACGATGACTGTCGTTATTCCAGTGTGGAGCTGAGGCACAGATGGACTAAGTGATCTGCCCATGGCCAAATGGGAACCATAGCAGGGCAGGGATTGACCCCAAGTGTCCCATCTTCCTCCAAACAGCAGTTCATCCTCCTGCAGCACAGACCAGCTCAACCCTAAGTCTGACTCCACCACTGCCCATGCACAAGCGAGCGTGTACCTTCAACATGTGGTGGCAGAGCTGTCACCACCTGCCTGTGTGGGAGCACACACCGTGGGAAGACCAGCTCTTCTCTCAGTGGACAATGGACAGATTGAAACTGAAAGCTTTTTTTTTTCCAAACTACAAAGTGCTCAGGCCAAATTAGCTGACATCAGTTTTCCTCCTGGAAAACAGGGAAATAAACCTGAACTCGACAGTGGGAGAAGCAGAGTAGTTCCTGCGCACAATAAATGGCAGCTCGCCAGTGCGCGAGACAAGAACAATAACCCCACACAGTCGTGTGCTTGTGAACGGCATTGTTTTAGGGAAACCATATCCTGGGCAGGCTCCCAAGTTAACTGGGGCTGACATTGGTGACAACCGTGCTCCATGCCATGCCATCCTGCTGGCGGAGCTGGGTTGTGCTGGCCCAGAGCACGTGCATGGCATGCCTGCAGGCACAGTGGTGCTGGGGGTGGATTGGGGGGTATGTGTGGTCACTGAGCGTGGAGGTGACAGGGACCAAATACCCTACAGTGCCCACATTGGGGAATAATAAAGGCTTATCTCTGCCAGGAATATGGAGTGCTCTCCCCCAGGCACCACAAAATCACTCATTCCTTGGCACCTAGCCACAAGTAGATGCTGGATTATTATGGCTGTGATTTGGGATAATCTAGTCTTCAGGCAGGCAGAATGACTCGGTCCCCTGTGCTGTGAGCCCAGCTCTGCAACCTTACACTGGTCATTTTGCCACTCTATGCTTCAGTTTCCCCAGGTAAAAAGAGCTGGAGAAAGTACAGCCGGCTCCTGTGAGCAGGGCAGAAGTGAGAAGTAGGTGGGGGCACGATGGGTGGCTCGCAGGGGCCAGGGAGGACCAAAGCTGGAGATCCAGTGCAGAACAGGTAATGCCCTCTCCTTCTGCAGCCTGTCCTTTGCAGCAGCTCCTTGCCACCCTGAGCAGGGCAGAGCAGGATCTCCCAAGCAGACCTCCTCCCAGAGGAGAGCTCCTCAAAGAGGGTAGGTGAGGCTAGGTATGTCCCCCCATTCCCCATCTAAAAGCCATTGCCAGCTGCCCCCAGGACCAGGGGGTTACTCAGCTGACTGATCTCTATGTCTTTGCTTTCAACAGCAGGTTTGTAACTGCGTGAGCGAGTGCCTGTAAAGACCTAATTACACGCCTCTTGCTGTAATCCCAGCTGGAGTGGGGATAGCCCAAACTTGGAGGAAGAGGCAGCTCTGAGAGTCCAGGAGCCAAGGTTTACAATAAATCTTCATCCTTGCTGTAAACAGTCCCTGAGAGGGTGTCACAGGAGCACAGCAGAGAGCGAGACAGCCAGAAACCCTCACCGGCAAGAACATCTGCCAGTCCTGCTGGCTCAAGGTCTTGGTTTGGCAAAAAGCATTGTTAGCAGTGAGCCCTGCCAAGGACCCTGGGCTTGGCTCCCGCTCCGTCTGCTTGAGCTCAGCGCTGCTTGGCAGCCCTGTGGCCTGGCATTGCCTCTTACCTAGCCAGCTAAGATGGCTCAGGCCCTAGCACCCTCTCTGTGGCCTCCATGCACAAGCACATTGGTATTTGGAAGAACAACTTGCATCTTTGGGGGTTTCCTGTTTAAATCTCAACCTAAGGAACCAGAGCAAACGATCCCTGTCTTGCATCCTTGTGGAATTTGGTGAGATTAGATTAGGGATGAATTCTTCCCATATTTCTTATAGAGCTGATATCTCTCCCCTGGCTTTCAGATTTACCTCCCTATCCCCAGCTCATAAATCACAAGGGTGTTTGTCTGTCATTTTCAATACCGTTAACTCTGCAGGAGAAATCTATACCTTACAACAACCCATCATGTCAAGTCAGTGACCCATCGGGGCTGCCAGCCCCCCCTCTTCATTTGAAGGCTTTGCGAGGCCCAGCCGGAGGAAAGCTGGGACATGCTCCACTTGGCAAAGAGAAAGCTCCCCGCGGCTTGCACGCGGGTCGCGTGGCCGGCATGCGTACAGGATAGCTGCAATTCTGTGACCAAATCTCCTAGAGCAGCACTTTCCCCTCTTCCCTTGGGCACGAGGCTGCATCAAAAACTGCTGGTTTCCAGCTTAGCAGAAATTTCATGCCAGTGCTCAACAGCCAGATTAATGCAGTGATTCCTTATGAACAACAAATTGCTTAGATAAACACAGCCGTGGCAGCAACCTGAGGCTTGGGGCTTACCAAAACCCAGCTACACCCTGCCTATGAGGTGCCTCCCAATGATTTCCAGTGGACAGGGCATCCCTGGACAGGGCTGCCGCATACTTCCAAGAGCTGTAATTCATGCCAGAGGTGGTCTTATTTCAAGGATAGGAAGAAATAACCGTCTTTGTCTTAATTTCATTTTGTCAAGTGCTTTGTTATTTGTTTCTAGGCATAAATAAACATGGAGTCTTCTCCCTCCCACCCTCATCCCGAGTAGCACAACTCCATTGCACTGAAACATACACCCATCGCTTTCAAGACGCTCGAGGCATGTGAGGCTCCTGACTCCCAGCCACCCGTCCCCAGGCTCTGCAATGCTTCCAAGCAGAAGGATCATTAGTTAAACAACTCCTTTGGAGAACACCCGGCATTTCTCAGGCTCTGTTTCTTTTCTGCCTGCTGTATTGTAAGCCCCGAGGTTTCTGAGAGCTGAGGCATTGCAGAGAGGGAGTTGAAGAAGCACCATTTCCCTGTCCCGACAGATTTCACGCAGCGTGAGTAGGGGACAATTCCCCCCATGGAGTTTCTTTTTTGTCCTCGGACCAAGGCTGTCACAACTGCTCGGAGGGAAATGATTGATTTTTATTTGGGGGGTGGGGAAAATTCAACAAAGCTGTCTTTGAGCAGTGGAAAACTCCCCAGCATGGGCTAGGCATTTAGTGACAATCTGTCCACTATGGGATTTAGGGCTGTTAAACCTTAGCAGCAAAGCAGAGCATCGAAATCAAGGAGCCCCAGAAAAGCAGCTCTGGAGACAGAGAGCTTTACCATAGCAATAAAACTTCCTGGAATCCAAGTTAAGGCATTAATAGATATAACCATAAAAGATTATTACCACAAACTTTTCATTGCGTACTACGGCAAACTG
This sequence comes from Elanus axillaris, assembly GCA_026212715.1. Lineage (NCBI taxonomy): Eukaryota > Metazoa > Chordata > Aves > Accipitriformes > Accipitridae > Elanus > Elanus axillaris. The sequence continues at coordinate 4,818,738 of JANZLQ010000037.1, read as the reverse complement.
AGCAGCAGAATATGCTCTGCTCTCTCTGTAGGAGCTAGGAAAAGACAAGTCACTCCTGAGTTGCTCTGCACCTAGCTATAAAATGCAACGAAGCAGACCATAAAACCAGACAAGTTTACAGCGGGTCAGACCTGGTTCAGCCGCCCGGGCTGAGCTGCTCCCACCGGGAACCCTACCCCAGTCAGCTCTCCCGGGGAGAGAAACAAGGCAGCCTAGTCCAACCTAGGCTGCCAAGTTTATGAACAATTAAAACCATCTCTCTGCTACTCACCGGCCAAGGAGCCTGCGAGATCTCAGCGGCAATGAGCCCACCCTGCTGCCAGCCCAGCAACCTCCAGCTCGTTGCCCCCAGCAAACCCAAAGCACCTGGGAGCTGCAGGCAGCAGGGAGGAGCTGGAGGGGCGGGGGGGGGAATGGCAGCCGGGGGCAGCCCTTCATTCATAAAACCAGCCCAGGCTGCTGGAAAACCTTCTGTCCCGTCGCTGCCTGTGTGCTCAGCCCGGGATCCGCGAGCAGCAATTGCCATCTAGCGGTAAAGAGATTTATTTGGCTGGCGGTTGCGAGCCTTGCATGAAGTCATAGGAAAGTACTCGGCTTTTTCCCCGGAATATTTAATTCCTGCAGCTCAAAGAACACCTAAAAGGGGTGGGATAGTAATGCAGCCCATCGGGCCCATCGCTCCTTTTTTTTTTTTTTTTTTTTTTCTTTTTCCTTGTAAATTGGGAAACTGAAATGCCGCGGGGTGGATGGGGACCAGAGGCGCACAGGCACCAGCCCACTACTGTCTAGCAGGGGGGATTTCGAAAGGGAAGTTCTGGCTCACGACCGCCTCAAGAGTGAAATGTCATGGAAAGGGAAATCTGGGAGGATTTGGGCTCTGACAGCTGCGCACAAGCACAGTGCGGTGGGAGCGGACGCAAGCACTGAAGGACCCAATGTATGTACTATACATTTACAAGAGTTTGGGTTTTTTTTTTTACTCCAGACAAACTCTGGGCTGATGCTGTAGCCTGAACGCCCATTAGTGGCTGGGGAACATGAGGTGCATTCCTGGAGCACATTTGATTTGGTTCCATCTGAAAGGAATCCGGCTGACGCGCTCTCAAGCCTGAGTTCTCCAGGACACAAGCCAAAGTGCAGTAAAAAGTGGGGAAAGTTGGGAGATTGGTTCCAGAAGTGCACCCCTGAGCCAAATTAATGTGCTGGAGCAGGCACACGCCAACAGGACTTTGGAGAAAAGGGACTTTGCTGCCTAACCACCCTACACCCAGAGAGCTGTGCGGCCCCTCTCCTAAACCACAGCAATAGGAAGGACCCAGGAGAACTGCCCAAGATCCCAGCGGGCCCAGGGAGGGTGTTGGGGCCCTGGGGGCACTAACTGGCCTCACCTGGACACCCACCCACTCACTCGCTGCCTGCTGGGCTGGGGTCTCCATTTAAGCCCAGGTCTGGGCCACAAGCCCCCTCCAGAGTTGTACTGCAGGTAGGTCTGTGCTGCATCCAGACTGCTCTCCTGGATGGATTTCAGGCTGAGGTAGGCAGCTCTATCTCCTGGATAGACCTTGGACCAATGGTACAGGCAGCTTTGTCACCACCTTGTTGGTGGGACCTGTCACTACCAGTGCGCTGGTCCTGCTCAGTGGGTGAGGAGGCACTGCCTGCGCGGGGGTGACCCTGCTCTTGCTGCCCCTTCCTTGATGGGAATCCAAACCACCCCAACACAGGCACTCCAGCTTCTCAAACTGAGCCTCTCCTTGCCTCCAGATCAAGCCCCGCATGAGGCAATGTGAAGTCATATGGTATGTAGGCAGAGAGGCATCCTGCAGCACGGGACCTGCTCACCGGGGTTGTCTGCCACAGTGGTGTTTGTAAGGTGGTGGCTGGAGGTGGCTCCAGGGGGTGAGCTTCAAGCTGTTATCCAGCTCTCTGCCCTTTATGGACCAGCCCATCCTTCCATCGTGTGTGGGATGGGGAGTCTGTCCCCTGGGGATCTAACGCTCTCATTCCCCAGCTTCCTTGCAGCACACCCAAGCGCTCTGCAGGGAAGTGAGGTGTGCTATAACAGCTGGATGGGGCTGGCCTCCCCCAGGCTGCAAAAGGGCTGAGGAACATGTGCATGGAGCAGAATCGTGCTCCTGGAGGTGAGACATGCTTGCGGCCGGCCACGCTGCATACAGCTGCGTTGGGTTTTGTGCTGATGATGCACTTCAGCTCCCTGGGGAGGGGCCAGCCCTGTGTGCCCCGGTACAAGAAACAGATGCTGGTTACAGGCAAGCTGCAGATCTCCCCTCCATGACTGGAAATGCTATAGAATCACAGAATGGTTTGGGTTGGAAGGGGCCTTTAAAGGTTGTCGAGTCCAACCTCCCTGCAATGAGCAGGGATGTCTTCAACTAGATCAGGTTGCTCAGACCCCCATCCAACCTGGCCTTGAATGTTCCCAGGGACAGGGCGTCTACCACCTCTCTGGGCAACCTGTGCCAGTGTTTCACCACCTTTATTGTAAAAAATCTCTTCCTTATATCCAGTCTGAATCTACCCTCTTTTAGTTTAAAACTATTACCCCTTGTCCTATCAACAGCTGCTGCCTTTTTCCCCTGCTGGGAATAACCAGCACAATTTATTCTGCTCCCAGTAGAACATGCATCTCCCAAAGGGAGGAGGGAAGCGGGTGCCAGGGAAGGAAGTCAGTGGGGAGCATGCATCAAGGGATGTGCTGCAGCAGCAGGACCCTGAGCACACATGGCGGAGTTTGAGCACTGGGATGTTAGTGTGGAAGGTGTGTGTCCTCTCCGCTGCCCATCACTGCAGGGAAGGTTTTTTTCATGGTGTTAGTTCTCTGGGCCAGCCCTATTTTACCCGTGGTGAGGGGTGCTGCTGCAGGTCAGCCTGGTGCCATCTTGTCCCATTCAACCCCTTCCCCACACACAACCCAGAAGCAGCTTGGCCAAACTGTATCCCCTTCAAAATGTGTTGGCAAAAAAGATCCACTTAAAATTTGGACAAGGGCTTGTGTCTGTGCTTATCTCAGCTAGTCCAGTCATTATGTGACTTATCATAGTGTCATTCACCTTCCTTTGAATCTTCGTGCTACTGGATGGAAGTCCATGAAAGTGCAGTTTCACAACAATTATACTTCTTGACATTTGAAAGCATAATGTCCCCAGTGCAAGGAACAAAGAATAGGATGGTCTTTCTTTTTTGTATATGGATAAATACAGAAATGTATAACCTAAGTTAAAATGGGGGCATGATTTGAGCAACAACCTCCTCTGGACATTGAACTCCTACCCCTCTTGTCTTAAAACATTAAAGGAGTAAAATTGTTCATGATACTCCTCTGGTATCTTCCCATATTTAACTAGAGGGACATACAAATTTTTCTTGCTCTTCTCTTTCATTTCAAACAAAGAGAAGACCTATGGATTTGTTTGAAAGACAGGTAAAAAGTGGCTAATTGCAATGTATTCACTCCTAAAGATTTTACCAGTAGAACTGTAGCCCAGTCATGTTCTGCTTGCTGGTGTCCTGTGCTTTTGGGGGTGTCCTGGCAGAACTGTGCCTGCTGAGGACTTGCCTGAGTGCCAAGTCCAGCTGTACCTGTACAAGTCTGCAATGCCCCTGATGTCCAGCTGTGGCTGCACTTTTGATATTAGGCAAGAAATCCCTGGGGCTGGTTTTTTTTTAGTTCACTTGCAGATGGGCGGTAGAAACCCAATTTGTGGAGCACTAGGTTTTGCCTCTGCTTGAGAAAAACAGGGGGTTTAACGCCACCATTGATGGAGTGGGTGTGCCTGGGCTGTGGAAATGTGATATTTTTCTATGCCAAACTGTGTAAAGCATTTCAGAGAGGGTCCCCAAATGGACCTGCCAGGTCAAGGAGATGTGGCAAGCTCCTCAGTCTTGGCACTACCCCAAGTAAGACGCATTTTGCTCTCTCAGGTCCATGCTGAAGGAGGACAGGTACCTCGTCCTGCGCCCACCCCTTGGCTGGCTTTTTGGGCCATCTTTGCACACTCCAGCCAGAGCTGCACAAGTAAGTGTGCTTGCTCTGCAGAAGGAGCAGTCATGAGCTCTTGCCTTTGTGGACCCCCCCTTGGTACCCCGCTGCAGAGGGAAGCAGCATCACAGTGTATATTCGCTGCAGAGTGTTTGCTGCTGCCGACTTGCTCTGCTCCCTGCAGCCTATTCCCCCTTTGCTCTGGAGGTCCTGGGGGAAGCTGAGCAGGAACCTCACGTTAGCAAAAGACCATCACTTCTGCTCTTGGGAATGCAATCAGGAGAGAGTCACAACTGAGATAAAGCAGCAGTTGTTTTATTCAGCCCACAGTAGAAAAGTCCTGCTTCCACCTTGCAGAAGGACAACTTGCCTCTGTCTTTTCCTGGCTGTGCTGGAGCTGAAAGGGACAACCCCAGCCCCATCCTCCTTCCAGCTGCACCTCTTCTCCCCTTGAAGCAGGTTACTGCTGTGGAGAGAAGCAAATTCACTGGTTTCTCTCTCTCCTTCCCCTTTACAGATGTTTCCCTCATCCCGCCTTGCTCTTTTCTTCTTTGTAGAAAGCACAACTCCAGCTCTTTACACCGATATGTTCCACTTACAAGGTCCTGAATCACAGCTGTTTCAATATTAACATGAATAAATACTGGAAAACAAAGACTGCCTACTTGCTTTACATTGGGAAAGGGGGGGGGGGGGGAAGCAGCTCTTACTCCAGAGACTCTCAGATGCCCGAAGCACCTTTCTGCATACCACCCTTTCTGCCTGATGGAGCTCCGAGATGGACCTTCCCTTGGGCAGGGGTCCAAGTAGAAGTGCCCTGCCTATGCCTCCCACCCTCTAAATGGTGGACTTAACCTCCCCTTTGGTTCCCTCGCAAGCTGGCCAACATGAAGTCCATGGCTCCTGTTGCCTGTTCCTAAGAGCAGCCCTGGGCCAAGCACAGTCTGACACCAGTGCTGTGCCAGGAGCAGTGTCCTTCCTTACCCATAGAGGGCATCCTTTTAAAGCCTTATTCTGCCTTTTCCTCACGGGCTTCCTTGCATGCACACTTCCATTCATACCCACCTTAGTACTGGTTACAGATCGCCCCAGCCCTCCTCCTGTGAATAACATCTCTGTGCCAATCAACTACTCCAATACAGGATTTATTTTGTGATCTTTTCCAATACTCTTCCAAAAAATAAATTGTAATCTTCAGTCATACTCATTGTCACAGGATGGCATGCAAGGCACCATGCTGCGCATAGCAACAGCACTCGCAGAACTCTGAATAATCTCTGAAATACAAACAAAATAATTTTAAGATATAAAGATAGTTACAACACAGCTGTGGCTTTAGGTGGCCATCCTTTAAAAAATATTAAAGACATCAAAACCACTCTACCAGTGACAAATAGGCAGGTTTTTTACATCACCACCTATGCTGCTGTTTTCCTAAGAGAACATGATGTTTTCTGGCTTGGTGCTTCTTTTTAATGCTTCTCACTCTGTTTATCTGTTCCAGTTCATTATTAACCTTGTTCCAGTCACCTCACCCCAACCCCAGTGGAGGGCTCCTCCACGTTCCCTAATCCTGGATATCCCCCAGCTGACGCACAGCATGGGCGGACATCATGCCTATGTGTATATGTACACACCTTACATACACATGCACATGTTCAAGGGAAGACACAGAGGTACCCACCGGGTTACCTTGGGGAACAGGAATTCAGAGGAATTAAGCCAATATCAAATGCAGGAATTACCTTGATTTCCCATCAGCTGGTACTGGGATACTCTCTTCAGTCTGGGCAAGTGGCGTTTTCATGCCACACACAGCACAACCCCTTGAAATCCCACACTTCTGTTAGTCAGTAACACGGCTTTGTTCCAACAGCTTAAGCCACAACAATATTTGTGATTTCCCATAACCATTTACTATGATCCTTAAAATAATGGAAGCCAACAAGTCAAGTATTTCTATGATTAATATAACTAATGGGAGGTAGCTTTATCTCCAGTGAGGGAAAAAGGTTTTCTCTTGATTGGAGACAGATGCACCTTGCAATTAGGGTTTTTTTTATTAACTATTTCCCCCTCTTTTCACTGCAGTCTGTTCCTGCTCCTCTCTTGTTCCTGACTTGAGCCCTGGCAATTGGCCTGCAAGGAAAGTGCTGTGTTGCCTCTCCTTTCCCATATGCACATCACGCTGACTACAAGCGAGTAAGTGAGTGCAAAGCTAAGCCAAGGAACATACATTATTTAGTGAGCTCCATCTGTCCAAAGGAAGCTGCTCCTACATTTATCTGGTTTATTTTCTTTTAATTAATTACGTATCATCAGTCGTTAACAGGTTTTCACTAAGATGGATGTACCCACTTAGCAAATTAATAAAATCAGATAGAAGTTCCTGCAGTTGGTGGTTGTGAAGGTTTCCTCCTATTTCAAATGGGAATGATGCTCTGTGGGTGCTCAATTTTGGCACACACAGGTGCCTGGTACCCCCAGGTGTGGGACAGCCTGTGCAGCAGCTACTGATCTACTCCTAAATTCCCCACTTCTCTCCAGTGCTGCTGAAAATTATGTCCCATCATAGTCATGCTTCTTTCCCTTTTGTGCATGAATAATTTCCAGTCTCGCAAGCACCAGCTTGCTCCTCCAGACCTCACACCACCACAACTGTTCCTTTTTAGGGAGCTCACCCCCAGGAGCCCATCGCCTTCCCACCCTTCCCCTGCAAGCCCGGGACCCCCACAGGGACTGAAGCCCCAGCTTGCCGCCCAGGCTGCAGACCTCTGTAACAGTCAGGGGCTCCTTCTGCACCTTTTTCCAAATTCTTCACCCTCATTTGGAGATCACTAGGAGGAGCGTGAAGGGTTGCTGTGCTTTGAGATTTTGCATTACTCACTCAGGCTCCACTTTACAATAATTCTTCAGTATTTCCACTCTAACAGAACTATCGGGGTCCTGTGGTTCAGCATCATCACCCATGTGCCCATTAAAAGCACCATTATCATCATTACCCGGACCCTCCCAATCTATAGACCCAGCCAAGCTGCTCCTAGCTGCTGCTTGTGCCTTGCAGTCCCCGAGTGTCTTTGTTTTAATGCACAAGCATTAGAGTGACCCTTCCTCCACCTAAACTTCCACATGGTTCTTCTCTAAAGCCAGTTTCTTGAGCAGCTCCTCTCCCCCGGTTTGCACAGAGCCCCTAGACCTGGCATGGAGGGGCTCTCTGGCAGGAGGGGGCTGTTAACAGACCCTTTCTGAACAATATGACTTGCCCTGGGTGCACATGTTCCCTCCTCTCACACCCACGTATTCACCAGCACTGCAATGGTCATCCCCACCTCCACCATCGCTGGGTGCAGCACCAAGGACCAGGGTGCCAGCAAGCAAGTCCCCCCCACTTCTCTGGGGCTGCCTGTGTCACAGACAAGGAAATGCACCTTGGACAGGTCTCCTGCTGCCTTTAGAAGTAGTCAGCTGTTGCAGGTGGCTCTTCACCTGCAAATCCTGCTGTCTTCAGCTTCCACGTCTCCCGTTTTCCCTTCTTTGGAATACCTGAAAGCAATGCCAGGGCATGCTCTCTGCCAGGCGAGCAGGACAGCAGCAGTGGGTGCCAGCCGGCTCAGCTCTGCACCTCCCTCCTGCCCATCGGGCACAGGATCTGCTCCCGCCAACCACCACGATCAGCACTGTTCTCATCTGTACAGGCCACACTCAGCCTTGTCACCCATGGTTCCTGCTGTGCTCACACACACACACTTCCACTGTGCTTCAGCCAAATGACCTCCGTTACATGTCCCTGCCCAGGAGCTGCCTCTGCACCTCCCTGGGCTGTGTGAGCAGCACCTCCTCAAAATGGCTTTTCCTCTGACAAACAGAGTCCCTTGCAGACCGCTACACAGCCCCTGCAACCCTGGACCAGCATGGCTACATCCCCACAAGGGTCCCCAACACCACTGGCACCAGGTCCAGCCCTCCCCATGCTCTGTGGGGAGGAAGGGGAGGGCTCTGCCCTGGCTGGGAAGCCCAGATGACACCCGGTGTTAGTTAGACCACCTTTAGCCATTAAGTTCTTGCTATTAATTGAACCCAGTTTTCCTTGCTAACAGCCAGGATGAATCCCACTCTGGCTCCTGAATTCCTCAAGGCCTTGGAGCTGTCCCCTGCTCCCAGCCCACATCCTGACCCATGAGTAGACGGCACTAGGAACATCTGTCTGTGAGCTGGCAATGAATGTGCTGCAGGACAGTGGCACTGCTGGCAGGGCCACCAAGTGACCCAACCTTTCCCAGCCCCACTGACAGGCCTGCAACTCCGAGGGACCTCACCAGCAGAGAGTAAAACATGATGGGAATCTTCCAAAGCATCACGTTTTTAAAACATACCATTTTAGGCAAGAGACAAGCACTGACAAATTTTCAGTTTTATTAAAAAAATTCTAGCAGCAAAACCTGTAACAATTCAAAAAAAAAAAAAAAAAAAAAAGACCAAACCCCCAAAAGAACATGACACAGAGAGAAAGAGATGGAGATGGAAAGAGACAGGCTTGGAGTTTTCTCCACCATTCACTCAAGTTCCTTATAGCGGGCAAACATGACTCTCCTGACAGCATCACGGTAGGTCTCATTGGACTGCCTCTTGCTGGGCTTACCTTGGGCCCCCAGGCCAGGGGCCTTCTTCCGATTTTCTGCCTGAAAACAGACACAGCTTGTGTTAGTGATTTTTCCTCTTCACTGGCTGCCCATAAAGAAAAAGGTTCCCCCAGGCTGCTTCAGGACAGCTGACTGCTCCTGTGTGGATGCAGGAAAGGAGGAACAGCAAGTGCACTGTGTTCCTCCAAAAGCTCTTCAGGAGAAACTATTGGCCTTTTGCGGGCAACAAAAACACAGCCAGCAAATGCCCGGCAAGAATCAAACCACAGGGATCGGCTGCGGAGACCAACATGAGCATATGGTGGGGTGGGAGTGAGCAGCCAAAACAGGCAGCGCTGGCAGACGAGAGGCAGCCGTGTGTGAGTGAGGATCCAAACCGAGCAAAGGAAAGCACCAGCAAGAGAGCTGGGCTCCGAGAGAGCTGTCTGCAGTTGGCCTGCATTTGCACAAGCTCAGCTGTTCTCTCCTCTAATAGAGTTCCCATGGGCTCTGGTAGCTCACTTTGAATTTCAACCAGTTTTTAACACTCTGAATTATTCAGGAATACCTGCCTAGAGTTAGCCCAAGAGAGCAGGCCCAAGGCTGAAAGTTTCTCTTGCTTTTAAGTCCAACTTATCTGAATCCCAGATATGTCATCAATTAGGCTGAGAGATCAGAGTCCTGTGGGACTGAAGTGGGCATATGGCTTTGCCCAGCATGACTTGGAAGTGAAAAGAAGGCACACCTCTAAGGCTCTTTTGGGAGGCCTTTATAGGAATTTTATGAGGGCTGTGCTTTGCAGTCAGCTCCCCCCATCCAGTCCACAGAGCCCTGATTGGAGGTCAGACCTCCCAGAGCGCATCACTGGAGCTGGCTCTTCGACAAAGCCAGTTTTATGGTCACAGGAAACTCTCCATGAGGACGAAGCAACAGCTGGGGCCAGTTCCTGCTGTCTGCACTGAAGAGGGAATCTTGCCTTGTATGTGTGGGCTCAAGCAAACACGTCACAAAACCTCAAATATTTGCCTTTAATGATTTACTCGACTGCAAGCTGAATGTCGCAACATGAGCTACACTGCAAGTTGCCTGCCCCTTGGTGAAACACTGACATCGCAACAGCGAGGCAGCCAGGCAACAAACCTGCTGCCACAAGTGACAGCAGCTGCAAGGGCATGGTACCGCTCATGTGCCCCTGGGCAAAGGGAGAGCAGTCCCCACCCCAGGCTGCTTGTCAGATAAGCCCTCTGCAGCAAATTAAGGTCCACTGAGAGACGAGCCTGTCCCAGAAGGCAGGATCTCCCCAACCCTGCCTATCCTTAAAGCCCTTTGCTGATGAGGACTGTACTCCTCATCAGACAACGTACCCTGGTATTCCCTTCTGAGTCCAGAATGGCAGCAAGAGCCTCAAGTGCTAAGCAGAGTAAACAAATAGTACCATGTGCCCTGTGGCTTTGGCTACACTCAAACCTCCCCAGCTCACGTGGCTGCAGAGCACTGAGCTGGTGACCTGCTCAAACCCCAGCCTGGCTTTGGGCAGGTATTAATCAGATGCTCACACCCTCCCTGCTCACTGTTACTCTATTCTCAACCCCTCCAGATCCATATAAATTCTAACCTTTTTCCACTGCCAACATGCTTGCAGCCCCTCCCAGCCTGCAAAGTTAATTAGTGCACACACATATTCCATCAAGTGGGCACCGAGACTTGCAGCCTGACTCTTGTTCTGGCTGGGAAATCCCTCCAGCTGTCTTGGGAGACATTAGCGGCTGGAGAACAGTGATGTGTTTTGAAAGGATGGGAAGACTCACCTCCATTGGTGATGTTGTGCCCTGCTGGTTGTGGCCAAAGCCCTTCTTCCACCCCGTGGACTGCAACATTCGGTTCCCTTTGTTGTTACTATCAATCCTTGTGTCATAATCGCTGCAAAAGATGCGGAATCAGTTGTCCAGTTTTGCAATGCTTCAAACACATGCCAGAGATTTTTAGCTCTTCTAATAGCATCTTCCTTGACATTCCAACCTCTCCTGAAGGATACCCAAGTTGCTTGCAAGAAGAACACTATCCAAGGAAAACACACAGTGGATTCTGTGTGCAGGGCTCAGACACCTTTGACCACCTAACTCCTTGTGTCACCTCAGGGGAAAATACACCAGGGTACAGGAAATGAGCTCAGACTCCAAAATATTTATGGTACGACCAAGCACTTCTTAATCTGAATTTTAGCAATAGCTAGAAAGTGAGGTCTAATCCCTGCTGCTCTGTTAGATCTTTCTTTTCTCCCAGTGCTGTGGTCATTGAGCTCAATAGGTGCAGTGTTGATTTGGACACCCTTTCTCCCACCTGGTCATTACTTATCCAAGACCATTAACCAAACTCCATAGTTTTGCAAACCACTCAGCACAAAAATAGCTTTCTTCAGGCAAGTTCTACTTTCTGGCTGCTGCTGCTGCTGCACACAAACTGCTTTAGTTTATCCACAGCTATTCCAGGAAAATAGAAGAAAGAGAAGATGTGGATTTTTAAACTGCAGGATGTGGAGGAAAGGTGTCTTTCTGAGGTGCTGTACCAGAAGAGAACAGGCACATAACCAGTTTTGTCTTCAACGCATGCCTAGCGGTTCCTCAGCCCACTGGAACATGTGAGCTTGCAGCAGGCAGGCTTTCTGAGAGCTCCACACTGCACGCACTTTCTTCCCCCACCTACTCTGAATGAGACGGAAACAGCTCCTAGTGTTCCTCTGAGTCAGTGGAACAGATGAAACACAGCTTTGCTCTTTCTTTCAATGGCTAGATGCCAGGACAGGACAGCAAGTGCCTTAAGGATGAGGTGGATGGGAACAGGCTGCATTCTGCTCCCTGAGCCTGGCTAGGCACACTCTTATCACCCCATCTCACCCAGGCAGCTTGGTCTCTGCTTTACCCTAAATCCTCATTTCCACCCCCGCACTACATACCCCTGGCCCTCTCCTGCCCTCTCTGAGAAGTCCTACAGCACAACAGGCTCACACTTTGGGGAACTCTACCCACAAGAATCACAGCCCTTCTGGCTGTTACTCTTGCAGATCCACCCCACTGGCTGATTCCTGGCCTTGGTGTGCCAGCAGCACACATGCAATCCCGGCATCAGCAGCCCCAAAGAGATCTAACCAAGAGCAGCCATTACCCCTCTGAGTCCCGGTCGTATCTGAGTCGTTTCCTCTCTGGTGAATCCATCTGCTGGAATTTCTCTCTTCGGTCGTTTCCTTTGTCTTTGTATCTCCCCTTCATAACAGAAAGAACAAAGTAAGCATGGGAGCTACAAAGTATTCAACACCCCAGAGGAGACTGCTCTGCAGCCAGGTCTCATCTCATCCTCAGCTGGCTGCAAATCTGTGCTGAGGACTCACAAACCCTGGATGTTTTTAGAACCTACAATACACTTATGCTGTCCTGATGGCATCTGCTAGGTTGACCCAGACTTGTGGTTGCAGCCTTCCAGCTACAGCACTGGGAGCAGCTTTGCTACCTTCTGAACAACAGACAGTTAAAACTCTTCCATTCCTGGCCAGGCAACAATTTTAGATGGAAATCTGGGTCCTACTTAGCCCAAAGCCCAACACTGGCTTGCAGGGCAACAGAACCTTCTTCTGGGAGGAGATAGACCTGCCCTTAGAAGCCACAGCACTATCTACAGGTCCAAATGCAGAATGTGCCTACAGTTCAGTCTAAGACTTTCTGGGAGGCATTTAATGCCCAGGCTGCAGATACAGGTGCATAAGTGGAAGGTCTGCCTGGGACCAACATCCCTCTAATGCAGGACCACTAACAGAAGTCTGCCCACCACCACAGACCCACCTCACGCTCCCTCTTCTCCAAATATGCCAGTTCCTGCTCAGATCGTTTGATCTTCATATGTATCTCCAGGTTTTGCTGGAAGGAGGAAAGCAGAAGCCAGTGTCAGCAAACGATACCAGCTGTCAGAGTCATTTGCTCCACCCTTAAAGAGTACAGGTAATAAAGCAGCATGTTCTTGCACCTGGACTACACCAGCTGGAACAGCTTCTTTTCCAGCCCAGATTACCTGCTCCCCTACAGAAGGCAGGACACCTTCTTCTCCATAGTAAGGAAGGCAACCAGTCCTATTTTGACCTGTGTGCAGTTTGGCCCTCCTAGAAGCAAGAGCTCAAAGCCAACGCAGAACATGGGGAGACATGCTAAGTTCTTACTGCTATCACACTCATGTGCACCAGCACCCCACTCTCCCCAAGCCTTAGCTATCTTGCTACAGCTTAAAAAGTCACACCTTGATGTTATAGCACTCCCATGGCAAAAACAAGAAGCTCACACAATGCTTTGAACAGAGCTTTGATGGGAACTTTGATGGGCCTGCTACTGTGTCAAATTCAGCACAGCTCTTCCCAACCATCACATTTTTCTCTGCAGATCACAAAGCTGTTGAGCCAAAGGCAGCTTGCAGCACACGCACAACCCCTCAGCCACCAGCTCCCCCATACCTTGTGCAGGTTGGAAAGCTGCTGATGCTTGATGAGCACTTCCTTGTTGGGAAACTGCCTCCTGCACAGCAAGCAGGCCAGCTTGTTCCAGTCAGTCAGCTTGTCGTCGCTGGCCTTGGCCTTCCTTCGCTGCTCCTCACGTTGTGCTGGTGGGTGGGGAGGTGGCAGCCACTGCACCTGTGACTGCTCCTCCTCTTCCTCCTCCTCTTCATTGTCACTGTCTCCTCCATACTCTCCCAGAAGTCCTATCAGAGGGTTCACCACCTTGGGCTGAGGGAAGAGGCAGAAAAGCGTGACAATTTGTAGCATCAAGCCTGCCCTGCCACATAGGGCTTTGCTTCCCCAGCCAGCCTCCCCACCACTTCTGTCTCCATTCCAGCCCGAGAGCCAGAGAGCAGCATACCACCAGCATGAGCAGGGAATGGAAAGAAGCTGGCTGGACACCACAGGGTAGACACCCTTCTGTTCTCTAGACAGGCTGTGCTTTGGTGCCAGGCTTTCCCAATCTGCCACATGCCTAAGCACAAGAAGCTGATTGAAGCAGTGGCTATTTGGCAGGGAGCTGTTGTCAGCCACTTCTAGCAATGGAGATCAGTGAAGTTTGGCCTTCCTTAGTCTGCAGGCAGCTGGAACAGTTTTCTACCTGAGGAGACCCTGCTTAAATGCAGGTATTAAATTTCCCCATAGTAGAAGCCCACAATCTCAGAGTTATAAAACAAACTGCCTTCACCATTCCATCTCCAATGCTGCCTCCTCTGGCATGAGAAGCTGGCACCTCTGTCACTCAAGGTCACAGCCAGGCTTTGGTGAGCCTCTCTAGTCCTGTACCCAGGCTCAAACAAGGCAAAACCCAATCCTATGGAGCCACTTACCGGGGCTGCACTCTCGTCCTTTTTCACAGAGGGAGGTAATGGTTTTTTAAAGACGTCTTCTGCAGAAAACTTCTCCTCTCCAGTCTCATTCTGAAACAGTCAAGATCAGGTGTTAAGACCGCCATAGCATGGACTCAGTGCACACAATAGCTAAGCACCCATTTAAACAGGCCTCCAAGGAAACCAGGCAGTTGGCAGAAATGAAGTGGTAGTTTTGGTAGCAGACATGCCCATTCTGGGGAATCCACCTCTCCTGCAGCTATGCCCGTGGTTTCAGGGACAGCTGCAGCAGCTCACCATGCTGGTGAGCCTGTCCCACTCTCAGTCTCTGCTGGACTGTCATGCTGACAGTGCCTCCAGCCATGCCTAAAGACCAGTGAGGAAGCTGGGGCAGGGCCAAGTCACATTTAGACACTTCTGTGCACAGAGGACACAGAGACCAGGTGCAAAGCCACCCCCACAGCCAGCCAGCATTGGAGCAGAGAAACCCACCACTCCAGGAATAGTTACAGTCCTGCTGGGCCATGAGAGACAAGACAAAGCACAAGTACTATAGGTGAGGAGGGGAAAGGACACCACCAGTTTTCTCTGCTGTGTCTGCTGCACAACATATGGCCAGGCTCAACCAGCATGGTGGTGTTTTCAGGATCTTCCTTATATTGGACAGAGAACACACCAGAGACTGCAGTCACCCAGCATTGAAACAGGATGAGCCTGTGATGCTCATTTGTGCACTCAGCAGCACAAAGAGTGTGCTGGGGTGAAGCTTTAGGTCTACATGCTTTACAGTAGCAGTTCATTAGCTACTCATACTTGACTGGGGAAGACAAGTGCTATACAACATATTACCAGGCCTGCACTCTCATCCTTTTTCACAGAGGGAGGCAATGGCTTTTTGAAGACTTCTTCTGCAAAGAACCTCTCCTCTCCAGGCTCATTCTGAAAAAAACCAAGATTGGGCATTAGGCTATCAGCAGCACAGGGGTCCAAGAGTGCACACAGCAGCCAGGAAGCCACTTCTGAGCATCCAGAGAAACCAGGCAGCTGGGAAAAATGACAGAAGGATTTCTACTGGAGATGCTTTCACCCTCCATTCAGACAACACTGTGTTTCTCCTAGGTCAGTGCCCTTGAAAGCAGGCGTCCTCCATACCAGATGAGACTACTTGGCTGGCTTGGTTCCAACCTCAGGGACAATTACACTCTTTGGGTCCCAACTGCCCAGGACTGGTCATGCCACGGAGTGTATCCAGACCAACAGGCAAGGTGGAAAACAAAGTTTCTGCATTTGTGGCTAAATCACTTCTACCAACTCTCCTGGCATTCCTCAGGCCCAGTCAGTGTCACAACACTGTTGTGGAAGATCCTGCTCCAAGCACCCATGCTCAAACATCACTTTGGGCACTTACTCCCAACCAGCAGCTCCCTAAACTGGGGAGACAGCGCTTGCTCACTAGGAGCAGCACTGAAGGGCACTGCCCGGGACTGGGGCTGGACTCTGGGACGGATTGTACAGGATGACTGTCACAGACTCCTATCTGCATTCTATCTCAGTTCACCTTTGCAGCCCATCTGCACCGCCTGCCTCATCTTCCTGCCTGTCTGTGATGTTTGGAGGGGGCTGGAACTGCGGTTAGGGAAGAGCTGAGTCTCCATCATTATCCGAGTTGGTATGTTTAAACATCTCTGCTACTATTCTGTTGGCTCTGTTACAATACTGGGTACTTTCAGCAGCGTGTGTGAAATGTGTGTCTCAGTTACCTGGATGTTTCTGAATCCTTTACCATAAGGAAGGGATGAGAAGCCCTGACTTAATGTCACAAGAGAAAAATTTCAGGAATGTACCCACACCTGGCCAGACAACAACCATATTCCTGGTCTGCTGGTGACCCCATGTATTTAATCGTTTTCTCTCACTGTCCCTCCCTTTTTGAATCCTCTATAAATTACTCTCTATTTTCTAACCTCTCTTACCTCAACCTCATAGCCTCAGGCCTCTGATCATCCTGGTGCCTAGAGGGATTTACCTTAGCAGAAGTATTTTTCCCTTTCTCCTTTTTGTCCCTATTGTCCCTGCTGTGTGGCTCCTTCCTTTCATTTGTCCGTTCTTGGCTTCCATGCCGCCGCCTTCTGCTCTCTGTAGGTGATGAGCAGGCTTCTCGGTCTATTGTGACTTCTCTCTGAAAGAGGCATTTGGAACAGACTTAGCCAAACCCCTGCAAACTCCTTATTGGGCTTATTGTCCTTATTGGGCTCGGGAGACCAGCACACTAAGAAGGGACTGCAGAGGCTCAGATAGCTGAGGGCAAAGGAACTTTGCTGGGGCAGAAGACAGTCTACCACAGTCAGGTCATCAGAACACTACCCTGCTCACCCCAAACACGGACATCTCCAGTATCATGAAAACAAGATGACAGTCCCAGAGAACCTCTGCTGATGGCTCTTTTTCAGCATCCTTGTAACTACTGCTGGCTGGGGTCAGGGAGCAAAGAGACCACAGATGAAAACAGAGCTCTGCTATTCACCTTTGAATACAGAGACTCACATAGCACATGTTTTCAGTAAAATCTAGCATGAATGCTCTGCCCACAAGTCTACTCAACAAAGAGACCAAAAACCCTCTGAAGGCAGGGCTTCAGAGGCCAAAGAGGCAGCTACAGTAACTGGTTCAACAAGTAGCTAATGGATTCCTAGGTTCTCATTAAGGTGATACTTTGGAACATGTATTCCTTTTATACAGGGCAGAGGACTGAGTGAGAGAAACACTCTCAGCCTCTCTACTTGTCCTATGCGCTTGCCTGTCTTCAGGATCCAGCTGCAAAATCCTTCCAGAGAAGGGCAGTTTGTAAGAACATACTGTGTGTAAGGTCCCAAGCACTCACCTGAGTCCTGGGGTCATAGTATGTCCCAGCTATGGGATCGTAGTAATTCCCAGTTTCAGGATCATAAATGTATGTGGACACATCTGATGGAGCTGAACAGAGAGACAAGAGTTAACACCGCAATCTTCCAAAGGCAGAATTTGCCTTTTACAAAGACAAAAGCATGAGCAAATATCACACTGCTGAAAGGATCAAGAGTGGGAAAGAAGAATTCTTCTCTCCTGGCAAAAGAGGTATGAGCATCTTCACATCACTCGACCTACATCTACTTTTCTTTAAGGAGTAAGAAGTGAGATAGGTCTTCACAATTCTTCTGTTTTAGGACTCTAGTAAAACTTCCACATCAAAACACACACACTTACAGGGGCTGTGCTGAGATCACCAGACCACAACACTTGACTGGACAAAGATATGTAATTCAGTAATTTCCATAAGAATGAGTACTAGGCTCTGTGTCCACCCACCCCTGTGAACAAGGCAGATCTGTGCTCTTTCAAACAGTCTCCTGTTTAAAGTGATGACACTCCCTATATCCTTTCTGCCCCATGGGGGCAGGAAAGCTCCCAGCAAGGAAGGGAAGCAAACTGTTTCTAGAGGAAAAGACAAAGGCCTTAAGGGTAGGCCCATAATGTGATGAATACTTCTCATCTCCAAAGTGTTATTAGACGGAGCTCAGCAATACTACATACAAGTCCGTAAAACAATCAGGAGTGTTCTTCCAGCTACTGGCACTGCTGCATGAAGTGTATTTTCTTCCATCTCATCTAGTGATTGCCAGGCTGATTTTATCCCATCAGTTTACCACAACAAGGAAAAGCACGCAGCAGGTTTCCTTTATCTGCATGTAGTTTTGCATGGTAAGAGTAGAAAGAAACACATCATAAGATAGGAAAATGTGACTAAACAAAGTTGGCAAAGGAATTCAGAAGTGGGTGTAGCAAACAAACCTACTCTTAGCCCTTAAAAATATTTTTGGGCTGATTTCTACATGTCAGTGCCCTTTTAAGGAAGAAAAGTCTCCACAGTAGGAGTGAGGCAGAGCTTAACTTACACTGTGCTCTGGTGCGTCTCTGTGATTCGCTGCCCCTCCTGTCTCTCATGCCCCTTCTGCCCTGGAGTAAGTGAACAACACAAACACATCAGAGACTCTTTGACAAACATCATATTGCTTATCCTCCCTCTCACAGGCCCAAAGTTCAGGAAAACAACTCACTTAGTTACCCTGAACAGAGCACAAGCAGACATAGCTTTTCATCTACAGAGCAATGGACAGTGCTGCAAAGCACAAGACCTCTGTAGCTTCCACGAATCTTTAAATGAGGTGCTCACGGCAATCTGTATTGAAGCTTCCAGCTCATTCAGTACGGGAGGAGCCCTGTAGTCTAGTAACCAGCACTAGAGAAGAGACATTCACTCTGTAAAAGCATGGTATAGAGTAATCCAGCCAAGAACTCCCTCTATCAGCATCTGCACTCTGACTTGCACTTCTATGCACATTCTAAACTCAGTATTAGGGGTAGAGTAGCAGTGAAGAGCACAGTTGAGCATTATCATCCCATCTTCAAACATGTTGAACTTTCTGCAGCCCAAAGGGAAAAAGACTAAAAAAGTCAGGCCTATAACCCACAGTGTTCCCTCCCTTTCCAGTGACCTGCAGGAAAGCTGTGCAGACCTACCGGGCCATAGTAGGAATTGTCACCGTGCTCCCCATAGTCATTCCTGTTGAAATAAAGGTTGCAGGTTAATGTCAATCTGGCTTCACATTAACCTCAGCATACTCAAAATGATCATCAGGACCAATAAAGGCAGAAAGACAATCTTCGCTGGCCACATGTTGGATTGTGCCCATCCCAGGAGACAGAGAGACTTTGCAGATCACTGTCTCCACAAGTTATGACCACACTCTCTGCTGTATCCACAAAGTTGCATATCTCCAACTGCTTTTTAAAAACCTGAACCCATTAATTCCCCCACTATGGGATTTGATGGCTGGACAACAACAAGAGGCCATGTAATATGATGATTAATCCCACACTGCTCAATCACTGAAGCTTCTTCTAGCTCTGATGCCTTCACCTCTCCAATACATTTTTAAGTTGTAGGAACATCTGTGCTAATTCACGTGTCAACCTTTTAAGCACCTGGTCTCACAACACAGCTCTAGCCTTGCAGCACATCATACAAAGGACAAGCCTGCTGCCTCTCTGTCTATACCTTCTCCTCCCTGTAGCAAGATTTACTTCCACTGTACGTCCATCAATGCAGATAGGGGGATCCAGGTTCTGCAGTATCTTTAGCAACCTCAGTGCCTCCTATAAAGGGAAAGGGAAAGGACAATTTCACATCCACAAGAAGCAAACATAAGCCCGTTTCCCAAATCCAGTCCACCTGAAAGACAGGGTTTATGCTTATGTGATGACCACAGTAGGACAGGAAACACAACACTTTTGTCTAAATATTAGTGAAAGATACTTAGAATGCGACAAAAAGGATAAATGCAGTTAGGTTCTCTGCTTGTCCTAGGACTGTTTTCAGCAGCCAGCTAGGGATTATATTCTCCTAGGGCTGCTGTTGCCTCAAAGAGTTTTGGGGAACATCCTCTGGACCAATACCAAAGCACAGCTAGGAAGTCTGGGAGTCACCCAGAACCAGAGAATGTGAACCTTCCAACATGGGACTATCTCTTAATTAAGATTTTTGCCTTCTTCAGACAGAAACCATTGAATTCAAGTTCCCTGCAAACAAAATATCTGTGCAAGAGGTGCTCAAGTTTAGGAGGGTCTACACAGAAATGTGTTGGGCAAGAAACTCACTCAGCATCACAGCCTGTGACAAAAGACAATCTTGGCACCTAAAGCCAGAGAGCAACAGCTGTATCAGATATTCCCTGTACCTAGCCAGACAAGCAGAAGAGAGGACTCAGTCCAGGATAGGTGCTTCACAAGTA
This sequence comes from Elanus axillaris, assembly GCA_026212715.1. Lineage (NCBI taxonomy): Eukaryota > Metazoa > Chordata > Aves > Accipitriformes > Accipitridae > Elanus > Elanus axillaris. Next base: position 4,798,927 of record JANZLQ010000037.1, on the reverse strand, counting down.
CAGCTATTTCTTGTATTTCTGTGATTTCTCTACTTCTACAGACTATACATGCCAACAAGGGGAGCATGTGAAAGCAGGAAACTACTTACAGCATGTGAATCCAGTTCAATGAAGCCATAGGTCTGCCCCATCCTTCCAGCCTTGTTCTTCATGATGCGCACGCTGGATGTAGACAGACGCACATATGGGGCCAGGAGCCCCACAATCACTTCTGGTGGGGTGAATCGAGTAATACGCTTCAGCATGATTGCTGTAAAGTACAATGAGGGAGATGGCCAGGAAAGAAAAAGTAGTAAAAAAAAGATAATTCAGATGTAAGTTTATTGTGACAGCACAGGTAAAACTAAACCCACTCAAAGCAACAGCATGGCTTCTTGCATTTGAGTCTGGAAGCCATCGCTTTTTTTCCTCTCCCCTTTGCAAGACGCTCAGAGTACTGCCTCCAATTGTTAACTTTTCCTTCCCAAAAAAAACAGATCAGAAAGTAGACCCCTCCTCAGAGCAGCTCAGCCCAGGATAACTTCTGGCCAAAGAGACTTCTGCTGCTGTGCTAAGTTAACTGCACCATCCAGAAGCCAGCTTGCCCTGAATTAATTTTCCTAAAGGCAATTTGCCAGCACCTTTGGAGCTGGACAGCCCACCATCACTTGATGCCATGGATTTGCACAACACAGAAACAGCCTCCAGAGGTTTTAGTGAACGTTGCCCTTTCTGCAGATGGCCTCATGGAGTGCAAGCAAGCGGAATCGAATACTGGGCCCTGTGCCACTCACTTCTGCTTCCTCCACCATCCTGTGGTGTGGCTTCCTCTCCTTCTCTCTGAGAAGGCAGCTCCTGGTGCCGGTCCATATCCCTTCTCTTCTCCTGTGAGGGCCGCCGCTCTCTCCCTTCATCTCTCTTCCTTGGCTCCTGTTCTTGAGGCTGACACTCTTGCTGAGGAGCAGGAACCAATGGCTGGAGAGGCTGCTTTGGAGATCCTGGTTGTCCTGATAACTCTTGCTCAGGTTTTTCAAGCTTTGTCTCTGCTGTTAGAGAGGAGAAATGGACTGGTTTCACATAAAGTGTTTCAGCATGTATTTTTCTCCTCCTATTTTCTGGCCACTGCAGCAGCACTGCTTATAAAAGGCTAACCTGTTCTGCCCTTTGCATATCCTGTGTCTTAACACTCTGCAGACACAAGGTGTGTAAGGACAAGCTAGATACTGCTCATCCTTCCATTGCCTTGTTTCATGTAGGGCTTGCCAGTCCTGGAGGACACCTGACCTCTCCTGTCAGAGACAAGATGCTTTTTGGCCTCCTTTTATGACTGGCTCTTGCCTGGTGAAACATGAATCAGGGATGGGTTTGGATATGTTCCTCCCATGTCCAGGACAGCCTACGTGGCAGTGATATCCTTACTATGCCTGATGTATTCTTGAACACCCATAGCTAAGCAGTATCAACTAGTAACTGTCACCCTACCTCTATGCTAGAGGAAAACTGGGTGCAGACCCCTATGATCGCTAAGTGAAATGAATCATAATACAATCACTGACCTTGATCAGGTGGCTACTTACCAAAGATGAGGCAGGTATTTGTGGAAACACCCTGCCCCCCAGCCTAGTTATGCAATGCAGAAAAGACAAATCCCATCAAGTTTCTGTGCTTGAAGGCCTCTGAAGCATCTGGCTTTACTTCAAAAGAGATCCCTACCTGAGCTTCTAAAGCTGTTGGAAAGGGAAGCCAAAGCTATGGGGCTGCAAAGTCAGACATCACCAGCCCTGCACCTGCTGCTAAAGCCTCTTCCCACAAAGAGAAAGAAATGAGAGTGCAAGATTGGGCACAGTGAAGCTTCACTCTTTAATGTCCCCCAGAGCACCTCCCCACTCTCCCTCTGTATGGGCAGCAGGCAGCAAGGCAGAACATACTACAATTTTGCACATAAATGTAGGGAAAGCTGCACATTGATTTGCCTGGCTGTCAGCACAGCTCATGTTGGACAGGCCCATACTAACCTGTCTGCAGTTTGCAGCATGCAGAGTTTTGGCTACACTTCATGAGCAAAATTTGCATAGGAAACCAATCTGCATGTGCAGCTTCGAAAACTGTCCATGCAAATCACACAGACATGAGCCCAACCCCAGAGGTGGGGAGAGCAATTCTCTTACTGAATTCTTGTTCAGTTGATGCATCCTCTCCCTCAGAACCACCTCTGGACTCTGGGCCTGCTCTGCTTCCTGTAAGAGAGGCATATTAAAGTCCATTTCAAGACCATCAGTCACAAAGCATGCAAGAACTCACGCAAAGCTGCAGTAATGAATGTCTATGTCTGAGTTGTTTTGTTTCACTCGGCAATTAAAGGACAGTCATACAGAGGTTACCTTATTACACATTTTCACAATCAACAAAAGCAGATCAGTAAGAAGCATGCACCACAATCTGTCTTCAAAGCATCTTAAAGGCTCTGTTTAATTTGCTCCTCAGCAGTTTTATTACAACCCACAGTTGTATTAGGCCAGCTACAAGAATTTTGCCTTCATAATGCTGATGGAGGAGCCACAGTGCAACGAAAATACAACCACAGGGACAATGCTTCAATAAATTAAAAGTTCTGCGTCAGTAGTTATTTTAATGCCCTTCTGCCTGGGGTATGCAGGTAAGAAATGCAAACCATCAGAAGCTGCTCAAAGATACAGTCAAAGCTTACAGAGTGCCTGGAATACCCGCTCATCCCAAAGAAATCAGTTCCTCAAGGGAGCGTGTTTTGGCTCTCATGCCCTCCCACCCCAAAAAGCAGAGGTGCTGGTGGGGTGAGAAGAAGCTCCTGGAGGAGCAGAACTCCTTTCCATGCACTTCTTACAGTCAGCAAGGTGAGTTCAGCAATGAAAATCCTGGATTCACCTCTAATCTGAGAGCCTCAAAAGAATAACACTAAAAATATGCAGCTGCATCTCCTAAGGAAGGTGGGTTGAGGGGAAGCCATCTCACCTATGGCCAGCAGTGCTAGCTCACAGTCCTAGAGGACATACAACCTGTAACTCTGTGGATGAAGGACAATGCCAGAACGATAGGAAGGAAAGGCTTTGTGCAGTAAGACACCTCTCCACCAAGCCTCACAAGAACAGAGAGCCAGGTAGCAACATATCTGCATGTAACATCTTTAGTGTGGACAGGGGAAAGAGTCTAAATAAAGCAAAACTAATAAACCTCCTAACACAGTGCTCAGCTAGCCCACTAAAAGGGATGCCACAGGGAAGCCAGAAGACAAACTTACTTGTCAGAGCAGATGAAATTTTTAACCGACCAAGCACAAGGGAACAGATATACTCACCATCTCTTGGGAGCTTGCAATAGGAGCAGGAAGATCTGTAGCCCACAGTACACACCTTACACTGCAACAGAAGATGGACAGCATGAGGAAGTCATGTTTAGAAGGCAGTGGGTACAACCTACTCCAGAAGGCCAGACTCTGCAGTGCTTTCAGAAAGTAAGTAACAGCCATGGAAAAGTTACAGTGAGAGCTTAAAAGACAGGATGGGTAATGGCCACAGGAGCCTTGGCTGGAATAGAAGGGAAATGTTCACATGGCTCACAACTGGGATTGCCTTGGGAACAGGACTTTCACACAACTTTTGAGCACAGATTTGTTCACACCATGGAGGTACTTCACTAGTCCTCTCAAGTGTTGCTGGACCAAAAAGCTCCATGCTAGGCACCATACTGCTAGCCACCATGTTGTTTCAAAGGATCCAAAGTTACCTTTGTGTTCTCTAATCTCAACTCACTCCTAAAGCAGTGACAAAGTCCTTATCTGAGCTAAACTGTAGATACTGATGTAATTTGCTGCACAGGGAAAATCAGTGAAGAGGTGTCTGCTAACCAAGAGGTAGAGCTGTACAGGCTCAGATGGTTATCCCATCCAGAACCACCATGGAAAGAGCCATGTGCTCCATTTTCACAGCTCCCTTCGAACATAGCATTCCTAACTTGCTCTTCAAACTCTTTGTAAACACATTGCTCTGCTTTCATGCAATTTTCTTTTCTCTAACTAAAGCCCTGCAAACACCCTGAGGCACAAGGAAACTTTTTCACGGCCATGCTTGTGCACAGAAATGGTAGGGACATACACTCCAGCTACTTCTCATTGCGCTGAACTGTTGTGAAACCACTGTCTGAAACTTCTGTCTCTACTTGATCTCTGGAGCACTGTAAGCACAGACAAGGCACCAAGCAACAGCTCTGCTCGCAGCTGGAATGCATCCAATTAGCTTGGATGAATCTCTGTAGCCCAGTGTGATCCAACAGTCAAGGTGGGAGTCTAACTAGAACTGATCCCTTCCTGCCCTGCTGCAACCTCTTGGTCTGCAGTCAGTGGGAATGCAGGCAACAACCCTGCCCTTTGCTCTAGCACTCCTCCCTGCCTCCTACAGCCAAAAGCGCCCATTCTGGGAGAACAGCTGGAACGCATGGGAACAAAGCTGACCCTTGGGCGATTGTGCCTTCCCAGAAATAGGACAGTTCCAGTCTGTACTAACTGCTGCCTGGGCTTGGACTCATTTCCATGCTTCCTTCCCCGTTGCACTTACTACACTCAAATCTAGATCACAGGTTCCTGCATGAGATAGAGGGGTGGCTTGCACTTTTACACTGGTGAAAGCTCTGGTTACCTGGGCAGTGAAGACACTTGGAGTTACACACATGAACCAGAATGAAAGCCTGTTCCATTCCAGCTGACAGAATCAGTGTCTCATGCTAGTTTTTAAGGAGAAAGGATCCATACTATTTTCCCCACTTGTTAAAAGGGAATCACTGCATAGGAATGAAACACTGGCTACCTGTACCAATGCAACATGCACTCATAGGTGGTATGAAAAATGAGGTAGGCAAAATCCCAGAAGTTATGAAGAGGCAAGAGCTTCAGGGCAGGTATTACTCTTAAGGATATTCAGACATTGAACAAATATTTAACATTCCTCTCTGCTGCCACTGCCATGACAGCCAGCAGGGGAAGCACAACACAGCTCTCTGATTGCATACTTACACGTTTGCAACGCCAAAACTCTGGGCATGGAGTGTACTCAAGGGTCACTTCTTTGCCACCAATCGAAAGAGTTCCCTGTTGAGACAAGGGGGTAAATGACGAACATGCCCAGCACACACAGATTACTCAAAGGGGTTAAAGCTCTGGTTCCTAAAGGTTTCGCAAGTGAAACAGGGTGAAAGGGAGAGAAACTCTCCCAGTTCAGTTAGCTGGAGTTTGCCGTGGAAGTGGAAGGGAAATTGCCTGTGCCCTGCTCTAGCACAAGGCTACAAAGCTGTGTGTTAGCTCCAGAGGAACTAGGCAGAAGAGGCTTTGCCACCTCCCAGGGAGAGCAGAGGAAGAGTGACCAGAGCACAAGAAGGAAACTGCTTTAACCTTCTTTTGTCCACATGCTGGTAAGGGGCAGCTGGACAGCCTCCTTCACACCAGCCACCACCAGGCTGGCCTCAAGGCAGCTACTTGAGGAATACAAGGAAAAATGCCACCAAGGTGAGAGAATTTTCATACTTGGGTTAGTCTTCATGTCACTCATGAAAACCTGGCTTTCCTTCAGAGAAGTATGCCAGCATGTGGCAAGGCCACTGGCTTCACAGCCAGCAGAGCCACTCCGCTGCCTACAAAGACACTCCAGCTCCCTGCATGACGCTTTGGAGAGATGTCAGAAGCCTAACAAATCCACAAGCTTTGCTGAAATGCAGATGATTTACAGGTGAAATGAGTCATAGGTGCAAGTCCCCCAGCTCCTGCTGGAGCAGCCCATAAAAGCAGTGAGCAACAAGGACTCCTGGTGGCTCTCATCTGCCCTGGACAACAGACCATGCCTGGGCGTGCAGGATGCAGGCCGAGCCACAAAAGCATGGAGCCATGAGATATCTCATGTCACTGGAGGTACTGCCAGACCACACAGTCTGTATTTCCCAATACCGCAATATGAGACTCAGTGACAATAATGAGACCCAGACCCAGGTCTCCTAAGCCCCAGGAGAGCAGCTGCTCTTCTGGCTCATTGCTGGATGGTACAGACAGATGTCAGAGAACTTTAAATGGCCCCAAGCTATTTTGGATACCTCTGGTGAGTCCAAAGTTTCCTAGGTACTCTGACCCAGTAGCCTAGTCATGCAAGAGCCCCCAGAGCAAACCACGAACATGAGAAAACAAGTTCCCAGAGTTATAATTCAGAAGTCACGATATAACATGCATGAATTGCTGTGCAGAAAGTGAGGGAGATGCTAGGAATATGTAAAGTAGGAGGGAAGAGTTCATGGGAGGGAATCACTCAGCAGCAGTACAACAGTCTTTTAACCCCTACAAAGAAAATGCAGCAGAGAAAGTTGGAGATCAAAGACACTGCCCTGTAAGGTCAGGTTCCACCACCTCCCCCCTCCACAGCCTGCCTTTTACAGACCAAGGCCGTCCTTTCCTACCAGGCGTAAGGGGTTTCCTTTCTGCCGCCCAGCTGTTCAAGCACTGCTTTCCAACGGGGATTTTGCCTTTGCCTCACAGAAAGCTGAGCCATTCCTAGACCTTGCTGAGGGCTGGTACATGCACCCAGAGCACAGTGCTGCAACCTCAGATGCAAGGAATCTCCTCGGGGTCTACTCCCAGCATGCAGTATTGCCTACTTTACATGTGTAGAAGGTTTGCACCTTCTTTAAGGCACGTGAGAAAACACAAGTGAGAAAGACAGGGAAGTAGAAATCAAGGCTGTACCACTGGGACTGTTGGTCCCTCTGAGATGGACATCCTTCCTCTCCCAGACAGGGCACCCATCACATCACACCACACCACACACTCAAGTGATGGGCAGTGCCAGGAGAGCAGGCTAGAAATGTTCACATCTGCCTCAGGACCCACCGAGCACAGGCAGGGAGAGAAGGCAGGGTGCACATCCTCACGAGCAGAGCTGCAGCCACTCCGTGAGCCCAGGAAAGTCCTCAGAAACAGCAGCTCCTCAGCAGGCAGTTGCAGCCCTGCCTAGGAGCTCAGGAAACAAGGACAACTAGATTTGAGGACACTTCCTCTGGTAGGGCAATCCATCACACAGCTTCATCCTTCTATCAGCCATTGAGGATAAAACTTGCCAGAAGCCTTAGGAGTATTTTTGGGTTTATGGAAAATGTTTTCTAAGTGCATGTGGTGCTGGTCTCTACTGCAAATTCAGTTCTTGGAGACTGCAGAAAGTGTCACTTGCATAATTACTCCGTAATTTCCTTAACACCCTGCTGATTGCCTGCTCACTTTTTCAGCAAGCTCTCTCTTACTGATTTCTTCTTGATAAAGTAATTTTCAAGGTTGCAATCATCATTTAACACTCCAACATGAGTCCTTCATTTAGGACAGGATTCAGTGACTTTAAATTCCTCATTCCCCATTTTGTCACTAGATCCCACCCCAAATATTTTCAGAATCTTTATTTCCTCTAGTCCCAGTCACTGCTTATTCTTTTTCATCTATATCTTCTTCCTTTTCTCTGCAAAACATTTTGGATAATACTCTAATTTTCAGTTCACCACTGTCAACTGAGCAGACCTTTGTGAAATCACAAAGACCTTCTGAGAATTCGGAGAACAGTACTAGAGGGGGAAAAAAAAAAAAGGTAAGCCCAAGGTATGCTACATGTACTGTCTGGTACTCAGACTGTAACAATCTCTTCCATATTCCTGCATTTTATCCTGGGCCTCTCTGACTGACTCACTTGCACTATCCTGTTAATTCTCCTTGTGGATTTTCAACATCCTGCACTTTTGAGCAGCTTGGCCTTTACTTTCTGAATCAGTATACTACAGAAATGTCTCTCTGGTCCTCCCAGTCAGGAACCTCCCCCTCAAAACTAGCAGTAAACACACAGTTGACTCACCAGTGAAGGGTTTAAAAGGCAGCACAGCTCTGCAGTACTAGAAGATCGAGCTCTCAGCCATGGAAATGCCTAGATTTCCAAGGGCACAAGCAGATTCTACTGTTTTTTCTGAACTGCCAAATTCATCAAAACAGAGCATCAGGACTTTACTGCTGGGAGCAATGATTTATGCCACTGTTTAAAATCTTTCAAACACAGTTATACATGCTTTTTCACTTAGAGGTCTGTTGGAAATGCAATACTGGATTCTAGTCTAAGTGATACAATTCAGTACAAGCCATTTCAGCTAAAGCTACTAAAAAATCTGCATCATCTGGAATAATAGCCGATGGCTTAGTATGTAAATGTTACTGTCGGGAGACTGATCAACTAAGCAATCCCATCATGAGGTGGTCCTAGAGAGCGATGCCATGAAACTACAAAGCCTGTTTGCAGAAAGTGCAGCAGCAAGTAGCAATGTCTCAAAGCCCTTCATTGAGCAGGGACAAACCCCACAAGAACAGGTTACTTTAAGAGAAGGAAAGAGAAAGGGAAGCTCCCTTAGCCATGATATCCACAGGTGATGAAATCCTTCCAAAACATTTTGGAGATTTTGCGTCAGCTGGGCACAAGGCTTCAGCAATAAAACTCCAGTTTTACTCGAGCAGTTTCCAAGCTCTTTGTCCACAAAGGCAGTTAAACTAGAAGCATTAAAAGAATATCAGCAAGATCTAAATGGTAAAGGTAAGCCAACTTTAAGAAAAAAACCACATCACATTCCTAGCACATGTAATGCCCACTCATGAGGTTGGTTTTAACTCATCTTTAGTTTATCCTCTTTGCAATCGTAGTACTTTAGCAAGGAAAGAACTCACCTCCTGCTCTGAACAAAGCACAGCTAACTTGCATGGGCAGAAGTTGTGCGTGCTACCGAGTAGTGCAGGTACATGAGCACAGATCGCTTTGATCACGCTTCCTAGGGAAGCAACGCAGCTACTGACAGGGACAGGAGACAGACTGCTGCAGGTCAGACATGGCACGAGTTACCCACTTCAGCTGCTTATCTGTCAATTAACATTTACAGTTGGCATGCTGGTATTTTTCATGTTTGTTGACAGCCTTCTAATGATGGTGACTGGGGGTTGAGGAGGGGGAGAACTTGCCAAAAAAGTATCTTCATGCTCTCCAAGACCGAGATGACAGAAGAATACAAATCATCAATGTCAAAGTTTTTGCTAATGGTTTCTCTGAAAAATATTTAGAGTATCCAAGAGTGACCTAGAAAATTTGAAACGTGGAGAGCTTTTGGAGCACGGCATACTCCCTCAAATGAAACCAGGCTTCTGCTTTAACTGAATTTGGTCAAACATTAAAATATTCTGTACAATCTCACTTCAGAGCCTCTTAACAATCAGCTGACAGCTCTCCAAGTATTCCACCCCATGGGTCATGCTTCAACAGTTACCACAGGGGCTGCCAAATCACACGGAGATGTGGATGTAGCAACCAACACTGCCGTGGATTGCTGCGGAGGAAGCGTGCTCCAGCTCTTCCAGTGGGATGGTAACCGCATGCCACTGTCCCTCGTCACAAGAAATGCCATCGATACCTGACTCAGTGGAATAGCAATTGTCAGTCTCAGCTTTACAGATGACACACCTGGAGCGGCGCAGGTCATTTTTGGAACAGAACCAAGGATCAGCTCTGGAGTCCCCAAATCCACAAGGATTAACAAGCCAAAGTTTTCTCCTTGGCTACAACCACAGAGCAGCAACCACGGGAGTGCAGGAGGTGCCTGCACCACAAGTGAACCATACTCACATCTCCTCTAGAGGCTGGCTCATGCACAAAATCAAACACCACTTCAACTAATTATTTCTTATATTGTTCATAGTTTGATTAAATGGAAAATATCTGTGCCATGAACCAAAAGGTTGTGGTATCCTTCTTGCTGACTAATAACCGAGTGAGAAAAGTGAAATGGTTCCACATGTTAAAAATGAACTGAAAATATCATTTGCAAACAGATATAAAATTGCATGCAACGATTATGACAAAAGAATGCTTACAGGCAGCACAGCAAAGCAGTCACATTAAAATACCAGAATTAACCTTGTTTACATGATGTTAATTCAGCCCTCTTATGCATATTTACTATAATTAGGATGGTTATTCAAAAATCATTATACAGCCATCATTTAAAAATTATTTAAGCCGATTAATGACTAGTGTTTATTGCCTTGGGGAGCCTCAGATAGTATCCCAGGAGGCAGCCTGGGAATGCAGGGGGAGCCCATGGTCCCAGCAGCACTTCCTAAAGACAGCGAGCTCTCACCATCCTCAGGATATTTTCCAGTCCTGGCCTCCAAATGCACTGGATGGCACAGCACAGGGAGACAAGTGGCTGACAGCAGAAGTCGGGTTATCTAATTGTAACCGCAAATCAGACTGCTTTCAGGTTTTTCTCCTATCTGAGTATGGATTATAAATGCAAATTTAACAACCCCAACTGCAACACAATGTAAATTACATAATCGCATCCTATTTCACTGGCATGGTTCTCTATACAGAGGCTGGAGGAAAGCTGGCAGGGAGAGCACAAGGTTCTCTCCCTTAAGGTACTCATCTCCAGATAAAGCATGCAGATGGGGTCAAACACCCTCTAAGCCACGCACTCCCAGCTGCTTGTGGAATTCAGGAGGCAGCAGCTTCCTGGGATGGAGCAGAGGGCCAACACCAAGACACCTGGGAAGGTAAGAGACCAGCTGGATATATTTCAAAACAAGATAATTTCAGCCACAGAAACTGGCTTCTCATCCCATTTTTTCCATATGCTGAAGTTTTTATCTCCAAGCTCCTTGGCAGCTGCTGTACAAGGGACTCAACTCTAAAGAGCAACAGGCAGTACATCTGCTTACCTTTGAGAAAAAGCAGATGAGAAAAGCTGTGAACTCAGAAACCACAATCCATCTGTAATTACACATTTAGAAAACAGACCATGACATGGAGAGATGAAGAAACAAGAGCAATCCAGTCTGCTGCAGGGCACTGCAGCAATCTGGCATTTCCTACAGGAGGAGCAACTACAAGCAAATTCCTAGTGTAGTGGGACTCCCCCCAAGGCTCTCAGCCCCCTTCTCCAGCTCCCTAACCATTTGCAGCTCAGGGACTTCATTTTATTGGCCTAATCTATCAGTGTCCAGTACTCTACTGCTGAGTAGCTGACAGTCAAGGCAGAAGGTTCAAGATATACAGGGGAAAAAGATGGTCAGGCGGATCCCTGGGGAATGTTTACATCACCAAGTGGATCCAAAAAAACTTGCTGTGTATTATTATTAATACAGGTTTTTATCAAGACTAACACCCAGACAAATCTTGCACAATAGTTGTGTTAGTGGTCACCTGGAAAGGAGGATGTTTGGCTCCTGAGCCTCAGTGATGCTTGGAGCATAAGAGCATGTGGCATCACTTTGAACCATTTAGCAGTACTGCATTCGTTTCAACAGTGATCTGATGCCAACCAGCATGGCATGCTCAGGGCTGATGGTCTTCAAGGTCAGAGGAGGCCCAAGACTGAGAGCTGAAAGATGTCATCATCAATCCTGAGTTAACAGAACATAATTTCAGGCACATCACTGATGGGCATGTTAAACAAAATTGGCCCTAAGACAGAACTGAGGTACTAGGAGGACCACTTAGTCCTAAAGATGTAGTAGCTAAATATAACAGATTGAGATGCTATACAAGGATTATTTTATCCCAGATAGCATTCAGTGCCTCTTTTTCAAACTCCTTTCATATAAAACCCATTACCTACTTGTACTGGGACCATCCACCGTGACACACATTTCCATTTCTACTTGCTCGCAGATACTGCTCCTCAGGCCTCCTTTTCTGCCTGGTTATCCAGGTCATTTGTCCTTGAGCAGAAGGTGCCAGTCTGCATCCTTTTAAGTACATTATTTCCACAGACACCCAATGTAGCCTGCTGAGACACCTCCAGTTTTCTTCCTATGATTTCTAAATTTCCTGGATACCAGCCGCACTCTTTTTAAGCAAGTCCCAGTATCTTTCTACAACTCATCTCCCCCCACTGACATTCTTTTTGCAAATATACACAGGAATTGCCTTTCAGACTATGCCAGCTCTCTACATTTTACTGCCTGAATTCTGAACTCTAATTCACTTCCAAGTTAGGACTCTCATAGTGCTTATCTCTTAAACACAGCATTTGCTTCACTTGTCAGCACACTCAGTCCTGCTCTGAGAACACCACCAAAACAGTTGGTACAGGCAAGCTCCCAACTATGGCTCCAGGAAGGATAACAGCCATGTGTCGCAGCTTGAAAAAATGCAAAATGTGCCTTGGACTTCACATGCTCTAGGGCCATCTTTGGGTGGTAGGTGATACGAATGGCTTCTGCATTTCACCCTTTAAGGAGATTTCAACACAACTGAAAGTTTTCTTTGATCCAGTGAAGCGCAGTGGACCTTTTAGCTGCCACTGAAAACCCTAACGTCTCCCTGTCCAGCTAATTCTAACCACCAGCTTCCCTCATCCCTCTGAAGAAGGCACCTTTGCAGATCAGCATTACAGGATCACTGGAAAAATGTGGAAATTTTAAAATTAAAGCCTTTCCTATACAGTACAAAGGGTCAGAAGAGAACTTCTAGAGTTCAGACAGTGAGGGTCTGGGGGCATCAGGAGATAGGGGGACAAGTTCTACGCTCTGGTATTACTGGTTGTGCTCCCATTCCACAGTTAAAGAGAAGCATGGATGGTTAAGGACTTATTACAGGGTAAGCTAAGAAGGTCATGCATATCAAACACTTGTTCCCATGCTTAAAAAAGTATGAATCAGGTTGAATCCTCTATTTGAAAAGTATACTTAACTATCAAAACTTAAGAGCATTTAAATATTTAGCAGATTCATAGATGGCTCTAGGGAAGGGTCCACATGGCTCTGCCTCATCTATATTCCTTTTCTGTTTCATCACAGTCTACTGCCTGGACACTGTGTTTGACCAACACCTGCTTCAAAGACTCCCTTTGCTCCCAACACAGGGTTTTGCCTTCTCCCTCCAAAATGCTGCTCTAGAGCCTGGACATATTTCTCAGTACTTTGTTGTATGGCCACCTTCTTCCTCAAAGGTCATGTCATCTCATAATGCTGTTAAACAATATAAAGATGAAGCACGTTAGCACAATGCACTAATCCACCCCAGGACCTTCCTGTGCATTTCCCCCAGGGGTACCTTACAATTAGCAATGGCCATAAGGAAGCCAGGAGAACAATGAGGAAATCTATGAGTTCCTTACTCATAGATTTGAAGCACAATATCAAAACACTAAAGAGCAATCCCAGTGCAAAATCATGCTGGAAAAAAGTCAGGCTGGAAAGCTCTGCCTTAAAGGGGTAAATTTATTCCAAGACAATTCAGCCTATTTGATTAAGCAGTTAAAGTCCCCACACCCAAACAAAAGCATGTCCTTTTGCTGGAGCATGTAACCACGGGATTACACACCAATTCTGACACAGCTTGACCTGCATGGTGAACAGAGCACAGGATGTTCTGTGCAGCAGCAAACATTCGCTAAGAACATGCAAACTGTAAATGGGGAAGAGAGCAGTCCCCAAGACATGCCTCCAAACTCACTTCTGCACCCACTGAATTAAGCACTCAGAGCCTTCACTGGCAATGCTTTCTCTGCAGCTAAGGCTTAGGCAACTTCCCTGCAGGACAGCCACTTTGCTGAAAGGAAAAGATCCCAAAACCCTGGGAAGAGGGAGCAGCTCTGGATGAAAAGAGCGTTTTGTCCTTGGAGACCTCATGTCTCAACATCCCTAAATTCCCAGTTAATGGCAAAAGTGCGTGCCTGATACTGACTTCCGAAGGGTGAGAGAAAGAACCCTGCCAGTTGCTGGGGAAATGCACCAGCAGTGCAACACTTACTTGTGCTGTCTCAATGACAATTCCCAGCATGTCATTGTGATCTTGAGATGGCCTGTCCAAAAGCTAAATCCAGATCCTTAACACCTAGATAGAAGCACAAGGCAGCTGGCATATCCACAGGCTGGCACCCATACCGACTTCTACATCTCAGCAGGTACTGCCTCTTAAGAGAGCTCTTCTTAGGAGCTGATTTGGGAAATGGCTGCTTTAACCATTTTGGTCAGCATTTGCCCAAGAAACCTGGCACAGCCTGAGACCAGAGTTATCTGAGCTCTTTGGAAGGAAATTAGTTTCACCTGCCAGCCTGGCTTGGGTACAACATAACACTAGTGGGTGTCACAGCTCCCAGTAGCACCCGGCAGCTCCTCCTTTACAGGGGCACTAAGGTTTAAGAGGTTCATCCAGGCAACTGTGCTGCACAACAACCAGAGGTACATCCAGATCCCTCCTTCCTGGGCAGTTCCCAGAATTGCTGAAGAAAGTAGCTTAGTGCCTTGTCAGGGTGCAAGAGGCAGAAGAAGCAACTCTCCTGTGCGAATATGCAGGCTCCAAGGCTCTGGTAGCTGACCTCAGCTCTTCAGGGGAGTCTAGCCAGAGAGGTGAGTGTGTAGCTGAGCAGTTCCTATCATAACCCTGACACTGAGGAAGGAAAAGAACACATTTCCCTGTTGTGTCAGAAGTACCCCTGCTTGGCTGAATTCCTAAGGGACTGGGGAAGGGGAAACAGCATGTACAGACATCTTGAACTCTCAGATAGGCAGCACAGTAGCGGGTGGCTCAGGTATTGCCACTTGAACCTCTTGTGGGACTCTAATACTCAGGGATGTATCAAGCCAGGCAGCAACAGGTGGCTCAGTAAAGAGACTGGGCCATGCAGACCAAGGGCAGACAGACACAGAGGTACTGCCTGCAGTTCCTTGCATGTGGCTGCTCATCTCTCAACAGCAAGCACTGGAGCACCAGAGAGGTGATGCTTTCAGCTGCTCCTCTTAGAAACAGATGGATCAATCATTTGCCTGTCACTAAGAGGTGTCTATTAGAATTCACTTCCTACATTTAATGATGGGCCCAGTACACACCAGAAGATACCAAAACAGACAAGCAAAGTTAGTGCAATGGGCAGAGAAACAGATACCAGTATCACATGGACCAGGCACAGAAGAACACCTTGTCAGGGGAAAAAAACAACCAAACCACCTCAGCTCTCTTCTCCAGTGATATCACAAGTTGGGATGAATCAATCAGGCTTTCAAAAACCTAGGACTATAAACAATAAAATACCTTAGTCATCATATCATTAATGTACAGCTTCACACCATGAGACAGCTTCTTAGTGAGACTTCTCAACCTGATTTTATGTGTATGAAAATACATCTTGGGATGCTAAGGACTGAAATTTACTCTCTCTGTTAACTCTGCTCCTAAGATCCTTGATGGAAAAGTACATCAAATGTCTGCTTGGGCATTTACTGCCATCCTGGCTCAAATCTGGTATATGAGCCCATCTGAATATTGCTAATCTCCTGCTAAGACATGGACTGTACATCACAAAAACTAAGATTTCCCCTGCTGTCTATGAAAACAGGAAAGAATTACTTTCATCCTCTTGTTCTAAAGGAGACAGTTTCAGAGATTTAAATACTTGTATCTCATGTTTACAGCTTTATAGCTTTGACCCTCATTAAAAATGTAATTCATTACATGACGCATTTGATTTTATACCCCTGTCCTTTGGGGAATCTGCTTCTGGAAGCTGTTAGTTATATCTTCCACAGGATGAACAAACTGAACTTACAGGTGGCCTGAAGTGATGGAGATGCAGGAAGACACTTGGATGCAACATCTGGTAGTTGTCAATGCACACACACAGTGCAACAGCACAGCAGAACAAACCTTAAGGCAGAATGCTACTTTACATTAGACACTGCACCGCAACAAGTCAACTGCACATTGTACAGCTTTTGTCGCTGCAGAAGCCAAGAACTTTCCACCTTCCTCCTGTGCCTCCTTGTACAAAACGGCTTTGGGATTTTCCCCCCATTGCCATCTTCTGGGAGCAAGCATAGCCAAAGATTCAGTAAGTTGGTCACACAGTGGTACTGAGGACCTCTCAGTTGCTCACCCATTCACCCATGCTGGGTTAAACAGGTCACCAGATAGGATGCAAGAAGAAATTCTCCCTCTCTCAAATGAGAGAGGGTCGGGGGAAGTATGTGCCTTTCCTCTGAAGTGCAGACGGCTGTTGTCTGCCAGCACCCTCAGTGCTCTTCCATCTAATGTGTTTTCTTGTCCTGCACAGATGTAGAATGACAGCAATGCTCCTGATCTCTGATCCTGTAGCATACAGTGTCTCTTGTGATCTCTGTAGGTATTAAAGCTTTAATAAGAGTCTCAAAGGTGCCCTGTGGCTTGCAAGGGAATGGGACAGATAATAACTGTGTGTCCTTCTGTGTTAAATACCTGTTTCCTTGTTGCCTGTGATTGATGGATAATGACACAATAGCCCACTCAGGCTGTACCAGCTCCCATTTTCCACTGTAATCTTGTTTCACTTCTAGTCAACAACATAAACAGCCCAGTTACATTCAAATGGAAACAGAAATTCACAAATAAAATTGCTGTTTGCCATAGCTTTGATCTTGAATTTTCAAACTTGAAACACATTAATTTAACCTCTTCCTTGTGCAATTCTCATAACCCAAGCAGAAAATGGCAAATTCAAGGCACTCTTTTTGAATGTACCCCACTTCAAGGTACCCAGACTTCCGTGATTTACATTTAAAAGGTCCAACACAAACTCAGCTGGGAAGGAAACAAGCTAAAATCCACATCTGAAGGGAATTCCTGCTCTCTCTCACTGTCTATCATACTCATAGTTATGCAAAAAAAAAGTTTCTGCAGAAAAGCAGTCTGACCATCATTCTTTTAAGAGAAGGAAACAGTGTTTCTGCCTTCCGTAACCACAGGGAGTGTGCAGTTTGACATTTTTTTCAGCTTCTAGACTCAACCTTTCACCTTCCTGTTCCAGAACCCAAAATCAACAGTGTGCATCAAGGAATGGAAAAAGCAATCATCACCAAGATAACATACAAGTATGAACAAACAGTTCCGATGCCGAAGCTAACAAAAGCAACTCATCAAGTGAAAATTGCAACAACATTTTGGTGTGCTCCCACTTATCAAAACAGTCCAGATGGATTCTTAGTGCTATAATCTGGCTCATATGCTTGTAAAACATACCTGGTGTTCCCCTCAACGATGCTGGCATTGGGCTGAGAAGGACTGCCATCTCTTTCACAATGACAGGTCTTGTGCAAACCATTACGGCAAAACCATTATAGAAAATGGTCTTGCTCTGGAAATTACAGTTATGGTGTGCTCGCCAAGATGCCTTTATTCATGTAAACTGAACCCATACAGACATTTCTCTCTCACTGCCTCTGTGTCCTTTAAGTAACTTCAGTCATATCATCAGCACCATCCACTTCCAAGAGTACAGAGGAAATTTCTGATAGTGTATCTGCAGTTCTGTTAGTCATCAACTTACTTAAAGGATGACTTCAAAAGTATCACAGCAAATTAGTGGCATGAATCCTACTAACTTTCATATAGGAGCTTGATCAAGGGATTTTACATCTTAATCCAAAATCACCTTCTGACCATGTACACAATCTATCAATTTTGGCAATACGCTATCTGTCCTATAGCTGATTTAGCATACTCCTTTGAAGCACTTTGATGCTACAGTGATACACCCTTCCAAATGGTTACACAATAATATATTTAGAGTTTCTACAGATCTTCATAGAAAATCAACCAATCATGAAGGTGAACATAATAAAAACCATACGATCTGTGAGTAAGAGCAGCCAACAGTAAATCATTGCTATTCATTTTAAGGTGAAACTGCACATATACATAGCATCTGTGACTAAGATTTCTTCACTGTCACACAACTGTTCCATTAACACGTTAGGAGGAGAAGACACGATAGCTACACAAACAGGGTAGCATCTGTATCCTGCCTATGGATCCAAGGACTACTTCAAATCCTTCCTAGCTCAAGGGAAAATCTCACCTACAAACGAGTTCAAAGGATGAGTGTGCCAGATGCCATGACACTCAGGAAAATGCTTCACATGTTGACAATACTGAAACAAAGCTATTTCTTAGGTGTTGCTCTGCCAATGAGTGCTCTACAATACAACTTAAGCCCTATGGAAGGGGCACAGAGCAGACGTATCTGTGGTACACATTGCACTTCATATTCATAAGCAAAAGTTTTCAAGTACCCCCATTTTTACAACAGCCATGTTGGGCATGACCAGAGGTCCAGCTGTCCAACCGTGGTTCTTCGTTTTGAGCCACCAATGTAGCATGCACCTTTGGATGCTGCACAGCAGCATGTGATACCCAACAGGAGTGAGTGATGCACTGCAAGTACTGTTATATCACATCATATGATCAGTCAGCCAGAGAGGACTGGACACTTATCTAGGCAATCGCTTATGGATCAAGTTATTTAAACAAATTTCAGGAAATCACAATTATTCCTTAACATTTGCCATCTCAAGCTCCTGGCACTGTAAATAGAACATCTATCCCAACAGAGAAAAACTTTATTAACAAGACATCTGAATCTACAGGACAAGAATGGATATTTCAGAGATACATCATCACACAGATTTGTTAATGTCAACTGGCAAAAAATCCCAGCAAACCCATAACCAGAACTTAAATGCCCAGGGGCCGGGGGAGAGCAGCTTCATTTTAGAAAAGGGTAGGGAGGGATGCTTTACATGGAACAACATATTTATACAGCAGCCCAAGTGAACTTCAGCACACAGAATAGATGATTCTGCAATATACAGCAATATTTGAGTCCTGAGATAACCCTGCTGGGCCACACATCCTCAGCAGCAACCAGAGATACTAAGGAAGTCCTGGTTAAGCATCTGCTGCACATTCCAAGCAGCTCACCCAGAAGCTGTCCCATGGGACAATCCCATTACAGAGCAGCAGTTCAGCAGCAGCAAAAACATACAATCCTCATCACATGACTAAGGTGAGGCTGAAGGAAAAAAGGAAGAAGGAAAAAAGAAGGACAGGATTTTGGAATAAGAGCAGGGAGGTAGAGGGACATGACAAGCTGGGATCACATAGAGCAAGAAGATGCATCTTCACAACTCTTCCAGTTAAAAGTGCACTTATTTTAAAACATGTTGGTTAGAATGGTATGCTTCCTGAAGCAAGGCAGGAGAGAGATGCCAAGAAGAAAGTTCTACTTTTTTTATCTGGGTAGGGCAAGAAACAACACATTGATGGGCAGCTACCACTGGCTGAAGGAAGAGTGTGTGAAGTCTTTGACAGAAGATCTCTTACGACCTCCTGTGCCAAAGGTAGAGAGACTAAGAGGATTCACACAGCTTGAGCAGTTGAGGTGACAGAAGAGGAAGGTGCAGAGGAGTATTTTCAGTACCAGAATTTTTTGGCAGTTAACATTTCACAACAAGACACGCTTCTCTGCACAAGGAAGGTCTCTGTAGCACGCAGAGATTAAGTCAGTCCTCTGAACAGAAAAGCAGACAGTGCATTTATCACAACATCACTGCAGGATATACACATGTACACCCACACACCCAGCCCTGTCACAGGTCATCGCAGGCAGATCCGACTGCTTATTCACAGGCAAGCATCTGCCCAGCACTAGGAGCCTCCCACTGCAGATTTCCATACTGGTCTCAGAGGCTCACAACTCCAGTTAAATGATGGTATGATGCAGTGATTAGTGAGACACAAGTGGGAATGAACAAATGATTGACTCAACCTGTCAAGCCTCAGTGATGTAAGACCAGGGTGAGCTCGTGACAAGGTCACATAATGAATCAGACACACACACACAAAATCAAAAATCAGCTCTGCTACCTGGAAGTCCACTCATCTGATTACAAGGTAGCCTATGGAGACAACATTACATAGGTCACTTGGATCATAAAAATTACTCCTTAATGTGCATGTTTCCCAAATCATTAGGATGTTTATAGAAGAAACACTGCCTAGGTGTACAAGCGTTTCCACTCTCTATACACACAAAGTGGAAGAATCCAAAAGGTAATTCAAGAAATCCACACAGTCAAATGCAGGGCAGGTTTAATAGGGAAAAAAAAAAAGATGCGTGCTAATGATACAACCTGAGCAAAATCCACACACCTAATATACAAGAAAAGCAGAAGATAATGTCATCTGATAATCCAAGGAGGACATATCAGAAGAAAGGCCATCTCCAGCACTTAGCCTAACATGCAAACAGATTTCAGTGTCTTTGTAGACACACTCAGTTGTCATCACCACCCTCAACTGCAGGTTAAAGCTAAAGAGATGGAGTGACATTGTCAAGCAAGTAAATGATGGATACCAGACAGCCTGTGAAAATATACTTGAGGCAGGTGTCATCTTCCATTACAAGGGGCATTTTGCAGATTCTAGAAAAAAATGCCAGACTCCACAATGTGGCATATCTTCCCAAAAGGAAAACAATTATTTTTGATGTTTGGACACACATTTTCTCTTACAAATTGCAACACAGTCCTTGCACCACAGGCTTCCATAAGTACTCCAAGGCTGGAGGTCACCAAAGTAGAGGCATTCTCAGGATAACCACAAGCTCCTTTTGTATTTAACTGGGAAGCCACACAGAGTTGAGACTGGTTACTGTGAATCTTTCCAGGACAGAAAGTCCCAGGCTTTGCCTGCTTGTCACAGCATCTTGTGGATTTTAACACCAACAGCTACAGTGAAAAGCCTGTGAAGTCTGATCTGTATGAGAAGCTACGTTCACACTAAATGTGGAAAAGCACTGCAGCAAATGAATAAAAGGGGATGGGCTCAGAGCAGGAGAAATGCACAGCTGATGCTGCCAGCTGCCAGTTGCACAGTGGTGGGATGTGCTCAAGTGAAGTGAGCACCCACAAAATCCAGTAAGAATCCCTCTTACTGTCTCCAGTAAGAAACAAGCAGGGAATAGAGCTATCACTGTGCTCAGTGAGCTGACCCAGAACCGCACAGCACTGCAAAGGAAACTGCTTTCCTATATGTGCCTCAGTGCAGGAAGGCACAAGACCAAGTCTTGGAACAACCACTCTAGTACATGCCTGGAGACCTCCACAATAATTTACAAAGTATGTATTTTTAAAAGTTCATGCTATAGTTCACTCTCATTTTTGCCCTCTTACTTAAGAAAGAGGAGGACAGGATTACAGATATGTTAGTTACTAGCAACAAAAGCTAGGAAATAGTCTCACTGCCAGTGTTGCTAAGTTTGAGGCCTGAGAAGATTTTTAAGACAATACTACCGAGTCATTTGCTCCTAAGCTTAAAAAAAACCTTCTGCTTCCATATGTATAACAATCAGCTCTCTCTCAGTGAAAACAGTAAAATATCCAGGCAACAGAGACAGGCTCTCTCCATTTCTCCTCCTTCACCTGCCTTCATGATATGTGACAGTACACAAAGGATACTTCCTTTCCTGCCTGATTTTCTCACACCCAATAACAAGCCTATTATGTGTGTTTCTTCTACAGATGAAGGAGGAGCACAAAAAGATCACAACACATATGGAGAACAAGAGCTGTGGGGTATATTCCCAAAGTTGCCTCCAAGAAGCCAATCTGGTGCCCCCAGACACCAGGGGCTTACACCAAGCCTGAATGCAAAGAAAACACAGTAAGACAAATGCCACACCACACTACAACCTTTCAAAAATGCAAATAAAGGACGGAAAGATTATTTAGGAGAAACCATGTGACACAGCAGATAGAAACCCCATTTTCCATTCAAAATACCTGTCTCCCCCAATGGAAAAGCAGCTCATCAGAGACAGAAAAGAGATGTCCTCTCATAAAAGTCAAATGACAACAAACTTGTAACAAAAGACCAACAGGAGCATCACCAACCATCAGCCAGCAACAAGGGCTGCACCTGAGTTCTGCAAAACAACTCAACAGACCCTCTGCCCTACCGTGGCAAAGAGCCTCCCAAAGACAGCAGGAGAGCTGGCAACCAGCACCTAGCTCAGCCAAACCTGCCACCCAACACCTCTGCACTAGCAATAAAGGCAATCCATCCCATTTCACATACATTAGATGGGACCCTTGAGCTGTAATAAATTGCCAACACAACAATCAACAAGGCAAAGAAATTAATAAGGGGGCATTTTCATTACTTTAGCTGCAGCAATTAATACAAGTGGAATGAAACTGTCCTACAAAATTAGGGCAATGTAGAAGATGGCTGTATCCTTATCACAAGGTACTTAACAGAAACACCCCTCAAATCTCAGTGGTCACATACACATGCTAGGCTTACTGAATGGAAGGAGTTGGACCTGGTAAATCTGTAGTTAGCAAATTTGGGAATGATCTTAAGTGGGTGCTGGCATGTGCTGAGTAAAACAAAAGGATTTCACAATATAGGAATTATACAACATAGGGATGTAGCAAATTGTTCTTCAGGCAGGAGCAGTTAAGCAGGCATTAAACAGCATCAGAAAACGCTGTCTCTGCAAAAGCTATTTATTCCCAGCCTACAGATGACTGAGAAAGAGGCAGGTTGACTAGTGAGGGACTAGGAAGTCACTGTGGGCTGACACTGTTTTGCTATTTATGCTCTCACAAGCAATTGAATTTGACAGGGATAGCTGATAACCTTCTGAAAATAACTAAACTGTCAAAGAATCTACATCTTAGCTAACACAGGTTTTGGTTTTTGCAGCTTGTAAAAATGCACATTAGTTTTCAATCTAAAGAGATGATCTTACAACTCTACCCTGGAAGATACTAAAATGGGATATCTATTGTCTAAGGACAACTCAATTGCATAACTCCTTTTCTGAATATCTCCATTTGGCTTTTACTGAGAACTTAAAAGTTATCTCCCTCCCTTGCATCAGGTCAGATACAGATCATACTACCTTTTTTTTTTTAATTTAAATAATTAGAAGGCCTTTTTTTTCATTTTCAGTCAAGAGCAAATTAGAGAAGTTAACCTATGTGGGGCAATCCAGAGGTTACAACTCTCCTGTCCAAATTCATATAGCTTGGGTCACCCCAAAAATCACATTTCTTGCTTCACTAATTACAAAGTACTGTAGCTCTATTAAAACATAGTGAAGATTGGCACACGCAAGCTTTGGAAATTATGCCCTCCAACCACTCCATCTTCCAGGTTTCCTCTGCACATGCACACAGCCAGCCACATACCGCAGGAAGGAAAACTGGAAGACTTCATACCCTATCTGTTTTTAACACATCCCAGTGTCCTGGGTTCAGCTGGGATAGAGTTAATTTTCACAGGGACCTGGGAGGGGGCATAGCTGGGGCAGCTGACCTG
>JANZLQ010000037.1:4754252-4775629 GCA_026212715.1 Elanus axillaris | reverse complement strand
CCACCGGAGGGGGGCGGGGGGAGTGAGCGAACGGCTGCGTGGTCCTTTGTTACCGGCTGGGCTGAAACCACGACACCCAGGTAGAGTGCACAGGTGGGACCATTATCCCCCACCGTGAGCAGGGTTCTGGCAGCATCCTGCCTGAATGTTGAAAGGGAAACACAGTAAAAAATTATCCAGCCTGAAGGCCTGTTATAATTATTGCTGGTGAAAGTCAATGTAAGCAGTAGTTGAACTCCAGCCGGAACTTCTTCATGTGCATGTGTGTACAGTGATTTATCCCAATAATGCACCCCTATGCACTCAGTTCAGTTTAAGGACTGGTGCTTACAGGCTCTTTGCTGTAGCAATGCATCAAATCTGATCAAGTCAAACACCTGTCCAAGCACATAGGGATGCTCCAAATAGGAGAAGGGGCAGAGCAGGCATCAACAACAGGAAAAAGAGGAATTCCCAAATTCCCAGGTATTTTGGAAATGCTCTCACATAGGGAGACATTGTTTCATGTGAGCAGAATTGCACAGAGAATATGGAGAGGCATTTCATTAAAACGAATGTCATACATAATTACAGATTCCTCAGTGACAATAAAATAAATTGTGAATGAAGGGGAAATAAAAGTTGTCACTGATGGCAAAAGTAATAATTCTGGAGCCTTCTCTCTTCTGTGGTCACCACCAACACCCTGGTGGGAATGTGCCAGGTTCTTTCCCAGCAACAGAATTATTTCTGTAAAACATTTTTGTAAGTCGCAATACCTCTGTAACTGAAAATAGAGGCAAATGAGAGTGCTTAGTGGGACCTCTGAAACCCCAGCTGTGAAGACTCATTAACCGTTAAGTACATTTTTGCAGACACACAGCTGTGAGTCTGACTCGGGACTCTCCTCCCATGACAGTGAGACTTGGGATTCAGGTAAAAAGGCTTTAGATAATTGATATGGATTCTTACTCAGGCAAATTAGGAGGAAGAAGGCAGCAGAGAGGAGACTTAAGGGATGTAGTGAAGGAAGGGGGATCAATTGTTCAGTGTTTTTTCTTGAGTGATCCACCACCTGCAGTTCCAAAGCACAGGGAGGGTGGTGCAAGATGGGAATCTATGTTTTATCTAACAAATTTTATGCATCTTGCTCTTGTATGGTGGACAACAGCTCTAGCCTCCAATACCAGGTCAGAGTAAAGGCTCCCCTTGGATACTTATTCACTGGGAATTTAAGCCATTTTGCACTTTTAAGGGCTGAAAATGTTCAGATTTACCAGGTGCAACTGCACATAGGCTAGTCCTTGTGTTTGCAGCTCCAGCTTGCCTAAGGATAGGATAGATATGGGGGAGACACACAATTAAGAATTTTTCCCACACACAAGGCATATGGAAAAGTGGAGTGTGCAAGTCATAGTTGACTCAGAGCTGCATACCAGAGGCCTCACCTACAGTCACATGTGTATGTGTGTGTACACACTCAACCAGGGGAGGCATTTAAGGCTAGCAGAGCTCTTTCTAACTGGATCTCAGTGTGAGTACAAAAGCATCGGGGCCAAAACCTGCATTAGGACTCTGTCAGCCACCAGCCTCTGACTCTAGCCAGTGTGCCAACATATGCTAGGGAGGAGGGCAGACCATTTGGTGTCCAGCAGCTCTTTCACACTAGCATTTCTAAGCCTTTTACAACTTTCTGGAAACATTTAAACCGCAGTGTTGTGTATAATACGACAGATCTTCCTTTGAATGGTTCAAAACAAAACTCATCAGCTTTCCACCACCCCACCAAAAAAAATATTTAAAAATCTTCTAGCAGCATTGACCGAAGTGTAAAGCAACCTGGTTGGCTTCCATGCATCCGATGGCCTCTTCCAAGAGTGAAAACTCCACGCAGACATAGCCATAGTCGTAACCTGGGGACAGCATTTAAATACAGACGGGAGTCATGTTAGTGCCTTGTCATAAAGAAAGCCAAATTAAATATTCACTTTCCCTTTCCCTCCAATGACAAACCCTCTAACCACCACCCCTCTACTCCAGAATGAAAAGAAGAGAAATCAGGGACTAGCTGGATGATGATTAACTGTGCAGTTTATCATGAATGTTAATAGTACAGTGTTCCCACTTCCCCTTACACAACCCAGTGACAGGCACACCCTTCCTTAGGGCAGGAAATAATTGCTTTGGGTTTTTTTAAAGGCATAGTGATTTTCCATTGCTAGTTCCACATTTTGTGCTACCTTGGAGGTAGTGCTCTCCAAAGCAAGTATTGATAAGTCATTTTGAAGTACCTTGCTGCAAATGTATTTTACATGAATAGCCAGCATTTTAATTGGGCAGTATTTCAGAAAAAGCTAACATGATTCCTTTGCCTTTGCTATTTTTCCTTCAACACCTGCTTACTTTTGAAGTCTAATCCCTTGTATTATGAAAAAGTGCAGCGGACCTGGAATGAGAACTCCAACTTCCTCATTTTGGTATAGATGTTATTGTACATGTAACAAGATGGTGTGGGAGCTTAAGTTTAGATGCAAGAAACTAGAGAGCATTTACTCTTCTCAATCCTTGGAAAGCTGTCATCTCAGTCAGTGGCAGAAGGGACCCACTGATTCAACTGTGTATTCCGGTTACCTGTGCTGAAATGTTATGTCCCACCGTAAAGTACAGGGTGAACACAACAGAAGCTAACACCATCCTAAGAGCCATCCTTGATGTTGAAACTATCTCCAAGAACTGAAGCACTAAGGAACAACCTAAAGTCACAACCTCGCCCTTCACAGGCCAAGGCCACCTCACTCCAAAACAGTGCTTTCCACATGATCATGGGCTGACATGTTTCTACGTGGACAAAGAGCAAAAGGAAAGGCTTGATTCCCTCCTCCTGCTGCTCTTTTCGCCAGTTAGGAGCAAGAGGAAAGCTAGTCCCCCTGTGGACTGTACCATTTTAAGGCACCTAGCTGTCCTGGTGAAAAGCTTGTCTCCTCTCCTAAAGATGCACATCTTAAAACCAGCATCTTAAAACCAGGTAGGTATCTATTTCCTATTGCTTCAGCCCCTCACCTTCCATGGGAAGGTAACTCCACACACTTCTTTCAGGCAAGGCATTCCAGTCTGCTGGAAAACAGCCCCCATCTCCCCCAAGTCTACGCCAAAGAACATTTGCTGCACACTCCAATTTTTCCTTTGCTATTTCTTTACCATCTTTGTACTTAACCACATCAGAGACAAGGACATACAAAAGTGTTTTATCAACAAACCCTACTGATTTTTTTTTTATTCTCGGAGCTCTTTGCACACTGTTCTAACAACACAATCCTAACTTTGCACACTTGCCTTTATAACAAGACTCCAATTTGAATCTAGCTCCTCCTCTACCTCACATAGGAATTTATTCTCCTTCCCCATATTATTTTAGTGAATATACACGAGAGGAAAATTTATCAATCTGGGTGCTTTTCAGCTCAGTGAAAGATGTAGGCCAGCAGGACACCATCTGTGGTGGAATGCAGCTAAAGCCTTCTTACATGAAGTGGGCACCTGGAACTAGAGGTACAGTTTCAGCTGGCAGCATCGACAGAACCAAATTCACCCAGCTGTTCCCATAGCATCCATTCTGCTCTGGAGTTCCAGCCACACTAAATCACATTTTGAAAATGAAGCAGTTCTCTCTGCAGAAGAGAGCTGCTCTCCAGGAGCAGTGTTACCCCTTGCTGGGAGACTGTTTTGCATTCTGGGCAGACAACCCTGCTACTTCACAACACAGCATGCATGCTCACAAGGCACATTTTAAAATCTTACTCAAATCCAGAACTCTAG
The DNA here is from genome assembly GCA_026212715.1 of Elanus axillaris. Taxonomy (NCBI): domain Eukaryota; kingdom Metazoa; phylum Chordata; class Aves; order Accipitriformes; family Accipitridae; genus Elanus; species Elanus axillaris. Next base: position 4,771,834 of record JANZLQ010000037.1, on the reverse strand, counting down.
CCACTTCTTTCCCTCCTGTTTAGAAAAGGGCTGTATGAATGATATTTGTCAGCCCGTAAGGCTCCTAATTCCCCTTCACGGAGAGGATTTTTGAAAGCTGCTTCAATCAGCAAGCCAGGATCAGAGCGCTATCTTATGTCCATGTGCATATGAAGTAGGTGGTCTCCTGACAGACAGAAAGCAAGACTGCAGAAGTTTTCACTCTATTTGCTCTACAATGAGAGGCAGTTTACATCCCAGGCCTTGTGAAGTGAATGAGTGGTTTAGACATGGATTTAATCCAGCATGACACAACTGAGAGTGCAACACTGAACGTTATACATAGATACAAAAGCTGAGACTCTTGGAGGAATGTACACTAGAGGATCGTTCCAAGCATTACATGAAGACAATTAAGGGGAAGACCAGCACACTTCTCCTTCTGCACTTTCTTACCTCTGCCCTCTCCCATCAACTTCAACCCACCCTAATAAGCGTAGCTGCAGTAACATGTACAATGAGAACTAAAACCAGAAACTGTGGCCCCATATCCTGCCAAAAAGCAGCTTCAGACCAGATGTTCAGCTCTTGTGGTCAGGTTGCAGAGGGATGCAGCGTTCTGCAATTTACTACGAGCTGTCCTTGCACAGACAGTACTGAAGTAGTAATGCAAGAAGAGAGCAGCCTGGAGCCCCTGCTCCACCCCAAACCGCTGATGAAGATCTGTAGGGGCTTGACATTTTCCTCCACCCCTGATCCAGCCCTTTGCACAGATACGACAAGCAGGCTCATATGTGAGAACTACAGAGTAACATCAGCCTTGGATGGTATGGCACCTCTGCTCTGTCCCCCTTCCCCCAGCTCTACAAGACCCTCCTTCCATTTTAGACCATGATGGAAAGGAGGCCTATGGAACAACGGTGCTGCTACAGAGCACCTTCAAAATGCACTGTTTTCTGATTTCTTCCATGATCTGCAATAACCACATTACACAGAGCACAACGCTTGAAACAAAACCAAGCGACTTCAGGCTAGCTCTAAAGGGGAAGCAGCTAAAGAAGCTCCTGCCACCGTTGTGACTCTTCCGTGCCTCCTCTGTAGGGCTGGTTCAGGTCTTTGTGTCAGCTGCTGAGCTTGCATATTTTTATTTCTGAAGCCTTCAGGCAGTTTGCCTGTCAGAATGTAGCAGTTCAGCTGCTGTTAGCAGAAGCAGGACAGGGGATTTCGACAGAGGCATGGGGACAGGCACCTAATAGCAGGAATTGGCACAACAAACATCCCAAGGTAAACTGTCCTCCCCTTGTGAATGAGAGCTCTCAGACACCCACTGCTATTCTTCAGGTCATAACAGTAAAACTAAAGTGATCAAACCAGCAAAGCAAAATCACCAACCAAAAAGGTGGCCCAAACTCATATGCAAGGTTTCACATGAAGATGTAAATCCTGGTATCTTCTTAATTTGATCCTTCACTTACTGATTAGTACGATACTACAGTTTCAGGATCCACAAAAAAGTAGAATAGGAGGTGCTTTATGTTTTGGCAGAAGTATATGTAATCAACACAGACTCTGTCAAAAAGGAAAGAAATGAGTATTTTGCCCCACGCAACCTCTGAACATGTTGCAGCATAGTTACACTGTCCAAATGAACTTTCCAAGAGGAACAGTCCTCCAACACTTGAACTCATCCAAATTTTGGCCCTGGCATAGCCATAAAACGTGCATGTCCTCATCTCACCCTGTGTTTTAGGTCAACTGTGTAAAAGGACTTCTCTACCTTATTTAACTACTTCCTCTCAGCTGCACAAGTCTACAGTACCACAGGCTGTATACGATGGGTAAAAGGAGAACACAAGGAGAGCATGCACATGAAATCCAGAGAACTTCTGTTTTCCCTTAAGTGTTTCTGTGTATACACAATCCTTTATGGATGTTCCCAAAGCAAGCTCAGTTGTTTTCTGCATTGAAAATGGGCACAATCACTTAATACTTAGGAGTAAGGACACATGCAGAGCTCCAGGAAGCTGTTCTGCAAACAGCTTATTTCTGCAAACAAACCTTATTTAAATAAGCAATATCTTGCCTCTGAAACAGATGTGTTTTAGTGAAGTGAGTTTTGACAACACATAGCAGGTCCCTGTTAGCATGCCATAGTTTAGCTAAAAATCCTGAAAGCCTGACTTAAAATTACTGGGTTTTGGCTTCAGAAAAAAGATCGAAGACTTGGGATTTAAAATAAAACTTGTTCAGTAGAAATGGTGTGTGTATAGAAACAACTGACACATAGTAATGTGTTACTTCATGATAGTTTGTTATGTCAAAGATCTAAATAAAGGAAAACCATAATGTTGTTCTGATAGCAGCTGTAAGCAGTGTGAAGACATCAAAAAATATCTCTGGAGTTTTAGGAGGCCAAATGAAAAGACCACATAACGACAGCAGCCCTGTCTATGCCAAACCAAAGATACTTTTGGAAAGAAGGCATGACGCCAACGCAACAAAGGCATCCCATTGGAGAGGTGATCCAGCTCCTGGATTCTAGGAATGCGCATGCAGTAAGTCACATTACTGCCCGCCCCTACAAGCTTAAGGCATTAGGTAACCTTGTCATAGAATCATTTAGGTTAGAAAAGACCTTTAAGATCATCGAGTCCAACCATAAACCTAATGCTGCCAAGTCCACCAATAAACCGTGTCCCTAAGTGCTACATCTACACATCTAACTCCATGGTGAACTGTCACCTGCCTTCTCAAAAACAACTGCTACAAAACCCCTGTCTGCTCCGGTGTAATATGAACGTGTTCTCTCTTCTCTGGCCTGTAAGATAAGATGGCCTCCTATTAACGTAACTCTGTATAACAAGTTGCCAAAAGACACTATGCTAAACTGGACGACTGGGCCAGCTGCAAACATGGTGGAGGTCCCTGCATCTGCCAGATGGGGTCAAGCAGCCTGAGGGCAGATGATGATAACAATGGAGGCTCCATAGGCAGAGCACTTCTCAACCATCCCAACAAATCACTTGTGGTTTTTTCCTGTAGGATAAGGCAGAACTAACACAGAAGGATAAGACAGAACTAACACAGAAGAAAAGCATTTGCAGTTTTGGACACTTTTAGGATGTGGCGAGATAGCATACTGAAGCAGAGCCATGGCCAACATGCTGAAGCAAGGACATTTTTGCTGCATGCTCTCTCCAGAGACAGCATGGCAAAGCACAGTGCAGGTGGGGAAATTCTCTAGAGTTTCATCTGTGTTAGAGAAGAAAGTTCTATTGCTTCACAGACAACTACAGCATAAAGTATGTAGTGAATATGAAAGACTTGCACATCCCCTGAAGGAATCTCACACACTGACCTTTGCACAGCTCAGTTAGTGGAGACAGGATTTTGCACATTGTTCTTGGAGAATCTGCTATTCCTTGATCAACAGTAAGAGCTACCTTATCTGTGGGACATTTTGGCAACATGCCCATAACCCCATGCACAAGTTTTTCTGTTTCCTCAAAGGAAAGATGCAAGATGTAGGTCATCCGTACTGAAGAGGGAAAACCTCAGCACAAGAAAATATTGGAAAACACAGGGCTTTCTCTCTATCTCTATGCTATTACAGTGTACTATTAGCAGGTATAATACACTTTATGCTTCCAAGAAGCCAGGAGCTCCTGAACATGCACAGTAGTGGCTGTATCTGTGTTTATGCAAGTGAGTCCTGCCATTGCAGTGAGGATGGGCAACAGTGTAGTGCCTTCCATGGTGAGCAGAGAAAATAAAAACTCTCCACACAGTCTGAAAACTTGGAGGGCACCACCGCAGCACGGCAGGGAATGGCAGCAATCTATCTATGCTAACACAAGCTCAGAAGCCAAACCCGAGAGCTCTCTCGATACCAGCTGGTGGATTCTGAGCATCCATAAATATGTCAGTTCTCTTTAGTGCACAGATAAATTAGTCTTCAGAGCTACTAAAGCTGAAGAGCTGTACCAGAAAAGCTTGCTGTTGAATACTAAACAAGACGACCGGCAACAAGCCACATGCCCAATTCCTTTCAAAGGCCAAGCATTTACAAGCCACACCTGGCTGCTGGAAAGAGGCCTGTAACTTCATGCTGTCCCTCTGTATAAAAAAAGTACACTCTTACGCACTCATTCATGACAGCGCTGCAGAAGAAAACAGCACTGAAACCACAGGACGTGAAACACAGCTATATTCCAAAAGGTAGAGCACCACAGTCCATCCTCCCCCCTGCATTCAGAAAGGAGCTGCCCAAGATGCCCTCAAAGGTAGACACTTGCAGCCCCATAAACTACAGGAACTACAACAGGCAGAGCCCCAAATAGCTGTCAACCCTTCCTGGCCCAGGAGGGTAGTTTGTTCAGCAACACAGAGAAGGGAAAAACCCACAACATGAAGATCGCACACACTGTAGCTTTATTAAAGACAAAGTATTACATTATATTTGTACAGAAACCTTGAATCCAAGGAAGGCTGGAGCTATCACAAAACTCCAGGAGAGGACTGTGAAGCTGCATACCTGGGAAGGTGTTGCAGACAGGAACTTGGTTTTAAAGTGCTGCTAATGTCAGCCTGGTCTCCAGGATGTATATCATCTGTCATTTAGCAGAAATGACTCAGAAAAGCAATCGATGCAATAATGTCAGCACAATTTGAAAAGCCTTGAATTTTTGTGCTGGAGATGAAAAAAAGTGAGCACATTTTTACAAATGGTTACGGGGAAAAGGATTGTGCATGTCAAAAAGGCTGTGAGCATGTTTTATGGATGAATGTATTTGTTGCCTTTTCTGTTGAACAGGTCTTATAACCCTGAACCAAGGTTGATCACTATCACAAACACCAACTTAAAACAGATTTGTATTTCCTATTTCCTAAGCCACCCCATCACAGATGAGGAAAGGTGGGCAAGAATAGCTTTTACTTCCAAAAGACAATGCACTACTGCCATGAAATCAAGCAAGACTAGTCAAAAGCCTACTGCCCACACAGCTGGGAAAACTGGCAAGGACTGGTATTGATAGCCTTGAACTAATTCCAACTAAGTGCTTTTTTTGGTCCTCACCAGGCTATTTTGGCTACAAAATAGAATCAATTGTTTCATGCAGTTGAGCGCTGAAGATATTTCCCCAGCTTCTGAAAGTTGAGCCCCTGCAGACTGAAGAACTCTGCTGATGAGTAGGTGATCTGGTCATGCCTCAAGAGGAAACTCCATGTGTGCTACAGCATCTCGTGGGCTCGTGCATGCTCACTTCAGCTCTCAGCAAGCGCCTGAGATCTGCATGCCCTTATTCGTGGCTGATGCAGTAGAGTGGGCCACACAATCTTCACTGTGCAAAGCATCAAACAAAGCAACAGGAGATTATTCTTCCTGTAGTGCCTCAGCACTAGCCTTGATGGTGAGCCAAGTTGTCTTCTATATAATTAGCACAACAGGTGAGAGGCACCTCTGTGCCACAGTGTGTATTAGAGATCTCACATCAACCCACAGCATGTTTTTTTTGTACCAAACCAAAGAATTTAAGTCCCTATGGGATCTACTCCTAATCAATCTCCATAGGGCTGGTGCCACGCCCTCTTTCTGAGGAAGCCACTAGCTGGCCACAAATCCACCCTTCAGAGGGGTTTCCCCCAAGGGCACTGCATCACTCCTGAAAGGAAACAAAAAGGTCTCAGTTTAGCACAGCTCTGCTGCACACTTCCAGAAACATCCCCTCCCCATGCAGAGTAGCAGCTCAGCTCTCCAGCCCTACCTATGTTTGGAAGCTGCAGCATGACAGCACCCATGGCATGCAGGAGCTGGGGGTAGGTGCAGCATTCTACCAGCGCTTCTGACCTCCAAGAGCATTACTAGCCTAAAACCCACCCACATGTACAGCTACAGCAAGGGAGCTAAGACTCAGTTATATGTGGGCCAGACAAATGTGTAGCCATGCCTGCTACCACAACAGGAGCTCTGCTTTAAGGGAGAGGAAATCCCAGCGCCTTAAGATGCACTCCAGCCATGGAAAATGGAAAACTTATTCCTGGTATGGAGAGGTGCACCACTCAAAAATCTGTACCAATTTTTCCAACAAGTGTAAACTTTTGGACCTTAGATTATGAGGTTTAGGAAAATGCAACACTAAAGAACATGATTTTAAATTTCAGAGGCTTCTTGAAATATTCCTGAAATCAACTATTCACTGTTATGATATAGCAGATAAGACTGCACTTGGAGGAAAAAAAAAAAGCACCTTTTAAAAGTTTATCTAAGGGGCTTATTAATATTTAACAGGGCAGCAATGTGGCAGAGCTCAGTGAGAACAAGCAAGATAATCCAGTTTCTTCTAGGGCTTGGCCAAGGCAGTTTAAGTTTAACAAAGGAAGGGATAAGGGGGGCAGTTCCAAGCACCACATAAGGGCCGGGTCTGGAGAACTGGAACAAAAATTAAATGCTAGTGCAAGAAGGTGGCTAAGCAAGCAATAAAGTATGTTTGGTGCCAATAGTACTTGCTAAAAAATAAACCTTTTCAAAACAGAGCAGGCAGCTGCCATGTACCTGCTAGGTTAGTCACATTTTCAGGTTAACTACATTTCCTGCATCTACCTCCACCATGGGAGGATGCCTGTCATTTAGCATCAGCCACCTGTGTCCATGTGGACATCCCTCTGGTCCCAAGCATTACTGCTGTTCAGAGACCTCCTCCCTGCTCCAGTCATCCCATTTCCATGGCTGCTTTGCTCCTTGGGGGTGCAGCATCGCACTCCCACATCCCCACCCAGGGTTCAAAAGTGAGTATTCAGAAGGGTCAGAAGTGGGTTAACAAACCCAAATTACCAATTTCTGAAGTGCTGCACTAATTTAGAGGGTACATAAAGGGACTGGGGTAGACCTCACTGCTCCTTCTGATCACAATCCAGCTCACCTGGTCCCTCCACGTCCGCTTCACAGAGCTCCTCTCTGCACATACTGCTCTCCATCTCGGTTAGTGTGTTCATTCTCCACCAGGCTCTCCCAGCTCAGCAAAAACTCCTCTCAGTTCCCCAGATGGGCTTGTAGAGTAAGCTAGAAAAGCCTCATGGGCTGCCAGCAATTTCTCAGGCTCACTTTTCCTGAACAGCTTTTCCCAACTGCTAGTACTAACCCTAACATGAATCCTGGTTGGAAAACACATGTTCCAAGCTTGTCCCACTGCAGACTGCGTCCAGGAGAATAATTTGAACCAGAGGCTCAGAGTACACTTCATGTTTTCACCTATTACTTGGACACTGTTGCAGCATCTTTTAAGGGTGAATGACTGTCGTGGTGTCACATGGTATGGAATAGCTCCTGGGCTAGTTCAGCTGACATTCAGGTCAGCTGCCCCAGCTATGCCCCCTCCCAGGTCCCTGTGAAAATTAACTCTATCCCAGCTGAACCCAGGACAATGACTCATCATAAGCAGCCCTTTAAGACAGAGATAGCTCTGTGTGCTCTCTTCTCCAGGGCATACATGTGTGTTCAGCCAAAGAGTTCTGTGCATATCAGACACTCAAGTTGATATCTCAGACTTGGTTTATGTTTGACATTAGTCAGGAAAGTAGAAATAAAGCTTGATGAGAATCAGGCAGGAGATAAGTTTAAAATATGATCAAAATCAAAACCAGGACAAGGTGTGTTCATGTTAGATTCCTCAAAGGTCAAAAGGTATTGGTTTCAAGTTCCTGGCAGGCAGCGCCAATGCAAGTGCACAGACAGTAACAGGGGAATGACAGACACCATGCCACGAGTAGCCTGGTGCTGTTACATGCTGCACTAGCAACTCCGCCGAAGGAGGCCCACACTGTAAAGCCAGATGAAAGCCTTGACCCCAGCGAGCAGAGATAAGTACCTTCAGATGGGACAGGGGAGCTCACAAGCCATTGCCGACAACCCCTTCTCAGAGACCTGCTGACAAGTCATCACTGCTAGTATCTACCGAAGCAGCAGCACATCCATGGCTCTGCCTCCTCATGAGGCAGCAAGAGGCACCAGCAGATACTGCTGCAGTTGATGGTCTTTGAGAAGATTCCACTATCACCTCAGGGTTAACCCTTTGTAATGATTAATTGAACAGACATGACCAAACACACTTGAAAAGGCAAGCTGAAAGTAAGCCAACAATTTAATACAGTTATTTCTGCCATGGCTTATACATTATGTCGGAAGAAGTCCTCTTCCCCTCACAAATGGATCTGATACTTTCAGTCTGAATATACACACATCAATTAAAAAAATCTGATGGAAATTAAAAGTTAACATTATGTATAGTAATATTATAAAGTCTGACTTCGATATTCTATCATTTGCTGTACATATATGCCTTTTTGATTTAAATAGAATTACTATGCCATTTCTTAACGTCTCTCCTGTCACCACCTTGTTTAAAATCTAGCCACCATTTCAGTCTGCGGGCTTCAGAGACAAAATAACCTAAAGAATAAACAGCTTGAATGTGTACCAAAATCACACCACGTATATTAAGAACAGTGTTCCATGCTCAGCACAACGTTCAGTGAAAATATGCTTCCTTTAGCACATATGCAGTATGTAAAAAGAAAGGGCTTTATAAAGAAGTTATGCTGCTTTTTCAAAGAAAAATCAACCATATATTTTCCCCCAAAACAGAAAGAGTCTTGTGAAAGATCATACAGTGGAATCATCATGTTGAAGCTGCTGACATAAACTTTATGATAAGCATTATCTTTTTGTGAAACTGATCTGAACCTCACTTATTTTGAGTTAATTGTGTGTTATTTGTTATGGTTGTTATTGTTCTCCAACAGCTGCAGGCATTCTTCTCTCAAACACACTCAACATACATACTCATGATTAATGTTATTTTTAACATTTCTGGACAGCACTCAAAAATATACGACCCACTTAGACAGGCTTAGCATGTTCTGAGCCAGGCTGCCATTGTCCCATTGAGCTGATACAGCAATGCAGCCAGTGGGCCCCAGTGTATCCAAGGTATAGTCCAGCAAGTTTGCTTTTAATTCTTATGAATATTTACATATACATCCCATCGTAAAAGCATTGTTTAGCCCATGACTGGCCTCTAGTTTCAAACAGGCTTAGGTTTTCAGAAGTTAATATGAATTCAATTTCACACACTTCTCTACAGGATGACCTAATGTGAAAAGCTGGATTAAATTCACTACAGCTTCTAGTTTCTCAATTTGAAGAAGTTTTCACAATTCAGGAAGCTTTTACTGCCCTAGACATACCCATATTGCGTAAGAAGGATCAGAAAGCTGTTTAAATTAGCAGCTGCATTTGCAGCCTCAGGATGTAATGCAAAACAAAGTCTTTGGAGCATCCACGTAACCTAGAATAGTGCTACACTGCTTAAATTACTGATGTTGACTGGACAGAGTTAAACATCAGCTTTAAATAGCTCATAAAATATGAGCTAATTTTAACTTCATTCTTTCCTGTCCACAGTTGCCAGAAAAACTTAAAAAAACCCCAGCTTTGCAGCTGAGGAGACAGACTAAAAGAAAATGCAGCTTTTAGAAAACTGCAACTGCAACCCTCTCATTACATGTGACCTACCAGCAGATACTAGGGCTTCTGCATGTAACTTCAGACACTGTTTCTCATCCTGAGTAGCCTTTGAATGGGGAATGGGAAGGAGGATACAACAGTTCTCTAATGAGGGCAGTAAGTCCTAATACCATACACAAGAGACCTATTCCCAGTTCAAGTTGATTTATTACTGAAAAGTTATGTGTTTCAGAAAAAAAAACAAAAAAACAACAGACAAATCACATCAGCACAGGCGAAAAATTAGTATGTTGCAATTATTGGGTTGCATTCAGCATTGTGCGGGTGACGACAGCCATGCTGTACTATGCTTAGAAAAGAGGAAAGGAAGCAAGAAAGGTTGACTGTGTTCCTTAAGCCCTGCTTGTTGGGCCAGACCAGATTATGTGACACAGGGGTGTTCTTTAGTTCAAAGGTTCACGAGAAGGTTGTGAAATCTCCTTTGACAGCTTCCAGAAACAAAAATATACTTGAGAAATACCCAACTGCCCCAGTTTCTCTCCCCAGCTACTAAACACATAGGAATTCTTTATATAATGTATTGACACCAAGAATTCCAGCTGCTTCACATACAACCCGTACTGGTAATAGGAAAAAGCAATGATGAAGGTAGAAGCCTCTGCTTTCCTACATTTAAAAAAAACCACCCCAAAACAAAAAAACAAAACCAAAACCCCAACGGTTTCCAGGTATTTCCTACAGTATTATCCAAACCAATCCCCAGGACTCACCCTGCGTTTCCTACCATCGCACATCTTTGTTCCAGTACAACTTTCTCACAAAGCAGCCTTGTAAAATATTTCTTTCTTCAGAATCCTATACATACTGATCAGAAGTACAGCAAAACTTTATTCTTTGAATGAGGAAGAGCATCCAAACCCAGTATTTGGGTATTTGCTTGTAAAACTTACTTTTTCTTTTTTTAACCTGTCTTCATGTCTAAGAAGGGTAACAGTTTCATGTTACTGAAGGAGAAATGTTAGGATGTATCAGGTTTCCTGAGGACACTATGCAGGACATGTTCCACAGTAAGACCATCTCAAAAACAAGATGTAGAACAATCCAAACGGATTTAATAATAATTTTTAAAAAATCTATTGAGGTATCAAGCTGCTGTCCCATGTCAGTATTGACTTTATTCTTGATGGCTATTAGAACAGCCTTACTGTTTTTCCTGCTGCTCCTACATCTCTCTAAAGGCACAAGGACACATGCTTTACCTCCGAAATAGCAGTGAGCACAGCCATCAGTTTTGAAGACAAGAGAACAAACTACAAAACTCGGTGGGCATTTTCATTCGAAAATACCTGCAATTATGTCACCAAAGATTTTAACCAAACTGCCTAAGTGAGTATCAGTGTAAAAAATACCCTTCTGTAAACTTGAAACTGGAAGCACTGGAAAAGCATTCTCACCTGAGCTGTAATCTTTCAGTCGCAAGTCCTTCACAGGTGTCCCATCAGGCCCTCGGAAAGCATTGAGAATCTACAGGAAAACAAAGATCCACTTCAGTCTCCAAAACCAAACCCCAAAAAGTGAAGCACTTGCTAATGTACATTTCTTTCTCCCCAAGACTTCTTTTCTTTCTAGTTACAAACTGACACATTTTCCTGATTAAGTTCCAGCAGTACCTGAGAACTGTTTATTGAGTTTTGGGAAGTATTTTTGGTGTTTAAGCACCATTTACACCACAATTCACCTGTGCAAAGGTTTATTATGCTGGTCTCAGCCAGACAGTTCACCTCTGATCATTATCTAAGGTCAGAGATGTCTTAGTGCCTTTAAGAAAATCAAGGGACGTGGGGTGACTCTTCTGAGTCTTATCATCCTCTGATGGACAAAGTTTCTGCCATGAGTTCTCCACTATCAGGCCTCAGAGGCTCTGATTATAACAGCTAACCCTAGCCAAAACTATTGCATGTAGGGGTTCTCATGTCTGGAAATGCCACCAAAAAAAGAAATCCTAATTCAAAGTGGAAGCTTGTGGAAAGGGAACTTCTTCCACCTTGTAGCCTAGATTATTTTGGGGTTTTTCTTTTACTAAAATCAGCAGTAGCAGCAGACATCTTTTCCATATTTATAAGATCTCATTTAAACAATTTCAAGTAACTAAGAATGAACAAGTTCACTTTGACACTACACATCTGAGCCCAAAATATAGTAACAAATTAAGAACAATATTTGGTGCATATATAAAGCAATGATGGAAGTTCTGGAGTCAAGGCCTTTAGCCACCAACACCCCACATGTGACTGCAGAAAAACTCATCACTTCCAGACTCCCCAAAACCTGGAATAATTGGATAAAAGATAACATTGCAATGACTTCTAAATCTGGATTTTCCCCTAGGAAAATGACAGACCATCTGAACTACATTAATCAGGCTTCAAAATGTTACTTTTAGAAACCCTTGATAGAAGTTTTTGGGTTAGAAACATCCCACTTACATCATCCTTTGTGGCAGTTTCAGGCACTCCTCCTAGCCGAATGAGCTTGCTTGGCTTCACATATTTGGGACAGGTCCGATAATCTTGGTCCTTGAGTTTACACAATCAAGATGGTTTTTTACAAATGAGATATGCTAGCTCACAAGATACACAAACAGTAAGAAAATAAAGCAGGGTATAATTCAAAGGTAAAGGCCCATAAGCAGACTGGCTCAAATCTTTAACCACAGCACTGTTTAAGATTCAGAGCTCTGGAGGACTAGTATTGCTAGCTTCATATATGCTCATTGAGCTGTACAATGATCTAGGTCCAGGAAAATAAAACAGGCAAATTGCCTCTCTCTGCTTTCCAGCAATGGTAGATTCAAATTCAATAGTAGCTACTAACTCAATAGTTACGGTTACCTTCACATTTCAAAGTTAACAATGAAGGAGAACAAAGCATGCATGAGAACAGCTGTACTGTTCTACACAGGTCCACCCAAGCCAGTAGCTTCTCTCTGGTAGTGCTCATAAGCAATGTCCAGGAGAAAATAACATAGAATGGTTATAACGAAGTAAATTCTATTATAACAGAGTAAGTTATTCTATACGTTACTTCCCCCAACACCCTCCCTCTGCCTGGTCATATTAAACTTGGGGACTTTCTGCACCAAATCTGGTTCTACGTATTTAGCAATTCTGAATTGATAAATTGCGTTTCTCTTGAGAAGAAAGTATTTCTGAGATAGAAAGGCTGCCCATTAAAACAACCTGGAGCATGAGGATGATATCAGAGAAGGATGGTGAATTAGAATAGAACTGATGGGATATGAACAGAAGTCTCCTTCCCAGCTCCTTCTGTTCTTTGGCCAACACGCATTTAACAGAAACAATAACTGACAAAACTACCTACCTGAAGACTCTTATAGGGCCTAGAATCTTTGCTGGGTTTTCCTTCTGAAAAGGACTTGCCATGTTCATAATCAAACATCTGATGTCCTGGCAGCCGGTGATCCACATCACGATACTCGATGTTTCGGTAGTCAGTATCTTGCCTTCCAAGGAAATCCAGGCCACCTTCACCCTTTAACCCAAGATCAGAATCGGATCTTTGCTGCTGCTCCCCCCCAGAAAGCTGCTGCTGTTGCTGCTTGTTAGCAAAGGTCTGAGGTTGCTCCTCTTGGTCCTGAAGAGTAGGAAGAGGTCCACGGCTATTTTGAAAATTGTGTGAAGTGTTGTCTTCAAGACCCAGTCCAAGTGATTCCTCTTCTCTGGCTGGTGCTTCTGAATGTTGAAATTCTCCTTTTTGGCTACCAAAGGGAGTTCTATCTAGACCAAGTGCAGACTCCTCTCTCTTGCTGGTGCTTAAACCAGAGCCCTCTCTTTCTGCTAAAGGTACAGTAGATTGGTTGCGCCTAAAATCTACAAGGCTTTGATCCACGGGAGGCACTTCCCTATCTGAAAAGTCCATAGGAGGAGCCACATCTCTGCTCCTAAAATCCTGATCAGATCGGGACCTGTGCCTGTTTCTGAAGTCTGACGATGGTGCATTTCTGTTTCTGAAGTCCAAATCAGAGGTGCCCACACCCCTGAAATCCAAATCAGGTACATCCCTATTTCTGAAGTCTGAATAGGAATGCTCTCTGCCCCTGTAGTCTAACTCAGGCACATCTCTTGCCCTAAAGTCTGAATGAGATACATCTCGACCTCTGAAGTCTAGATCAAAAGACCCCCTTCCCCTGAAGTCTGATGGAGGTTCATCTCTGCCCCTGTATTCCATATTATGTGCTTCCCTATCCCTGTAGTTCATACGGAATGTCTCCCTGTTCCTGTAGTCCACTGAAGGAACATCCCCACCTCTGAAGTCCATAGATGGCCCTTCTCTCTCCCGGAAGTCTCCAGAGTACATATCCCTGCCCCTATACTCAGAAGAGGGTGGCTCCCTACCTCTGAAATCCATCTGAGACTCATCTCTGCCCTGGAAGTCAGATGGTGGGAAATCTCTGCCCCTGAAATCATGGTGCCCCTCCCCACCTCTGAAGTCACTACGTGGTCCATCTCTAGCTCCAAAGCTGAAAGAAGGTTCCTCTCTGTTGGCAAACTGAGGATTGAGGAGGCCTGTGAGTGCCTGGATATCAAAAGGAAGTGATTCTCTGCCAGAGAAGTTGCCAGAGTGTCTTTCTTGAGCAAGACTATCAAGGGAAGGAGGATATTCCCTGTTCCACCCGGGAGCAAACCTTTCTTCTTGGCTCCCACTGTAGAAATAAAGACAGTATTATTCATAACGTGCTTAGAGTCTGAAATCTACACAGCAGCACATTCTTCTCTAAACTTTTATAGAGTTGTGTAACAGTCTAAGATCCGCAGAAGATATTGATGTTTGGCAGTTTAAGATGAGGCAGCATACGACAGATGTGAGAAAGTAAACTTGGGTGCTCCCATTTCAGCACAATTTCCAGAAGCACTCAACAGGGAATACCTGCAATATTAATGGGTTAATGATGGTAGCAATCCACATAGTCCTGCACTGCACACAGCTCTGCAGCTGTTCAAGGTTCCACCAGCTGGTATGTGTGTTTGTTCATTAGCATCACCAGCACATGCCTGCAAGGAACCACCTGAGCTTAAGCTCTCCGGGCAGTATTATAAACAGCTAACTTAACACATCATCCTGAGGCACATAAAAGCAGAGGTTACCAAACATGCTCTATTAACACACTACAGAGTGTCATTTATGCTTCCTTGTGCTGGAGTCTAAACTGGCAAAATGCTGAAAGCTATCAGTTCAGACTTCAAGGACGCCTCACAGGAATATGCCAACAATCAACATTCAAGATGGTCCTGTGCTTGTGCCTCCAGACTGGCTGTCTTACACCCGAGTTTACAACACTATAGCTATGAGCTCTCCTGATACCTGCATAAAACCACTCAGGAAGAGGTTTCCTCTTAATACGGTTTTTCAAAACCCAGTGAGGTTTGGGTTTTTTTCTTTTGAGATGGAGCTACCTGATTTTTCATCTAAGCAAGGCTCCAGTACATTTTCAAAAAACAGAATAATAAAATATCAACGCATTTTAAAATAACACCAAATGCTACCCAAATCAGCAGTCATTTCCTTAGTGAGTACAGCAAGTCACATTCTTCTTCAAGTTTCACTACAGAATCACTCACCAACAGAATGCAAGGTGACATTTGCATAGTTAATCAAGCCATATACAGATTTGCTAAGCTACACACCCCTGTTTCACCACCATGTAGAACAGTAATTAAAACTTGCTTCAAGGTTAGAATTCCCCACCCAACACAGTAAAGAATGATGCCAATAAAATCCACTTAAAAATCAGCAGGCCAGCACTACTGATATAATCACAAAACACAATCACTCCCTCATCAATACTGTTAAGACATGTTCTGAAGGATGCTGGTTTTCAGAGCTCAAATGTCATCAGCTTTCTCAACACATTACATACAGTTAGACAATTATTTGAAGTATTATTGTTGCAGAAACCTAAGGTATGCCTTGAGGAAGTACTTTTATCATGCTGATATTCAAGTAACTGAGGTGGACACATGAGCAAAGGATGAGAGATTATGCACAACAGAGGAAAACCCTAGCTTTTGGTGCCTCCATTTTTATTTAATTTTTTTTATACCCAGAGCCCTCTTGCAAACAGAGGGCCTAGTAACAACCAGAAGAATATAAACTAAGCAAAACATCAGGCTGCGCAGGTCAGTTGCACGTGAATCTTTAAAACAGTTCCAGTGACATTGAAAAATGTCTTACAAAGGAGTAGCACCAAGAACACTGGGATATATGATCTACTCAAACTCATGGAGAGAACTAAACTCTAAAAATTTTCACAAAATCCTGTGTGCAATGAAAGTGACAGTATTTCTGAAGTTAAGGCAAGCACGAAGGTTTAAGAGAATCAACATCACACTATTAGTGAAAAGGGAATTAGGCCTTATGCCTCATTGTTTTAAAGACTATTCATATTAGATATATAATTAATGATTAGAGATTGCTTTAGATGTGATTAATAGATTGCAGGTACTTATAAGACAATATGTATAAGTTGTTTATTTGTTGTATGTGTACCCCTCACCATGGCTGGCTTAAAACCCAGTCAAGCTGAATCAACAGAAGAAGGATCATACATCTTAGACCTAACACATGGGAGTAAGAGATTAACTTTAGAGTAAGATAAATCAATAGAATAGCTTGAGTGATTTTTAGAAATTCAAAGGTGATCTCTGATGTGTAAGAAGGTAAGTGATTGAGGTGACCAGAGACCTTCTGCCTACAACTGCTAACTTCAGATGACCCGAGACACAAGAACTGATGAGATGAGGTGGTGAATGAAAATGACATAGGAACTGAAAGATCAACTGGAAAATTACAAAGACTTTTGGACTGGGATGAGGGGTGTTATAAAGGTATATAATACCTTTGGAAGATGGCCATTCACTGTGGTGCTGGCCCAACTCCGAGTTGTTAATAAAGCAAACCCAGAGAGACCCACGACTGAAAATTCTTTAACAATTAGACGCTTCTCTTCTGGGTCTTAACAGCACATAGCACCAAAATCCATATGGCATATCATCACCTTAGCTTACAACAGCTAAACTAAGTATTGCTAGAAAACGTGGCGTGGAGAAGGAATAGAAATACTAAAAGCAGTTGTTAAAAAAAAAAATTTAAAAAAACAGAAATGCATGAAGTTATACTGTCACTTAACTCACCTATTCTTTGGCAATCACACCTAGCTCCACACAGACCTCAGAACTTTTACCAAAATAGTCTGCTTACAGGAGGATGCACAGAAATACTGACAAACAGAAAGTTCCTATGGCTTACTGTATTAAGAATGTTGCTGAAACAAACTGTATGTTCAAATGCTTACCGAAAAGACCCCATTCTGTTGCCTTGTCGATGGTCTCCCCACATTTTTATCTTGTCTGGTACGTTTCCAGAAATGGTTAATTCACTCTAAGAACACCAAGACAGCACAACCTGCTGAATAAATAACATGACAATAAACCACAAGGCAAAGAACACATATCATATAAGAAAAACACTGCTGGTTAGAAGGGGTGTGAGTAACATCTGATCAGGATCCACAAATATACAAGACCACACTCAGGCATGAATGTATTTAATTGCTGCATTTCTCCATGTTCAAATTTGCAAGCATCAAATGACACCTGAAATCAAACTGTCAATACGAGTGGGCAAACAATTCGATATCTGCTTTGATTAACATAAAGTTCCAACATACTGTGCTGTCTGACACTATCTGGAGTGCAGCTAGAAATGTGAGAACACCACAATCTATAAACAACGAGGGCTGCTGCCGAACAACAGTTTGTAATTAATGTTTAAACCAAACTATTTTTGCCAAAAGCTCTTTTCTGTTCGAGGAAACAATCACTACCATTGGTCTACTACGGTTACTCAAAAGTACACAGATAACAGAGTAGGCTTTGCCAATAAATCATTACAGGCACTGTTCTCCAACACTGCCCTCATCAAGCTGAGTGCCGCAAATAACGCCTCAAGAGAGTTCTCAAATTTTATCCACTTCCACCAGCGGAGAAGGTTAGGATTTCCT
>JANZLQ010000037.1:4693409-4718468 GCA_026212715.1 Elanus axillaris | reverse complement strand
CGTGCCCCGTGCCACCCGCGCTGTATCTCTGGCAAATAAAGACCCCGCTGAGGACAAACTGAGACAGCACCAGTGCCGCCTGCCCTGTCTCTCTGTGGGGCCCGGGGTGCCAGCAGCCTGCCTCGCATGCCGGCGGCACACAGTGCGGCTCCTGCCAGGGCTGTGTCAAGCGGGGCGGCCCGGGCTGGAAGCGACACTGCTGTCCAGGTAGTAAGGGCAGCGGGGCCCTGCGGCAGCTCGTCCCGGTCACCGCGCGGGAGGCAGCTTCGCGGACCGGCCGCTATCGTTAGGCTTCAGGGTACACGGGCGCAGCGGGCGGGGAGACCCGGGGGCGCGGCTCCGGCCCCGCCCCCCTCAGGCCCCGCCCCCGGCCTCGGCCCCGGAGCGGGGGCGCAGGGCCTGCGCTCGCCCAGTGAGGTCACTTCCGGTCCGGGCGGGAAGCGGCGGGCGCGCGGCCGGATTTGAATCGCCCAGCGCCGCGCGGCTGCTCTGGTAGCGGGCCCGCGTCCGGCCCCGGCCGAGGCCCCGCCATGCCCATCCGGGCCCACTGCACCATCTGCTCCGACTTCTTCGACAACGAGCGGGACGTGGCGGCCGTGCCCTGCGGGCACACCTTCCACCGCGCCTGGTGAGCGCCCCGCCGGCGGCGGGGCCCGGGGCCGCCTAGGGGGGCGGACGGGCGGGTGCTCTGGCCGGGTCCGGCAGCCGGTTGCCGGCGCGGGATGTCAGCTCCGTAAAAGCTGCGGGTTCCCCCGGCCGGGGCGAGCCGGTGGCCGGCGCCCGCAGCCGCCCGGGCCCGGCAGCCCCTTCCCCCGGAGATATCACCGCCCCGGCTTGCTCCCCCACCCCTCGGGCTGCTCCCCCCGCAGCTCCGAGGGGCTTTGGCTGTTCGCTGGGCTGCCGGTACCTGCCGTGACCCCCTTCTCCCCCCGCGCTGGGGCTTGGTTGTCGAGGGCTCTGCCCCGGCGGAGGACCCGGCCGCTTCGGCAGCCGTAGCGGCAGCGATTCGGCTGCGCGTGGATTTAGAGAGGCTCACGGAGCTGCCGCGGGAGCCTTGGCTGCGTTGTCACTCCTCTGCCTGTGGTCGCCCTTCTCCGGGAGGGCTGGTGCCAGCAAATTGCTCCTACACAGGGTGTTTATCTGGAAGGAGCAGTGTTAGATTACGAGTGAAGCCTCCCAGGCAATTTCATGCTTTTGCTGGAACTGTTTTGCAAGCGTTTGTGTTGGAAGGAAACGGTTCTTCTGAGGAAATAAATTCTGTGTGTGGGGAGGGAGCAGGCATTTGCTTTTCTGGCTGACTAACTTAGAGAGGGACCACCGCTCACAGGTGCAATGGTCACCTCTTCACCAGCGGTGCAGCTTGGGCTTGCTTGCCTCTAACAACCAATGGAGGAGGGAGAGCTTCCAAAGGTAACCTGCCAGCTCTGGATTGTTACCCTGCTCCAAAAATAAACTGTTCTGAGTGTGACGTGATGGCTTGGTTGCAAAACGCATTAGTAGCTCTCCTGGGGAGCCCGACAGGTTTGCATTCATCATCTCAGAGCAGAGACCAGCTTGGTCTGCCTCCCTCCACAGATGCATGTTCAGTGTCAGTGGCACCCTTTAGAGCTGACCAAACTGGGGGTCTCTTGGCTGTTGTATCCTGATATAGCAGCTCTTATGCCGCTCTGTGTATGGATCTGTTCACTCCTGTGAAGCTACAGTTGTTCAAAGGCTCTCTCCTTGGGAGATCTGAGCTCTGTAAAGACTCTGCCCTGGTAAAGATAAGCTCGCATGCTAAATTCAGCTGGGAATTGTCTCAGAGGCAAAGGTAGAGTGTGTGCGCTGGAACACGGTGCTCCCGTTAGCTGCACCTCTGGACTAAATGTTTGCATTCCTGTTTTTAATTTGTAAAAAGGAGTCATGTCCTCCTGTCTCCTGGTGAGTTTGAGGGTGGCCCCTGGGAGCAGCGCTCCTGGATTTTAAGGATTTACTGTATGTTTTCTTTTCCTTTCTCAGTCTCATCCAGTGGTTTGACACAGCACCAAGCCGGACTTGCCCGCAGTGCAGAATCCAGGTACCCCATCCATCACCTAGGTACCCCTCTCTACTTCTATGGCACAATGTTCTGCAAACGGCACTGAGGAGTTGTGGCCTAGGCCTGTGGTGATATGAGGAAAAGGCTCATGGTATGAAGCAGAGAGAGTTTTCTGTCACTTGCGGCTCTCTCCAAAGGCTTAGGGGGTCAAGTCCACTGAGCAACCCTTCTGATCAGAGGGGTGGTCTGAGGGGGCCCTGCTGCTGTCCGTATTGCAGCTCCTCTAGAAAGGGTCTCTGGGTTTTCATGGCTTTTATTTAGGCTGAGTAAGTATTGGCATAATGCTAGCAAGGGCTCAAAGGGGTTAATCAGGATATCTGACTTGTGTTTCTAGAGTACCCTGCTGCTTGCTGTCAGGTAAGCAGCCCAGTCTGCTGTGTATGGTCCTTATGAGTCCTTGCTTTGCAGCATTTGGTCCTGCGTTGAGAAAAGCAAAGGCTGGGGAGGGAAGGAAGGATGTGCTCTGCTTCTGAGATGGGAAGCCAAGGCTTGGGAATTCAGTGGCTTAATGGGACCTGAACTTCTTGGAAGTCCCTTGTGCCACCAGCCTTGACACTGCCAGTAGGTCTTGGTGTGTAGTGGCTGCAGGAGATGTTGCCTCACACTCAGATGTAGGTTTTTAGCCAGCTGCAGCTTGGGCTTGTTCTGTGTTCGTGCTTCTTTCTTCCTCTCAAGGTCTTGGCCCTTGTTCCTTCCCTGACTTGTTGATTCCCTCTGTTCTTCGCTGCCTCTTACATCTCTGGGTTACCATGGAGTTATCGTGAAATAACATCTTATGTAGCAGTAACTATGCAATTAGCTGGTGTCATGACTGTATATAATACTTAAAACACAAAGCTGTAACTGCATGGGGGAGGTGTGGAGAGCTATCAAATTCAATTACAGCACCTTCTGCCTGCAAAAAGCAGCATGTACTTCTGTCTTAGGATTTGGCATCGTGTTAGCTCAGCGTCAGCTGCTTGGGCCTTAGCTGCGAGAGAACAGACTGCACTTGATTCAGAAATGCCTGAATCTTTCTGCTGCAGCTCAGGAGCTTGGCTGGAGTCACGCTCCCAAAACTGAGTGGGGGGTCTGCTGCTGTGCTGATGAGCCAAAGCAGAGCATTGTCACTAATGGCATTGAGCACGTGATCTGAATTGCCTTGTGACAGGATGGTACCTTCTCCCCTCCATCTGTCTTCCATATGCATTGTGTTTCTATATCTGTGCCCATCAACCTCTTATCTCACCTATGTTTAGGTCAGCAAAAGACACATCATCAATAAGCTGTTTTTTGATGTTGCCCTGGAGGAGCAGACAGCACCTGATGCAGAGACCTTGCAGGTAATTTGACTGGGGGGGGGGTCTTCCATTGTGTGATGCTTCAGCATCTTGGAAGTGTGGCCTGGGCTGCCAGTCCTCTGCTAACAGCTGCTTCCTGAGCTGGTGCTCGCTGTGCTATGCTCATGTTTCAGACCTGAAGCACATCAGTGTCTCCTGCCTGTCTCTGTTCTTCTCTTGGTCCTCGCCCAGTCTCAGCTGTGTTGTAAGGAGGTCTGCATGTGGTGGGTTGAGTTCCCCCTGACCAAATCCGATGTGATGATTCAAGAAGCCTCTTCTACTTCACTGCTCTTCCTTCTGGTTCTCACCTTTCCTGGAAACCTCCTGAAGTAGCATCAAATAAACACCCAGTTGCTGCTTCTCCCTCGGGTCTCAAAGCCTTGGGGATGAGCCTACACAGCTTTTCGAAAAGGCAGGAAATGAACAGCTGCCGGTGTTTGTGGCTTGGTTGGGTGCGAGCCCTGCTAACCCCTCTGGAAAGAAGGGGCTGTTCAAAGAAGTGCCAGCTCTGTGCAGGTAGGTTTGTTTGCACAGACTATAAGGAATTGGGGAAGGGTGGTGATAAAGTTGTGGTTCCCCAAGAGAAATTAGGAAAGGAACTGCCTGAAGCTGTACCAGCAGTACTGAGGCTGGGACCCTGGGGGGGATGCTGGCTAGAGCTGGGGTGCTGGGTGATGTTCTCCAAGTACCACGCTTAGGTGTGGAGAGCTGTGGGTGAGAAGGAATGAATGCAGAGTGGCTGTTCCATGTTCTTCTCTTTTGTTTAGTGTGGATGAAGCATGGCTCCTTATGTCTTGGAGTTATCTGTTCCAAAAAGAAAAAGTAATCAGTTGACCTTGGTATAATGGGATGCTTGTACCCTCTTGTGTTTAGAATCAGCATGTGCAGCAATTACCATAATTAGCAGTTGCCATGACAATGCTATATGTATATCATATGTTTTTAAAATAAAGCCAGACAGACTATAATGTCAGTAGCACTGTCATTCTCGAAGACTACTAATAAAGAAACTGAAGGCCAAAGTATGTGTGCTGAGGAAATGAAAAAGCATCTCTGGGCACTTGAAGCTGTGTGCCCTAAGAAGCAAAGCAATGCCTCGGAGCAGATAAACATTGCCTTTAGTACCTATTCAGATCTGTTCTCACAAGTGTAAATAGATGGGTGACTCAGAAATGGGTTGACTGGAGAAAATTGCCCTAGAAAAGCTTCCTGTTCCCTCTCACCCCCACCCCAGGATCTAAGATGGGTTCCCCCAGCTTTCCCCTTCAGGCAGGCTGTGCTGAAGAACTGCTGCCTTGCTTAAGGGACGGACTGTGGAGCTGCTCTTGCACAACAAGTTTGATGGTAACTCATCATGCTCCTACAAAATTTGTTGTGTGACTGTCAGAGCAACATCTAGCCCTGAGTGTGCAGCTTTCCTAATGAAAGCCGAGGTCATTGTCTAATGGGAAAGAACCAAATAGTTTCTGCGTAGATTAGCGTAGTTAGTTTGCATGGGTATTTACTGCCCTGTGCACTGAGTTGGGTTGCTGCTGGGCTGATGCTGGTTTGTCACCAGTTCCATGTTGAGTGCTGCCTTGTTTCTGGAGGATATGGAGCACCTTAAGCACACGGGTGACCATCGTGGGTGGGATTTAATGTCCTTTTAGACTGGAGTTCTATCTGCAAAAAGAATTGGTGACTTCTTCAACCAGAAGTGATTTTACCTGAAAAAGCCCTCAAATCCAGGGTTTGTTCCCATCCACTGCCTGTCCCTCCAAGAGCCCGGCTGTAGAGTGATACTTGGCTCCATAATCAACTGGAGCTGTATCTGTGCAGCCTGGGATGTCCTGAAATGAGCATTTGGCCTCCTGCCATGAAAAGGTTGGACTGGGGTGAGGGAGTGTGCTTCAGTGTGCTAGAAAACTGAATGCATAGCTGTGGTCTGCTTGTCATCTTGTAGAGACAAGCTTGGGATGCTCTTCTGAGAACCACTGTTCTGTACCCAGTTGTAAGGGGTTGAATGAGCTCCCTCATAATCTGAAACATATTCCTGTTGTTGCAGAATTATCCAAATTATCTTTTGTGTAATAATTGTCTTGGTGCTATTCCTCACTCTTGCGCCTGCTCTGAAACGTTTACAGTCAAAGGAGTGCTAGGGCTGCTTTGCTTCCTACCACCAGGCACTGGTTTCAACTGAAACACCGGAGGGAACCTGGTTCCTTGGAGTAGCTGCAGACCACAGGCTGAACACTGTGACATATCCAAGTGTTTCTGAGTGCTGAGCCTGTATTGCTTTTAAAGATGGTCCTCAGTGGTCAGAACAGTCTCTGTGTGGCTGTTCCCAGAGTGGGAAAGGTATGAGTTTTGGGGGGTAACACCTTGGTGAGGCCACCTGGAACCTGCTGCTTCCAGTTGCTTGTGATCTGGGGAGCTGAGAGTCCTTCTTCCAAAGGAGACTAGGAGACTTTGGTTTGCTCAGCTTGCTGAAAAGGAGGCAGGAGGTGGGGGATTCCTGCCTGTAAACCTGCTGGGGAGTGTAGAAACCTGGGAGAACAGCTGTCGGTGTCAGGATATACTCATTTGATCTTGGGTAAATGTGGTCTTGTAACTCAGGCTGGCAGAGGGAGGAGAGCTTCTATCAGAGGAGTGAAGATTGGGAGCAGCTTTTAGGAACTGTGGTGGAGGATGAGGGATTTCAGATTAAGTTGATGAGTGAGGTAATGTTACATAGCTGCCCACAGTAGCCCAGGATTTCTTTGCTATCATGCTAATTACCACATCTTGTGAGCTCACTAATTGTTCCTGAATAGGACTCTGAGGAAGCTACTCCAGAATAGTTCCTGCAGCAGAGTTAATTCCATGTTAGCCCCCCAGCTGTTGTACCCTCGGGGGCAAATCCAAGTCAGCTCTGCTAGGCTTTGTGTTTAGTCCCTTCTGCTTATTGAGCTTTACATCCCATATTCTCTTTCCTGCCTTTATTGTCACTAGCAGAGCTTTGCTCTGGTCCAGTCAGATCCATGGTCACTGGTAGTGCTATTCTTGGCTCAGATTTGCATGTAGCGTTCTGGGTTGCACAGATTTGTGTGCTCTGCTTCAGCACTGTGTTGGTATTTTATTGTGGTTTTATTCCACTGCAGTTCCTGCCTGACTTGTTATGTGCTTTCCTCTGCAGTTCTCTAACACAGCTTTTTAAGTCATCTTCTGTTGACTCTTTCCTGTATATATTTCTCTCTTGCTCTGTTTTTAAAAAAATAATATAGAGACATGGCTTTTCTTTTTAACCTCTCTACATTTCCTTTGGCTATTTGCCAGTGTTCATAACTCATATCACCTCATTATCTATAATTTAAACTGTGGGGCATTTGCTGCCTCTTTCTGATCCTTAACAAAGGCATTGGAAACATTTGATGTTCCTCAGACCCTTGTGGAACCCAGGAGGCGTTATGCATCCTCAGTTTGGTATGGTATGGAATGGTTTATCGGTGATCTGCTTATGGCCATTTGACTGAGCTGTTAGCTCATACCAGCAGCCTGAACTGCAGTGACTTCAGTGTCTGTCAGAATGCTAGCTGGTGCCTTTTGATTGTATGCTTGGTTACCTTTTCAGATGTTTGGACATGCTCTCCTGTCTCCCACCTGCACCTGATTGAAGTTCACTTTAATTCAAAGCAACTCTCAATCCAGTTAGTCTGGCAACATCCCTGCCTTATTGCCTTGTTTAGGTAAAACATTATAAAAATTGTTCCTGTCTGATTTCCTGTGTTTCCCTGAGAGCTTTCCAAAAATATTCAGCTAAAACAAGATGACTGACAGTGTGAGAAACACAAGGTTGACAAGGCTAAGATGAAACTGGGATCTTCTCCCCCTGAAGAATGCCAGTTGGAGGTGCTCTTTGCATTCCCTGTGATAGTACTTTCTTATAACTTGGTGCTTGTTGTTACCGTGTTCCCTTCTTAGCATCTAGCTGGTGCAAATGTCCTGCCGAGAAACCTCTTGGGTACTTTTAAGATCTGGTGGGTACTTTTAAGATCTGGTGAAAGCTCCTCTGCAGGGTGTTTCCTAATTTCGTTTTCTGTGTTATGTTTCAGAATGAACTGGACAAGGTGAAGGCTCAGCTCTCCATGAAAGGTGAGTGCCAGCTGCCTGCTAGGGATCAGCTGCCCGTGGTCTGTGGCTCCGGAGCTCTGTCTGTTCTATGTGGCTTGCTCAGGTCTGAGAAAACCTTGTGCAAAGTCCATGCCTCTCTGAAGCTGAGGGCATGGAGCAGGCTGTAAACTGTTTTGCTGGAGCAGTTTTTTCAGAGATTTTTCTGAAGTGAGACCACCTAAAGCTGTACAAAGTTTGTATGACTGAGCCAGTCTGCAGCCTGGCCCAGCTCTGCTGTAACTGCGGTGTTCTGTGCAAGTTTTTTGCCCCTCTTCCTAATCACAGGCTACAGAACTGCAGCACAGCTATATCTCAAGCAGGCTTGCTGAAAGCAAAACCCTTGGTTTGCTCACTGGGAAATTCTCAGCTGAATATGGCAAAGGCTCATTCCCTCTAACAGATGAAGGGGTAAAAGTGGTGCCCAAAAGCAGCAGTGGGAAGGTTTTGGATTTGTTTAGCTGTTGCAGTGCCACATGTATTGTGTGAAGAGCAGCCGGAGTTCAGTGTGTGTGCTCACTTCCATTTTCCCATCTTTAATTTTAGAGGATGTTTGAGGGAGGCAGGAAAAGCAAAAGCCCTGGAGACTTGTCGATGGGTTTTAAGCATCGTCTGTAGGCAGCCTGTCATCAGAACATGAGTCATGAGCAGCGAAAGGAAAATGTCAGTCTGAGTGACAGAAATCCAAAGACACACTAGCAGAAGGAAAAAAAAAACCCTTTAAAGAATGCTGGGGGCTCACCCACGCCCCGAGAGTTGTCTTTCCTCTGCCTTCCCTATGTGCACGAGACAGACATGAATAGCCAGTAGACTGAGGATTCAGTACTTAGCCTGAGAGCAGAATTGGATGGTCTGCACATCTCTATTCTGAGGCCTGTTCTCTTGCCAGCTTGGTTGAGTTTAGTGACTTGGTAGAGAGCCAAATATTCTGGGGAAGGTGGCTGGGAATCTTGCTAGGATGTTTTCCAAGAAAAACTGTTCGAAGGCCTGCTCATCTTCTCAGCTTCTGGTGAGTAGAGGTTGGATTTGACATTCCCTGTCCCATTCTCTTTTCATATTGGAAATGAGAATCTCCTTCCCACCTCCTGCCTCTTTTTGCTGTGGGCACTCTGCTCTCTGGTGGTTCTTGCGTATAAATTCTTGACTTAAAGTTCTGCTCTGTGCTGTGCGCTGTAGAGGAGCTGTGTAATTGCCAGGGTCTGATCAGCTTGCAAATGGCTCTAGAGGTGCTGAGCTCTGAGCAGACCCAGCAAGTGCTGTGGGAGGCACTCTGAATGAGCTGAAAACTCATTCCTGCAGCATGGGGAGGTTTGACTCCTGCCACCTGCCTCTGGGCAGCTGGGAACAGAGGAGGGGGAAGCCCTACGTCTTTTACTAGATGTGGAGTACCTGCAAATGCAAGGAAGTGTCTCCAAGCTGTGCTGCCACTGGTGAGGAAGGGTTGTTCAGATCAAGAGAGGAGAAAATGCTTTGCTAAGAAAGAAATGTGTTTCCCTAGCCACCTGCGTGCATCTGCTGGGATAAGTCCCTCTCTTCTTCCCCAGTCCCACGTGGCTCTTTTACTGTCTGATCAAGCAGTGAAGGTGCACTGCAGGTCATGCTTCCATGGGATGTGATGGCACAATTTGAAACTGGATCATTTGCGAGGAGAAAAAGCTTTTTGGAAAGGCAGTGATTGGCTCTCCACTATTGTCAGGCTGGAGTCACGGATGATTTTAGCTAAGACAGAAGATGCTGAGCTGAAGATTTTACCCTGCCTTCAGCAGGGTTAGATGTAGAGGTTGCTACTTTCCCTCATTGCCCAACTGCTTCGAGCTTTCCAGTGATGCTGGCTGTTCCTGGCTTAGGTCTGTCAGCTCCTGATGGTGGTTGTTGCTTTGTGAGCTGTTCTTGCCTTGTCTCCACAAAACAAATTGAAATCTGGTGTTGTTTTCCACCACCTCCTCTCTGGTAGTCAGAGATGCTTTGTTCCTGGATTGCCTGTGTGGGGAGGGACTGCAGGACTCGGGTTTTGTGACCTGCAAAAAGTGGGTGCTCTGGGGAAAATACTTAAGCTGTTGCATGTCCTGTAAAGTCTCCTGTGCCAAGCAGAGCTCTGCTTTACCGCCTCCTGCCCTCCGACATAGGTGCTGTGGTGAGGGTACTTGCAGCAGCGTGATGCAGCACCATGGTGGATCACTGTACACAGCCACCTGATGACCCCTGAAGGGCTTCCCTGCACCTAACGCTCCGTGTGGAGGGGATGGGCTCAGGGCTCAGCTCTCCAGCCCTGTGACAGCTTTGTGTAACTTGAGACTAGTTTTCTCGGTGCAAGCCTGGCTGTGAGAGCATGTAAGAGTTAAGATGCATCAGCTTAATGCAGGGCTGGCACTGGAAAGCTATTAAAGGGAACTTGTTATCTTTAGTAAAGAAAATTTTGAAGCCTGCTGACACTGGGTGAAGCAATTGCTCAGTACAGTCCCTGGTGCAGACAGCAGTTAGGGAAATGGGTCTACAGGAACGGCCAACTCCTAGCAGCTTGAAGCCTGAGACTGCAAGCGGTGTCTGTTTGTTGTGCTTCTGCTGCTGTGGGGCAGCTGAAGTCTGGCTTACCAGGGTGTGACCTTTTTCTTTTTTTTTCCTTTTCTAGAGAAAGAAAAGCGTGAATGCCAGGCTGTTGTGGATGGGCTGAGGGACACTCTGGATGTGCGCAATGCCACAATAGAGTCGCTCCAGAAGGTGCTGGGAGAGACAGAGATGCTGTGTTCCTCTCTCAAGGTACCTTTCCTGTCCCCAGCAGGACTTTAACGCTAACCATTGCATAGTCGGTGTTAGTTTTGTTGAAGATCTCTGCAGGCCCTGCTAATAAAGAGATTGTGCTGGTCAGATTTTGGATCTGGTGCCTCAAGACTCCTGTCTCCTTGATCTCTGAATGACGGAAGGGTGGTGTGGCTGGGTTTTCATTTTGATTTTATAAATCTGAAGCAAGTGGTGTCACTGGTCTTGAGGTCCTGAGTGTGGTCCTCCTGGGGGTGATTCAGAGGTGTAAAAGCCAGGCCTGTGGCTTGCATACAACTGGCTGCATGCTCAATGCAGCGGTGGCTGGAGAGGGGGAGACATGCCAGCCCAGGCTAGGGGATGCTGACTGAGCCTTGCTAATGAAGTGGCAGTGCTGATCATAAAGGTAGCAGCATGAACCGAGAGCGGGAACTGGCCCCAGCGCCCCATTGCCGAAACACTGGCTCCCTGTGGTAGAATGTTCTTCTGAAATGGGTTTAGGCCAGGTGGGATTCAAGGAAAATTAGTTTCTTAGTTTGATTGGAAGAGAAATCAAACTGAAATATATGGAGGGGGAGCTGCAAGCTGCAGCTGAGTGGGATTTGATCCAGCTAACTCTCCTGTCTCTGTTCTGTTGCCAGGGCTTTCATTTGGTTAGGTTAGTAATGTGTGAAGTCCAGGGATCAAATATTCCTGTTGTGTTTCAGTGTGCAGTGACTCAGGATGTGATCATGTACTGTGCATAAACAGCAAGTGGAAGAGGGTAAGAGCAGGAGCCACTTTGTTGGGATGTCTTGTAGTGAGCAGAGCGACTTTGTCTTGGCGGTGGGATGGGCTGGGCAGTCTCCTCTGTGTGAAGGTGATGTGCCTGTCCAAAGAAGATGAGGTTCAGACAGGTGGGGTTCTGAGCTGCAGGCTGAAAGGCAGGGTAGGGGTCAGCTGCACTTCAAGTTCTCTGCCCACTGGAGTATGGGTCTGACCAAATAGCCTAAACTGTATTGTGTTCCTTGACCGGCAAGGCCAAGTGGCCCAGGGATAGCTTTTAGATGGGTTCATCTTGCTGTATGTCACCTGCAGCTGGGCTCTTCCTGAGAGGAACCAGTCCAGGGGGTCTGCCTGGCACTAGCAATGTGGTGCTGTCACAGGGCAGAAGGAGAGATATAGTAAGGAATTAATGCCAGACAGGCCTTGCTGTGAGCCAGCACAACTTTTTTTGCCTGACCATGGGTGTAAAGGCAGCTTGGGCCTGTGTCACGCCAGAGATGCTTCTGGGATCCCAGGTATACCAGTGGCAGGATACTTCTGATGCTCCCTGCTCCTGCAGAAACAATTGTGATAGTGGAAGCTGGTCCTTATTGCTCAGCTCAGCATCTCTGTTTTTGGCTTTCCTCTCTTGGCACCTCAGGAGGAGGCTCTGTGGTTATCTTGCCAGTTGCAAAAACCTCAGTGTATGCTTAAGTCCTTTCAATGAAAACTGGGTAGGGCAGAAGGATTAGGAACCTGGAGGTATCTTTTCTGTGGTGTATGGGGTTTCCCAGCTGAATGCCAAGCATTGTCTTATACTGCATCATTAAAGATTAAAGCACTAAAATTCTGCAGTGAAAATACAGGCTTGACTATCTGCGATGCAGGTCAAGCCCACAGGCTGCAAGCCATTCCTGTCCTGCTAGCACTGTCAGCTGCTACTGAACATCTGTGTGAGAGTTCGCTGCCACTTCAGACTGTCTGAGGCTAGGGACTCTGCTCCAACCTGGCACAAAAGACTGGGGATCTAAAGTATGGAGAGCTCTGCTTAGGAAGAGCCCAAGATGGGCTCTGCTTAAGCGAGAGCAACATGTGAGCCTGCAGCACTATCCTGTCTGCAAAGTCCCATCAGTTTCACAGCTGTTTGGTCTCTATGGCAGGAAGCAGCTAAAATCCTTTAACTTCTGTGTGGAAGGAGCTTTATGAGGCAATAGTCTCTGGCCATGCCTCTCCCTGGAGTCAGCACTGTGCTGAAACCAGACCCAGAGCCTTTTGAAGGTGCTGTGTGAGGTGCCCAGGCATGCATAAACCTAGGTGACATAGATGCGTTGGAATGGTGCTAATTCAGGCCAGCTTTCCTCTGTCCTCTGCCACACTGCAGATCTGTGCTTTTTCAGCACAGCTGAGGTGCTCTGTTACTGCTGCCTGGTACTGGAGAGCCTGGAAAGGTGCTGGCTGCAGTAGGCTTGCAGCCTTTCCAGGCAGGTGAGAGAAGCGCCTTGGTGGGTGTCTAGTTTGGCTGAAGTCTCCCAGAAGAGACCCACTCAGCGTTCCTATTTATGCTCTAAGCAGCTAATGGCAAGGTGAATTAGGAGGCTAAAGTAAAGGGATCAGCTGTGCATGGAGGAGAAAGTAATAGCAAGGTTTGCTTGCTGTAGGCTCCTTTGCTTTTGAAAAACAAATTGTCACTGTGTACAGCACAGTGTACTGCACAGCTCCACAAACACTCCCGGCAGAAAGGAAGCCACGATGCAGTTTCAGTGCTAGACTCATCTTGCAGTTAGCACTGAGACCCTGCTGCGTTTGCAAGGAGCAGAGCTAGGGATGCAGTGGGGAGGGAGCTAAACTCTCCTTAATCCTGGGCTGCTGAGGTGGTGATAGCATTAAGAGCCAATGTATGCCCCCAGCTGCCTGCAGTGCGCATAAGCCAGGATGTTTCTCTAACAATCCCTGGAGCCTTCCTAACGGTCTGTGTGTGCGTGCTTCTCTGCAGAAGCAGATGAAATTCCTGGAGCAGCAGCAGGAGGATAACAGAAGTTCAAAGGAGGAGGCCCGCCGTCTGCGAAACAAGCTGAGAACCATGGAGCGGTGAGATCCTGAGCTCTTCCTGGGCCTTGCAGGCTGGGTTGCATGTCTCCCCCTCTCAGAGAGGGAGGGAGGGGTCCTGCTGTGCCTGCTGCAACATCCACCACCACACGCTGCATCATCTTACCCCACACAGTTGGAAATGGCTGCATTAGCAGGCTGCCCTTGACTGTCCATGCTCTTGCCCCTGCTATATTTCTAGACGGCTGCTGTCCCTAAACAGCAGCAAGGCATGGTACTGTGTGCAGACTGGCCTCATCTCCAGTGCTCTGAGCGTGGCTATGTGCAGTTCGTATTATGAGAGGATGCTGGTGCAGAATCCCAGCCCAGGAACACAGTCGGCTATAGGGCCCAAGAGCTGGGACATTGGCCCCATGTGCAGTATGTGTGTACAGCTGCTCCTTCTCTAGTCTGTCCATGTAGTGCTGCTCTTCCCTAGCAAAAAACCCTGCATGTGGTGGGGCAGTTGTCTCTTCCCCCATGACATCCAGAGTGCCTGCAGCAGCTTAGGCTGCACCAGCTCCCTGGGGGAAAGCAGGGCTCCAGTCTCTTTCCTAGCTCTGTTTGATGGTGCTTTCTTTATGTGCAGGATTGAGCTGTTGCTTCAGAGCCAGCGCCCTGAAGTGGAGGAGATGATCAGAGAGACAGGAGTTGGGCAGGCAGCGGTGGAACAGCTTGCGATCTACTGTGTCTCGCTGAAAAAGTAGGTGCTGTGGGCTTGGCACAGCTGGCTTGTGCTGTCCTGGGTGTGCCCAGGGAGAACCCTTGGCTGAGTATCAGCCCTCACAAAGGCTCTGCGGGGCTCTTGCTGCCTGTTTGGGCCTCCACTGGGTTTTGACTGACAGATCCTGGGGACCTGGATTGGAGCCTGTCACACTGAACTGTTCCTGTTGTCACTGTATTGACATGTGTGTCACTATGGGAACTGTCTCCAGAGTTGTCAGGGCACCTATGAGGTGATGATTATTATTCCCTCTGTTCCCCTCTCATGCCTGGGGGGAAATGAGTGGATGAGGAGCTCTGGGTTCTACCCTTTGCTGCATTGCACTGTGCAGCTGTGGCCTCAAGTGCTCTCTGGCAAAGTGAATCTGCAGTGTTGCCCGCCCCTACCTGGAAAGCCATCTGGTCCTGCTGGGCAAAACCACAGCTTTTTTGGGTCCATTCTGATGGCAGCTGAATAGTTGCAGCTTTGATACACATCTGTAATGAGGCAAGTGTCCCTGTGGTATAATTGCGAATGAATGTGCATAGCCAATAGTGTGAAGTCTTTGAAAAGTCACTTGAAGGGAAGTCCCCTATTTGCTGCCAGCATGGAGGCTGCTTTGTTGTCTGTCTGTCTTTTCCACTGGCAACTGAAATGTCTCTGGATCTGGTTTCCATTTTGCTGGTGAAATCTGTTCAGGCCCTGTTCTCAGGCATGGTATCCCATGCAGCTTTTTTCTGCCCTGTGGTATAGCGGCATGTTTGACACACTGTTGGTCAGTGTTGGTACACTCAGCTCTGTTCCCTAAAGGGCTTTGTGTCTCCTGGGTTTTCTCTGGTGGCTCTGCAGTTGCAGAGCTTCAAATTAAGGGTCTTGGCTTGTCTCTGAGAAGTTCTAGCTCAATCCTCTCACAAACAGCATGCCTCTTCTGGTCTTCTTGCAGGGAATATGAAAACTTGAAAGAGGCTCGGAAGATCTCTAGTGAGATGACAGAGAAGCTGAAGAAGGAGCTGTTTTCTGTCAATAGCAAGGTAAAGGGAGAGTGTGAGTTGCCAGGTTGATACCTAGTCTGTAGATACCTGTCAAATAACTGTGGCCCAAACCCTCTGCAGTGACCCCTCATACCCTGAGCACTATTTGAGTGGTACAGGTGGTGTGGAAGTGTCAGGCTGGGGTTTCTGGGTCAGAGTGCGATGCTGCAGTGAGTGGCTCATGGGCTGTTGCCAGGAGTGCAGCTTCTGAGGATGGTGGTGGGAGCAGTGTGTGCAGAGCCAGCTGGAGTCTGTCAGGGAGCCTGAACTGGAAGGCAGCAGTGCACAGCTGCTCCGCTGCTTCCACTGGGTTCTGGAAGCAGCATTGCCTTCATCCTGTCACTGCCAAGCATGAGCTAGCTTAGCTGCCAGCCCCTCCTGCTGCAGAATCAGGCCCCTAGGAAAGGTGGGAAGGGGTTTGGAGCCAGTGCTGCTTGAGGCTTAGCCCTGGCTTGGCACAACCACAGTCACACCTAGCCTCATGCCTTCAGCCAACTGAACTGGGCCAGGGCTTCCACGTGATGCTATGCCCAGGCAGGAGAGGTTCCTAAAGTGCAGTGAGGATATGCAGGTGGCTCTGCACAGAGCCTGCCTGGGCTGGTCCTGACCTGGTGCAGAGCTTGGACATGCCTCTGTTGCTGTGCTCCCCCAGCGCCAGGCCTGGCTGGGCTCTCTTAGCTCAGGTCAGAAGTCACTTTCTGTCAGTTCTGGTAGGAAGTCCCCATGAAAAGTGTGTGCGTGTAGCCTTGCTCTCCAAGGCGCAGGTGTTCCTTGGAGTATACCCACGTCCAAGCTCACAAAGTGAGACTGTGGGTGGCTTTGATCTATTTCTTACTCAGCCATAACTGTTGTAGTCCCCTCAAATGGAGAAGGAGGTTCTTGGATTGCTGTGCTATTCCCCAAGTGAGTTTCACCTCTTACATGAGGTGCTGCAGCTAGAATCTGGCTGCTTCTGGCTGAGTCAGTGCCAAGCTGCAATTACCACCTTGGGTCAGGAGGATGCGAGTCAGTGCACTCAGGGCTCCAGGCTTGGCTGACTGAGAGGTGACTGTACCGACACTTTGTGGGCTGGCCCAGACTCCTGAACCCACAAGTCTCTGATGTGGTATCAGTCCACTTCTCAACCCCCAGTTCTGGCATGCTTCCCTGTTGTTGAATCAGGCTTGTCCATATGCCAGTAGTGCTGATGCATAACCAACTTCCAGCCTGTGGTTTGTAATTCCTGTGCTCTGGTGTGTCTAAAGTCCTGCAGGAATTCAGAATGCAGCCACCAAGTGTTAGTCACCATCAGGCATAAATGCTTGGGAAATGCTATAGGAAGGTTTGTGTTGGGCAAGCAGCCCTGGAGATCCCTCTGCAGGCAGCTTGAGGGAATGGGCAGGCATTCAGTTGCTCTGATACAGGAGAGACTGGTCAAACTGTCACTGGAAAATTGAGCCCTTAAACAGGGGAAAGTAGCATGTGCTGCAGAGCATACTGTTCTCACAGGGGATCTGCAGTCTCCCTTATCTATGTGTTGTAACCAGCACTCTACTGTTCTGGGGGTTTATTCTGCAGCTGCAGAAAACTGTTTCAGAGATGGAGAAGACAAAGGAGGAGTTAAAAAGTACCCAGAAGGATCTGAAGAATGCAGACAAGGAGATCTTGGTGAGAATACCATTCCCTAGTCTGCAGTAACTGGCAGCTGGCCATGGCCTGCAGCTGCAAAACCAGGAGTTATGCTGGCTTTCGCTCAGTGACCAGGTTACCCAGTCCACCTTACCTCTCTTATTTGCCCCACTCTGAGCTCCACCTGATGCTGATTTATGGAAAAGGGGCAAGGTATCTGCTACTAAATCTTTCCTTGTCTTGCTGTCTGCTTTCCCTTTTCCCTTCAGAGTTTGAAGAAGAAGATAGACATCCTGCAGGATACTCTGAAGGTCCCATCTGTAACCAGAGAGACACTCAGTCGACTAGTCTTTGAAAGGTTAGTGAAGTGGATCCTCAGATACAGGCCAAGGATGGGGATGGCAGGTCCAAGGGGAGAGTTGACAGTTTAACTAGCTGGGGAATCAGACATGCTAGTCTGGCAGGCATTGCAGTAGCATGGTCTTTTTGCTCCTTGTATCCCATTTTGGTTTTTTTTTTTCTTGTCGCTGACAGGGTGGTGTTTGGTTTACCTGGAAAAAGTGTGTGTTTTGGAGGGTTTGTGTCAGGATGGGATGGAAGAATGGGATAGGTTTTGACAAACTCTGTCACTATGTCCTGCCAGGGAAATATCCCTAAAGCTGCTCTTCTAGTTGCCTCAGACTTGGCCTTCCAGTGAGTGTGCTCAGAGATCTTACCCAGGCAGAGGAACCTAACCTGAAAAATGGCATGTTTTACATTTTTATCAAGCCCTTTCTTGTGAGGAGGCTGTGCTATTACCCCAGTACAGCAAGCTGGGTTGTGTACGCAGAGCAGCAGTGTGCCAGCATGTTTGCCTGGGCTCTGGGTGCTGCTGTTACAGCACATGCCATTTGAGGGTGAACAGTAGTTTGGGACATTGACTATAAACTCTGGGATTCAGATTGTCCTTTCATTGACTTGTAAGCATAATGGGTCTCTGATCCTGGTCCCACTGCTGTCTTGCAACTCAATCGCAGAGTCATCTGCTGGGTGGCAGGTGGTGGCCTACTGGTGGCTGACACTTTGCATGGCCTTGCAGCCCTGCTCCAGTAGAACTGCGGCACCCGAAGCTCCACCATCCAGCCCACAGTGATGAGATCAATCTGGATGGTACTTTTGATTTGGACACCCCTGAACACGAGCCCTGCAGATCTCTCTTCAACTCTGCAAAAAGGCAGAAGCTGGATAAAAAGCCGTGAGTTTTCCCTCCTCTTTCTGCTTCTAAAGGAGTTCAAAGTCTCACTTCTTTGGAAGTTGCTGTGTGAGATCAGATAGCTCTCCAGCTGCCTGATGTCGTGCTGCAAGTTTTGTTGTCATTTGTTTGGCCTCGTCTGTCCTTGCCAGCTCCACTTGAACAATAAATCTCTGCTGATTTGCTCCTTGGGCTTCTTACAGACTTCCTGTGGTAAATCTGGCAAAGAAAGTTCTGAAGGAAACAGTGGAGGTAAAAGGACTAATCTTGATTTTCTGTATGACCTCTTTGATTCTGCTGTTAATAAGCTTGGGATAAAGGACCATTTTTTCCATGTAGGAGATGCTATGACCATAGACTGTCCAATCTATAGAACCACACAGTACATGCTTCAAAGTGCTTTGCTTGACAGTCTCCTAGAAACACTGTATTGCTGCCTCAGGCCTCCTGGAATTGGGCAGGAGAGTAGGGGCCCCTTCTTGCTGATTATCCTGCCTCAGATGTGCTTGGCAAACTCAGTGTGGGGCTGACCATAAGGGCTGTGAGGTCAGCCTAAGGGGGCTATTCTCCCAGCCTTGCTAGGTGCAATGACCTGCCTCCCAGGCACTATACCACATGAGCCCCTGTGGGAGGCTGGAAGCTGCTGTTCTTTGGCCTGACATGTGGTACAGCAGTAACCATTACCCTAAATAGCTGTCTGTGTCGTTAGTGCTCCCTATATGTGGACCAAATTCAGCAGATCATGCTGGTTAAAGGGCTTTTCTCATTATTTTGTGGGACAGAACTGGACAGATGATCTGGAGGATGACGCTCTTAAAGGACTTTTGCCAGCATTCATCAGGAACTCTGTTCTCTCCAAGAAGCCATCTTTGGGTAGCTTGCTGGGTCCCCATAAGAACATGGGCACTGTAAGTATGACTGTCCAGTTGGTGAGCTTGTTGAGGGCTGGCACTGCACACCTCTGTCCTGAAGTCACCCTACAGTAGGAAGCAAATGAGGCTTTTACCTTGCTATGTACAGTGTGTGGAAAATAAATCTTGGAGCACGACCTGGCTACTTCCCAGTCCTGCAGAGCTCCAGGGATAACAGATGCCCATTCCCATCCTGGCAGCAGACTAAACAGCCCTCCATGTCCCATTCCTCCACCTCCTTGGAGGTTTGGGTGTTTTCCTTGTATTCCTCAGTCCCACTGACAAAATCCAAAGTCTTGCTGTTGCTTGGGAAGCTTGGCTTCCTTCAGAAAGTGCCCAAGATACCCAGACTTCACTAATACCCTTGGGTCTCTCTTTTCCAAAGGTGAGGGATTAGCACAAGTATTGAGTATTTCCAGGTGCTTGTAACCCCACCCCAGAAGCTGTGGCCTGCAAGGCTCTCCCCTTCCCCATAATCAGCACAAGGAGACGTAGCAAAGGCTCTGTGCTGCTTCTCCATACTCATTTCTTTCTCTCTCCTAGGTAAGAATGGGGTACGATGGCTTGGGAGGCAGAACAAAGTTCATACAGCCTGTATCCTTTCCTGCAGCTCATATGGCAGTAGTGATGCTGTGGGTCTCTGTTCCTCCTTTTTGGTCTCAGCCATCCTGGGGAGTCCTGTGTGTCCCCGTGTTGTATGTGTCCGTCCGTGTCCGTCCCTACCCCCCGTCAACAAAAAATGAACTGGGATCCTCAAGGAACCATCATATTTCTCTCTATATGATTCTAAGCAAGTCTGAGCTCAGCAAAGGCATCAGTGACCTGAACTTGCCAAGAGCATTATCAGAGGTGGCTCATTCAGAGGAGTATATCAACTAGAAATCAGTACAGTTTGCAGGCACTGCCTATGCCCTTGGGATCTCTAAGCAGCAGTGTAGCACGGCCTCTTCTTGGCTGTGTGCCTGCCAGCCCATGCAGCTGAAGCCTTCGTTCCTGTAGGACACTGCTGCCCTGCTGTGCCTGTCTTGGTAGGTAGTCCTGCAGCAGGTGAGGAGCAGCTAGGCTGAGCTCACCCAGCAGGTGGGGAGCTGCTCTGACTCCCACTCCTCATGCAGGAGCAGTGTGCCCTCCCCTGTGGAGGCTGCCCCTCACCTGCCTTCCCCAGGCAGTACTGTCAGAGGGGTGTGTGGTACAGCTGTGGCTCCAACCCCCTCCTATGGGGGGAATGTTGGAGAGACAGCTTCGATGCTGCACCAGCACTGTTCAGCAGTAGCCAAAACTGGTGTGTTATCAACACTTTTCTAGCTACCAATACAGAGCACAGCACTATGAGGGCCACTATGGGGGAAAATTAACTACATCTCAGCCAGACCCAATACAAGAAGGTGGGCAGCCATGCCAGTGCTCACCTCACAGATGGCTGATGAAGGAGCAGTTCACTTCTGTAAGCCCGAGTGCTGCAGGTGTGCTGGTTTGTGTAATTGCAGTTCTGCTAGCATGGCCTGCATCTGCCTTTCAGTGCTGCAGGTTTAGTTTTTGCCACTTCTGTGTCTGTGAATGGTGTGGGAGTTAAAAGGGACTTGCTGCTCTAAGGGCTCTTCTCTTGGGGTCACTCTGCCTTGGGAGGCTGCAGGCTCTGGCTGCTGTGCCTTTCTCTGCATGGTGTTGTGGCTCTGGCATGCAGGGTAGATCCCAAAGCTCTGGTGGATATGCTTGACTGCTGTTTTGTGTGCAATGGGGTAGCACAGAATTGGGAAGCATTCCTTGACTTGTGGGAGCATGCCTGAGCTCTGCTGCGGTGAGCCCAGCCTGTCCTGCAGGGAGTTTTTCTTTGGGTGCCAATGTATGGCTAGGTCTCAGGTCTGTGGTTCAGGCTAGTATGCAGCAGGTACTGGATCACTTCTGTCCCCAGGGCCTTGGTCTGTACTTTTCTTGACAGTTTTACCTTCAGACAAACCTGGCAGAAATCCGCCCATTAGCAGTGAGGAGCAAGAAGAAGAATGTCTCTAGGCCAGCGTCTGCAGCATCCTTCGCATCTTCCTCCAGCAGCAGCCAAGCCAGACTGGACAGTTTCCTGCAGTGAGAGCCCCTATCTTCCCAGGGAGCAGCTGGGCAGGGTGGCTGCAGGGCAGAGTGCACTTGCCTAGAGCCTGGCACAAAGCAATGCACAACCACTGCTGTGTGGAGGGCTATTTGCAAAGCACCAACACTGTGTTGTTGGTGAGATGAGCTGCCCTGGGGAGGATGCCAGCCTTGCAGCAAGACAACAGGAGATCAAGCCTCTGGCTAATGCTTGGACTGATTTACACCCCCCTCCCCTGGTCATTTTACCCCTCCTTCCTCCTGTTTTCATGCAAAATACACAAGGATTTCTCATCTACTGGCCTGCTCAGTGCTCTACACTTGCTGCTGCTGTTGAGTGCTCTGACATCAGGTGGAACTGCACTTTGTAGATGCAGCTGCAAGCTAGGGGTGCAGGAAGGATACCTGGGATGTCAGTCTGGAGTGAGAGTAGGGAGAAGGGACCTGGACCAGCTCTGTGCCTGGTGTAAATAGTTCCAAGAAGGTTTCCTGGAGGAAGAAGTGTGCACAGGACAGGGCAGCCCTGGTCTGTGTTGCTGTAGGGTGGCTGGCTGTATGTTCATCATCAAATTACATACCTTCTGTCTGCTGCAGGTGTGGGTTGGGGAGACCCACAGAGAAGCCTGGGGGACGTTCTGCCTTGCCCTGGCTTGGCCCATGAAGTCCACTGCATTTTTGCAGACTTGGCACTGAAATTGCTGTCCTGGGAGGAGGGTGCTGGGGGTGACCCCCTGCCCTGGTTGGAAATGGGGAGATTGGTGTGCAGATGCAAACTCTTCTTCTTGGCATGCGTTGGTGTGAAACTCATTTGTGAATTTCTATTTTTTTAATGAACTCATAGGACTTTTTTGTTCTCTTGTAACTGGTCTGCCTAGTGATTTGAGGGTTTGGAATGGCCTGAAGAAGTGCTGGAGGACTGCTTCCATTCAGGAGAGGGGGCGACTGATGGGGCTGAACCTGTCTGGGGTTCTTCAGCTTGGAGACATGGGACAGGAGATCCCCTCTTGCCCCATGGCTGTAGCAGGGCTGTTCAAGCTGCCAGGAACAGACTTGGTGACATACCATGCTACAGCACTCTACTGTACAAATCTGTGGTGGTTCCAGCTTCCAGCTGCTTCAGGCTGAGAAGCCTCAGTACCTGGCCTGGCCAAAAACATGTCTTTAGGGAATAAAGTATACTGCTGTGCAGACTTGTTAACACAGCTGGCTTCTGAGCATTTTCTTCCCTATTGCAGCTCAGGGTGGAGGGCTGAGCACAGGTGCTGAGCGTGGGGTGATAGATGTGCCTGACCCCTCTGAAATGTTTGGGGCCTGGTCTCGGGAGGTGGGCCCCTGCTGCAGGGAAGGGCTGTGGTGGCGGGATGAAAGTGGTGCTGATCCCCAGGGCAGCAAGCAAGGCAAATGCCTGCAGAACATGAGCTGTGTCTTGCTTGCATCACTTGAGGCTGACTGCTGAACGACATGGAATGGGTGGAGAGTCTGGAGAAGAATGAGAAGAGGGTTCAGAGGGCTGGAAAACAAGCTTAGGGGGAAGGGAGGATGGTCTTAAGCAGAATTAATTCTGGAGAAGAGAAGCCTGGGAGAGGCTCTGCAAGGAGCATTTTACTGCCCCTCTTGCGTGATGCACTCATCTCTTCAAGGTAGGTACCTGTGTGTGTAAAAAGGTGACTTGCTTCAGGCCAGAGAGATCTAGAGCAAGTTTAGGGAGACCCTTCTAAGAAGTCAGCAGTGAAGGCTTGGGTGCGTGGCTGGTGAGGGATGTGGGCTTCCATGTTGGGGTGCTGGAGAGCTGGTGATGTGTCAGTACCCATGAAGGATAGTCAGCCAGTCCCAGCCTGCAGTGGAGGGATTGAGAAGGGCTTTGGGGGTTTTCCTACTCTAGCCCTGGTTTGGGGACATGTCAGAGCCGGGGGGGTGAGTGTAGGCACCTGATCAAGCCCCCTGCTCAGCTATGGCCCCAGGGCCATGCTGCAGGCAGGTCTGGGGGGGTCTAACCTGTCTGCAAAGCTCAGCCCTGCAGGCTGTGTAGCCCAGTGTCCCCTCCAGCTGGGACAGCAATGCCTGAGCGAGCTGGCATCTTTGTATCCAACTTTCTGCTGGGTCTGTTGTCCCCCATTACTTTGATCTGATTTCTATTTGAAAATAAACTCATCCTGGGCCAAAAAATTCTCCTGCTCAGACTGTGGTGAGCAAAGGACCTTAATTTCAGTGTCACTCGCTGTTAGCTCTGCCTGCTGTGTGCTTGGGTGGTGTTTTTCTCCATCTCCCAAGATCTCAGCTGGCATCGCCTGAACTGTGTTCCTGGGTTTTGGCACTAAGGTGAGTTTAAGCCAGGGCTTGAGTGCCTTGGTCAGCTGCCGAGCACTGCCTCAGCTGGGGCTGCTGCTGGCAGCTGCTCAGACCTCTGCCGAGTTGAAGGTGGACGTTTTGTCTCCTGTGTTTGGGACATTCCCCTACCCGCCACCAGGGGGAAAAAAAACCCCAACCCAAACAAACAAAACCCCAAAACAAAATAGTTGTTTGTTTTTGGTTTTTTTTCTCCTGTCCTAGCTGTCTTGTCAATCTTGGTCCCCTTTCACCCATTCCTGCACTTTCCAGCTTCCTCTGTACTTGTCACTCTTGGAAGTTGCTTCTGCTGTGGTTTTGTTCTGGTTTATTGCTCTTATGCATTGCCCCTGCCAGAACTGGAGCCTTTTTACTGTTGCTCTGTGATGACTTCAGCTCCTCAAAAGCTGCCTTGCTCCTGCTATTACATGTTTTACACCCTATGCCTGGCCCCGAGCAGGATGGCAGCCCAGAGGCACAGCTGCTCCCTGGGCTGGTGGGATGCAGTGGGGGACACAAAAGCCCGTGGAGAAGGGGCAGAGGCTCCCTCTCCCAGGGGCCTGCTGAAGCCTGTTTCTATTTCTGTGGAATCAGCAGTGAAGACTGGACCCAGTTCCACAATTCTTTCAGGATTTAGCATGGCATGTTGGCTCGCAGCCTGTACCAAGCAGTTGCTGGTGGGCCTGGGGCTGGTGTCAGATAGTGGGAGCAGTGCCTCGTCCCGCGGGGCTGATGGCCAGCGCTGGACATCTGGGGGGCGGCAGCTCTCTGTCCCCGGGTGGTGTGTGGGGGTCCTTCTCCTGCTGCCCTGGCTGGGCCCGATCCTGGCAGCGGGGAGCGGGAGGCTGCGGGGGGGCATCAGGGGACAGGCAGCCACGGGCGAGCAGGGGGCCTGAGCCCCTCGGGGTGGCCTCTGGGTGGCTGCCCGGTCCCTCCACGGGGCGGTGGGGGGAGGCGTGCGGGCCCCCCCTTGCCTGCCTCCCGCGGTAGCTGTGCTGTGCTAGTACCGGCTGCTTTAATTATCACCTCTTCTCA
The DNA here is from genome assembly GCA_026212715.1 of Elanus axillaris. Classification (NCBI taxonomy): domain Eukaryota; kingdom Metazoa; phylum Chordata; class Aves; order Accipitriformes; family Accipitridae; genus Elanus; species Elanus axillaris. The sequence goes on along the minus strand of JANZLQ010000037.1, from coordinate 4,694,435 downwards.
TTAATTACAGGTGAGAGAGATCTGGGTGAGGTGTAACTGCGCTGTCCCGGGCCGGGCCCGCTCCCAAAGGCACCTGTGCTCTCTGACCTCATCAGGCAGCCTGTGTCCTCCTGTGGAGGGGGTAGGCCTGTTGGCTGAGCGCTGTGTGACCTAATGGGCAAGGGGGATGCTGGTTGGCTGAGCTCGCTGTGCCTCCCCGGGGAAGCTGTGTGCTCACTGTCTGAGCCCGGGCCTTGGGGAGAGGCTGCAAGCCCGTTGGTTGGGCCCCATGACATCATGGAAGAGCAACGATGATCACTGGCTAAGCACTGTGCGACCTTGGGGGGTAACTGGGTGGTGGTTGGCTGAGGGCACTATCACCTCAGCAGAGAGCCCGTGATCTCACATCAGAGCCAGTGTGCTTACCCACTGGGACTGTGTGACTGCAGTGGGGAGCCTGTGACCTCACAGGGAGCTGCATGCTCATTGCCTGGCAGTGAGTGACCTCCTGGGACAACCCATGACCTCATGAGGTAGCAGCATGCTCACTGGCCAGTAGTGTGACATCCCGGGGCTGCCTGTGACCTTACAGGGAGCAGGACAATCATTGGCTGGCATCCCGAGGCAGTCCATGACTTCACGAGGGCATGGGACCCTCACAGGCTGGCAGAGTGTGGCATCCTGGAGCAGCCCATGACCTTATGGGGGAGGAGGTTGCTCGTTGGCTGGCAGACTGTGACATCCCAAGGGAGCGGAGAGCCTGTTGCCTGGCAGGGTGTGACCTCACAGGGCAGGGGGAGGCTTGCCACTTGGTGACATCCTGCAGCAGCCCATGACCTCATGGGCGAGCAGGTGCTCATTGGCTATCAGGGTGTAACCTCATGCAGGAGTGAGCGGTCATTGGCCGTCGGGGTGTGACCTCACGGGAGACGGGCTGCTCAGTGGCTGTCGGGGTGGGAGCCCGCGGGGCGCCGCCTGGCGGGCGCGGGCGCTGCTGAGCGCCGATTGGCCGGCGGCCTTGGCGGGGCGGGGCGCCCCCGCGCGCCC
>JANZLQ010000037.1:4652440-4692831 GCA_026212715.1 Elanus axillaris | reverse complement strand
GGCAGGCTCGCTGGTGTCAGGGTGGTGGGGTGCAGGGGGTGGCTGGGGGCACGCAGGCAGGAGCTGCCGCTTGGGCAGCAGGTCTGCGGGGCGCGTGGCGGTAAATGCAGGCAGGCGGGGTAAGAGAGGGGTGTGCAAAGGGCGAGAACCAGTGGGAGGCCAGGGTGCAGCCGTCTGGGGTGTAGGCAAGCAGGCAGGGAGAAGGCAGGGGGTGCGGGCCGGGAAGGGAGGTGGAGTGGGGCTTAGGGAGAAGATAGAGGCACCCGAGGCAGGTCACTCTTGGTGGGTGCACCCCAGGGGAGCTGGCAGCTCAGGGACACTTGTGGGTGCTGGTGGAAGGCAGCAGTGTGGTTTGGGGCTGGGTGCGGGAGACGGATGGCTTGCCCTCAGTGAGGAGTGCGGTGTTTTGGGGGGGCAGGAGACAGGTGGGTGCTGCGTGGTGGGCAGAGGTCCAGCAGTGAGGGCCAGGGTGGTGGCAGGGTAGCGGGGTTAGGAGGAGGGAGGGACGTGGTTTGGAGTTGGGGAGCCTGGCCTGGGGGGAGCCCAGTCAGGGTAGGGGGATGGTGCCTGGCTGCATGCGGCTGACAGCAGTGGGGCATACGAGCAAGCACCCCAAACATGGCCACCCCGAACACGGCCACCCCGAACACAGCCACCCCAACCGGAGCTGGCGCCAAATGGGAAAGGCCGTTATGTAACAGGAGGGACGTGCAGCCCTGCCAGGAGTCATCGGTGCAAAACCTCACGGGGAACCACGCCGAACTGCTCTCCTGCCAGGCAGCGCCAGCCAGGAGGGAGATGCTTCGGAAGAGGGCGTGGGATTAGAGATACTCCTTTAGAAAAAAAGCTGATCTTAAAATATCATCTTATCTGGAAAAACAGATGCGAGGAGCCGGAAGTTGCACGGAGGGATGTGGGGGACTCGGCGGGCAGTTTGCCTACAGCGTGTGGCCGAGGCGGTGGTGTTTCGGGCTCTCTGCCTTGCCTCACCCGTGCAGTGATGAGGTCTGCTTGTGTTGCCCGTTGCGTTACTTCAGATGAGGAAAATGCAAGCAGGAGCCCAAATGGGATGCTGTGGTCTTGCCTGGCAGTGCTTTCCTCTTGCTCCCAGCCGGCGGGCTGCAATTGCTGCTTGCAGGCTGCACCTTAACATCCAGATGGGATTCAGGGATCCTACAAGGCAGCTGAGCTGTGGGCAGGCTTCTCTTTGTAAAATTTCTGTTAGCTTTTACACAAGGAGCATGAAAAAATACCCCTGAGTGAAATCGTGCCTGTTTTCCTTCATCTTTTTTCTAGTTCCCCTTGTTAAAGAGTCACCAAGCCCTCTGCTTCAGACTCGGCCAGCAAGAAGTTGTTCCTAGGCTGCTCATAACAATTTAAAATTAAATACCTGCAGGGCTATTTAGGCCAGCATAACAAGATCAGCCAAGGGACCCATGCAGATCTGCCATCTCTGTCCATTTTTGGTGCTGCTGTGAGGCTCCCCCATTACTGCCTGGGGTCTGCATTTGCTGTTATACCAGGGCTGGGAGTCCTGGATGCTTTGGGGGTCTTGGAGCACAGTCCGGCAGCACTGACCATTCTCACTCCTCTCCTGCCAGAAACACCAGGTTGATTTTGCTGGCCATGCTCAAGCCCTTGCATGCTGAGCTGACGCTCCTGTCTCTCCTGGGGAGCTGCTGCCGGGGAGCTGCCCTCCCTTGCAATTAATTAACACAGTTAAAGAGATGGGCCACGCGAGGCTCTGCAGGCTGGCAGTGAAGGCTGCTGTGGAGCGATGGTGGGATGGGGAAGATGCTGATCTGTACCAGTGTTTAAAAACTGAGTGTGGGAAGGGTGTGGGGAGCTGAGATAACGCTGAGGGATTTTAATTCAAGGTAACAAAGCAGAAGTGCAAGCAAAACACAGGCCTTGAGAAGAAAGTCTTCTTTGTGAAATGCAGGAGTGGACATGTAAGATAGACCAGATGTTGTAAAAGGTTTAGCAAAGCATGGTTGGTGCTGACCGAGCAGCAAGTGTGTGGTGTAAAAAGTGCTGCTCCAGAAATCCCAAGTGACAAGGGAAAGTGAATTTCTCTCAGTGCTTGGCAGTAATTTTTTTTTCTTAATTAAGTAATTTAAATCTGTATGCAAGTCAATGTAAATCATAGTAATGTTACTTTGCATAATTTTTCACAGCTTGCTCCATGTTATACAGGGAAATAGTCTGAATACCTTATATATGTGTGGTACATTGGATTTCAGGGTCTTATGTTTAAATCCATAATAATTGTTTTCAAGAAACTGTGTGTACACCGTGGAGAGGCTTCAGAGAGCAGAAAAGGTCCTGCAGAAGTAATGTCTTCTCACCAGGTTGCAACATCTACCACTATTTATAAACTTTGATTTTCTGCTTGCATGCTTTGGGTGAGGCACGGCAGAGCCGGGGAGTGGCAGTGCTGGAGGATGAAGGGAAGGAAGGTGGGTGCAGTGCTCAGCTGTGAGATGGTTGGGCTCTGCCAGCGGGGTGCAGCTCTGAAAAAGGAAAATGTGGTACAGGATTGCATCGATTGAGGCATTTTCAGCGCAGATGAGAAGACCTTACTCTTGTGCAAGGCGCTGCTAGAACCTCACCTAGAGGGGTTGTGCCCAGCTCTGGTACTCGAGCAAGGTCGTGCTGAATTAGAGGAGGGAGGGCAGGGTTGCTGCTAGTCTGCTCCGACAAATGCAGCCTCTGTTGCCTGAAAGGAGATGAAAAGTTATTAACCCATAGGATCAAAGGAACACAAACTGGTTGTGGATGCATTTGGACTGAAAACTTTACAGCTGTCTGGCAGTGGAGTCCTGGTCTGGTCCTCCAAGGAGCCCCCCTAAGCACAAGGGACAAGCTCATTTTACGGAGCCATTGATGGATGGATGAAAAGGGGTTGGATGGCAGAGCAGGGACGATCCCAAGTTTAGAAACGTAGCTTGGAGCATGGTGCTTTAGGTGGATGGTTTTCCTGGTATCCTGAAGAGAGGCTTTATTGCTGTTTCTGATCATATTTGTGCCTGATTTATGTCTGATTCATTCAGGTTTTCGGTCTGTCTGCTGCTCAGCTGTGGAGTTTGTAAAAGACTTTTTTTGATGCTGGATGCATGAGCTGAGGCTGAAGGATTGGAAGGTGGGGAAGAGGGTTAGTCTCCTGGGATGCACTGAGGACTGGCCACAAAAAAACGGGCTGTCAGTGGGAGCAGCAGTGCTTTTAGCATCACCATTTCTCCCGAGCTGGGAGATGCATGTTGCAAACAGCCAGGCTGGCTGCTGGGCTTCAAGGTTGGGAGGAAGCTTTCTCCCATGGCACGCTGGCAGAGACTGCTGAAGCCTTTGTTTTCCATGATAAAGAAACCGCTTTACTGCATATGCCAGAATTTCTCAAGCTTCAGGGTAGGCTTGCTGCAAGTTGAAGGTCTTGAAGTGATCAAGAAGGGAAGTTTCCAGTACTGAGTGGTAGCACCTCCCCTGAGTGCTGCGAGCCCTCCCCTGAAGCCTTTGCTTGGCTTGGAACATCAAGTCAAGTGTTGATCCTGTTTACCCTGTTATACATTTAGCGTTAGTCTGTTTGGCAGGTGGTGGAGCTTGAAGTAAAAAATCAGGTGATAGGAAGGAGTATAGCAGAAACAGGACTGAAAGAAGCAGTCCTCCAAATTAGAGAAAATAACTTTGGAAAAAATGTTACTGCAGTTCAGATGCTCCATTCTGCCCTTTTGGTAGCTTGCTTGCATTTGCTGGGTATTGGCTTGTTTTCTTGCCATAAGTACCATACCAATAATAGCTAATAACTATACACATAAAAGTAATTTAAAATAAAAACACACCAAGTTTGCCCATTTCTTTTCAAGTGGGCACTTTTCACAAGCTTGCAGAAATGAGCAGTCAGTGTCCATTTTCATATGACTATGCTAGAAATAAAACAAGACTGTGTGATAGAAAACCAGGCTATGAACAGGGCTTGCACTTGTCTGGAGAGCCAGCTCTGTATTTGTTTCCATACGCTGCTATCCCAAAGAGACTAGGCCCTGAGCAGGACAGTGCAGAGATGTTACCATCAGAGGCATTGCTGGAAAACCTTTTCCTCAAATATTGAAATAGAATTTTCTTGGCCTTTTGCTGAACTGTGGACTGGCATTCTGGAAAAGCCTGCTATGCACCCATGCTTAGTAAGTATTAGTTTATTTGCTATAAGAGGGTGAAGAGGGAGCTGAGGCTGGATTTAAGTGAGGAGGGGAAGAACAGATATGCAACGTTTCAGGCTCATAGAACTTGTGTGAGCAAATTAAAAGGTAAAAGGAGGAGTACAAAATGGCTTACTTGATGGATCAAGTAAAAATATTTGCCGTGCTAAATATCCCGCTGGGCTTCAGTTTGTCTCCCTCCTCTGTGATGGGCAGGTGGTGTCAGCTGCAATGCGTCTTCCCTTCAGCAAGCGGTGTTTTACATACTTTTGATAACTCTGACAGGAACCATTAGGACACTGAATTTAGACGGCACAATTCTGGGTGCTTAACTCTAAAACCTCTTCTGTGAATGTGCTCATCAATATTCAAAATGTTTGTCATCAAATATTAATGCCTTTATTTCCAAAACAAATACACAGATTTGCAATCCACTTCACAGGTTAGGGTTTATCGCTGCTGAAACCAATCCAGAAGTATGCTGAAGGCATACTTCTTTACCCTTTGCTTTTGCTGTGTGAGGGGCTCTGGAAGGTACCTATGATGACTGCTTCTGCTCAGAAAGATAGATATGGAAGAATTTGGAAGGGTTGGTTTCCTTTGCTCTGTTGGCTCATGCTGGTTGAAAAGTTGGAGGACTCTTCAGCTCTTTCTTGCACAATTTGCAGCTATGGCAGCGCCACTTTTTGTGCGGTCAAATCCCCAGTATTGTTGGTCAGCCTCTTCTGCTGATGCTCAGGAGTGGTGCCGCAACTCCACTGACCGCATCTGTTGGGGCTGGTGCATCCCTCCACACTGTGGGTTGTGTCGAGTGGCACGACGGGCTGGCTTCTGCTTCTCCAATGTGCCTGAATAAAACTGTTTCTTTTCTCTGCTGTGTGAAGTGAGCACATATTTAATGCTTCCCATTATGTTTCCAATTCACCGCAAACATGTATTCAGTGCTGTGGCATATTCCTGCAGTTTATACTGGTTTGGGGAATACTCAGTGTGCATCTGGACACCTACCTGACAGAAAAATACAGCCAGCCTGCCGCAAACCCTGCCTCTCTGTGCAGCCGCCTTCACCAATTCCCCGGCTGGGGCTGGCACTATGGCTTACTGTCAGCTGAGGGTAGTTTTCTAGTAATCCTATTGCAATATCAGCCTCATTTCCTAGTGTATGAGATGCACCTTTGGAAGGATGTGACCGGCAGTCAGGCTGCAAACAGCATTTCCTAAAAGCAGGTAGCTTAGTATGGTGAAATGGGCTCCACGGCAAAGGCGTTCTGGTTTTTCACTAAATGCAGAAATAAGATTATCACGTCGTCTTCGCTGATGAGTGCTGCTGCTCCTGGATGCTGCTTGCGTTTTTTTCGGCTGGTGAGTGGCAGCAAGAGCTGATGGTCATCCCAGTCCCACACATTATAAACTGTTATGAGTGTTGCACGTATTTTCTTCAGATTGAGATTGTCGCTGTTGAGCCATCACTGTGTTTTCAAATGTCTGTTTGAATGACAGATTTGTTATTTTTGCGTCAATCTATGGGCATGACTGTTCTCATGAACAGGGTTTTTTTTTTGTCTTTTTTAGTGCCTGGAGGTGCTGAGTTTCAGCGTGACCCCAAAGCGCTGCTGTGCAGCCTGTCAGTCATTGCTGGGCATGCCGTACTGCTTTTCATGTCACTGATGCTGAAAAGTTTTTATAAATACAGTGAGCTGGCTCCTTACTGAGAACACCCAGCACCACCACCAAGAGAGAGTGGTATTGTTGCATTCTATTAATGCTGGCCTGTGCTTTACAGCAAGGCTGGGGGGCTCTTCACCTGTACTCTGCTCATATTTAATGTCAAAGATGACTTAGCTATGCTGATGATGATATCTCACTGACTCTTGGCCTCTTTATAGCTTACTAGTGTGTGTTTGATATCAAGGTTAGACCCTGGCCGCATTAACAGACTGGGGGCAGGGGGTTGATGGGACAGGAGACAGCAGCTCCCTGTCCATGCTGAGCTCCTCAGAGGCACAGGAACATCATCCACCAAGTAAAGAAAAGCTGCTTCAGAATGCAATTTTTTTTCTTTCTCTCTCTCTCTCTTTTTTTTTTTTTTTAAAGTGACATAGTTTGGCTTGAGACAAAAAGTGATGGTATGCCATCCAGCCTGACTTCTGGCATGGGGTGGTAAAATGGTCACGATGGCTAACAAAGGTAGAACAAAATCTGGAATTTAGAGGTCCAAGCTAGCCACATGGCAATGAAATGTATATAAACAGTGAGCATAAATAAGTTTAGCAGCAGTTTACCAGAGGGTGTGATGGGATATATGATCACACAAAGCTTAAATAAAAGCTTCACCTCCTAAAATATAGTCTTCCTCAGCCCAAAACCAGAGTTCCTGTGATGTACAGTAGATTAGCTGTTCACACTGGCTTTATTCTCCCTGAAGAGGTGATTAAATAGTTTGGTGCATTCTCTTTTGTCAAAAATTATTGAGTTGTGTTTCTAGGTCGTTGTCTATAGAGGAAAAATGCATATGTATTTAATGTGGTAAAGTGTATTAGGCATGTTCTAAGAAGAGCTACAACAAAAAAACCCCTCTCCTGCCCAGTCTGTTTCTTGAATATCAGAGTCCCCAGACCTTTCTCCTGTCCCTGTCCTTAGTGTCTCCTGTGGCAGTGGTCCTTCTTGAAAAACCATTGCTTACAGGTTGCCTCAGCAGCCTGCCCTTGTCCTCCTCTTGCTTCCTGACATAGGAAGAGCCTTCACCCCAGAGCAACCAAGATGAATGTCTCCACTTGGAGACTATTAGTGCTTGCTGATGATGAGCTCAGTTGTCCAAGAGCCAAGTGACTGTAACGGGGTGTGTAAGGTGCTGGTGGGCAAAAGCAGGAGCACAGGGCTGGAGGAGACCTCTGGGCCATTACCTACTGGTAGACACCATTAGACACCCCGTCGTATAGTCCCACTAACAAGGTACCTACTGAGATCTTAAATGAGACAGTCTACTTTGCAAAGCCAAATTGCAGCCTTGATTTGCCTGTGGTAGTCCATGTGTTCCTGACATGCAGCTGTGGCTTAACTTCCATATGCTTTCCTGAGGGGTAACCATGCCTTCAAGGCCAGGCATGTTCAAAGACTCAGACTTGGGCCATCCTGGCCAGCAGCCAGTTTTGCAGCAGGGAGCGACAGTGACTGGGATGTTCACCCATTTCTGGTTCTGCAGCCAGATGATGGGGCATGTTGTATGGCTGGGATGCAGCAGAGGCACGTGGGTCAGGACTTGAAACTGAGCCTTTGGAGATGATGTAATGGTCCTACCCTTGTCTACGATGCCCCTCTACTCCATGTACCCAGCCAGGCAGCAGGTGGTACAGGAGGTAAGGAAGGGACATCTTATGGACACCAAGTCTTCGCACTGCACTGCAGTTATGCCATGACTTCCCGAGTTGCAGCAAGCTCTGCACAGGCTCCTCTGACCCATGAGAAGCTCTTTCCCTCCTCCCTGAAGACTGTCGAGGCTATCCCTGTGTTTCTCAGCGTTTTCTCATTCTCTGTGAGCAGGCTTCAGTGCTGTGCTGTGACTTCAGCCCAGGATGTCCTGCAGCTTCTGAACCCCTGTGTGAGGTGCAGGCTGCCATCTCCTGCCTGTGACTTGCTGCCTGTCCCACCTGCAGTCGTGTGCCTGAGCATGCTTAGCTGCTCTCCACAAGAAGAGCATCTCCTGCCCTTTTCTCAGAGGGTTTCCCCCTTTTTTGACAGTTACAATGCAACATAGAGCAAGCAGATACTGCATGGCTCAAAGGGAAAATGCGTCCATGCTGCTTGAAATGTTGCTGAATTTTGAGTTTCTTCGAGCAGGTATGACTAACTGTTCTTCACTTGGCTCTGGGACCTGCCAGGGACCACGGTTTCTCAGACATGACAAAGCAGTTTCCCATGCTGAATATCTTTCAGATGAGGATTTGACAGCTCCTTTGAAGGCCACAGAAAAAAAAAATCACCTTGGGCCAAAATGTTGCCTGGTGCAGATATGACAAAATTCCATGTTTCAGCTGGTCTGTATGAGGTTGGCACACCTTCCTCCATCTGGCCCCAGGTGCTGGAGGTACAGGCATCTATGTAGGGTATTACAGCGTAGGGAGACTTTTGGAGGCCAGATGTCAGTAACTCAGAGCAACCTTTGAACAGTTTTTCCTTTTTTTTTTTTTTTTTCCCTGCCAGTAGAATAATGCCTTTTAGCCTATTTTGAGTCTTTCCTGGCAGTGGGAGCTCACAGGCTTCTGCAGTTGCTGAGTGGGACATGAGGCTAACGCTGAGCTCAGAGCCTGGCTCTAGTGGATGTCCCTTTGCAGGACCGGTGCTCTCTTGAGGATTGTAGCATTGTGAATGTCGGGATTTGTTTTGGAATTTGGCTTTATTTGTGTATTTTGAGCTCTATTAGGAGACGTTTGGAGTATGTGATCTCTCCTGACATGGTCTCAGGGTGCTCGTTCCTTGGAAGTTGTACATGAGCATGAAGTGAATGTTAGACATGACTTTTTCTGTTATTAAATTGATTCAGAGGGGTCCTGCCCCTCTCATCAGCCCATGTGAGACCTAGCTGGATCTGCCATGAGCTCCCCCGTATGAGGAAGAGTCTGTCTGTGGCTTGCATCCTTCCTTCATCAGTCTAGACATGAGGAGTATGAAGAGATTTTGCCATATTTAATGTCTGTGAAACGATGAAATTGTGTGTGGGAATTACTTTCAAAGATTGACATGTTGTAGCTGTTAACCATTTTTTTTTTTTTTTAAACCAGTAAAAACCAGATTGTAGCCTGGGAAAAACAGCATGTTTTTTTTTTTTTTTCTTTCATCTCCTAAAGAAAACATTTCAGTTACAGATATGTGAAATTATGAGTTATAAAATAGGAAGAGTTGAAATTTGGAAATGTATAATAAGTTCTTAAGGGACTTGGTAATTTGCCTTCGTCTTGTGGAAAAAAAACCAGATCAGCTGATAATACAAAGCTTATGAAAGGCTTGGGGAAAATGCAGTGCTGAACTAGATCTTTTTCCACGTTGACTCCAAACTGTGCTTTTTCCTGTGATGAAACATGAAATTACTTTTAATTTATTTTGTTCCAATCCTAGTTACATAAACTATTATTTGATTGTACAGCTGGACTGAAGACTGTAGGAGGTCTCACATTTAGGATTTTGCTGCCTCTTTCTCATTAAGCCTACAGACTGATTTCTTTAAATGCACCTATTAATCTTCTTAGGGAGACAAATTGTTGTTTGGTTGGGTCTTTTTCTTTTTTTTTTTTTTTTTTTAAAGACTAAACTCCCAGTTAACTGCCAGAGTAAACACTGATGGTTTGAAGCCTTTCCAGGTATGTCTGCATGGCACTTGGGCAACGTGATCCTAGCACGTGTTGCCCTGGCCAGACTGGGTTTGATCTCGTTAGTTTAAGCACCTAAGGTGGTCACAGCCCAAATTGTTCTCATTATGCTTGGCAACTTGGCAATAACCTCCAAGTCTACAGGACGGAATAATAATTTTTTTTCCATTTTAATTTTGCAGTATGCTTTTTCAGTACTTTGCCTATGGTAACTTCTGTTGTGTTATTGACTCCAAGTCTGGGCCTCATTGTGAGGCTTGGAGTTTGGGACCCATCAATGTGGTCCTGGTAGGACCAGCAATAGGATACAGTGAACTATGTGTTGTCCTTGAAGTGCGTAGATGTTTCCCACATCTCTCTGAATTGCATCTTCTGCCCACCGATGGTAAGCCACCATATTCTGGGTTTATTTTTACCCATTCACAGCAAGATTTCTTCATGGACTGAGCAGGAGTGCTATCAATAAAAAAACCGAATGGTCGTCTGGGCAAGTAGTGGGCAGGTTTTGGTAGTGATACTTTGGACCACTGCCCTTGTGGATCTTCTCCACTCTCCACTACTATTCTGCCAGGAATGGCTCTTAGGAGGGTGGGGAAATCGCTGTCAGGCTGCTCCCAAAACACATCCATGGGCTGCGTCTGCTCCAATACGAACTTGAGAGGTGTCTGCAGCAGATAGTGCTGGAGCACATTGTGTCAGGGCCAGGCAGCATTGGTAGCTTTCTGTAAATACTCCCAACGCTAGTGTACGTAAGCAGGCAATGCTGGATTCTGCTTAAGTTGCTGTAAATCGGTCCGTGCTGCTCAGCATCTGCCCCGACTGTCCCTTTGTATTTAGGGCAGCTCTGTAGTCCCAAGGAGTGGAAATTTCCAAGCCTTCTCCTTTTCCCCACTGTCTGCAAGTTGTGGATGTTCTTCCTGGCAATCCTGTAGCTGGGGCACACACACAGAAAAGAGGTTGTTTCCATTTACATAGAGTGGAGATCTTTGTGTCTGCTGGTCCTGCAAATGCACCCACGGCCTGCCCTCCTCCCTCTGGGCAAGATCCTGCTACCCAGGGCTCAGCAGCAGAAGAGCAGCAAAGGGTCCTTTACTGTCCTTTGAACCTTCCATGGTGATGGTGATTTTCAGAGCAGGTAAAGCCCATTTACCACTTTATTAGTCTAGGTTTTGACTGGTTACACTACAATTAGGACAGAACATCAGTTCTTGTTTGAATGGAAAAGATAGTCCATATTACTATGTTATATACCATTGATTACCTTAGCCTGGCAAAAATAAGGCATCCAGAAACATCACCCTGGGAGAAAACTCTAAAGAAGTGTCTCCTTAGGTGTCCCTTCTGTACTTTATTTTATCTGCCTTTCTCACCTTGAAGTATCTCCCAGCTGTGCTGGTTAATGGATTAGGATATGATTCCTGATGGCTATACAACTCAGTTTCATCCAATCCACGTTGGTAGTTACCAACTTAATTTTGATTTATTATTAACTAATAATACTGTCCCAAACACTCTGAATTAACAAATTATCATGCCTTTATTTTCTTTGAAATATGGAAACAAAATCATCTAGCTGCTTTGGCTAGTAATAAAATGCCTTCTACTTATTTTTACCTGCTTCCATTTCTGCCAAGTTAAGCCTTTCGATGGGACCATGAAGACAGATACATCAAATATGCAGATGCATCAGTCTCTTGGGGGACAAATGTTCTGGTCTGAGGTATGTGTGGCAGGGAAATGCATGCAGGGACAAGGCGCCTCAAAGAATTGCAGATGCTGGCAAAGTGTTTTTCTTTGATCCTATAAAGAATTTGGCAGGGGAATTTCAGACTCTCCTATTTCAAAAGTACATTTAAACTGAGCAGCTTGAAATACTGAAGTTGATGGTGTCTCTGACAGTATTGGTAATGTATTATTCTTTGGGATTGTTTTATCTTTCCTGTTGTGAATAAAAAGTTCTACACACAAAAAAGTAATTAATTCCAAGTTTAGTTTGCCATTTGCATTTGAGCTTCCAGTTCAAATCTCTGAAAAACCAGAAAGTGCAAATCTAAGACACAAACCCAACTATATTGACCCTGTCCTGTGCAAGGCAGTAGGCTGGCAGCGCCAGGGCAGTGTCCCAGCAGGCACTTGCAACCACGGTCTTGTCTCCAATAAAAAACATTATTGGACCATAAGTGCTGGTGTGGAGAATGTCAGGGATGGAGAAACTTCTACAGCTTGAGAAGTGTTTTTGACAAACCCAACCTGATGTGAAGTTTTCGTTAAGTGGTATCTGCCAATGTTGGACACAAAGCTCTCCTCCTTGCAGGAAATTGTGGGCTTATCAGTTTTACCATGTACCCCTCTATATGCGCAGTACTTGGAGCTCTTTGGGGAGGACATGACTTGATCCCTGTTTCTTTGGTCTCTGCCCAAATGATCTTCTGTTGATTGTTTTTCCACATCTTAGATGTCAATTCCCCTGGTAACATGAGGCAACAAAAAAACCAAAAACAAAATAAAAATTAAGGACCTAAATGGCTTGGGGAGCAGTTAGAGGGACAATTATGAGAGGGTCAAAATGCTGTGAGGGGCAAAGACACAATTGCAGGATGGATAAAAATGCTACAATTTTTCAGAGATGCAAAAAAAAAAAAATCACATCTCGAGTTTCATTTGCCCAGGCTCAAACAAATAGGGGTGCAAAGTCAGGATTTTTCTGCTGCTGTTTGCTGCAGTCACCAAGAGCTGTTTGTCTCTGCGCAGTATGGTAGGCTGATTTCCTTTCCTGGAAATTGCTGTTTTAACTGTTTTTTTTTTCCTTTTTCTAAAAATATAAGCTGATTTCTTTCTGGTATGTCATTACCACCTCTTTTTTAACAGCATTTCTCTTTCTGATGGTTCTTCCTATTTTTTATCCCTGGAATGAGTGTTATTCCTCATTCTGGGCAGAGTTCGGTTGACTCAAGCTGTCATGGAGATGGATAATGATACATTTTTTCTGCATCAGCTTTTAATTTTGGAGCATGGGTGGAACTCATCCAAAAAAAGGGCCTTGCAGTCTTCCCAGCTTCTTAATGGTTGAATACCAACTTCTTGCCACTGGAGGTTTCATAGAAGCATGGGGACCTGTGGGTGGTGGGGACAGGACCCTGAACACTGTCCTGGTAGAGCCAGACCCCTGGGGTTGACCCCTTTTTACCTGCCAGCAGCAAACTGCTCTCGGCGTCAGAGCACTTACCCACAATGGGCCAACAGCTGCAGAAATCCCTCCAGCTCTGGGACTGAATCGAGCCTGAAACTCAAAAGGGAGCCTTGCAAAACCAGACCTTCATGCCACTCTCCAGAGCAGAAAAAAAGCCAGAAGCAAGTCAAGGGAATGGGCTGCCTCTGCTCTTCTCTTTGAATTGCTTTCCAGAATGCATTTTTCCCAAAATAACTTAATTGTCTATTTTTTTTGTAGATCGTTCTATATTTGTTGATGAGCATTGCATTGACATTTTCTGAGAACTGTCCAAAATCGCCTGAAGAACTCTTTGCAGAGTGGCAATATCTCATTTAGAGCCCATCACTACATGTGGTTATGGTTGTCTTATCTTCTATGCATTACTCTGCATTTCTTGACCTTGGATTTCAACTGCCATGTTGTTTCAAGACACCAATTTCAAGAGAGCATTCCAAAGCTCTTTGCATTACTTTGAATACTCTGAATAAATTTGTATAGCTCAGCAAACTTGTCCCTTCATTATTCCCTTCCTTCTCAGACCATTTATAAATATATCCCATTATCACATGGTGGAGTCCTGCAACTCTATTTGTGAAAACCTGACCATCTACCTCTATCCTTGGTGCCCTAAACTGTGATCAGTTTATTAACCCACTAGAAGGCTTCCCCTTATTTCACCATCTTTTACTTCTTTTTTTCTTTCTTTCTTTCTAGATTTTTATCCTAACATTTCTCCTACTGTCCTGATTTTTCAGACTAATTCTGTATATGAAACAGTTCTGGTGTGGTAACCTTCATAAATCTTTCCTTAGCAAACAGCATAGCAAAAGCTGGATTTATCTTTTCTTTTACAGTCTTGCATTTCTTAAATATTTCTGTTGTGTTTCAATCTTCTTTCAGTTTTCCAGATTCTTTGGCAGATTACCTATCTCTGAAGTTTTAGAATATTTTTTTTTTGGCCCAATTTATGAGTCATTCCTCCAAAGATTTTTTTTTATATGCTTTATTAGGTCTTTCATTTGCCAAGATTCTGTTTTGTTTTGTTTTTCTCTCATCTTGATACAATTTTTACTTTTTGAAGGATTTCATTTTACTCCTGCAGCCTTATTTGCTGCACCCTTTAATTATGTTTCCTTGATATGGCCATGTCTTAAACCCTTTCTCGATTGTGTTATGTTTTGTGTGAGGCCCTAATATGCTAACAGGTGCCATGGAAACTTCCCTTTCTTACCCTTCCACCTGCTGCTTTTAATTTCTTTTTAACAAAGTTTCTCACTTTTTTCTGATACACACACACACTCCACCCCTACCCCCCATTTAAATCTAAATACAGTAGTCATGTATTTGTGTGTTTTTTACAGTCCTGCAATAGATTGAAGCTGAGTCTGTTATGGTCACCTTACTGAAAGTTTCTGTTGTCAATTTTGGCATCTCAAAGCAGGCGCTGTGTATGTCACAGGACTAAGTCAAGAGCAGGGAGCTGTACTCTGCATTGCTTTAGGGTATAGTTAACAACCTAAACAAAACATTGTGTTGCTGCCAATTAAAATCAGAGAGGCTCTTGGAGGGGCGGGTTATAATCATAGATTTACAAGACAAGCTTTCATGAACCATGTGCCATAAAAATTCCTTAGCTTCATGCTGTGGTTTCTCTTTTGGCTTTGCTGGCATTTCATAAATACAGCACAGTAATTCATGCTGTTAAATTTACTAGGACAGAGGTCTTTAGTTAAATGCGACTATGGCAGTCAGCTCTTTTACCGTTTAATTGCTAGAGCTTGGTTATAAGATGTAAGTGGATGGAGGCAGAAGGGACCAGTTGCTCCTTGGCTGGGGTACTCTACCCATCATACTTGTCCTTTCTGGTGCCCACAGTATTTTCAAGGTTGTCATGACCCTTTACAGATTATATAATTTTAACATGCATACATTACTTGCTCACAGCAATCAGTTGGACTGGGGAAGGATACAGAAGCCAGACATTGTATAGCTAGGTGGAAACCAGATTGAAAAGATGGCTCCAGCCCCCACTTCACTGTGACTTCTGGGGACATTTATCCTCATTTCAGCCACCCTTTCTCTATGTGCTCACTGGTGTTGGTTGCAGGGTTGTAGCTCTGTGGCATGGCTCTTCATCATTTCTTACAGACCTTCCAAGTTCTGCAATAAAGAGGACAGGAGCTCTGCAGGCAGCAGCCCACTTTACCATCCAACCTGCAGCATCCCCCAAGCATGGCAATGCCCAGTGCTCACCTGAATTAATGTGGAATTTGGTATGCTTGACAGGGGGTGGGGAGCACTTAATGAGTCCTGCAGTCGGGCAGATATGCTGAGCATCCTCCCTTTCAGCAGTATCCTTGGGGTCAGTGGCTGGGATGCCTGCTGCCTCCTCTCCCTCCAGCTCTCCTCAAGGGCTCCAAGGCTGATGTTCACCTGCACTGATGGTCTAAAGCTGACCTACAGACAGCACCCATTCACTGGAAGAGCCACTGTTCCTCTTTGCTTTATATCTTCCAGATCCTTCCTAACTGCTCAGAGAGATGCAGATGCTGGATCAGAAATCATGTGGACCTTTCTAATAGCTCCATGTTCACCCCAGGGATGGCGTTTCTGCAGGCATGGCAGAGCCAGGGCTCCTACTTTGCATCTGCACCCTCCTGGCTTTCAGCAGCTAGCTGTACCGCTCCTCTTATGCTGTGCAGCTAATTGCATCATGATCAAGAAGTGGCTTCTACTCTGTCTCTGGAAGATTTACATGTAGTTTTCTGCTATCACAGAGGAAACAGATTTTTCCTGACACCAAGGCAGAATGGATATTGGACACCCCGCTTATCCCCAAGAGATTTTAATGCTTTGAAGTTCAAGATCGTAAATGTTCTCAGCAACAGTTATATCCCTTGAAAAGGAGACCCATTCAAATCTTTCACCCTTCAGTGTGCCTGCTCCTGTAAAGCTATCTCAGAAGAAATCTCTTTGATATATATTGGACAGAGATCCTCACCTGCAAGCTGTTCTGTCATACCAGTTGCTGGTGGCTCTGAGGGGTTTGGCCAAGATCCTGACAGTGGTGGCTGCATGTTTCAGGCATCAGCAGCTGAAAAAGCAGCTCCCCAGAGCAGCATGTCATGGTCCGCGGGTCACTCGGTGACTTCTGGTTTGCAGGGGCTCATGGGAGATTTGCAAAAGTCTCCTCTGACTCCAGTTCAGGTCTTGGGGTTCATAAAGGCTACACTGGGCTCTATGGGGATCAGTTGCCTTGTGTTCAGTTGCAGATGTTCATCATGGTCTACATAGGTTGACTAGTAGATCTCAGACTTTGGGATTCTCTGGAGAGAAGTTTGGGGATGCTGGGCGGGTGGGTGTGAGCAGCCCTTGCTCTGATTTTATGTTGCAAAGCACCCTAGGGGAAATTGCTCTTAGCTCAAACAGGGCCAAGTTAGGTGCAAATTAAGTATTTATTTGCCACATAGCAAAATTAGAACAGAATAGAATAGAACAGCACATAGCAGAACAGAATAGAATAGTTCAGTTGGAAGGGACCTGCAATGATCATCCTAGTCCAACTGGAACTGATAATGATTCACAAACACTTACAAAAAGGAAGTGCATGGGAATGAAAGGAAATGTTTATTTAGAGCTCCAATCAGTTATAAACCCCTCTTTTGATATGTAGGATTCAGCTAATAAGATGGCTGATGCTTCTCAACAACCGTGCTTGATACAGCAGTGTGAGTGACATTGATATGTTAGCCTGTTGCTAATTCTCAGTTGAACTAGACATGATGCTAATTGGATGGAGAATAACTGGTTTGTGGTGGACTGAGGCTTTTCCTAATCTTGACTTTGCAGTATCCCGAGTCATGCACCTATGAGGTGGATATAAACTGGAGAACTTCTGGTTCTTGTTACCTTTCCATGGATTGCTTCGACCTCTGCATTTTAAACTAAGGGAAAAGCTGGAGACAGTGCCAAGTGTGTTATCTTCTGCAAAACCAGGGCCAGAGGAGGAAGATGGCACGCTGTGCATCACAGCGCTGCTGGCCGCATGGCAGCATCATGCTGGGACATGGTTCCCCTGGGGAAGGTCGTTAGTCTGGTGCGTTAAGTGCAAGTGGCTTATGCCACCGCCTGCCTGGCAGCCCCCCCATGAACCCCAACCCCAGTGGGGGGCAGAGGCCTCAAGGATATCAAGTTCCTCTATACTGATGAGAACAGGTAGGTGGGTGGAGGTTAAGGACCCGAATGATTGCCCAGATTGGGTGAAAGCCTTGAGCAGGAGCTCAGCCATACTCTTCAGCATCAGGAGATGCGCATTAGGGATGCCTTGGTCACAGGGAAAATGCCTGACAGAAGCTGCATCTTATTTGACGGGGATAAAGCAACCCTGGAGCACAAAGCTGCAGGAAGAACAGGGGTTTTTCACTGCTCACAAAAGCAAGTCATTAAACACTGTGGCCTTTCAGAAGAGTGCTTGTGTTGCCATCTAATAAAATACTCCCTGACAGTTTCTAGTCACCATTTCATATTTTCTAATTTGTTTTCAGCTGTGTGGTGTTTGCTGTTTTTAAACCACCCAGTACACACATTTCCAGCATGAACTTCTTCCTGCATAGGCATAAATGTAATTAAGTTGGGGGCACTTGGATTTAAGCAGGTAATTCTGTAGCTGCTTCTTTTTTTGTCAAAGCAGTTTCTGATACAGGATTCCCCATGTTGGATGTAGCACTTTTAGAGCTACACAGTTGCCACCAGTAAAACTCTCAAGCTCGGTGGATGTTTTAGCATTGCTAGTCGGAGATTTTCAGTGCATGTAGCTGAAACCGGAGGCGTTCCACATCAGACGCTTCTTTTTCTGTTTATTTATTAAAAGGTTGCATGTCCTATTTTCTAGTCTGACTTGCTGATAGGCAGTATATAGCAGCTAATATTTGATACTGTCCCACACAGTTCCTATGCCGACCCATAACAACTAGGAATTATGTTTTTCTCAGTCAAACCCAGTGCCATTTTGACCTAGAGTGGAACTGCCCTTTTGCTTAGCTACCTCTTTTTTTCTAAATAGGGTATATTCAGTGATTCTTAAAATCAGTCATGTGGATGTTCACATCAGGTTTTAGTCAAACCAACTAGGTCAAATCTCTTCTTGTAGCTGAGCAGCTCTAATTCTTGTTCATTAACCCAGCCTCCCTCTTTTGGGTGTGAGCGTCTACACAGCTTCTCTCTTTTCATGCTTTACCTTGATTTGTTTGCTTCTCATACCCTTGCTTTTACTGCAGGTAAGCAGTCATTTGTTTTCCCTCTTTTCTGCTAATAGAAAAGACTTGCTTGTCCCCATTTTGCTTATTTTTAATAGGGATGTGAAGCTAGGAGCTCCCTTTCATGGGCAAACCCAGCTCTTCTTTGGAAAGCCTAAGCAAGGCACGCTTTTTGTAAAATGATGGTGATGGTGCCATTTGTTTTCATGTTCTTTTTATATACTATAAGGCAGTAGTTAGATCAGTTGCCCCACAAACTGGGACCCATTTCAGCTGGCATCAAGCAGAGAAAGGGATGCAATCCATGTTTCCCAGTTGCATAAAAGGGCTGTGGCTCCTGAAAGGTTTACTTGGACAAAAAATGCCAAGCCCCTGTGGATGTGAGCGCTGCCAGGATTTGGTGGCAGCTGAGCAGATGGATGTGGCCAGTGTGTTCAAGGGTGGAACATGAAATTAGGAGAAGACCACTTAGGAGGAAACTAGTGCACATGCTCTCTCTTGAACTTTTCCACACACCACAGCTGAACAAGACTTGATTTACCAGCCATGCATGTAGATTTTGTGTAATATCATTATTACTTGATTTTATAGCAAGGATGTTAATGGTGTTGGCATTTACCTTGTGATAGTTATTGCTCCCAACTTAGCATCTTGTGTGAAAAAGGACCTGTTGACATCTCTTGGGATGCTGGCTCCAAGCTTGGGTCTTGTCTGTAAAATTTAGTGGCATCAGTGAACCTACTTAAGTTAAATTAGAGCCATTCCCTTCTACAGGCCCTGACTTTTCCTAGGATTTCTCAAATAAGAAGGCTGTACCAATTTAGTGGAATGGGATTGTAAACCAATACTATGTCACTGTATTGCTTTCATCTTTCCTAAAGCTGCTGACATATTTTCACTGGCACTGCCATGCCATCAAAAGTTAGGTTTAGGACAAAACATTTTTTTCTGAAATTAAACTTTAACCAGCAAACTGTCTAACATTTGTTTTGGCTGTAAATAGGATTTTTGTTTTTAAAGCCTTCCCAATTCTTGTTATTTCAATGAAAAACCACAATTTTTACAGAAGGGAAAAAAACAGGTGTAGAAAATCTGAGGTGCTTGTGACATCTTACACCACTGAGCTCGATTTTGTGGAGAATGGCTTTGACCCTTGGTTTTCATTATGCTGTTCATGTTTCTGATCATCTCAGTCAGCTTTTCCCTCCTAGTTCTTCTCCATCTCCTTCCAGCCTGCCAAGACGTCTGCACCAGCCCTAAATAGAAAGGCTGGTTTCATATCTGTGCCTGTTCCCAAGTGGAACAAGGGAAGCTCTGCACCTTTTTAATCAGGAGAAGTATCTGACACAGAAGCAGACCTGGGTACAGATTAATCTCTCAGGGTGATTTTTAGCTCTGGGCTACATGGCAAGCAACCCTGCAGTTTAGCCTTCTCTCTTGCATGTAGCTGAGGGTTAATTTTTGTGGGTGTTCTGCAATGCTTTGCATTGAGAGATGGGCAAATGCTTCTTTCTCTGTGTAGGGAAGGTAAGAGAGGAGGCAGGGATACAACACAGAGCTGGGAGTGAAACCCAGGCTTCTGATGTTGCGGACGCAGGACTACCCCACATACTTCTGGACAGTGAAATGCTATATTCTTCTCTGCAGAAAGCTGTGTGCTGCTATGGCTGGTTCAATGCCCCGTGTTCAAAGGATGGTCAGAGTTCAGCTCCAACAAACTTGGAGAAGGTTGGGCAAGAGGTGGAGGGACAGAGGGCTGATGGTGGGCACTGCTTAGACTGGCTGGGCTGCAAGAGGGCAGCAGGCTGGTTGTGGCTTGGTTTGACACCATGTTGGCTTTATGCTGGAAAATGAGGGAGTTTTAGAGAGCAAGAAGAAAGCAATCAGTTTTCAATTTAAAAATTTTAAAAAAGGAAGAAAATGGTACCTTCCCAGCTGCCCAACCTGCCAGTGATTGCGGGTGGATTAATAGAGCTGCCTGCCTGACCTTCTCTTGATAAAAGCATTAATAGACAGGATATAATAAATGGAAACCTTGATGGTATAATTGTTAGTAAGTTTAGTCAAACGCACTTGGTATTCCTTAGTTGGATGAAATTATAACTTGGTAACTGTGAGAGCGCTGCTGAATTTGGACCCTGTAGAGATGTTTGACTGGGCATCACCCAATATTCCTAATTCAGCAGTTAGGGTCGTGCAAACTCAATACAGCCCCCATCAAATGGGTGAAATCCTGCCTTATCAAGACATCTCAATCTAATTGTTAACAAGTGATCTGGTGCACTGGGTGGAATTCCTTTGGAACTAGTTAGCAGCCCAAAGCTAGTTAATATTTTTATCAGTGGTAAAGAAGGCTGTAATGAAAAAAGGGGATGAACTGCAGTTGGGGCTTGTGTAACAACAAAAGGGCTCATAGATGGGTACAAGACATAAACATTGGAGCATTCTGGCAAAAGATGCAAAAAGCATGGGCCTGCATCTGATTTCATATGACTGTTCTCATGTTCTTTCCTGGGGTATCTCTTCTCTATTTAGTTACTGTATTTGACAGACCAGATGATTTCTTCTGGTCTTAAAATTTCATGGACATATTCAACTGGTGCAAGTGAGAGACAGCCTAGCCCATGTCACGTAATGGCTGAGGCATCTTGGATAATTATAAAATAAATAAATTCAGTGATGATATAAGTGCACAGAGCGAAACTGCTGCTGGGAACAGGATGGAGATGGTGCAAGGCATTTCTTTGCACCTGAAAAGGTGAAGGGAGCTCAGTGGGAGCTTCATCCCAGGCTGGGAGAGAATCTCCAGAGCAGCACTGTCCCACTGGGCAGCAAGTGCCCAACTGCCCTCCTCCTCTTTTGTGCCAGGAATGGTGCTCAAGGCAAAATAACAGCACCTTGCGTATTTTTTCTCATGGGTTTTTGCTCTTTCAAGAGAACCACAGACTCTATTTTGGGTAGGAAATGTAGTGAACTTGTCTGTGCCTTGTATGACAGCTCCTCTTGATGGAGTGCAGCTTCAGAGGTATTGTGCTTCTCATGTTGATTTGCTGCAAAAAATTCACTCTTTATTTAAAGAAAGGTGCTTGAACTAAATAAGCCAGACTGCTAATACTACTAATACCAGCTGCAAAAATAGGTGGTAACTACCAATATACTCCTAAACACTTCTGCTGTGGGTAGCTGCTGTAAGTTTTTTCCATTTCTCACTGAGCTAGGAAGTGAAACTGTGGTTGAGTGGTATTTCGGTGGTCAGAGCTGGTTTGGAGTCAGAATTCTCACTTGGTGGCATTTTTTTCCATATCAAATGGCAAAAAAAAAGGAATTTTGAAATTTGTGGTGGAATAACCATTTTCTTGTTCCAACAAGTTATTTGACTGTATATACATTAAACTTTTCAAATAATGTTATTTCATTGTTGTTTAATACATCATTAGGATAATATGTATTTGAATATATATCGCTGGTTTTGTAAGAATTAAATTTAAGGAAAGAAAATGCATTTTGCTTTCCGAAAGTACTTTCTGCTGGTGTCTGGGACTGAGCTCTCCCATCTCCACCAGCTACGGATGCCACATGTTTTATGGGGCAGCAGCTTTGCAGCCCTCAGCATCAGGAGGCAAATCCCAATTCTGAGCTCAAGGGTGTCAGTATTCATGATAGAGGAGCAAGGTGTGCAAACCATACTTACTGCAGGTGTCTTGCTGCAGGGCCAGGTGTGGTTTGCTCTTCAGTCTGGAGCAGATCAGTTACTCCCTTATTGCTTTGCTTTATTATTATTGTGCGATTTCTCCTTCTGAGAAGTGGGTTTCAATCTGCAGCTGAAAAATATTCCCAAAGTGCTATTTTAATATTTATTTTCATCCAACTTCCTATTACTGTGGCAACATGCACTTTGAATTTCATTAGTTGTATGCATTTAAGTTCCCTTTTTAAACCTCTATAAGGTCAGACCCTACTTGGGAAAATCAACAATTTATTAAATCTGAGTTTCTGAGTAATATTTTTTCTTAAACAGCTGTAGATCACAGGTAGTGAGCGCATTAGGGCTTCTTCCTTTTTGAGAAATATTTGTGGGCATTATTGATAAGCATGTGCACCAAATTATTCTGTAATTACAGAAACATCTTCCATTACAGATTCATTCTTGTGCACTCATCATCCATCAGCAGTACATTGCAGGGTACCTACACTGAAATAACATGGGAGGTAGGGTACATGGCATCTCATGCTTTGCTCTCCAATACAAGGACTCAAAGCTTTTGCAGCTGAAGCTGCTCCAGAGCTCCCTGGGGCCCCTGAACCCTCTCCCTGAGCTCTGGGGTGGCAGGGAGCACATACTGCAGGGTGCTGAGTGTTCTGTGCAGGCTATGGGACTGCTGCCTGACTAGCAGCAAGTGCAATGCCAACTTCAGTATTGCTCCTTCTGGGTAGCTGGAGTTTCACAGGGAGGTTTCATAGCTCTCTCCTGGCCACCTGATGCATCCCAGTTGGTTTTCTGCCCAGCCAAGACTCACATCACCCAGAAGAGGGTTCAGCTGGGGGGTAGCCAGCCCATGCAAGCCCCTGTTCCCTACACATCTCACTTTCATAATGATTACTAAAGCAAAGTTGATGCCTTCCCTCTTAATTTCCCACTGCTCTAATCCCTGGGAAACAAGTTCTCAGTTGCTTTCACCTGTGACTTGCATAGGGAGGGTGCAGCTAAACAGTTGAGAAAGTCTAAATAGTTCTCCTGCCTCCATTGGGCTTCTGGAGGGATTTTCCTTCAATAAGTAGGGCTCTTTGCAGTCTTTTTGTTTCACAACAACTCATGAAAGTAGGTTGTGAGAAGATGGTTTAGCACGCGTTGGCTGTCTCCCTGCAGAAAGGGCCCTGCAATCTGCAAACCAGAGTTGCTGCTGCCTCTTTGAGCATGTGTTTGTGCTGGAGAAGTGCTAATGGGGAGCCCTTGGCTGTCAGGAGGCTGAGCTGCCCCAAACTTCTCATTCACTTCTCATTTATGCGTTACTTTCTGACTAAAGTTCAACTCTGAATACGCCAAATAATTCAATTACATCTCTGCTGCTGGGTTATATAAGAGAAAGCTGAAATTGTGCCTCATTTCATAAGGTGAAATGTATCCTTCTGCTGATCTGAACAATTTCCCAGGTTTGCAGTGTGGTTGAACTGTGCCTCCTTGGCTGAGCTGGGCCTTCGGGGTAGAGAGGGTGCTTTAGATGTTTTCTACATTGGCTGGTGTCATTTAAATGTACTAAACCTGGGCTTATTATGTGTATTTTTAATGGTGTTTCAGCACGCCGAGGAGACTGGAGCAGCTGGATCAGGTCACGGGCCAGCGGTCAGCATCCCCCTTCCTGGCACAGACTGCACCCAGCTCCCAGAGCCCCTGGGAGATGAGGGGCCGGGGCCAGCCCGGACCGCTGACAGAGGGACCATGGAGGATGCTGCAGGTGGATGCCAGGAGCCAGGGTTCAGGGAAGTCTCCCTCAGCATCACCAGACCGGGGCAGCACCCCTACCTCTCCCTACTCGCTCCCCCAGATCGCACCCCTCCCCAGCAGCACACTCTGTCCCATATGCAAGACGACGGAGCTCACCTCCTTCCCTGGCCAGCCGAACTTCAATGCCTGCACCCAGTGTCACAGCAAAGTCTGCAACCAGTGTGGCTTCAACCCCAACCCACACCTCACCCAGGTAACACCTCATCTTCCTTGGGCAGCCTTCCCAGCTAGTTTGGATGGGTGGTAGGGTGGCTGCCACCACTGAGGTTTGCAAGGAGAGGTTCTTGCTTTCTGCAAGCACAGCATTTGCACCTTTACTTTTGGCAGCTGCAAAGCATTGACCAAGAGCAAGGGCTTTGCTGGCTAATCAGGGGATAATTGTGATAATGTGAGCTTTAATGAGACAAGGGAGGTAAATTACTTAAAGAGAAATGGTAGACCACTACAGAGGTTTGGTCTCTGTTGCTGAGGCCTCAGAATGCTTGGCTGAGGTGAGGTCTATGGACACAAAATTGTACTGAAGTTGAAGGATGCAACAGCAGGAGGGGAGCAGGGGGGTTGCTGGCAACCCCAAGGTGTTGAGCATCTTAGACCCAACTCATCCCAGGTGGTGGTGTTTTGGTGGTGGATGAGTTTCAGACAGCATTGTACTCAGCAGCAGGAGAGGTGTGAAGAGTCATGCACAAGATGATGCTTCGCTGGGGGGAGTGTTTTGAGGGATGTGTTAAATGGATGTGCAGGGTTCCTGAGGGTGGATCCAGCAGTGGTGGTGAGCAGGGAGTGCTGGGGCTGGCTGGGATGTGGGGCTCCCCGTGCCAATCTGTCAGGTCAGAGACACCGCACAGCATGGGAAGTGACGTGGATGTTTTTTGCAGCTGTTAAGATCCAAACCATGGGGATTCCTGCTCTCAGGCTTAGTAACAGAAAGTTTAAGCTATGCTTTGGAAAGCCACTGTGTCACTCCAGTGTGTGAGAAAACAGGATTCGGACACTGAAGTACCCTGGGTTTCTGGTAAGCATGCAATGCTCGCTCCTGACACCAGACACAGTGGTTTCTAAACACCATTGTTTGAGAGAGACTCTTGCCTTCCAGTTCCTTTTCCTGGTGGAAGGAGAGTTGGGGTAGATGAAACCTCTGGTATAGCAAGATGTAATAAGCTGGGTACTGCTTTTGTACCCCTGTAAAGAGGTATTTACCCCTGTGAAGCTCAGTATAAGGTCTTGCATCTTAATTAAGTGCCCTGAGGTGGAAATTCAGGCACCTGTAAGGAAATGCCATGTGTCACTTCTCTGTTTCACTTCTAAATAGATTTGCCAAACACTTATTTTGTTGTCCAACCATTGCACTGAAAGTTAACCAACTACTCTCAATAGTATTAGTTAACCAGCAAATAAACAAAAATGCACCAGTTGCTCCATTTCTGGTCAGCCTGGACTTGTCTCCTCTGCCCTGCCCTAAGAACTTTCCCACAGTGGGCTCTACCCCAAGCCTGTCTTGCAGATACCCACGTTAAAATGTGTTGTCCATGGAGCTTCTGCTTAGTATCTCTAGGCCATCTCTTAGGATCCCTAGGTCTCTATGCCCTCTGAAATGTGATTGACTGTGGAGAATTTTTAAACAAATCAAAAAAAAATTGGACCCAGGATGAAAAAAGATGTGGTTTTTTGTTTGTTCTGAGTTTAATATGCATTTCAACAGCAAGCAACCTTATGACTTGTAAGTAGGTCGTTGAGGGAGCTGGGGAGTGAAAACAGCTGTCCAAGAGAAGTGTTTGCAGCTTGTGTCAGCAGCCTGTATGATGGGGGGGCTGGGGGACCAGCAGTAGTTACTGCCTTGTTGAAGTGTGACTCTCTTTCCTCAGCATAATTACTTGCGCTGCTATTGCAGGGTCACATAGAAAGGTGTCTGAAGCAGTCTGGTGGTGTTAAAATGGATTAATGGGAGGCAGCTTGGAGGTTGCTCTCTTTCTTGATGGTAGGAGCTGGGTTGGAAAGGACCTCCAGATATCACCCAGTCCAACCTCCACTCACATGGTTGGATGTCCTGGTCCAACCTGCTCCGCTGCTTGACCAGCCTTGCAGGGAAAAACACCTATGCAGTCTGGTCCCTCAAACCCAGCAGGTGCTGCAGGGTGGCTGCACAGTGTTGCTAATGCGGTGATTTGTGGGGGTGTATTTTCCTCTTGCATTTCCTTATGAATATATTTTCATGTGAACAGTTGATGTTTCTACTCTGAACTGCAGTAGACATGGATTTGTAACTTCTCTTTCTGTTTTCAAGGCTCTCTAGCAGGATTAAATAGTCAAAAATATCACATTTTCTAAGAAAACAAACACAAGAAAACCAAAATTGTGTTTTACTTAGTACATCCTCTCCTGCACAATCTGTGTGACTGCCAGAAACTGCAGGTGTGGCGAGGTGGGAACTCCAGTACTTGTTTGGCATGATGATTCTGAAACAGTTTTGAGAGACCAGTTTTGAAAATAGAGTGTTTATATAAGCTTGATGTGTCATTTACTTTTATATATATATATAAGCTATAAAATAGCTTTTGTATATATAAATAAAATAACAGACTTAGTGTATGAGCTGTAGTCCATCACATCACACTCCATCCTGCCACTTAAAAATACCATGAGCAGATTTTTCAGAGGAGGCTTAACTGTACCTTGTAGCAAAACACCTTAACTTGATAATTAGGTGATACCTTCTGCTCAGAAGTATGTATGTTCCTTTGAAATATTATTTTTCTTTGTCTATTTTATTCCTTTTCATGTGGCTTGATGGTCATTTTCTCATAAAGGCAGGTAATAAATTTCCATCATGATGAAGCAGTTGGTCTCTGTGGCATCTTGAGTTGATCACTTGCTGAGGAAAAAAAAAAAAAAGAAAAAAATCTTTTTTGGTTTTCTTATTTGCTGTTTTTTTATTTCTTTGAGCACCAGCTCATTCTTGTTTCACAAGACCAGGCAAACAGAAGTTCCTGTCTGCTGTTGGTGTCACTCAATATTTTACATGTAGATAATCATATTCTTCCCTCTGTTCATCTCCATGCTCCAAAGTAACTGCTGCCATCTTTTTCAATTTGGTCGTGTGCTGGTGTGCCACTTTTCTCATTCATTCACTTATTCCTGAAGGTCAGTGCCTTTGCCATAGGTGGTTATTTTAAGCAAGGGGAAATGTGAAGTGGGGAGCTATGATGGCACAATTAAAGACAAGAAGTTATGAAATAGCATGGTAAAATGTAAAAGTTTGCTTACGCTCCCGTGTAGGAAATGGGGTTTTGAATGGAGATGTGTTATTTTAAATGCAACATTGCAGCCCTAATGTTCTCGTAGGATTTTTAATTTCTCATTAAAACTTTTTTCGCGTTTTCCTCTGTGTTGTCTTTGAGGGTTTTTTGGACAGCTTGTTCTGCAGGACGATACCAGCAATGCTGTCATCTCCTCCAGGGGGGAATAGCTTGGTTTCAAGCTAGTACAATAGGTTTAGAAAATCCTCTTTTTAAACATCTTTTCTTTGTAATGCTGCTCCTGTGGCTTTCGCCTGACTGATCCTGCAGCATGTTCATCTGATTGGATTTGCTCTGTTTGGTATCATAAGGAGTAACCTGCAGGCATCCTTTCTGTTTCTCTGGGGTTTTGAAGTGCCACTGTGCATTGCTAATTTGATAAATTAATTTCTTCTTCAGTATTCTCTTAAAATGTGTGGAGTTTCTTTTAATTCATTTCCTCCCCATTCTAAGTGCTAAACCAAAAAAAATGTAGAACTTGATTTTGATTTTAATCAAGAGCAGTGGCACAGCACTAAAATATGTGCTTTAGTTAGTACTGAAATGAAACCCAAAATGTCTGGCTGCCTAATATGTTTGCTAGGAACTGTTTGGTTTTATAGAAAATCTATGTGTTTTTCCTTACATTTCTTTAGTGCTTTTTTCAATTTGAAATTGTGTTCATCAGATGTAGTTTCATAAGTATTCAGATGCACACAATAGATTTTTTCCCCACCCTGATTAAAAGGAGCATATTTATACATGTATGTTCTTCACCAAATTACTTTATTTTTAAAGTCCCTGCTTTTGTCCCTGAGCCATTTTGCATGTATTTACTGTATTTGTCACTGTACAAAGTGGTGATACTTGTTAAACTTCAGTTCTGGCCCATGTTTTTAGCTCTACTTAGGGAGATTGAAGAGATTCTTTGTACTTTTTACATTATGAATATAATGTAATATGAAATATTTAAAATATCTGAGAATAAATTTGTTCCCTACGTGCTCCTTGCCATGTAAGATCATCACCAACCTTTGATCACAGACGTTCAGCAAGTGGAACGTTAAAAGTCTCAGGGAGGATTAAAAACTTGCTGGTTGGTTTCCCAACAGTGGTTGGGGTCGTTTGTCAGGAGCCAAAACCTCTTAGCAGCTCTTGAGTTATCTGCAGTGGGAGGAGATACCTAAAAACTTTAAATTATTCCTGTGGATAAATGTTTAAATTGTATTGATGGAAACTAGACCATCAGCTGAGGAGATGAGAATGAAATAGAGTGAGTACGAAAGTGTAGGGCTGTAGTTATCCTATCATAATGTAACAGTAGATGGTTTTCTGCTCAGTAGTGTAAGAAAATTTGAGTAAAGTGAAGCAAAGAAGAAGGAGTTAGGGGAAGCAGAGGGATGACAAAGTGCTCAGCAGAGCATCTCTGGCAGTAGGAGTGGGGCTTGTCAGCACTGGAGGGATGGCCTTGGTCCAAAGCCTTCTCCAGCCCAGCTCCACCAGCAGCGGAGCAGTGCCTGCCCACAGCATCACCTCATTCATCTAGCAAATTACTTCAAAAAAGGATAAAAAACCAAAACCAAAAACAAAACCCCCCCAAAACCCAAATGTCACAGAAACTGTGGAGGTGTTCATGTGCTGCTTTTCCTAAAAGCCCATTTCTCATTTCGTTCATTGTCTCAGTTTTATACCTTGCAGTGTGTTAGTGTCTGTTTTTTAGTAAAACCTGCTGGTTTTGTGAATTAAGGGCCCAGTCTGAAGTATTTATGCTTTAGGATGCTTTAGCTTGACTAGTGCCCACTGGTTCAGCAGCCCCGCAAGCAAAGGGCTGTGCCTAGTGGTGCCACGGTGGTTATTAGTTCTACATTAAAATGATGGCCATTATTAATAGCAGTAAATCCCCAATCTCTTCCTCTCATCCATCTCATCTTGTGCCTGTCATTCATTGAACACCCAAACATTTACAGGTCTCTGATGCCTGCTATGTAAGTGTGGGCAAAATCCCTGTTGGCATTGGTGGTTTTGCCCTGGGGTCTAAGAGATGCTAAAATGATTTGGTGGGGAGTAGCTGGGTGCAGGTCCCTTGTGGTCTGGGTAGCCCTGAAGTGATTGGAGCACGACTGTAATTTATGTTTCTGTAATTTATGTGGCTTGAAGCCATGTTTTACAATATGTTGTGCTCTGATATGCTGCCCCATTGTTCCTGGGTGTTAATGTGGTTATTTCTGGGACTCTGGCTGTGTTCAGCAAGCTCGGGGGAGCATCAAGGGCTGAGCACTGGAGGACTGGATGAAAAAGGGTATCTACTTGCTGATAGATAATTAAACATTATTTTTGAGAGCTTTAATCTCCCTTGTCTCTCTCTGCCTTTTCAAACAACAAAAGTGGTCCTTCTCCTTCTTGGCTCTTCATTCAGAAGCTGTGGGGTGATGCTGGTGTGGCATCTCCTAAATTTCAAAGTTTTCTCTGAGTGTGTCAGCTCTATGTTTGATTTAGCTCTTTGCAATGGGACTGACAGCAGGGGAGGAGCTGTGAGATTACATTTACACAGTCTCTTCTCTTACTGAATGGCAAAGCCAACAAGGTTTTCTCCTGCCCTTGGGACCTCGCTGGCTATTCATTTTCCTGGCTGTGAAGCAGCCTCCAGCCTCAGCTGTTAGCATACATGTGGCACTCCATCTCAAAGATATATTATTGTGCTCGTGCAGAAATGCGAGGCTGTATTCAGAGATTATAATTTCCCCTCCCCAGAAAGAATGGGTGTTGGGTCTGAAAAATGCTGGATCTCAAAAAGCAGATCCTATAGTGGGATAATATTTAACAATAAGCGTTTCTCTGGTCTGACATCCCCCAGCGGACTTTACCTCCAGGTGTCACGCTTGTGGTGGCCATGGTAGAGGAGTGGGTAGCTGGGGAGGTAAGGCTGTAGGGCTGGCTGTGTAGGCAGCGGTCCTCCCTTCTGTGCACCTTTCAGCAAGCTCAGGAGTATGGTTTTTACTCCTGTGATCAGGTCAAAACCTAGGAAACCCTCGGCCAGGAAGGATTTGTGTGCTGCTGTGGTGTTAGACAGCTCTTTGCGTCTATATGTGGCAATGTTGCACCCCATATCCATCAAGACTGCCAAGCTGCTGAGTCAAGTTGCCCATTTCAGAATGATTTCTCTTTTGAGATCATCCTTCTTCATGACATAGCTTTAAAAATAAATCTGTCATTTGTGTTACGTTGCAGATCCTGGAGAAATTTTCCATTCGATCAGGCTGTGTAATAGGAGAAAAATGTGAGGTTTATTCCAATTTGTTGTTTGTTTTTAGCAGAGCTTCAGCCAGCAGTGACCTGTATGCACAGCATGTGATGCTGTTTGCAGGAGCAGGGGCTTGTCATGGCTGCTGCCTTCTCATAAGGATGCAGTGATTTGGACTGCATCTGCCCTGAGAAGCACCTGCCTGGGCAGGGATGCTTGGCCCAGTCTGCTGCCACGGGGCAGCTCCTGTCCCTGGTGCTCGGGGTTAGCATCTGCAGCATGGGCTGGCCAGGACCAGCACTTGCTGGGGATGTGCCCACCTGAAGAAGCCCTACTGCTCTCTTCAAGAGCACCTCGTGAGCTAGGCACTAAAAATATGCCTTTTGATTGCAGTGAATATTCTGTATTTTTTTTATGGTGAGAAAATATTGATGGGAACCTTGAATTTATCACCTTGGACCAACAGGTTGCATGTGTGTGTATGTATTTCCCGCATTTTAGCCCTTCCTCACCATTGCCCTTCACCTCTTAATCCCCTTATCTCTACACCAAGTATCTCAGCCTTCATTTCATCCTGTATCTGCAGTGTTGCAGTGGTGGATGCTTGCGTTATCTCTTGGCTAGGCCTTTTTTATTTTATTTATTTCTGCTCTATCTTTTTTTAATGAGATGATTAGTGCTGAATAAAGCAACTAATATGAAGCTGGAGAGTAGCATACTTGTACTTGCTGAGGCTTTCTACATATAAATGACTTGTCTGCCATTTTGGCCTCTGCTGCAGCCTGAGCAGGGGCTTCTCCCAGCCATCTGCAGCGATGCGAGACTTGTCTATTCAACAGATCACAATTTAAGTTAGAGCCAACAAAAAAAAAAAAAGCTCATGAGTAATTCTGGCTGTTCCTCCCAGTATGCCGCCTTTCACTGTGCTCTGCGTAGATGATTCAAATAATGCAAAATTCACTTGCAGAAAATGTCAAAAACTATGTTGGCTAAATGGTTCCCAGTGACTAATGGAGCTGGTGTTGCTTGCAGTGGCTCCCCTCTGCTGATGGCTGGCTCCAATGAGCTGCAGTAGCAGGGACCTGACTGCGGGCACATAGAAAGGTCCGCGGTGACATGTTAAATTGTTCAGAGGGGACAGGAGAGCGTGGCTTCTCACACATTGGAGTGATGCTGTGGTGGAGAGGGGTAATAAAAACAACTACAAGTAAATATAAATACTCCTGAGAGATGGGAAGTGGCATGCTTTCTTCTTGGCATCTTCTGTCGCTTGATAAATACCAAGCCCAGCAAGCTGTACATGCTGAGCCACCACCACCCTGCAACGTCCTTCCCTTGGTACATTAAGTTACAGCAAGCTGTTTGCTTGGACGAGACATGGTTTTCCTCTGGCTTTCAACTCGCATATCACTTTATCATTAAAAAGAAAAGCAAGCTGAGGAAGAGAAGTGGCTGTCAAGCTCTTCAAAGCAGAGTGGGGTACCGAGTCAGAGGCTCCTCATGTTTTTGGAAGCTTTGCTGTGTCTGCTACTTGCTTTCAGTTCCCTCCCCTGGATGTCCCCAGCTAGAGGAATAAAATTATTTACAGCCTGTGGTGGTGACTGGAGCTATTTTGCTCATACAGATGCTGCTCAAGGTTTTCCTACCAGTGGAGCATGTGAAATCTCACACGTGGTTGAGTGTCCCTCCGCATCCCACTCACCACACACAAAATATCCCAGAGAGCAGCAATTGTACAAGGCTTTATAGCCCTCACTTGTACAGTCATCTTTGCAATATGTGCTTTGTGGTAAAATGCTGCGCTGCCTTCAGGGAGTGCTTAGGAGGAAACTTCAAGCACTTCCAGTACCTCGACAGGGAATCAGTTAATCCCAGCCAAATTCATCCCTATTTACCACCATCCTACAAGCAGCAGAGAGCAGGGTGGTTATAATGGGGGGGTGTCAGACGTTCACCACTAGCACCCACTTTTTACCCTCTATGGTGCTGTCTCAAGGGCCATGTCTCTGTTGTGGCAGAGGGGTGCCCGGTAGGAGAGCCCCAGCGTGGGAGGAGATGCTGTGATATGGCTCTTCCTGCCCTGGCTGGTAATGATATACGAGGTCTCTCTGGTCCTTAAAGATAGTGGTGCTTGGCAGAGGTGGTGACGTCTCAGCAGCGTCTCTTTTGACCTGAGTTTTAGCCAATCACTATTGCTATTTATAGACCTGCATGGGATCCCATCGTCAGAAACCAGCTTGCTTCTTCCTAACCCTGTTTCTTAGCCATGGTCACGTTTAGGTGCTACAAAGGGATTTACATAGTGTGGCAGACTGAGTAGTATAAGAGATTTCTGAAAACAGTCCTGTGAATGCAGAAAGGTGTTTGTGGCACAGCAGTTCATGCCTGCAGAGATGTTCCTCACCACCTTAATTCAGGCTCGTACAGCCTTTCTCCCAGACCTCACCCTTCTGTCATACTCAGCTCCTCATCTCAGAGATTTAATACACAGCCATGCTCCTGGGCAGCCCTTATCTGAGGCGGTATGGCACTAATCAGACTGAAAACTGGTTATTTTAACTCTGATTGAAATGCCATTTTGTCTAGGCTGTAAACCTTTTGATCAAGGACAGCTGAAGGGTGGGATGTTTCAGTTCTGGGTTTGGTTCATGTTGTAAATAGGCTGTGCTGTTGGCTTGGCTTTCTGCTCCGGATGAAATCAAAGCCAAGTTGGTGGAATGGCTCAAAAGAGAAATCCAGAGAGTGAGATGTGGTCTTAATGGGATGGGAGTAGGCTATGCAGCAGGTCTGTGGGATTAAAGGTTTGTCAGAACAAGCTAAGGCATGGACATAACATGGCACTACCCCAGCTGGAAGTCAGTTTTGAAGACTGAAGGGCCAGTGTGTCCCTCCCCTTCCTCCCTTGCCCCCTGCCATGCCCACTTTGATGCCCATCTCCTGCATCTTAATTGAACTCCCAACTGCTTGTGCAGCAGCCCTGCTGCCAGGTCGTGGCTCAGGAAAATACCCTAAGATGGGAAGAAGACTTAACATTGACATTTTGCTCCCTCCCTGCCTGCTCTGACACCCCCTTGCTGCGCCCAATTCATGGGGTTAGACTGGCCAAACGCTTGAGTTGGAGACCTCCATGGAAGACACCTGAGTGGTGGGCAGGACAGGTGTGTCCATCTTATGGAGAGGAAGTTTTGGTGCCCACCTACCTCCAGCTGCCCTCTTCCCCTTCTAATAAGCATAACACAGTATTCCTGTTAGATGGAAACAGAAGCACAAACACTTGGGCTCATATGTTCAGCAAAGCCCAGATTATTCTGAATCATCCAATATCCTTATCAGAGCGGTACAGACAGCACTTGCATCAGTCACAGCACAGGCTAGCGGAATTAGTGGCAGTGCTCTGCTCGTTGTAATTGCCACAAGCAAACAGCTATTTGAAGCCCCGTCCCCGAAGAGCAAATGAGCTTGTCACTGCACGTAACTCAGCTTTGCAA
The DNA here is from genome assembly GCA_026212715.1 of Elanus axillaris. NCBI lineage: Eukaryota > Metazoa > Chordata > Aves > Accipitriformes > Accipitridae > Elanus > Elanus axillaris. The sequence goes on along the minus strand of JANZLQ010000037.1, from coordinate 4,659,305 downwards.
GAAACACGGGCTCAGCAAGCATTCCCTATTAAAAGCCTGCTAAGTATGCAAATGTATAGGGGTGCATGTATTGTGCAGCAAACAACTGGGCATGCTGGAGTGGGGGCACTGCTAGGCTTGGCTCTAGCAATGGGAACTCCCCTTGGGATTATAGTTTTGGGGTTTTTTTCCCCCTTTCTTTTAATTGCAGAGTACCCTGATGCATAAAGACATAGGTGAGAGGAGGAAGCTGGAAAGGCTGTCTCTGCAACTTCTCGCGTGTGGGGTCGTCCCCCCCCCCCAAATCAGCTTCATTGTGGCTCTGGGCTGCACATTGGTTCTGCTCAGCCCTTCCTGTCTTCTCAGATGTACTGTGTCTTCTTTCTTCCCTGGGAGATATCCCATATTTCTCCTGATCTCCTGGAAGGCACTGTTTGCCACTCCTTCCCCCTGTTAACAGAGTATGATGCCCACTAGATAAAATACCAGGTCTAATGGAAAGGTCTGGCTAAAAAACTAGTGGTCTGTGCTAAAATTACTCTGGGAACCTGAGGAAGAGTTGAATTACATGAATTTCTGGATTCCTTAGAAATAATGAGCATACTTATTGTGGGGAGAGGCTTGTCCTTAAGCATGCCTGCCTCCATTTTGCCTGTGATGGGCAGTACGTACTCTATGTATTGCAAAACCTTTCAAACTTTGAGAAAAGCAAATACCCTTTGTTTTTGGTAGAGCACAGCATGCTAATGCAAGACCAGCAGTGCTGGGGCTGAGGAGGGCACCCTCCAAAAGGTGAAGCCCAGTTAAACCGAGCCCTCATACCCAGATGTGTTGCTTTCATCTAGTCCTGAACAACCTGCCCAAGGGACCTTTGGCAGACTGGGGCATGAGTCCTGATTTTTTTGGAGTCCCAAGTCAGTACTGAGATGCTGGACCAGGCCAGCTAATGCCCTGAAATCCATTTTTACAAACTCTACCTTATGTTCTGACCTGCCATATTAATTTTCCAGGTGATCTGGTTGTGGCTTTTAAATTGGAGAGCGCTTTGAGAAATATTACCAAACAGGCATGCTGCTGCTGCCATCTGTCTTTGAGCTGCTTCTGGGATCCCATGACTTGCTCTCAGCAGATAATTGTTATTGCTTTATTGAATTAGGAAGAAGAAAAATCCAGCGACTTCTGAAATATTGTTTTCCATAACTAATTTCAGGTGCTAAATTCTCTCTGAGACCCAGAGGACGTGTTGAAATAATGCTATATGCAGATCCTGGGTGTAAAGTTTTACAGGTCTGCCCAGAAAAGTCCCATGATCTGATAGGTTTGAAGGACATCATTTGGAGGTCTCTGAACAGCTCCATCACCACTGCATTAAGTGATCTCAAACCCATGCCACCCCAACCAAGAGCCAACATTGGGTGCTACGTTACTTTTTGTAAAAAGGGAAGGCTTGGTTGCCCTTCCTGATGATTTTGGCCAGCTCAGGCTGTTGCCCCAAGTCCCCTTTCTCCTCCAGCCAACCCCTTTTCCCATGTCTTCCAGTTGCAGGCAGTTGCCCTGTGCCACCCAGCCTGCATCCCACCAAGAAGCAAAGGTCTCAGCATGGTGAGACCATCTCCCTGGGCGAGTGGGTCGCTGTGCACTGATAAGCAGCATCCCCCAAGGTGATGTTGGTCATGCCCATTGTGCCATTTTGCATCCCAACACCTGCTGCATGCTGAGGTTCAGACCTGCTTCTCCTTTCCTTCTCTGCATAGTGCCAGGAGCCAGCCCAGCTAGGCAGGGGGTTAACACCCAACAGACGAGGCTGTGGGCAGATAAAAGCTTATGGGAGGGTGGTGTTTATTTGGATGTAAAATGTTTTCCCTGCCCTGGTGCACAGGTCTTGCTGCTTCCCTCTTGCTGGCCAATCCATCCCTTATCTGCCCAATTTAAGGCAGTTTGGGTCTGATTGCTCGCAGTTGGCATGGCTCCCACTGTTCAGCTAGAGGTTTTGATGCACAACACTTGAAAATCAGGGGTGAGATGTATCCAGATGAACACCTGAAAATGGAGGGAGCAGTGACTGCTCCTGCTATCCCGCCTGCAAAAAAACGCCCTGCAGATCAGAGTCAGTCCTGTGGCTGGTAATTATACTTGAGTCATCTGGGTTTGAGGCTGTGGCACTGTGACAAGATTTATTGTTTCTCCCTGAAAGGGGTTTCTAATTGGCATTGGAGCAAATCAAGGGGGGTGAAATCAGCTTGAACTCTGTGGTTTGCTCCTCTGTAGTTTCCTTTCTGTCTGCATGGACATGGAACAGTGCTGTTCCCAGAGCACTGCAGCTTGTATCGCTTATCACCTGGTCCAATGCGCTCCTTGGCTGTGCTGGCAGCACGGGTGGAGGGGACATGGCATGGAGGTGCTGGGTGCATTTGGCACCTATAGGCTATGTATTGAGCTGTAGGGCTTGACTAAGGAATGCTTTTGTAGAAACTGTGCACCTTTTCAGAAATGTCCTGCCAAAGGCAGGATGGCTGCCTGGAGATAGCTGTCTGTCACAGCTGTGATGCTTTAATGAAAAATACACTATTTGCAAGTAAGAGAAGCTTTTTTTTTTTCCCTTGGCCTGACAAGTTAATTTGAGATGTCATTAAACACTGGTCTACTCCTGCAGACAGAGTTGTCGGCTGTGATGGTGTGGACGGATGCCCTCATCGAGGAGTTCTTAAATACTTTGTTCAAATGAGCAACCTGATTTATTTCTCTGGTATTTATTGCTTGGGGCTGCATGCATCACTGTGTCCAATACATCTCTATCTCTCTTTCCATCTTCTCTTTTCAGCCACCAGTGCTTGAAATGCTGCTGTAGCTCAGCAGTGGGAATGCTATCTCAGCAGTGGGAATGCTCACTGTGCACCAAGGGGTGCAATAGCCAGCCGTGCAGGCAATGAGGGCCTAATGGCAACCTTAAAATAGCAGTTGACAGTGGTGTGTGTGAACAAAGAGGGTGTTTGTGAAAGAATTCTTGCATGGTGGGTTTGGGTTTTTTTGCTGTTTTTTTTGTGAGTCGACCCAAATCTGCTGCTGTTTGGAGATCTTTAAAAAAAAAAGAAAAAGCTAAGAAACCCAAAAAGGTGGAGGAAAGATCTGCTGCTGATTTTTTTTAAACTGAGTGATTTCTATTGGAAATTTTTTCTCTTCTCTAACAGTTTCTAGTTTTGTAATCAAGGACTCAGCCCCTTGTTTGAGCAGAACGAAACTAGCTTTCATTGTAAGCTTGCACAGGGTTTTAAGCTGGGCTTGACGGGTCCCAAGCAGGTTGCTTTATGGTGATCCTTTGAGCTCCCCTAATTGGATAACTTCATATTTTGGCTTGGGTGATGAGGCAGCCTTTCGAATAGCAGGATTCTTTTTGATTAAAAGTTTATTCACCCTTCTGGGGTGTATCAGTTTAGATCTCCATGGCAATAATGACTTTAGATCAGCAAGCAAAAAATCATGGTTTGAATGACCAATTTTAATCTTGCTTTGCAACTAGCTTTTTTTTTTTTTTAAGACAGAGTGATTGCTATTGTAGACTGGCTTGCAATTAAGTATCTCGTTCTTAGAGGGTATATAATGGCTATAAAAACCTCAATTACCAGTGATGTGCCTTTATAGGTATCTGTTGAAATTCTAATTGTTTGCAGATTTTTGTATTAGTGTTGGTATATTTTACTTAGTAGATGATGACTTATGAGCTGGGTCCAGGTGAATTTGGATGGGGATAGGAATTCCAACACAGAAAACCTGTTCTAATTTCTTAAAATAGGTAGCTGGTGACTGGACAAGCTGTTTCTGGTGTTTATGGCTATGCTTGTAAGCCCATTTCAGGCGCCAGGGCCACCCAAGTAGGTCTCTCCAGAAGAAGGCAAGACAGGAGGTGGGTCTGGGGGCAGGTGGTCTGTAGGCTGCTTTGATGGGACCATGCAAGGCTGAGCTCCTTTCATAGCATGCAGTCCTCCAAAGCTGCCCAAGAAGCTCTTAAAAATGCACAGAAGCTGTACCTGGAAACACAGAAAACCATTAATTGGGTCTGAGGCCATGGAGGTGCTGTGGAACCCAGGGGAGATCAAGACCAAGAGTTCTGCAGCTTGAAGGTGGTGGCTGGTTGCCTCTAGGAGACATTTTAAGTGTTGTGGCCTTGGTGCCAGGATGTTCTTCCCCCAATGGATGCCTTCAGCAGAGAAGCTGTTGGTCGACTGTTTTTACTGAATAGAATAGCTGCTGTTCAGTGTTTGTGGTCTGTAGGACAAGTAATGGACTTAGACAGCAAGGAAGATTTAGGTTAATATTTAGCAATGTTTTTGCTTTCTAGCAATGAGGATGGTTAAGCCAAAGCCCCTTTATTGTCACTTTTGCTGCCCACCCAGTAAATCCACAACTGATGGGAAGTTTTAAAGACCAGAATAGACAAACATCTGTTGGCAGCAATGTAGGCTTGTTTGATCCTGTCTGGGGGAAGACGGTAGAGCCAAAACCTTTCAGAGGCCCTTAGAGCCCTCTCATCTTGCTGCTTCTGAACACCAGGGCGAAATCCCGAAGCCTTTAATATGGGTTTATTGGAACAAAGCAGCAGTGTAAATAAAATTCAGATGCAGGAGCATCTATTGGAAAAAGCAGGGAGTGGGGCAGGAAAAGGCAGTGCTGTGTGCCCAGGCTGGAGAACAGCCCCCCCATCTGCTTCTCAGAGAGTCATAAAGATACTCAAGGTTTATGATAGGGCCCCGAGCCCTGTGGGAAAGCATTCTGTGTTTGTCCAGGGTCACTGGAGCCCGGAGGTTGTACCTGCTCCTCTTATCAGTTGATGTGTGGTTGGTACAACAGTCTTCCCAGGGCACTGCTCAGCGCTGCTGTTCGTTACCCCTCTGCCATGGGAAGGGGGCTGCCTGGGATGGCTTTGTCATGGGTTTAGTATTAACCCTCCTTCTGGACTCCTCTTGGGTCTCTCCTATCTGAGCGTGGTAAGTCCTGGCTGGATGGCACTTTTCTTTCCCCTGCCTCCTCCATGAGGTCCTGAGTGACGTCCCTCGTGATAGCCCTGTCAGGCCACCATCCTCCAGTGCACTGCATCCCACTGTGCTTCACTGCAGCTCTTAAGCTGTCGCAATCATCTAATGAAATTCCTGGAGAAACCAGCCAGCTCCTGAGGAGGGCTATGTGGGACACCCAGCAATGTCTGGACCATGAACAAAAGGGGGTATGTGCAGTGCCTATCTCCTCCCAGGTGCACATCCAAACTTTGTGCCTATTTATTTGCATCCTCTAAGCAACACAATAACCCAAATGAAGGTAAAGGCTGTCTGAGTGATTTCAGGCAAGTTCAGACCTGCCCTGTGCAGCCTACACTATTGCTTCTTTGGTCAGCATTTGGTAACAAGCCAGTGTGTCTTGGGATCATGGCAACTGCTTGCTTTTCCTTTGCTGCAGCCATACATTTGTGTTTCATAGATTGTGTGGCTAGCTGGATTATAAATTATTCATGGCAGGGAACTTATCATGTTTATCTGGAATAATTGAGCAATTAAATCTGTTTAGGTATGTAAAAAGATTGTGCAATGGCTTGTCTATCTTCAGGCCTTAATTCTGCAAGAGCATTTATTACATATTTAATCCAGAATAATAATAAAAAAGGCAGAAAATACATTCTGCTTTGATGCATTGATCCACTCCAATACATTTATTTGCAGAAGTTGTTCATTCCAGCGGCTTCACTCATAAATACCTGTTGGCCCGGGATAAATGAGACCTAACTTGGCTCCTTCAATTTGGAGAAAATGTGAGGCCATAATGCCTGGTCTATGACTCTGTCTCTGAAAATACTTTGGGCTATTTATGCTTGCACCAGGATTGTTTTTATTGTTTAAAACTTCTGTCCCAGATGCTTGCTACTGGGTCAGAGGATCATGATCCTCTCTGCCCTGTACCATACTCTGATGTTGATGCTGCCAAGATAATGCAAAGTTTGGGGTGTAAAACCACCTTCAAATATTCAAGTGTGCTTACTTTAGTCCCTGACCTACAGCTCCTATTGCTGTAATTATCCAGGAGGATTCCCAAAGGAGCCAGAAACTCATGGACAAGGCTGCAGCAGGGACCACTCATAACTGAATAAACGTGGATGGACCCTTGCAGTAAATGAATGATGATTTTATTATGTGTTACCAATAGGAAACTGGGCTGCTTCTAAATTAATCTGTTATAAGTCTATTTATCAAGAGCAGCCTATACTCTTTATAGCATTGTAGCTATGAATTGCATTGCTGCTGTATGTGGTAGCCACTCTGCACCCAGAGAAACCCCCTGACCTCATGTATTTCTCTGCTTTAGGCAGGAGTGCTGGTGAAAGGAAAGTTTTTGAGCTCTTCCACTCCCTCCCAGGCTGCTATTTTAGTTCTGCAGAAGACAATAAATGAGCAGGACTGGAGGCTCCTGTTACTCTGGGCATCCGTCCTTTGGCTGGTGGCAGGGTACGGAAGCAGCAGCAGAAAAAAGCCAAGCAGGCCATTAGGCTTTCCTTGACTGAGAGGGCTCGTGTGGATGTCCTGCATTATGGAGCGGGAGGGGGACCTGGGGCTGCACTTTGCACATCGATGTGCAAAGCCCAAGAGGTTAAAACCTGGGGTGAGCTCTTTGCAATCCTCCCTGGCCAAGCCCAGGGGACAGTGTCCTCTGAGCACATACAGACATATAGACGTCCAAACCTTTCATGCACTCCTGTGGACAAGGAACAAAGGCTGTCTATACAGGAGCTAGTGAGGCAGCAAATTGCACAAGAAACCTTCCCTAATGAACTGGAAGTACTTGTCCCTTTGCCTTGGGCGGTGGCACTGCCAGTGTGCTTAGCTAGGCAGTGCCTTGCTTTGGG
>JANZLQ010000037.1:4613364-4652340 GCA_026212715.1 Elanus axillaris | reverse complement strand
GGGGGGGGGGCGGTGAACACGCACTCTCTGGGGGAGCAGAGGAGCAGTGCCTGGGTCTGGCGCTGGAAGGGTTTCCACCTGCCCATCTGCTTCTCTCTGCCAGCACAGGCGAGTAGTGAAGAATGGGATGCTTGAGCTCACTGAGGAGCTAGCAGCTCGATTGGCGCCTTAGCCAAGGGGGATGCTACTGGGGGAGCACCGTCCTACGTGTGATGGCAGATCAAGGTTGCAAAGCTGTTCAGTGTGCAGTTGCTTTCTTTGAATAATTGCTTCATGTCTGCATTGGTGGCTGCATGGTGTGGGTAAAGATTGTCTGAACAGCAAGGCGCAGGAGCTGGAGGTTACCTTTAAAACCCAGAGGATCTGCAGAGCCTCATGTGGGTTAATGCCTCCTCATGCCCTTTGGGAAGAGGAGAAGACTTGCTCTAGCAGCCTTCAGTTAGTTCGGGGAGTGCTAACTAGAGAAAAGAAAACTGGTTAAGAAGTGACTAATAGGATGAAATGACACTGTCTTATTCCACAGCTCAATTCTCTGGACAAATGCAGTTTCCCATCTGTTATTTGCAGTGAGGGAGATGGGTTTGGGGGTTGGGTCCTCTCGTTCGCCAGCAAGCGAGCAAGTTGATTATTTTCTGGCAAGCATTAGCAGCATGATTACTGATGGCTGTGGTGGCTTCCGCTTTTGGGCAGGAATGCTAAGGACTAGATTTTATTTGTATGGAGATGTTTGAAGATCAAGATGAGCATAAGGTGGCCTTTTTCAGAAGTGCCTTGGTGACCAATTCCCCTGTCAATTAAGTTCCAAAACACTCCTAATTGCACAGTTCCTCTAGAGCCCTGGTTTGTCCTCAAACTGTGCTTTAGATTTGGACCAGGAAGCTTCAGCCCACACTGCCTGCGTGTTTGTATCCGCCTCCTCTGTGCCTGGATGCACCCATGAATTTTGGTGATGTCTTGACATGCAGCATGGCCGCAGACACACAACAGCTCCTGCACCCTGGGCCACTCGTGGTCCTCCAGAGGTGCCTTAGGAGACTTCATCTCCTGATGTTATCTGTCCCCCTTGAGATCAGACCCTGGCTGGTACAACACGTTGCAGCCTCCCACAGGATGCTTTGCAGGCTTCTCATTTCATTTGCACGCAGGCTGTGCACTGATCCAAACAACAGGGGCTGCTTTTCTTCAATGTGTGAGCTTCATGGCAAGCTGTCCCTGTGTTGCTGTAGGAGAAACAGGCAATAGTTCTGCTTTAAAAAACAACCCCAGAACTTCAGAATAAGACAAGTATTTGTATTTGTCATATGTTCCACCAGCCAGTCTGAGATGGTGTAGGAAGCCTTCTCCGTACAGTGCCTTTAGCTTTTTCCATGCACCAGCAGCTCTTCCAGGATTTGCTGAGCTTTCCCTGCTCTCCTACAGGCATTCCCACCTCCTGGCTTCCCAGCAGTACCCCAGCTCCCCACCACAGCTTGCTGTTCCCTCTCTTTAGTGGAGGGCTGCCTTCTAGTACTGCCTCTTCTCTTGGATCAGGATGTTGCATTAATTGCAGGGTACAGTGGCTTTGGCAGATTTCAGCATGACAATGTAAAATGCAAGACATACTCCCCAGAGAGCCCCTGTAGAGTGGATCCAGGAGGCATGGAGGGGAAGGGACGTTTTGCTGACTGGCTGATTTTGTGAGACAACGGTTCATCCACAGGCAGAGCTGATGAACTGAAGGCATGTAAGGACACTCTCAGGCAGGTCACTGGCAGCTCTCACAGCTCTAAGGAGAGGCCAGGCTGTTGCAGTGTTCCTCCAGGATAAGCCGGTAGCACCCATTAATGAAACCCTTCTTCATCCAGTCAGCAATCCTTGGTGTTGAGCCTCCTTATTAGCCTGATTAACACAGTACCTTCGTTACCCAATTCCAGCTTTGGATATTTTTATACTCCTCTAGTTCTGGCTATACTGGTGCCTGCAAAAGGCAGAGGAAGGAGCTGTGACCATGGCCTTGGGGTGCATCTGCTAGGGGTTGGCTTTGTTAGAGGTGGCTCTGGGGCAGGAGCCTGCTTGGGGCTCTCAGAGTCAAAGAGTGCCTGCAAAGGCTTGCTGTCTTGCTGTTCCCAAAAATGTGGGGGTTTTTTCCAGTTTTGTAGAATATTAAACACACATGTTTTGGGCAACTTGGAGAAACCCCACATTCCTTTTCTCCTCTGATTTCCCATGAATTTGTCTTCTTGGTTTTGTTAGTTGTGCACCCTGTTGTCTCAAGCCAGAGGAGGAGAGTGGGTTGTATCTTCCACTGAACAAAGCTCCTTTACTCCGTCCTGTTCAAAGTGGTCAGCTTTGGGTGGGATTTACCACGCTTGACTCAAGATGACCTGGGAGCTGTTCTTCCTAGCCTAAAATACTCATTTAAAGCAAGTCAGATGGACTCTGCTCCTGCAGTGCCCGATGGCCTCCTCTGATACGAGGTCGTATAGCTAGCAAGGTCAGATGGCTTTGGCTGCAGTGATGTGTTGTAAATGCGTAAAGCTGGTGAGGAACCATTCAGTCTCAAGTCTGCAAAGTCTTAAACATGGTTATCTAATGCTTTCCTATTCTTTTTGCTTTTATTTATGTAGTAGGATTCCATCCCGGGTGACCTCCAAACAATTCAAAATAACCAACCGTCAGCAAAGACAGAATTATTCTTCATTATAATCCTAAATTTTGGCTTGAAGAGATCTTGGATGTTCAGTTAAGAAGTCTTTCTGCTCACAGCTCATTTTAAAGCTTCTCCTGTCTACTGCAAAGGCTGAACTCTATACTTGAGATACTTTTAGAGCTGTATTGTCTTACCTCAGGAGAACAAAACAACCTGTACATTACCAGCAGTCCCTTGCATCTCCTGGTAACAAATCCTGGGAACGGGCTGTTTCCATATAGTTTCCTAAAATAGGTGGTGTTAGAATAACTTTAGAAGCCTTATAAACTCAAGCTGTCTCTATTGTTTCAGATAATTTTTAATCGGGTGCTTTTCTTGGTGTTTTTCTAGAGGGATTGGTAAGCTGCAGTGTACAGGGATGCTTTTTGGTCCCCCATACCTGTGCAAAACGCTGCTCTCCTGTACTGCACCCCTCTGCAGAGGGTCAGGACCTGGCCCACCATGCATGTGCCTGTCTATAATTCTTATCAGTGTTTAAATCTGCCCTGGGCACAGCCAGCATGTACTGTGTATATTCCTGCTATGATTTTGTTAAGGAAATGCTGATTGGAAAGTATTAATTTCTAATAGGATTTGCAAATGATTGGTGCTTGCAGCTGCAGGATGGCATTGAGAGGGGGACACACATCTGGCAGTGGTGACGCCACAAGTGCTGCAGGTTGCAAACCTGTCCATGCATTAGGGAACAGCAGTATTTGGGAAGGGGGTTAGAGGAATAGTCTGGGATGTCGCAGGGGTCTGCGATGGGAAGGGTAAGGCTGGTGGTCATGGGTGCATTGGGCGCTGCATGCTGGGCTGGGGCAGGACAAATACTGGATGCAGACATGCCAAATGCCAGTAAGGATGGGATATTTCAGACTTTCAAAGCTTTTGAGATCAGTATGGGTATAAAATACCCTATGGATGAAAGGCCTGCAAGCTTTACCTCCCTCAGTCTTCTGCTGAGCCCAACAGCTTGTGTATAATTTGCTTTAATTGTTAGAAACATCTGCTGTTAAAAGTGAAGCTTAATATATTTGGCTTTCTTTTCCAGTCATTAGTTCTTTTTATGCCTTTTTCTGCCTAATTAAGAACCTTTTAGTACCTGATATTGTTTCCCCTGAATGTGCTGCTATATCATAATCAAGTCACTTCTTAATCTTCTCTTTGATAAACGAAAAAAATCAACCTCTTTAATTCTCTCATTTTCTGCATCCCTAGAATCGCTCTTACAGATCCGGTCTGTATCTCCCAAAGTGAATGATCTCCTTAAAATGTTGATGTGGAACTGTTGAGGGCTCTGGAAGGAGTCCTTGGTGCTGGAAGAGGAGGCTGAGCCACCTCCTCACTCCTACCTCCAGCTCCAGGCTTCCCACATGGAGCGAGTGCAGGTTTGCCAGGCAGCAGACACACGTTTTCACTGATATTTATCATTTTACCAAAATCTGCTCTGTGTGAGTGGTGTTAGCCATAATGAGATGAAGACATTACCAGAGAGATACCCAAGCAGTGGTGAATCCTTGTTGTCTCCCAGATCAGCCAGGTAACTAGTCCTAAATCCATTTAGCATATTCACTATTCATATTTTATAATGCTTTTTTTGTCAGCATGTCATGCATTACTAGGTCAAAACACCTTTTGGACATCAAGGATATTGCTTCTGTGCATTACTAATATCAAATGAGCAGAGAATAAAATCAGGTTTGCTTGCTGTGACCTATTTTTCCTAAAACCACATTGACTGGCATATATGTGTGCCCTTCAGTCCTCTGCAGTATGAATCCAGCACTTTGTGTTTCAGACACGTGTCTGGCTAGCTGTCCCTTCAGGCCATACCTTTGCCTTCTTGGATGTTCAAGCAGAAGTCCCTTCCAGTCATCTAAAATTTCCTCTTAAAAATGAACATCAGCACACAGCAGTTTTCCTAGCTCTCTTAGATCTCTTGGATGCAAAATTATTCAGATCTGCCAAATTTAAATATCTTCTGGTGCTGGTAGATGTTGTTGCATGTTCTTCTTGGTTGCTAATAAGCTGGAAACACTTCATCCTCATAATGAGTGTTATCCTGCTTCTTCCCGAATGTTCAACGACAATAATTACAGCACGTCTACCATATCTGTCTCATTAACAGCTTTACCATCTCCACCCAGTTATGAACCCCGTCATTTCTAGGATGACCTTTGTCCCTAATGCTCTCGGTCAATCCTTCCTACGGCTCCCCAAGAGACTTCTTCCTGAAGCTCCTTTGTTTTCATATAGCTTAAGCACTCCACAGCTTCTCGGTTGACACTGGTATGCTGAGCTGTGATATTTGCTGATTTTCTGTTTCTAGAAATTTCTCTCTGTTTTGCACAGCAGCCACCTTCATTTTTAGCTGGCCCTGTTTGTTCTTCATTGAGGCATCAGTTTGGTTTCAGAGCTATCATCTACATCCCTATTTTCTTTGTATTTTTCAGTAATTCCCTCAAGCAGATTCCCTGGGGTGAATGAGATTAGTGTGCTCTGAGCAGGCAGTCTCAGACTATTCAAGAGAGTGCAGTTTTACATGCCCTTATTTTAGGGTACAACGGTGACTTCTGCATTCCCACAAGGTGAGCTGGAACTAGAGTTTTCAATGATGTTGGGTTTTTCTCTTCTCACCAATAGACATTTCATTCTGCTAGTTACCCAGAGTGTTAGCAGTGATGAAGAGGTAGTAGGATAAATTATTCTTTTCATATTCTTGCCCTCTATTTCTCTACTGTTTTCTGAGCATCTTCCCCCTGCATGATGAGTCTGCAGGCAAGATGAGGAGCATTTAGAGGATGGCGATGCAAGCCAACCGAATAGTCCACAGTTTCATCTATTTCTGTCTTGTTTGCCCAGTTTTCCACCAAATCAAGACTTTCAGGGGTTGGATTAGTAAAGATTTATGCCCAGGCTTTTCCATACTCCTTTCTCTTTCTTTGGGGAAGGATGTTTGGCAAGACAACTTGGCCCTTCCTCTTTACTATCTTCTCTCCAGGAACCTGTAAATTGTCTTTGATCTGTGTAATCCACACATGTCATCAGTTGCATCTGCAGAGGCCAGTCAGGCAATTTGTGATAATCCCAAGTAAATTTACATTTCAAATGCTTGCTCTGGGAGTGCATCTCCCTGCTGTATTCCCTGTAGCTTTCTCCTGATCCTCAGGACAAGATGTTCCTCAGCAGTTGCTCACCAAGTCACCGAGAACAATTTGATGGTTCATATGCCATGTGAAAGCCCCCTGGCTTTTTCTCTCAGTTGCATAAGCCAGGTTTATTGTGGAAAGTGAGAAAGCTCCAATGATCGTGTTGTTTCTCCAGCCTGGGCTCAGAAAGATCCTGGTGGTCTTGTCCATGAGCCGTATGTAGCTTGCATGCCCATGGGACCTTGGGATGGTACCTCCCGGTGCCCAGGGAGCAAGCAGTTCTCCTGCATAAGCCTTGGCCAGGGGCAAAGCAAGCACCATACATGGTGCAGGCAGGGGGTCAACCAACAAAGCCAGAGCTGTGAGCTGTTCAGTATTCACCAGCAGCGCTTGCTTCTCATTAAAGCTGGCAGACAGTCAAGAGCAATCAATTGAATTCCCTCAATATTTTGTTTGACTGTTTGGAAGTTTATGCAGGAGAGTGGCAAAGTATTTTTCCTATTCCAGAAAATAAGCTAAATCTTGTGCCAGGCTACAGTAAAAACAGACTATGCAAAACCAGGAGTGTGGATCATGTCCTTTGCCATGTAACTTGCAGTTGTGGTCCCTTAAAATCTAGATGCAAACAGTCCTGATGGTGGGTTTGGGAAGATCTCTTCCTCCAGTTTCCACCTCACTGGAGGGTCTTAAAGTGTGAGTAAGGAGATTATGTGGAGAGGGAAGATGTGCATTTCTTGGATACTGGGAACTTTGCAGGGGAGAGAACCTGAATAGAAAGGATTGTTTCCCCCTTAATTGGAGCTGATGGGGATGGCGGGCAAAGCTGACAGGATTTTGGGGGACTCTCCTGAAATAGAATAGTGGGAAGAAATTCTGGGGGGTGTGAAAGCAAAAATAACATGAGGAATTCTGTATGTCAGAAGAGAGACAGCAAGACCATAAGAAATTATGTGAAAACTACAGCAATATTTTCAGGAACTAAATGTAATGTGGCTTATTTGGAAGGGCTTAGAGAAACAATGATGTAACGCAAAGTTGCTGGGGAAAAACTGAAGCTGCTTTTCACTCAGTTCCAAGCGAAATACTTGAGCAGAGGTTGGTAGGGATAGTGGCGTGGGAGCTCAGCAAGCACAGTGAAGGCTAAGAAGAGCACAGAGCACACGTGCAACCAGGCTTGTAAGGTGATAGGAAGAGCTTTGCTGAAGACTGAGAGACAATGCAGAGCTCTGCAACCTGGTGAGCCAGCCAGGTGCTGGGCAGAGAGTGGAAGGGGCATAGTGGGCAGGTGGGGGTTTGTTCGTGCACCCCTCTCTAACTTTAATCCATCTTTCCTAGTTGATCTGAATTTCCTCTTGTTTTAAAAAGTTGATTATTTGAAGGCTGGGCTTTATGAAAGTCTTCCTGGGGAGAGAATCTGTAAGGAGGGGTTCAGGGCATATCTGCTTCCCCTCTTGGGGACTTGCCGTCCTGTCCCATCCCAGGACCTGCCAAAACACCCAACTGCATCTCTGCAGGCAGCTCCTGTGAGCAGGAAAAGATTAAAACGTGCCTGTGGTTGGAATATAGGGGGAAAAATGCTGTGGCCAGGTTATGAATCAGTTCTGCAGCACCCATGCCTCCAACTGCAGGACCAAAAGGCCACACAGACCTGGAGACGTGGGGCTGGGTGAGGCGATGAGGTACATGCTGGCCCGTGGGACATGCAGCCCCAGGAGAGTGCAGGTGCTGCAACATGTTGGGTGCTGCACATGCAGCAGCCTGTGCCAGGCTCTGGGTCCACTTGTCCTGGATGCTGCTCCAGTTTTTGAGAAGGCTCTGGTCCTTTTTGCCACCTTAGTTGCTTGTCTTGGAGAAATCTTTTGCAGGCAGACCCAGTTGTCCTGCTGACTGTGCTATATATTAAAATTTGCACAGCTGCTGAGCATCCTGGGGATTCCTCATATGGGAAGGCTCACAGCTTTTATATGGCCTCTTTAATTAAATTAATTCAGACATTAGTGTGTCACAGGGAACATCTCTCGAGGGGGGAAGTCTTTCATTTATCACCACTTAGCCAGGGAGCATTATATTTTTCATTTGCATCCAGAAGTTCATTGTGGCAAGAGTGAGAGTTAACCACTTACTCCCCTGTGAGTACCTTGCTGACCCAGCAGCACAGATGCATCATGCAAGGAGAATCCGATGCAAGGAGAATCCATTCCATGCTGGTCCCTTACGGGCTGCAGTGCCAAATTTTTGGGTGGGATATCACAACCCCCACATCGATTCCAAAAAAGCCATTTCTGCTGTCCCCGGGGAAGCATCAGGCATGTCATGGCGGCTTTTCCTCCGCGAGGTGTTCCCAGTGGCAGTAGGCAGCATGCTGGCACTGGGGAGTGTTGCAGTTGTGCACATGCATTATACCAGCATGCCTCTAGAGCTGCGCTGGACCTTCTGCCAGCCCTGTGCTCCTGACTGAGGGGCCCTGGCTGTTTTCTGTGCTAGCTCTGGTTGCCAAGTGGGAGGAAAAAAAAAGGGGCTTTAGGGAGGTGGTGGGGCTGGGAGCCCTCGGAAAGGCCCCTCTGCTGAGAGAGGCACGAAAAGTGCTGTCTGCAGGCAGAGCCTTGTGGCTAGCAGAAGCTTTACAGCAGAAGCCTTGGAAGCAAACTAATGCTAATTAAAGCTTGCTTTCACACCAGCATGTTGTGCCGTGGGTACCTGTGACAGATGGGATCTCTTCGCCCTGACTGTGAGATACTTTTTGTGAAGAATGTGGTACCGAAATGCTTTTCAGGGGTTGATGCCTTGTTCCTATAGCTCCATAGGGTTTGTGTAGGGGAACCTAAGGGCGCGCTGGGGCTGCCTGTGGGCAGCTGTAGCCTGCCCACCACTCACTGCCCGTGTGTTCTCCTTGTCTCGCAGGTGAAGGAATGGTTGTGCTTGAACTGCCAGATGCAGCGGGCACTGGGGATGGACATGACCACTGCTCCTCGCTCCAAGAGCCAGCAGCAGCTGCACTCTCCTTCGCCATCCCCCTCCCACTCCCCGGCCAAGCACCCACAGCCCCCAGGTGTGGATAAGTCCCCACCAGTCACCCACACCCTGCCCCCTGAGCCACCCAAACCTCAGCTGACGACACCGCAGAGGGAACCGCATGGCCAAGGCCAGCCAAAACCTCAGGAGGCAGCCAGGTCCTCCCCACAGCATCAGCAAGCCAAGCCTTCCTCCTCTGAGCAGAGAAAGATGACGGGAGATGCTGGGGTGAAGCCTGCTGTCCCAGCCCCTGGGGCTGGACCACAAGAGCAGCCCCAGGAGGGGCTCACAGGGAAGCTCTTCGGCTTTGGAGCGTCCCTCCTGACCCAGGCAAGCACGCTCATGTCCGTCCAGCCAGAGGCGCCCCCTCCAAGCCAGCCGTCTCCTGGCAAAGTGCCTCCAAAAATCATCTTCAGTGATGCCAGCAAAGAAGCTGGTCCCAAAGCCCTGGGGGCACAGGGCCGGGCTGGTGCCGCACCGGCCGTGAAGCCAGGCAAGCCAGACCAGGGTGTCAAGCCAAAGGAAGTGCCGAAAGCAAAGGTCTCGTGCCCCCTCTGCAAGGCGGAGATCAATGTGGGCTCTGGAGAGCCCCCCAACTACAACACCTGCACAACCTGCCGGCAGCAGGTCTGCAACATGTGTGGCTTCAACCCCACTCCTCACCTGGTGGAGGTAAGGGGGCTGGCAGGGGCGGGTGCCTTCCAATCCAAGGGTCGGTGCTCTCTCTTTGCTTAAAATGGAGAAAAGATGGTGTATTTTCCTTCAAAGGTTTAAAAAAGCCTTTAAGAAGCTGCTGAAGCCAAGTCCCTCCTGGGAGAAGGTCCAGGGCTGGAGGCCATGGTCCTCCACCTCTTGAGAAAGGCATGGATTTTGTATGTGTACACCGCTTTCATGCTGGTTTCATGCAAGGAGCAGAGCAAGGGGTGGCTGTTGTTCAGGGCACCCCCAGCAGTGCCCACTGCTCCCCAAAGGTGCGCAAAGGTGAGGAAATAGCAAGGTCGTGCAGGTGCCAGTCACGAACAAGCATCCTCTTCCTGGTGCTGTGGATGGATGCCTTGGCCAAGCTTGAGGTGAGGCTGGTGAAGGACATTCTGCAGCTCCTGCATCATCAGATGGTGAAGGTGCAAGGAAAATGGTATGGGGGGGAAAGTGTCAGGACTTCAGCAGGAGGATTTCAAATCAGTTGAGGGCATGCAATGGCCTGTTGGAATTTACTGCCCTCTCCAGGTGGCAAGGGCCCTGCTCCGTTGTGTCTGGGTGCAGGGCAGGGGAATGGGCTGAGCACAGGATGGATGTGGAGGCATCCACAGTTCTGTTTGGATGTTGAATTAGCTGGGTGTCTTGCAGCCTGCGGAGGTGTAGTGCAAGGAGAGGAGAAGGGAGATTGAGGTGGTCCAAGGTCCACCCAGTCTCATCAGCTCTAGTCAAGGACGTCTCTGAATTGTTGTGATGCCCATCCAGATCATCATCCCAAGCACCAAAAAGGCACCTTAGCCACCTCTAGCCACCAGTGCCTGGAGAGGAGAGTAGTGCAACTGAGGCTCAGGTGGAGCATCCTCCTACCCCTCCCACCTTGGGAGGGAGGTCTTCCAGACCCTTAGAGAAGACCTCTGTTAAAATCTAGACCCTCACACCCTGCTCTACAGGTAATTCAAGACCCTTACTAGAGGAGGCCCAGGGCTTTCTTCTGAAAGTGCTGCATCTCGCAGCCAGTAAGACACAAACCTGATCTCATTACCACATGGAAAAGTTAATGGAAACTTTAAATGACCAGAAGTAGGATTGCTAATCTTGGCTTCGTTCCATAGTGGGTAATTACATTTTATGTCCCTAGCTCCTTCCTGCAGTTTCAATTACACCCAGTAATTTTCTCCTCTTCCTGAAGCTGCTGCTGTTCACAATCACATTTGCAGTGGAGGAGAGACGCTCTCCCAGTGCTGTGCACAGCATGCATGTGGAGGTGTAAACCCATCAGATGGCCACCTCCTTGTACATAATGCTATTTTCAATGGAAATGCTCTGCTTGCTGCTCCTACCACTGCTTCCTTCCTACCTGGAAGGCTTGGGCGAGAAAAGGTGGTGTCCAGGTGTTTAGTCCCTTGGGTAGGGCTGAAGCCCCATGTTGGTGTGCCCTTGGGCAATGATGTGTTTCCAGGCTTCAGAAAGCTCACGGGTTGGTGAAATGGCTTTAATGTGGCACCCTTGGCACCCACCTGTTAATTAATTAATTAGAGAATTAATTTGGGATTGGGTTGTACCTGATAATGTCGTGCTCTCTGCAGGTACTGCAGAAAGGTGATGTCTCCCCAGCACTTGTCTCCAGCGTCACTAGCTGACACCTGGGATTAAATTTCAGATTTTGAAGGCTGAACTCTGTCTTGGCTCCATCAGTTCTTGAGTAAAAGCCTTCAGATGCCTTTGGCAAACTCACCCTTGCACTTATGTCCCTCTTAGGGTTTCTTGCTACTGCTCATCACTGTGACATCTGCATGCGTTCACATGGAGTGAAGACCCACAGTGAGGTCCCACCTGGGCTTTGTGGTGTCTTGGGGTATTTTTCCCCTTTACACAGAATCATTATCTGGCTCAGAATGGAAGGGTTTTATGGGATTTATTTTTTTAAGAGTTGAGGAAGAAATGCAACACTTCGTCTGTGAATGTTCTTAACAAAAACTTTCTGAGGAAAGGAAAACATTGCAAGATCTGTTAATGCAGTTGGGCATTAGGTTTGCTTGATCTTCTGAGAAAATTGCTGTGTGGTCTGATGCTCTTTTTCCCTGCAGCTCACATGAGCTTGTCCCAAGCCCCAAGACTTGTGCAAATACCAGAACTTGCTCTTTGAAGTAGTGAGGCCTGATCCATTAACTGCTTTATGAATTAGGACCTTGAGTGTAAGCTGCCCTTGGAAGTTGCATGAAAACTAATGAGGAGATTTGAGCCCAAGTCCGGTATGTGCAGAGGAGAGCGAGCTGCGGGTGAGACAGGCAGCACTCTTTGTATGTACTGCTGGAGCCTGGGCAAAGTCTTCACCCCCAGCTTCAAACGGTGTGAGTCACAGGGAGGGAGGGGGCATGGGCCATGGTGGCCTGGTTTTTGGAGGAAGGATGGAGTTTTGCAGCAAAAGAGTGCTAAAAGAATGCATTTTCTGCAAATAAAGTTGTATCATCACTGCAAGCAGTCGAGGCTTTGTCACAGTGTTGTTGGTGGGCTGCACATGATTATAGTTTTGTAGCAAAACTGTGTAACCATCTTGGGAGGGTAAAAAGCCCTAAATAATGTTTGCATCCTCATACAGGACAAGTATTTTTGTTAATGAGGTCATCTTCACTGCCAGGGAGGCACTAATGAACTTGTGCTGAGGGATACTGCTCTCCCTGTGTTGCAGGCTGTCAAAGCTCAGTGGGAATTGTCGCTCAAACTGATACTGGTACTTGTTGGGGGTCTGAGTGACCCCAGTAGTACGATGGGAGCTAGAGGGCACACTGGCAGCACCACTTCCCTGGGGACCCTGGCTCCTTCGTGGCATCATGCATAATGCTGAGGGTGAAGAGCATCCTAACACCCACTAACCCTTGTGCTTTAGCATTTGCTGACTTTCAAATTCATCGCAGCTGTTGAGGAGTAGTGCCTGCAAGTGTCTGAGGTGGATCTTGGAAGGAGCATGTAGCCAGAGCAGGTCTTTGGAAAGGGGACAGAGAGGTATGGAGGAGCTGCATGGTTAGAGAGACCCCATGAGATGTACTAGCCTGCTGGTGGAGGTGAGACTGTGTTAGGCTGTTGCACACTGCTGAAAGCACACCTCCTGCTGCATGTCTGCGTGTGTTTCTGCCGTGTGGATGGGTGACCAGCGGGATATGAGAGGTCGCAACTAGCTGGACACATAGTCAACATCAGGAGGGGCAACTGGTCAAACCTCTGTGCTGCTTTCAGCAGCAGGGGGATGTGGCAGGTGTTGCTGTCTGACAATCGCTGTTATGAAATGGGGAGAAGAAAATTGAGAGTGAAATGCAGAAAGTGGGGAAGGCTTTTGCCCCTATCTGCAGCCCCCTAAAACTTCTGATTTCCCTGGAAAGCTACGTTATTATTTACCCATGGTATTTTCATCCCCATCCCACTCCTGATCTAAAGATGGAGTCAGAGGGTCCAGGTGCCTGTCACCCCCTCCCACCCTCTGCAGCCGCCTGGAGAGGTATCCAAGGAGCTCCCTCCTCCCCAGCATTTCATTCAGCCGAGTGCACTCAAACCTAACAAAAGAGAAGAAAATACTAAAAGTGCTTTTTTTCTGTGGACTTACCGTTTAAGTTACATAGGTGCCAAGCCACCAAAGAAAAGGATAGCTTGCACTTCTCTCATTGTCTTTGCACTGCCGTGGGCTCGTGTAGTCTGGTGCAGGTGAAGGTTGCTCCAAGAGCCTCCTGCCTGTGAGCAGCTGGGTAGTGCCTCCAAGCCAAGAGCTCCCACAAGATCCACCAGCAAGGCTGGCTTTCCTTTGGCCCTGGGGTTTGGTGAGCATGGTCAGAAGATGATGGTGAGGACTGGAAGCCTAGGGCAGTTGAAGAGTTCAGGTACAAGCATGGCATTTTGGCAGTACATCCCAGAAGAAGTTTGTGGGCTGTGGATGACCAGCAGAGAGAAGCCTGAAAGTGTGCCTAACCTCCACTTCTTTTGCTTGCTCACCATGATATGTTACCCATCTTTAAATATGTTGTTTATGTGAATTAGCAGAAGTACAGGTGCCTGGAGCTTCCTCCCACCTCATCACACCTCCTCCAGGAGCTGGCCTCTGGGAACAGCACCATGAGCTGTTCCCACCAAGTCAGAGCTAGTGCTTTGGGACCCTCCCAAATTCCCTACAGCCTCAGCCTGATGACATGCAGGCAGAAAAGAGGTTTCTGTTGCAGGAAGACTAAGTGCTGGTCCGTTTCACTGGCGATTTAAAAAATCACACCTGTTTATGGCAGAGTCTGCTGAGGGAGCAAGTGATCTGGCAAGAGCTGGCTTGCAGCATGATTGCCCTGCACTTGCACAATGCTCTCCTGGTAACCCTGATTGACCCCAGTTGACTCCAGGGGGTTTTGTATTAAGGAATGAATGAACTATGCATGTTGTGTTACTAAATAAGCATGGCAGGATGCCCCTTTGCCTAATTAACCAGCCTGAATCAGGAGCGGTGACAAGTTTCGTTGAAGAACACTGCTTATCCTTGGGTGCCAGGCCGTGACCTCCAACGGGTGCCTTACCCTCAGGAGGATCCTTTTACTGATTTGTGGTACTTACCACAGCACACCCAGGTCCTAATATTGCATTTGTTTTCTTGCTTTCCGCATGCATTATAAAAACCATGCTTTTTTATAACACTCGTGTTGTCATGGGCATGCTACTGCACCTCCCTATCTGGTCTCACCAGTCAATGCTGTTAGGTTCCCTATTATATACATATATAATATATGTATATCACATGCATTATCCTCGATGTGATATCACAAGTCAACAAGATGCAGGAGCAGCATTCACTTGAGTTCTTCGTGGGACATCCTCCCCTTCTGCTCCCCTTGTACCTGCAGCCAGTTACAAACAAGCCTGTTCAGATGGATTTATTGCAAAGAGTTTGTGAATCACTGTATCAAATGCTTTCTGGAAAGTCCTGGGCCTCTCCTTCCATCGCGCTCCAAGACCTCCGGCTGGGTAAAATTGGGCCCTGAGCAGAACAGCTCCCCAGGGCATGATGCTGCACTGCTCAGGTTCAAGATGCTGATGCTGAGAATGGGGCCAAGCCTGCCCTACTTGCAGAGCAACCATGGCAGCTCCTGTGCTTGGCTGCAGGGAGGAACACCTGCAAAAAAAGGGAGTTCAATTAGATAGAAAAAAATTCCATGAGATCAGCCTTTGTGCAGAACAGGGCGTCGCGGCTGGCAGCCAGAGGATGTGTTAGAGAAGGGGGGCTGAGGAAAGGTTTTGTGCTGAAATTATTTTGGTGTCGGCACATAGATTTCATAGAAGAGAAAAAAAGTGAGCGGGGAGGAGTGTTGGGCTCCTGCCTCGCCTGCCCTTGCTGTAGGTGGGAGCTGGCAGCCATGAGCCCATGTTCCATCCCCAGTGTGCCATGCTTCCCTGCCCCCTTCCCCAGGGCCTGTGCTGTCACCAGGAATGTAATAGCTAGTAGATCCTGGCCAAAGAGGATTAGCCAGGTTAAGAGAGTGCCTCCAGCTCAGCGCTGTCCCGGGGTGGAAATCCCAGCCCCAGTCTGGCGTCTGGGGCCATGCACGACTCCTGGGCAGCCCCACTGCCTCCTTCCAGGGGGAAAAGCAGGATATAGGTGCCTTAAGAAAAAACTGCCTTCTGCCCTCTGGAATGCAGGCAGTGCCCATGTTGGGGATCTGGCAGCTCACCACCCTGCAGAGCCCTGTGTCCTTCCTGCTCTATGTATGAAACCCTTCCCAAAGAGCTGCCTGCCTGCGTGTGGTGAATGGGGGTGGGTGGGTGACAAGTGGGGACAGGTGCTTAAAGTTTGCAGGCATCATTTTTCCATAGGAGTCCAGGTCCTGTTATTCCTACCGGGCTCAGAGGGCCAAAGGGTACTGATGGACATGCTCTGCAGCCCCTGATGTAGCAAGAAGCAGCTGTTGTCAGTCACCCCTTTGAGGCTGTTTTCCCTGAAATCAGGCGTCCTGCAATGACAGCTTGGCAGGGTCCCTGGGGCTTGGCTGGATGCTGAGATGGCCGGGTCCCCTCTCTGGGGACAGGAGGAGGAGTAAGTGCCGTGCTGAAGGGTGGGCAGGGGGTTAGACCCCAGAGTTCCCTGCAGGAGGAAGAAGTAGCCAGAGATGCAGGCCATAGAGTGCAGCAGTTGCTGGGTTTCTCCCGAATTTTTGTGTAGAAATCACAATTTTTAAAAAATACCCCAGCCCCAGGGGTATAAATATTCCTGCCAGTCACACAAACTTAAGTCAAACTGAGAGCGCTGCGTATGACAATGCAAGATGAAGCTAGCTTCTCCAGTGTGAGCCCTCAAATCCCTTTACGGATTGGTAATTAACAGCTTGCTGTGACTCAGGAGTTTTCTGTGCTGCTAACCCACTGTAATTAAGCCAGCTCCTGCTGCTGGGCTGGGCAATGCCAGGCTCCCCACTGGGTCCTTCTGCAAGCACTGGGAGGCTGAAGTGGGGCTGGGGGTCAGTGGTGATGTGTAACCTGGCAGTCTAGTCTGAGTTAAGAGCAGAGTCCCATCAGATGGGTGATGCACAGCATCCATGGATGTCCCACCCATGCAATCCATGTTTCTGTAGCTCTGGCAGCCCCTCTGGACCCCGCTGCTGTTTTTTCTGCAGAATCCTATTAGATGTTACCTCTGTGTCGGCTGCCAGCTCTTGTCTTCTGCTGGTCATGTCTTTGGAGGTTCTAAAACTACTCCAAATGCTGGGTTTCACCTTGCTGAGCCTGCTCTCAGCTTCTGGCCACTCAGAAAATTATCTAAAGAACTGCTGTTCTTTTCTTTAATCAGAAAAACACCCCCAGAGCTCCAGATTCCTTTCCTCCTTTAGATGCAGTTATATTATTAATGTACAAATGTCAGCCGTATGTGAACCCTACTGATTAATGCTTCGGAGGAAGCCACTGCCCACACCTGCAGATTGTTTTCAATGGTTCATAAAACCAAACTATATATTCAGAAGGGTGACAGTGGCTGAGCAAGGTAAGGGATATCTGCCTTCCTCTAAATGAAGATGTATTTGAAGTGAATGATGCTTCCCCAATGCCAGGCTGGTTTTCCAGAGCATATTTGCTGTGCCCTAGAACTTGGAGCTGCTGCCTGTTGTATTGCTGTGCTCCTGGGCTAGCAAGCTGCCTGAGCCAGCAGTGCCAAGGCATCCTTCTGAGCTGTCTTGCTGGGAAGGCAAGCAGGTATGTCAAGAGCAAAGCCTGTGTGCTCACCATGGAGCAGGCAGTGCAAAGATTCAGGCTTCAAACAGGGAGCCCTGTGGCTTTTGGGGCATCAGTATTACTGCTGTGGGCCAGCCCATGGTGCTGGAGGTCAGGTGGGTACCAGGGCAGACATGATACCTGAGTCTCCACCATAGATATCCTTCTCAACAGCCCAAAAGTGTGCAGGCAGCTGCCATGGTGGAGTCACCACCTTGCTGTGGGGTGGGTGGCTGCCCACACTGCTGCCTCAGCTGCCTACAGCTCCTGTGTGCCAGCCGCTGCCCAGGCATGGCAGCCTGCTTCCAGGGTGAACAAGACCCATGGGACAATATTCTCAAAGAGGGTGCTGCAGGCAAATCTTCAAGACTCAGCATCTCACCATGAGTTGCTGCCGTTATTGGCAAACCACCACCTGTTGCTCCTGCAGAAGGTAGTGATGTGTGTGGGTGGGCATGATGCGGTGCTGGCAAGCCCTGGGGGAGCCGGGGGCTGCTGCTTGGGCTCCGCTGAGCCGGGCCGGCAACTGCAGCTGACAGGAGGGAGGCTCTGCTGGTTCCTGCCATGGTTCAGGCTGGGAATGTGAAGGGCGACTGGTATCACCCATTAGGCAGCAGTATGGATTTAGTTCTGCTTTAACTGATGGTTAAACTTCATCCATGTGGCATTGATCATGGTGTTTCATAGGAAGTGCCAAGGAATAGTTCAGGGAAGCACTTTTTGCCCATATAACATGGATAGATCTTCATGCTAGATCCTGTCCCCTGCTAAGCTTTGATTGCTTTTCCCAGCAGATGCTTATTTGGGTAGGTGTTGCAAATCTGCTTCTAAGAGGTGATGGTATTCTATCCATGAAACTTTTGTGGCACAGACTCATTCTTCAGAAACCCACTCAAGCCATCCTCGAGTAGACAGAGGGGACTGTGACCTTGCACCAGGGATGTGGAGACAGATATACAGGGCCTATCACTGAGAGAGGATTTGATATTCACACGAGTTGGGTGCCATGAATATTAAAATTCACCAGCCTGGGAAGGGCCTGAGTAATTTTCCATCTCCCAAATGAGGTTTCACAGTTCAGAGCTGCTCTGGGAAAGACTGAGAGAAGATCAATAACTGCCCTATGCACCTTGTTAGGGACTTTCTTGACCTTGAGAAGCTTTGAAAAGAGTTACTGTTCTACACATGAAAGGTTGAAGGCAGCAAAAATAGGCAAAGTAGAAGCACAGGGAGGAAGCAGGTCAAGCTAAAGCTGCCATGGTGTTTTATGGATATCAGAAAGGTTTTTATAAATAAGTGCTAGAGAGAAAAAAAAACCAGTTCATTCACAAAATTCAGGTGTACCTAGTTCTAGCACAGACTTTTCTGCCTTTGCTCTTCAAGTCAGACCCAGCAGCTGTGCTGGTGGGGCAGCCCTGGAGCCCCATGCCTCAAGAAGCCCCATGCCTCTGCTGATTTGGGCAGTGTCACTGATGTCCACTGCAGGACCAACCCAAGACATAAGCTCCACTCGCAGGGAGTCGATGCAGACCTCAGCGGACACCTTGTTCAGGCACACAGCTGGCACAGGTGCAAAGTGAGAGGTTCCTGTGGCATCCTCCTAAAGGTGTGCCAGATGCAACAAAGAGCGGGAGATGCTGAAGGAAAGCAGGGGAGGAGTGTGGTGTTACAGGGGAGGCATAGGGGCTCTCAGCACGATAGGGACAGCCTGGACCCTCATTCTTGCTCCTGCTGTACCTTGTATTGAATGATTAGTTGATAAAGAAGCTCAGGAGCAGTCCTAAGCATAGGGACCAGAACCCAGCATCAGTAGGTTATCACCATCTCTGCCCTGGAAGAGGTGGTGGTAGGATCAGAGTGGGCTGGGCTGGGGACGCTCAGTCGCCTCCAAACATGCTATGTAGGATTACAGACTGCTGCTTTAGGGGTGGTGTTGCTTGGATCATGCCTGTGTTGCTCAGCTTGGTGGGATGACTTGTTGGGAGCTGGTATGATGTGGTAGCACTGACCCTTGAATCCAGGCTGCTCAGTGGGGTACGTGGGCTTCTGTGTCATGAGACCTCTTCCCTGCCCACAGCAGAGGCTGCTGGTGGAGATGAAGAACATCTCTGCCTGTGGTGGACATTGCTCTTAGGAAGACAAGAAGTCTGTGAAGGAGGGAGGGGGGACCTCTGGAGTGGCAGGCTTTGACCAGCACTGTGGGGACTAATGGTGGAGGTATGCAGTCCCCGGGCAGGTACCAGCAGCAGATGGCAAGGCTCATGGGACCACGTATATCAGAGTCTCAGTCTGAAGTTGTAGTGGACAGAAAGAGAAATAGCTCTTTTTGTTGGAGATGGTGAGAGAATTTGACTGTTCAGCTCCTGTTTCCACACCCTGGGAGCAGGCATAGATTATCCTGACATGCTTGCAGGCCGTTATACAACCTGGAGCTTTCTTCCTTTTTTTTTTTTTTGTGTAACGTGCCATGTTAGCACTTTATTTGGGAACATGTTGGGACATTTAATCGAGTGTTTAATTGGCTTTGTAACACTGACTTTCTGAGTGGGTTGAGGGAGAGGCAGCTTTAGGGCCATGCTGCAGTGGAGATGGTTTTCCAGCTGTGATGGGAGTATCTCAGACTGACTTTGTAGGTGTTCATCCACCTTCCGAAGCACCGTTGTTTCTCCTAGTGAACCCAGTGGCATTTTGCGGTTGAATCCCACAGTCTTTAGCATCTGTAAAGGTCCATGGAACAAAATTAGAGCGAGGAGAGGGGCTGCTGACGGTGAAGGGTGTGGACATGCTGGGGAAGAAGCCAACAGTGATGCTGATGATGGGATTACCAGCTGGATATGCATGTGTGGGGACGGGCATTGCTAGCTCAAACCAGACTCTTGTGCTGATTCCCTCCTTCCCACATCAAAACTGTTGTTGGTAAAGCCCAAGGGCAGGGCAAGCCTGCATGGGCAGTGCAGCTCCTGCTGCGGGAGGCACACTGATAGCATGCTGCTGAAGCAAGCCCAAACCTTCATCAGCCACATGTGTTAATAACGGTTGCATCATTCTCCAAGGGCCAACGGGACCTGAAAGACAGTTTTATGGTGTCTACAACTCAACCACTGCAGGGTTTCACCCTGGTTTAATAATGTTTCATATACCATGTAGTTCAAGGTTCAGTTCTTGCTGTGTGCTGGGATGCCGTTTTTCCCGACTACATGTGTGTTGGGGTGAGCTACACAAGGTGAGGACTGTAACATCCCATCTCCCAAGAAGTATAATGAGTGTTGGAGAAAACGCTGCTGGGCAAGGGAAGAAAATCTATGCAAAGAAATGGCATTATTAGTGTGGTTACAAGTGAATGCTTGGGAGTCAGCCAGCTTGGTGTCCATTTTCTTTCTCTGTTAAATGGCCGTGGGGCTTTGCTGAAGGGACACGGCCTGATCCTGTCATGGCAGTGGTACTGCCCAGGAGGTGCAGGATGAAGAGCTGAGCCCTAGCCATCACCATCCCCTCTCCATGAGTCTCCCTGCATTGCAGTGTAAACTCTGGTCTCCAGTAAAATGAGACCTTTCTCCCTGGTTGAAAGGGAAGCCCTGTATAATTAATATTGTTGGGGTTTGGGTCTTCTGCACTGCCACAGTGCCCAGGACTCAGCAGAGCTCTGTTGCAATGTGCCCTGCACACGGTGATCCTCTTACTGGGCAATGCGGGCAGCAGCAAGCAGCAAGCAGCATAAGCCAGGGCACTTCAGCCTTTTATTTAAAGAAAAAAACCCTCACAGCATGTTAAAAGCCAAAGAGCTGAATGGACCAAAGGTGTGCACCAAGTGGCTGGCTGCTTCCTCCTCCTCCTCCTGGCCTGGTTGCTGGGCTGATGAGCTGGGGAAGGTGGATGGTGCCAGCCTGCAGCAAAACTAAATGCAAAAGTGAAAGAGAAAATGAAAGCAAGCTCTTCCTTTGAAACACACCACAGCTCTGAGCCCATGCAGGTCTCTCGAGATTTTGAGCAACATTTCATTCTTACATTATGCAGGCTGTTTTTCAGTTTTGGTGGTGGACCTATTAGCATGGCCCATGGCCACCTTGCAGCCACCTTTTGAATGATTTTTCAGAGGTAGGAGTCAGGAACTGGCTGGAAACACATGATTAAACACCTTTTTGGCTGACACTTGCCACTTAACTTGAGAGGGAAATGTTTCACAGGGACAGTTTGATTTCTGGAGGTCTGATATCCTCGCAGAAGCTGAGTGCCCATGTGGCACTGCAGGACAGGTGCTGGCTGGCAAAACCCCAGATGCTAGAAACCATTTTATTTTTATTGTTTATTTATACTTATTTTCTGTTCTCCCAAAGGAAATTCTTGGGATGGATCCTGGGGACCCACATCCTGGTGTGCTGAGGAGTTGGGTACCAAACCTTTACAGGCACTTTGACCTCCCCCAGCGGGTTAATCTGCCACTTCATCTGCTTAAAAGCCTTTGCATGCCTGCTGTTGTGGCATCCAGGTTCCTCAATCGTGCAGACCCTGGCTTCCTCTGCATGCGTTTTATTCACAAAGCAAAAGAAGGAAAGACACGTCCCTGCATTTTCCACTCCCCATTTGTTTCCCAGCTTTCAGTGAACCTGTTCACTGCAGAAGGTTCATCTCTGCCCGTGCCATTTAAACTGAAACAGCATTGTTTTCGTACATGTTGCTCTTTTTTGCTATAAAACGTGCCTAGCAGCACCTACTCTGTTGGG
Source organism: Elanus axillaris (assembly GCA_026212715.1). NCBI lineage: Eukaryota > Metazoa > Chordata > Aves > Accipitriformes > Accipitridae > Elanus > Elanus axillaris. The sequence continues at coordinate 4,630,867 of JANZLQ010000037.1, read as the reverse complement.
CAGATTGAAAGCCATGCTGCAGCTCCCTTGGTGCTGATACAGGATTTCTTATAAAGCCTGATGCTTCCATAGTCTCATTTTTCACATAAGGCTGTAAACCAGCTCCTTTCCAATAATGGGAAGTGCAGGAGGAATTAGCTGGGTGGTGCAGTTATTAATGTAAGTGATTGTAATTTTAAGCTGAGGCATTAACATAGATGCTCATGCCTGATCCTGCAATGATTGCACTCTTTTCCATCTTTGATTTTTATCCCATTTCTGCTGACATGAGCAGGTGGAAAGGTTTGTCCAGTGTTTGGGCTGCTGCGTGTTGAAATGCTTGGCGACTTGCAAGCCAGTGCCTGTGTTTGGGGCCGGGGGAGTCTCCATCTCCCCTCTTGCCTCTGCCTTTCCTACCCATTATTTCTGGGACCACAAGGTCTGACCCCCAAAATGGTGACAACTCTACTGTGGCATTCAGGCAAGGGGGTTTCACTCACGGCATGTCGGGTGCTCCCTGGCCTCATGGTTCATCCTGCCCATGCATGGCCATGCCTGAGCTTGGGGAGGCCTGCCAGGACCTGGGCTGAGTGCAGAGCCGTGTTGCTGGCACCTGCAATGGCCTCGTGGGCATGGCTGCTCCTGGGGCAAGGGACACATCCCACCTCCCCCAGGGCCAAAATGTGGCTCTGCAGGGACAGGCAACTGCTTTTCATTCTCGCCTGGTCATCCTGCACCTGCTCAGGCGTTAAATATAAATAAATGATGTTAACCTAGGGTGCGTTGGAGAAGGATCTGATCACATAGGCAATATTTAGAAGCTCCGAGGGATAAATTGTTACATCAAATGTGCAATCATTCGCCGAGAGAATGGGGTATTTTCAGGAAATGTTCCTTAGGAAACTCACAAAGCAGAGAAGGGGGCCAGGGGCTGAGCTGGGGAGGGCTCCGTTGCCTCCAGAGGCTCACCTGCTTTCTAAGGATATTGATTGCTCTAATACAAACTGTATTTCTCTCTAAAAAATTTTCCTGTTGTGCAAACACCAGCACCAAAGAGCAGAAAATAACCACCCTGGGGACAGCTTCTGCCATCCTGTTTGGCTCCACTTAGGCTTGCTAGCTATATAATGTGCTAGCATAGGTACATTTGGGTAACATCCTCCTTTAGTGTTTGGTGCATCACGGACTGTTTGTCTGTGAAATAGCAGATGTGAGGTTTTGTTGCATCCAAATTATCTGTAGAGTTATTTGGTAATTTGCTAGAAAATTTTTCTGGAGTTCCTTGATTTTACCCCATTATCCTTTTCTCCCAAATTCAACTAGGTCTGCCTGTAGCTGGGAAATGTCTCCACCTCCCAGCATAGGCAGGGAGGGAATGCCAGCACCTTTCCCTGTCCCGTGCACCCCTGCACGTCTGCTCAAGGCCGATCACCTCCAGCATCAGGGGGTGATGACTGGGGATGCTGCCTTCAAGTGGCATCAGCATGGCTGCTCTGCCACCCAATTAATTTTAATTTAAAATACCCCACATTTTAAAGGTGATCCTGGCCAGGCATAAATAACTGGATGAGAAATGGAACACAAAATAAAAGTTTAAAGAGGGAGCATAGCCATGGCTTTGCTGTACCCTCGGGACACTGCTTCGCTCCTGTGAGCGGGAGCCGATGTGCCTGCACTCTCAGAAAAGGACATCCAAAATTATTTATTACTTTGTACTTTGCCAAGAGTTTCTAAATATGTTGCTTGAAATGGCACCTAGAGAAGTGAGATCTTCTAGAAAGTAAGCAAAATGAGCAATTATAAGTAAGCAGCCCATTAAACGGAATGCTATTACCTTCTCTCTGCACCAAAAAGTCCTCCTTTTGGGTAGGTAAAAAGTTGTTTACAAACTAAGCCGTGGTTGTTTTATATTCCTGATGTGATCCAAAGTCGCCTGCTCTTTCCAATGCAGTCACAGCCAAACATGGGCACTCTTGCCCTGTGAGTGCCTGTCTGCATGGGGAGCTGAAATCCCTGGCAAGGGCAATGCTGGGCATCCAAGAGCTAAATGTCCCCTGCCTGCACTTGGGCCACCCAGGGAAATAGCACCTTGCAAAGCTCAGCCTCGGGAGCCTCCTGCACCAGCGGAAGGGAATATGAAACTTATTGTTAAAAATTGCCTAACTTCTTTGTGTGGTGGAAAGAAATTTGCTGGGGGTGGGCAGAGGTGTAGCCCAGTGCTCAGCTTGCTGCCCAGAAGAAATGTTTTTCCCTTTTGAGGCTGTTCCTAGAGCTGATTTTAAAACCTGTTTAGGAGCTCCTGGAAATGATTCCCTGACAAAGCAAATTGTTTCAGCTAATTAAGAACCTGATGCAAAAGCCCCTGGTAATACTTTGCAACTTAAACAACTTTCCGGGGCATTTGGAAGAGAAACAATTTTAAAGGCGCAGTGCTGGAGTTTTATTTTCTGTGTTGGTGGGCAAGGCGGAGGCAGAGATCCAGGAGGACATGGCTGTGGTTATTGTGGGCTTCCCTGCCCTGCCCCGTAGTGCTTCGTCCTGCAGGTCATGGTGAATGTAAAACCGGACAAAGGGGACAGCAGGGAGGCTTGGGCTTCACGGCTCTCATCAGGTCCCACGTGGATGGCATCTGGCTTGCAAAGCCTTTGGCACCGTCTCCCCAAGCATCCCGGTAGCCACGCTGGTGGGGTAGTCTCTGGGGTGCAAGGAGGCTGTGCTGCTGCCCAGCACTGGACACAGGGCAGATGGGAGATAAACCATCTTCTCAACGTGCCCTGGAGTCCCTGCTGCTAGACCAGTCCCTGCATGCTGCTGTCATGGTCCCCAGCTCGGCAAGGGTTCAGAGAGGAGGAAGAAACAGGGTGGTCTCCAGAGCATCCCCTGCATTTCAGGCAGGGAAGATCCTGGGTGGCAGCCCTGAGAGATGTTCAGGCCCAGCCTTGCAGAAACCCATAGCAGCATCAGGGAAAAGAATGGTCCCAGCTTCCCCCAGCCCTATGGGCAGGAGGCGGTAGAGCCGAGACACCTTCACCAGGACTGAAAGCCTCTGTGAGGGCTCTGCCTCCCTTTGCTGAGGATTATTTCAGTTCTGGTTTTGCCTCACCAAGGCTGTGCTGAGCCAACAGCAGCTGTCCCTGCCAAGCGGTATTTGGGAACCAGGGCAGGCTTCTCCCTGTCTCTGTTCTCCATGGCAGTATGTCCCCCACCAGTGAACCCCTGAGCTGCCTCAAAGCTCATCCTGGCTACGACCGCTAAAATGCACCAAACCTCCTCAGCAGAGAACAGGGCTTTATTTCAAAAGCCTTCTCTTTGCTTCTGCTTTGCGTCCTTATCTTCCCACTGCCATCTGCTCTATCTGCTAAAATAAGGCAGCATGCTGTGGATGAGGTGTGCTGTGCTCAGGGAGCCCCACGCCACCCTGCCCGGGCTGCCCCAGCACTGGCTAGCGTGGTAGCTTGGCACGTGGGGACCCTCTGCTGGGCATCTTCTCCTGTGGCCTAGGGGAAGCTGCTGCTGCTGAGGGTAGAGTTTGTCCCCTCCACTTTCAGGTTTCTCTCTCCACACTGATGGAGAGAGTGGTACCCACCGAGGGTGGCTTCTTGCAAGGGTCTTGGCTTGTCATCCTGGAGATGCTTATCTTGCACCTGGGGCAGATGGTGACTTGCTGAGACTGGCTGCCCAAATTTTAGACAGTTAAGTGAAATGAATGCTACATTAAGAGACCTTAAGTCTGTGGAGAGCTGCCCAAGTCCTTCATGCCTCTCTTGTCCCTTGATGCCCCCTCTCATGTTGTCCTTGTGGAGTAGTCACTGTAGGGGAATGGTCACGGGGCCACTTTCACCGCCCTCTTCCTTGGCATGATGAAAAGTCTTGAAAGTAGATTTTCTGAGAGCCCCTTTGCATCTAACAAAGCGAATGCCTAGGATGGAGTAGGATGGGAGTTGCTCAGTGCCCCACAGCAGAAATAGTATGGCAGAGCAAGGTCCTGCATCAGCTTTTACATTTCTCACAACACAAAACCAAAAAGAAAGGTGATGTTGGGAAGTGGGGAGAAGATATTTTGCACAGTTAGCCCAGAGACCTCATTGCCCCATGTTACTTGAAGCAAGGAGTACAACAAACCACTGGAACCTGGAGGGAGGATTTGGGAAAATGGAGACACCTTTTGGGAGTGATAAGAGGGCTTTTTAAATTTAGAGGTGTGTGCTTTGGGATCTTCAGATGGTATCTCTGAACGCTTTGCATTTTCCTGTGCCACAGCTAGAAGCTTTTGGCCATTATTTGTGCTGTGACTGGGGGATTACCAGCAGGTAGTCTCTGATCTCTGACACAAGTTTTTTGGGTTTGTTTTTGTTTGGAGCACAAAGAGTACCTGGCTCCCAAGCCTGCTGAAGCAGAAAAGCATTGATTTCAGTGGGGTTTGGTTGACTCAGAGAACAAATATTCTCAAAAAACACCCCTAGTTTGGCAAAGAAATGAGGTATTAGGTTGGGAATAACCCCTGAAAACGTCAATGTGGGTGTAAGGATAGGACCTGCACTGTGGGTTTGCAGGCTTTGACTCTGTCCTAGCCAAGGCTGCATCCAGGCTCTGGAGCTGGACTGCCTGGGCTGAGTGGGGCTGAGTGCCATCCCGGTGCTCTCCAGCTTCTGCAGGCTTGGATGAGGGGGCTGCGGCAGCAGATCCCGCTAGGTGCCAGGAATGAACACCCGCACTGCATGGAAAGGGCTCGCTGTCTGCAAAGGAGCTGTGAAATTCCAACTTTACATAATTTCCTGATTTACTTGGAGCTGTTAAGTATGACCAACAGTCATCTGTTTGCCGAGAGCAAATAGGATATCAGGAAAAGAAGAGTAAACTAGAGCTAAGCAGCAATATTTTTAACAAATCTGGGGTTTTCTTCAGGCTGGAAGTCAGATGAGTGTTGCCAGCCTTCAGAGGAGCAGGTTTCGACAGTGGCCCTGAACTACTCTTAAAGTGGAGCTTCTTAAATTACTTAAAAGGTTTATATGAGGTGGTTCCTCCTGTGGTTTCAGGGAGCCAAGAGGCCCCAAATTCATCTGTCTGTCTTTGCAAAAAGGGCAGCTGGGGAAGGAAATGCCTTCACAGATGTATTTTACACTGAGCAAAGATTCACAAGATTTTTAAATTTTTTTTTAAAGCAACCATCTTACATGGACTTCACCATTTCATTTTGGTTTGGCATCTTAGCTTCATTCTTGCTGCATTTACTCTTGAGATTGAAAATCTCAGCTCTTCCATCCCGCCACCTGTAGCCACTTCCTACCTCCTGGCTGCAAAGAGACTTGGCACCACTAGTGGGAACATCCATCCAGGTCGGGATCACCATCAAATGACCACATGGCAGCTGGGGGGCTATCAGGTATTTCTAAAATAAGTTAAAGTTAAGTTAAAATAACCTTAAGTTTTAAAATAGGTCTTGAAGATGTTGAAAATTATTTTGACCAACCGAGACATGTACCCCCTCTGTAGACAAATTGTCGATTCCCCAAGTGTGCCTTTACAGTCCACATTTTAGGCATTTTGGTGGAGTTAGGAATTGCACGGGAAGAGGACAGCTGGTGAGGAAAGGGAGGGAAGTGCTCTCCCGATGAGGAGGGCTGGGAGGCAAACCTGAGTGGGTGGGAGACGCTCACTATGCTGCTCCAGCTTTGCTGTGGGCAGTGGGTGAGGGGATGGGAGAGGGTGTGCAAGGCATGAGTGTGGAAAGATGCAGATGAGTATAATTTAGGAGTAAAATGGCTCATTCATCTCTGTTGTAACAACCCATGTTTCTAGAACTTTTATCAGCCTTTTGCTGTAATAGTTTATTGACCTGCACAGAAGCATGAAAGATTATGCGAGTTAATTTTTCAAGCTGATCACTTCGCTTGATTTATTCCATAAAGGTAGTTCATTTAATTAAAATATTTCTGCTGCTGAAATCAGGACTCAAAATCTTGAAGCCTGGAACAGGGTATATGGGCTTTTTTGGAGCAGCAGTCATTTAATGGGGTCAAACAGCATTGCCCAGAGAAACCAAAGCTTCCAATTCTCTAGGAATACACGTATTTCAGGGCAAAAATCCTGGAGGGAGTCATAGAAATAGAAACAGAGCAGGATGGAGAAAGAGAGGAAGGCAAAGGGCTGAAATCAGAGGGGTCACGGGTTATCCTGATTTGTCTGCCTGTGTCTGGGCAGCACTGGCTGCTCTCTACCCAAAGTTGAAGCTCTTGGCCTTTGGTGCCCTATTTTCCAAGTGCTAAACAGCCAGAAAAGCCCAGGGGTGACCTTCTGCTCTCTGGCAGGGCCTGGGAGAGCTGAGGACAACTGTTAGCAGATGTCTCCTCCAGTGATGCATCTACCCAACATGTGAGGACCATGGGAAGGTGGATTTGGTAGGTCTCAGCAGTAGAGCCCTGGGTACCCTCAGCCACCCCCACGTGGGGTTTTTGGTCTCTGCCAATGTAGGGTTGCCTCCTGGGAAAATATTATAATTATGTTTAAAGATTTGAAAGCATTATATGACTATGCAGGTACTGCAGGACATCAGTTTGTGATGTTCTCCGCTTCCAAGCTATACAACTGATGGCTTCCCAGATTGCTTTGAAAATGATCCAGCGTGATCATGAAATAGGTTCAAACCCCATTTGCTGCTGCTAGACTGGCTTGGGGGTGAAGGGACTGGGGACTAATCAACTCATAATGGGAAGGAAGCTGAAGCTCCCAAAGACGCAGATTTTCTTCTGGTTTGGAAGTGAGTGGCTGCTGCCTGATAGACACTTGGGGCTCTTTGCAATTTAAAAGAAAGCAGTCAGACAGCTTGAATCTGCTTTTATCAGATGCAGGAAATTACTAGTTGGATGGCTGGATATTTTAGTCAACACTAGTGCCTATGAAAAACCAAGTTTTTGATTAAATAAGGCTTCTCTGATAAACTTAGCTTTTCTTGGATTTTTTCTGTTCTGCTGGAAAAAGAATAGAATATTGTATTTGTTTTCTGCACAGTTTGACCAGGTTTCTCTTTGCAAGCATTATATTGCTGCAAACTTGAAATCTTCCGCAAACAGGTTCAAATGGTTCCTGAAAAGACGGTTATTTCATCAAACATATGTGTGAAATAGCAGTGTGACCAGGAGAAACACCTTTCATCTACACCATGCCAGTACACCAAAGGAAATTAGGATCCATGGTGACCAGGGTATGGGCTCCACTGGACCCGACGTATGTCTCCTGGGCATTATTGCAGGATTATTATCATGCAGCTGGTGTTCAGAGATCCTTCTGCTGCTGCTAACCTTGGCTGAGAAATACATCCTGATAATGGGGACTGTTAAAGATAAGTCTGGCTGGCAGGCTGATAAATCTTGTTAAGCCGTACTACATCACGGAGTAAATTACAATGCATGGCCCGATCGATTCAAACAAAAATGAACAATATATTACTCTTTATCGGTAAGGGACAAATAGACTCCTGCCTCTGTGCTGGTGGGTTTTAGTGCTGGATGCAGAGCTGAGTTGTGATGTTAGTGGCGGGGCTTGCTGAGAAGATGCAGTTTCTCAGCAGGTGGATCCCTGGCAGCGCTGGAGCAGGAACATGGTGGGGTCATCAAGGAGGGTGCACTGGGAGCAACTGGTCTGTGTGTGGGCAAGAGGGGTCGAGGAGACGGGACATGGTGGAAGACACGAGCCACATCCCTCACTTCTATGTGGTTAAATGGTGGTCATCACAGTCTGGTCTGTAATGACCATAAATGATCCAGACAGCTTTATAAATGTCATGTTGGAGCAAAATGGGAAAATTTGAGCTTGTCTTCCTTGGGACAGCCATAGCTAATCTTTGAAAACCAGACCAAACCCTCTGCTGCTTTAATACTGCTGGCTGGATTTTATTGTGAACAGAAAATCTTAATTCTTCATCCATTTGGATCCAGTCTCTCGGAACTGAGCTGGTAGTTAATTTAGCACTTTTGCTGAGATAAAACAGAGAGAAATAGTAAGGTTCAGAGAAAAGGAAAACGAAAAGCCCTTTCAGCATCTGAGACTTGCTCTCTTGTTCCTCCTATTTTTCTTATTCTCTGTGATTTTCCTTTTTCTTAAATACGCAGCACTGCACTTATGTATTTCCTCCCGCGATGGCATCTTCAGGTGCCCAGCCTGGACATGTTGTTTCTCCCACTTCTTTGAAAAGATACTCCATCTTGAGTCTGTCCCAGGCCAGAGGCAGCTTTATCTCCATTGGGGATATCAGGTCATAGTCAAGGTAGCACAAGATGCATAGTGGTAGCCAATGGCCAGGAAAAAAAGAGAGCACACCCAGATTGGAAATAACAACAGAGATAAATGAGTATCAAAGCTGCTGCCCAGCAGTGACAGCCATGTGAAATCAAGGCTGTGTTTTATCTGAAGTGCTGAGGGGTGACCTGGTGCAGAAGGTGGTGGGTGCATATGTTGGGTTGGAGTGAGGACAGGCATTTCTGGTGGTCATGTCTGGCCCCAAAAGTAGTCTCTTCTTCAAATAGTAATGCAGAGCAAGTCCCAAGTCTACCTAGGGGTGGTTGGCCTCCATGCCTCACCTCCTCACCATCTCAAAGCAAACCTGCTTGTGTTCATCTCCACCACCATTGCCATGCTAGGAGCTGGCATCTCTGCTTCCCATTCCTGATGGCAGCTGGTTTGTTGCTGGATGTCTATGTTATTGCAGAAGCATGGCAGTGACACCAATGCTCTGATGCTCAACAGACCATTCTGAGGGCAATGGATGCTCACCCACAGCCCTGGGATTTGGTCCCATGGCTTTTAGACAAACCAAAAGCATCAAAGTGCTCTCCTCAATATCCTACTGATTTTTAAATATTTTTTTTTTTAATATAATGAACTGGAAGGAAATATGTTGAGTGGGGAGGGATGCCTATATATATTCTGCAAAAGCACCGGTTTCCAAATTTTGGACAGCTGTGTACCCTTTTTTAGCAGCCCCTTCACACAGCCCACACAGCACCCAGGCTCTCACAATCGGGCTTGTTTGGAAATATGCTTCCTTGATTGCAAAATAGTTTCAATCCTCTGACTTAGAAACATTCTTGCCATTCAAAAAGATCTTTTTTAAGCTCTGAAAATACAGAAGGTGCTTCCTGCTGCAGCAGCTACCCTAATTTTGGAGGTGGTGGAAGGTGGGCAGGGGGCAGAGACTAGCTGAGGAGCCTGGCTCATGGCTACAGCCGCACAAGGATGCAGGTGCTGAGATGCTCCGAAGCTGGGCTCTGCCAGGAGCTGCTGGCCTTGGGTGCTTCAGCTGGATGCCAGAGCCATGGGGCTTTATTCTGGGGTCCTAGCTGGATGATCCAAACAGGTTGTACAGCTGGCCTCTTGGCATTCAAGTCAATCAAGGTGAGCTTCTTTCCCAGCTCTGTGGAATAAAATTATTGGGGCCGGACAGTGAAATAACAATATAAAAAAATAGTCTAAGCTTGACTCTAATACTGAAATTCCTAATGACATGGAAGAGTTGATGGCCTTTTCCTCTAGCCTCTCTCAAGCCAAATTTGGGAAGAACCCTTGCTGGTAGCCCTGGGACAGCTCAGGAGACAGCAGAGCAGCGTATGCCTATGTCCACAGGTCAGTGCCCCAAAAAGCCCATCAGTTTTCTGCAGATCTCTACTTCTGCTGCAGGAGGAGCTGCCCAGGATGGCGATGCCCTGAGCTAGGGGCACAGCTGCTGAGATTTGCAGCTGGGCAAGAAGCCACAGGTGGGTTCAGCCTGGACATGCTGGTGGAAACCACATTTGCAGCTCTCCTATGGCCACAGAGGCCTGCGCCACTTTCTCCCCTCCATGACGGCATTCACCAGCCCGGCTGTTGGCTGCTGCAGTGGAATAAGCTGGACTTGGCAAGAGCACAGCTATTCCTCGAAGGCGAGTGGAGGGGAGAGTTGCTATTACTCATCAGTCAAAGACTTTCAGCTGGAATAATCCTCCACTGGCTATGCAGTGTATCAAACTGCAGGGTGGGAGGCTGTGAATGCCTTGGGGGCTATTTCTCTGACCCTCACGCTCTGCCATGGAGGGTTGGTGCATCCCTGTTGCGGCCAGGAGCAGGGGAGGAAAAAAATCCCCAGCATGAGGCATGTGCAGGGGGAAGGAGAAGGGAGAGCCAAGGAAGAAGGATGCTCCTGGGTGCTGCAGGAACAGGACTGTGATGGCCACTTTGGCGCCTGGCTGTTGTCCAGCTCCCCATCTCTGCTTTGCCTTCCCCTCTCTGTGGCACTAGTAAAGGGGATGGGTGGTACAGCAGACACCACTGCTCCTGCTCCAGGTCCCTTCCAGGTAGCTTTGGCTAGCAGCTGGGTGCAAAGGGAGGGAACACTGGTGTGAAACACGGCATCTCCCCTGTGGCTGCTCTGGAGCTGGGGCGGGGAGCTGCCTCTGCCCATGTCCTTCCCTTCCCTCCCAGCATGGCTGATGGCAGCCCCAGCGCTTAGCCATCGTGTGCAACTTCTCCCATCTTCTCTTTCTGTGTTTTTTTGCCAACTGGGAGAGGTCCCAGACAGAGACGGAAGAGGGATGTAGCAGAGCAGATGGGAGGCAGAAAACGAGCCCTGTGATGCAGAGCTCATCCCAGTGAGCTCATTACCTTGCACTGCTTTTAATCACATTATTGCAGTGTGAAGACCACCGATACATCACACATATCTAAAATAGAGCTGAGGAGGTACTGTCAGCTCCATCAGCCTGAGAGAAGCCACAGGAACAGATAAGAATAGGCTGATGCTGGAAAACACATCACTGGCTTGCTTAGTCAAATGCTATATTTAGCAAGGGATTGAAATAACTGTGGTGGTTTTCAGCTGGACTAATCTGTGAACCCTGGTTGCACTAATACTTGCCCAGTTAATGGTAATGAAGTCAATTAGTGCGGAGCAGTTGGTGGCCAAGGAAACAGCTGTGGGAGATGTGTGCAGTCCCCTCGCTCCCTTTCCCTGTGGACAGTCCTGGAAGCTCACAACTTTCCGCTGGGGGAGTGCTGGCTCTTTGCTGCCTCAACAGCCTCCTCCAGCCTCCCACCAGGCAGCGGGTAGGATGTGCAGCAACTCCCCTGGGAGCCTGCCAGCCGCCCTTGCTCCCCCAGATGGGCAGTCATCAGTGTGTGTCCAGCTAGGCTCCAGAAACGTGACCTGCTCTGCTGAACGGCATTTGAGAGTTGGATTTAGCACTCCTTTTTTATTTACAGATTTTTATATATATGTATGCATTCATAAACTTCAGAAGCAGCATGCATATACTGGCATAAATGCACTTAGTAAGCACAAGTGCAGGCAGCTCCACATCTAGCTTGAATGGGATTTTGAGGGTGTTTTTACAGGGAAGAAAGGCATGATTGGAGCAGTAGCACACTCTGCGCTTTCTGCCCTGTCCTGGATGCAGTTGTCCCACAGTAGTGTGTGAACACGTGTGTGTGCACAGCCAGCCCTGCCTGTCCCGCCAGCTCTCCGGGGCTGCCCCTGCCTGCCCGCTGCCTCCAATGCTCCTTGGTCTCAGTCCCCTCCTGGTGTTGGGGGCACCCAAATCCTCTCTGGGCTCTTCCCACTGCAGGCGCAGCTCCAGCACACATCTCCTCCATTTGCTCCATATTGCCTCCAGATCTCTGGTGCTTCCGCTGTTACTGCACATTTCCTCGCCCTCGTTTCAAATCCCATCACTGCCTCAGCCTCCTAGGAGAGATAAGGGCTGGGACAGAGGTAAAACCAGGCCTGTGGTTATTTGCTGATGGCACACGAAGTTAAAAACACCCTTTGTGAATGTGCTGTGGTCGGGACTGTGATGTGTGTCCTCCCCTCCACAGGCAAGCATCCTGGAGAAGCGTCAGTTGGCATGGGTTGGCACACTCCCCCTCATCTCCTAAAACTGCAGCGGCTCGGTCGAAGGGATGTGGCAGAGGTGTGCCGTGCCTCCAGCTGTGGGGATGTGCTTTGGAGGGGCTTGGGAGAGTTCAGCTCTAAGAATGGGCTGAAACCATGGAGGAACAAGCATTAGCCAGTGCTTGAGCAGTGGCATCTGAAGTGAATGAGCACTGGGGTTCACCCAGGGAGGCTGCTGGCAGAGAGTGCATCTTTGCCAAGGGGAGGGAAGGGCACAGGAGCTCTTAGAGGATGGAAAACCTGCCAGCTAGACCCCAGGCACTGCCCAAGATGGGTCTGAAACAGCCCTGACATCCAATGATCAAGCATGACTCAGTCCCTTTCCTTTAAAACTGCAAAAAGCCATCTACAGTATGGACAGAGCTGTGGTGTTCTTAGCAGAAGGATGGGAGATGGGATCATACATTGAGATGCCCCCATTTCTGCTGTGGAAGGGTGCATAGAAGATGTCTGGATGTCAGGAGCTCTCCTAACCAGGAGGTTTTCTGCAAGCAGGGCTGAGAGGAATGCTTGAGAAGTGATTTTATGAGGTTCTTGTTGTTAATTTGGATCTTGATTCAGATACCAGAAGTGTTTTCCATATTTTCCAGGCACCCATCTGTCACAGTGATGAGCCCTGCACAGTACTTGTCAGCAAATAAATGAAATATTCTTGTGAGATTCACTGCATTTAATGCTGGGAGATGAGATCTGGCTTGCGACATACTTATACCTCATGCTGCTTATCTTACTTTGTACAGATTTTTGTCCTCGTATTTTAATAGATATCATTTTGATTGTGTAAAATAATACCCTAGAACATAAATAACCAGGCAGAGTCCTAGGGATGATATTGCGAGGAGCAGTTTGCGCTGGGATGAAGACCACGGCCGTGCATCTCCCAGAAGCCAGAGAGGTTGCAGCAAGGGTTTTGGGGGTGATGGGGATGGTGGGACTGGCAGCCAGGAGCTAACTGGGGAAGCTAAGAAGCCTGGGAAGCCTCTGGGACCACCAACTCCCACCGAGGTTCTCAGACCTCCAAGTTGCTGAACAGGGGATATGTGTGCAACTGTGATGCTGAAGCTCGCTGGCTCCATTGTTAAAAAAAACCCCAGTGGCGCTGGAGGATTCAGCATTTAATTAGCTTGCCAAGTGGTAACGTTGACCAAAATTACACGGGAAGACTGCTATTTTAGTTAATTACAGTTTTGTTGTTGCCCATTAGTAAATTAAAACAGTTGCAGGGTAAAACCTGGCAGAGTTGGCCAGCACGGCTGTGGCCACCTGCCAGTGGATGCCAGAGCTCGGGGCAGGGAGCCAGGTGCACCCCCCATGCACGCAGACCCCCAGTCCGTGCCAACCCCACGTCCCCTCCCTGCATATCGCCCTGGAGTATTGGAGCAGCAGCCCAGGGGGGCTCCCGTGTAAGCAGGGCTGCTGCCAATCCTCCCTCGCCCCCCTCCCCCGGGAGGGAGGACTAGCAGCCATCATCGTGGCAGCCACCACCCCTTCAGTGGAACCTGTGGGAATTGCGGCTGCATCCTGCATTTCCCAATGCTGCTTGCGCAGTGTGCCAATAATAACCTGGATCATTGTCACCACTCAGATGTGATGCCTTGAACGAAGCCACCTGCTCTCGGTCGCTAGCTGGGGCTGCCTTGCACCTGGGGCTCTGTCCTGCTCCTAATGACTGCAAGACCTCCCTTTCTCTCTCTAGAAACCTACTTTTTCCATAACTCCTCTGCAAATCCCAGTGGTTTGGTGGCAATGAAAGCTGGAAGGCTGAGGGGTCAGGGCAGTGACCCTCCTGGGGTGTAAGCTGATAATCTGGCTGGGCTGGGCAGCCCCCCGGCACCTTTGGCCCCCTGCCTGCCCAGCTGGCCAGTTTCCAGTGTGCCCCGCTGTGCCAGCACCTCTTCATTTAAGATGGCATCTGAGGTGTGCTTTGGTTTCATCCCTCTTTTTAATTATTGATGCTTTTCTCTGCCTGGAGCCCACTCTGCACCCCGGCGGCATTGCCTTTGTGCTGCCAGTCTTCCCTGCACGCCACGGTCTTCACTGGCCCTGCTCCCCATCACCTGCGCTCTGTGTGGTTAAACACCCCATGCCCACCGCCACAGTGCACCCTCAGGCAGCAAACCTCAGCATCAAGCAAGCCCCCATTATTGTCCTGATTGGGGCCGTGGTTTCCAGCATCTTTAAGCACGGAGACTCAGACAGACACTGCTGGGCCTTTGCCATAAGCTCCTTACCCGCTTACCGGCCCAGTGAGGGGCACCCCGACTTCCTGGGCATCCAACAGCTTGGACATGTAAAGCACTAAATACAGCCTAATTATTATTATCTTCATGGGATCTGGTTAATCTTGATGGGGATTTACAAGCTGTTAGCAAATCAGCCGGTCATTGAATGTTTGCATTTTTCCAGGGGCAGCTTAATCCCATTGGCTGCATTAGCTGGGCAATGCCCGTGGCCAAGTTCTGCATGCAGGGGAGCTGCTCCAGAGCCCATCCCTCTGAGAGGGAGCAGAGGTGCTGAGATGTAACCAACCAAACACTGAGCTGACGAGGCTGCAGGACTGTGGGAGAGGGACAGGTCATTTGTCACTGGCAGAGCATGGGGCACTGGGATGGGGCTGTGAGATGACTCGGGTGCAGCATCTTCACTGAGCCCCTGTTTTTTTAGCATCCAGCAGTATGATGGGAGTCAGTGCCGGGTGTTGGTGGGACTGCAGAGGTCTCTTAAACATGGGGACCAAGAGCTTGGAGAGGTTTGCCAGAGATGTTCCCTCTGGGCACAGGCAGCTTTGCTTGCCTGCTGTCTCCTCGCAGCTGCTATGGGTAGGATTTCTTGCCTCTGCCATGTGCGTGTAGGAGCTGGGCAGCCTGCAGCTCCTGCTGCTGGAGGTATTCACAGCAGCAAGTGCCAGGATGTGATGGCAATTGCTGCACTGGCTGCTGTGGCACAGTGTACACACGGCTCTGCACGACACTGGCTGCTGATGGTGCTGGGGGCTTTCCTACAGCTCAGGAAAATTCAGTTATCCCTTTGCTGGTTTTCCGCCATCCGAGGCTATAACCACATAGTGAATTTCCACAGGGGTTCAGACTAAAGCACAGGGTGCTGGACTGTTGGCAGGGTCTCCCCAGCATGGGAGACCCCAAAGATGCCAAAAGAAAAGCCAGGAAGAGAAAATGCAAACTCAGTATATGTCAGTCTCTCGTCCTGGGTGTCTCTCAGGGCTTGGCTGGCACCTCTCATGGTTGGTAAATGCTAACGGCCAGCTTCGCCTGTGACCTTCCCTGGTTTCTGCCTTCCCTCTGTACCCGCACCTTTCTGCCTGCTGTGAAAGGCAAGGGTCATTTCAGAGTGGAGTTCCACCACCTTTTTGGCAGGGCTATTTTTACCAGAAATTTTTCCCTTATCCACTTTCTGTTGTGGTCCCATGAAGAGTCAAGCTGTGACATCTGTGAGAGCAGGATGGCGGGGCAAGCTGCTCAAACTGGGGCAGCTGCCAGGAGGAATGGCTGCAGAGCCACAGCTGGGAGGAAGCTGAGGGAGGATGCTCAGACCAATCTGCAGAGCCATCAGATCCCCATGGCACAGATCAGTCCTGTGCTTGCCTGGTCTTGGAGGACCCCTAAGCCTCATCCTGATGAGATGACACTAGCAGGTCCTCTCCACTGATGCCTGCCTTGCACCATCGTGCTGTCCCTTGCCTGCATAGACTCCGGGAGTTGCTGGTGGGGGAATGTGGGGTCTCCAGTCCAGCCTCCCATGCAGAGCAGGGCAGTCACCAACACAAGGGACGTTGTCTAGCAAGGTCTTGAAGCCCCTCCAAGGGTGGAGACCCCACAGTGACTGTCCCCAGGCTGCACCACTCCTTCAGCCAAGGGGCTTGTCCTAATGTCCACCCTGAACCTCTGCTCTTGGAAAGCACATGCATCTATACCCAGGCAAACCTGGATGAAAGGAGCATATCCATCTGGGAGGCTATACATTTTGGAGGGTGTCCTGCCATGGTGGTTGTCCCAGCAGGGCACTGGCCAGAGCACGTGTGGCTCCTGCCTCTCCACGGGCACAAGAGCCACCTCCTTGGATGGGACCTGGTTGGCACTCAGTGTCCACAGTTGGCACTTGGTGGCCAGCGCTGGCTTTCCATGGTCATCCTTGGCTTGATTTTTGCCCTGGAAGGGAAAAAGCAACTGTGCTCATCTCCTTATCTAGAGCTTCCCAGCCACCATGGTCTGGCAGGGTGGCACATCAGGAGCATGAGCAATGCCCCATCCAGGGAGAATGTTAAGGGCCTGGATGGGGCAGGCTGGGTAGTTCAAGGTGGGCTGATCTTCTTTGGTTCCTGCAGGACCAAGGTTGGAGCTGGCATGATGGTGTGGCAGAGAGGGACAGGCAGGAGCCGAGTACTGCATCATGCCTTCCCCTCCCTGCTAGCATCAAGGAGAGAGCTTTGGTGGAGAAAAATGGGATTCCTGAAAGAAAAATGAAAGGCCACGTATTTCCATGAGGCAGGGATTCAATTTGTGTCACACAATCACATTTCCTTCTGCAGTCTGAAATAATTACACAGCAGAGCAGGGTGAGGAGATCTGATTCAGAGGCACAGGGACGAGAGCGAGTTCATGATAATAAAAGAAGACAAATGCAATCATTAAGATACAATAGGCTGCACTTGCCCCTTAATTAGGCTTTCTTTTTGATTAAGCAGTAATTAAATATTACCACACTGAAAAGGATTTTTTTTATGCCCCTACAAAGCCCTAATATATGCTTAAGATGTTTGTGTGAAGAGCAGGGGCTGCTGCGGGGTGGTGGGGGTGGGAGGGAGGACATTGCACATCTGCCCTTTCCCCACAGCAGAAGCCCTCCTGCTCCTCTGCTCCCCGGAGAGCGTGGGCTGGATAGCTGCTCCTGGTCCAGATTGCTGTGTGAGCCAAGAAGTGTCTGTGGGGAAGCCCACTACTCCTGGCCACAACCAGCTGCAAAGCATCTCCAGCATCTCATCAAAATGGGGGACTCCTGGGTGTGGGTTGCAGTTGCGAAGCTCATTATGCTGCTGTTGTCCCCATAGGTATGACTTTCAGAGTCGTAGAAGAGAATCACAGAATCATTTAGGCTGGAAAAGACCCTTAAGGTCATCGAGTCCAACTGTTAACCTAACATTGCCAAGTCCACTGCTAACCCATGTCCCTAAGCGCCACATCTACACATATTTTAAATACCTCCTGGTATGGTGACTCAACCACTTCCCTGGGCAGCCTGTTCCAATGCTTGACAACCCTTCAGTAAAGAAATTTTTCTTAATATCCAATCTAAACCTCCCCTGGCACAACCTGAGGTCATTTTCTTGAGGCCATTTTGGTGAACCTCATCCTCTACATGGAGACCATGGCCTCTGTGGCCCCAGGAGATGCAGCTGGCTTGCAGCCCCAGTCCCAGGCTGGTCCAGCTGAAGACCAAGACTACCTCTCCAACAGTGTGAGAGGTCCTCTGGGGCCAGCTGCCCCTGAGGTTGGTGACCCTGAGCTTTGGGAGCAATGGATCAGCAAAGGAGGAGTCTGGGAAAAGGACCTGGAACATATCAGGCTGTTAGCAGCAAAACCGAAAAGATTT
>JANZLQ010000037.1:4603266-4613279 GCA_026212715.1 Elanus axillaris | reverse complement strand
GGGTGGGGAGGGAAGTGCTTCTGATCTCTTAATGCAGAGCCCCTGCTGTAGCCCTGCAGGCTCTCTGCCACTCACAGACCCGTTTCCAAGCTGCTTTTTTCCAGGCCATAAAATGATGGCTCTTGCTGAGAATTTCACTAGATGAGATTGTCTTATTCTTTTCCCACACAGCATGTCCTTTGGGCAATATCTCTGGGAAATTTTTGCATACTTGTGTACCCAGTATTTTCTGATAACCTAGAAAAAAAGATCCTTAAGTATTATGATTATGCTATTAAACCTTTATTGTATCGAGCAAAACAAATCAGTGTGAGAAGGAAACTGTATGGAGCCTGAGAAGTGTTATGCTACAGGAGCAATCTGCCTTCACTGTTTAATTTCATTTAAAACTGAATTACGAGCAAGACTGGAGATGGAAAGAGACAGTGATGCTGAGGTGTTGTGGGGAAGAGTTTGAAATCCCTGTGCTGTAGCCATGGTCCTTCTGGCTGAACCACCAACGTCTGGATGAGGGTAGGGGTAGATGGTTGGTCTGTTCTTCTAGATGGTTTGTACTGTATGGCTTAATGCTACGTGAGGCCCTCTACAGCCTGTGCTGGTGTTTCAGTGCTTGCCTGCTCGCCGCCTGGCCTCTCTGAAGCCAGTTATTTGGTTTGGGTGGGCTGAGTCCTTTGCACCAGCACCATGTGTCCCATCAGCTGAACTTCACGGTGATGTCCCTGCTGGGACAAAGCTCCCAGAGTTTGAAAAGAACTTTTCTCTCTTTTGCAGAAGAACGAATGGCTGTGCTTGAACTGCCAAACTCAGCGGCTGCTTGAAGGCAGCCTTGGCGACCCTGCCCCAATGCCACTGCCTGCCCCAAAGCAACCACCCACTGGCTCCCCATGGCACCAGCCACCAGCCACTGGCCAGCAGCAGAGACCGCCTGCATCAGTGCCTGCCGAGCCAGTGGCACCCCCTGAGCGGCAGCCCTCACCTGCAAAGAGCCTCCAGGCTGCTGAGCAGAGCAGGACCCCGAGCCCTGCCCCAGCAGAGAAGAAGCCCCCAGTGCTGACAGAGGAAAAGCTGCTGCCCAAAGCTGCCCCAGAGCCTTCCAGAGCTCCTGAGAGTGCTGCGCCAAAGGGGAAGAGCGTGAACCCCAAACCAGAGGTGGAGACCAAGGAGAGCCGGGCACCCCCCGAGGCACCACGGGCAAAGGAGCAGGAGGTAAGGTCTCAGGGTGCGTCCAGCTCCAAGCATCCCTAGGGACCGTATCCAGCCCAGGGCTGGCATGGCACTGAGCCATGCCTTCACTGAAGGCTGTGCTCAGAAACAGGGGGGGTTATTCCAAGTCAGAGCAGAAACGGTGTCCTTGAGGACGTTTGCCTCAGGAAATGGCCTCTTGGGAAAAAATGAGCTCAAAACACTGCTGTCTCAGCACTTCCAAAACGCCTAGGAACTTCGCAGGCTCTATAGCTGCATGCTAGTATTTCCCTTCTCTTTGTTAAGATTACACCAATTTGGGCGTAACACAATAGTTCAGGTTGGCTTTGGCCTTTGGATTTGTTTTAAAACAACATAAGGGCAGTTGACTTTGTTGTTAAATGGAAAACTCGTTTTACATTTCGTGTTGCAGCAGCGGGCATTTTTCAAGTTCCTCATCCTACCTTTGTTAAAATTCAGTACAATTTGGGGAAATATTTAGCTGCTTTGGGATGGTTGTCCCCCATGAGCAACCATCCCAGCAGCAGCCAGCACAGCTCCCCACAGGGATGGGACATGGCGGGAGGTCCCCCACCAGCTGGGAGGGGACAGCTGCCCCACAGAAGAGGCACCTCACATCCCTGTCTGCTGGCTTCTGAAATCAAGTAAGGTCAATGGTGCCTCCGTGAGGGTGACAGGTCCTGCCGGTAGCACTGGGGCTGGGAGTGATGGCACTTTCCCTGCAGCTTGGAGGCTTGCCCCCATGCTGCCTAATGGTAATGTCAGTTTAAAAGGCCTGTTTGTTTCTGCTGGCATCTAACAAGGATCCTGGGGGCCAGCATGCTTCGAAAGGCTACTTTGCAGGGCTGTCAGTCAGGAAAATTAAAGTTCATTAAAAGGTGGCCACCCCCCATGGCTGCCGCCAGCAAAGCTCCTGTCCTCTCAGTGCCACCGCACCAGGGCCTCAAGGCTGCCCCTTCCCCAGACCCACACCCTGATTACCAGTGCTTGGGCTTCTCCCCATGCAAGCAGCTGCCTGCCTGGGGAGCACAGCCAGCAGCTGTACCCTCACATCCCTTCCCCAGGGAAGGGCGAGAGGCCATTGGTAGCCCAAAGCTTATGGCAGGGGCTCAGCCACCTCTGGCTCTCTAAGTGGTGGGTAGTAGAGAATTGGTATTGCCATTAGACAGCCTTCTCATGTTACTTATAGGGGAGATAACGCTGACAGGGCCCATTTTTTTAAACATATTTATGAGTCCTGTGATGCCTTTGCCCCCAGGAACATTTGCTGTGCCATCCCTTGCTTGCATCATGTCCCATCACCTGCTTTCATTAGCATGCAGACAAATTGCTGATGAGCCATTGAGGGGGGACACACAGGGCAGCCCCCAGTCTTCCTGCTGGCCTGGCTCTCAAGGCTGCCCGGATCTTCTGTGTGCTCCCCGGGGGAGTATTTGGGGGGAAGCAGCTCTGGAGCTGCCCAGGTCTGATGCTGTGCTCCCCTTGCCCACAGGATGGGAGCAAGCCTTATCCCCCGGACCTGTCCCGCAGCCCCCAGAGCCTGAGTGACACTGGCTACTCCTCCGACGGCATCTCCAGCTCGCAGAGCGAGATCACCGGCCTGGTGCAGCAGGAGGAGGAGAAGCTGAGTGGCACTGGGCTAGCTGGGCAGAGCCCCCCCAGCCCCTCAGAGCTCACCAAGCTGGAGAGCAGCATGCGGCCCCTCCTGGAAGGCCAGGGCGCCCCGCTGGAGCCCACTGAGCATGGCAAAGGCTGCCCAGAGCCACGGGAGGAGCAGCGGCAGCGGCCACGGTACCTCTCCATCACCCCCGAAGCCTTTGACTCAGACGAGGAGCTGGAGGACATCCTGGAGGAGGATGAGGACTCACTGGAGTGGGAGAACCAGCGAGAGCGGCGGGAGAGCGCAGAGTCCTCGGATGAGTTTGGCAGCAAGCTGCGGCACGACTATGTGGAGGATAGCAGTGAGGGGGGCTTCTCCCCAGTGCCCCCCCAGCCCAAGGGCCAAGAGGCAGAGGCGAGTGATGAGGAGTTCATGCGGAGGCAGATCCTGGAGATGAGCGCAGAGGAGGACAACCTTGAGGAGGAGGAAGAGGAGGACGAGGAAGGCTATGGGCGCACCAAGTACAGTGTCCCCAAAGCTGGGCAGAAGGCCGAGTTGGAGAAGGGCAAAGAGCCAGTGTCAGCCAAGCGGCGCCTGCCACACGGTCCTGGCAGCCTGTACAAGGAGGAGAGGAAGGACCTGGAGGCGGGGGAGAATGACGACTTGAGCACGGCCCAGGGCGGCCTGCGACGCTTCAAGACCATCGAGCTGAACAGCACAACTGGCTACGGCCGGGAGATGGAGATGGGCCAGGAGGTGGACGCCAGCCTGGACCGGGAGCCCGAGCTGGAGATGGAGAGCCTGACGGGCTCCCCCGAGGAGCGCTCGCGGGGTGACTACTCCTCCACCCTGCCGGCCACAACACCCAGCTATACCTCAGGCACCTCGCCCACCTCCATCTCCTCCCTGGAGGAGGACAGTGACAGCAGCCCCAGCCGCCGGCAGAGGCTGGAGGAGGTGAAGCAGCAGAGGAAGGCTCGCCACCGCTCCCACGGCCCCTTGCTGCCCACCATCGAGGACTCATCCGAGGAGGAGGAGCTGCGGGAGGAAGAGGAGCTGCTGCGGGAGCAGGAGAAGATGCGGGAGGTGGAGCAGCAGCGCATCCGGAGCACAGCACGCAAGACCAAACGTGACAAGGAGGAGCTGAGGGCCCAGCGGAGGAGGGAACGTTCCAAAACCCCCCCCAGCAACCTCTCTCCCATCGAAGATGCCTCCCCCACTGAGGAGCTGCGGCAGGCAGCAGAGATGGAGGAGCTGCACCGCTCCTCCTGCTCTGAGTACTCGCCCTCCATCGACTCAGAAGCTGAGAGCTTTGATGCTGTGACCTCCAAGCTGTACAAGTCAGGCAGCGAGTACAACCTGCCCACCTTCATGTCCCTGTACTCCCCAACGGAGAAGGGGGAGAGTGGCCCCAGCCAGCCCGCCAGCAAGCCCCTCAAGAGTGCTGAGGAAGCCTACGAAGAGATGATGAGGAAGGCAGAGATGATGCAGAAGAAGCAGGTCCAGCAGGCCCAGCCAGCCGTTTCCTACAGTGGCACCTACCAGCAGCAGGTCAGCTACCGCAGCACCGAGGGTCAGAATGGCTTTGAGTACCAGTATGCTGAGGAGTACCAGCATGATGGTGGCCCTGCGCACCCCTCCCAGCCCAGCTACCCAAGCACCCTGCCGAAGGCAGGAGCAGTGTATGAGGAGATACTGCAGACCTCACAGAGCATCTCCAGGATGCACCAGTCCTCCTCCTTCAACCTGACCCTCAAGCAGGGAGAGAAGGCGAAGGGGCAGGAGGAGGTGTACCAGGAGAAGCACTTCCTCAATGCTGAGAGTGCCTACGCCGACCTGATGAAGCAGAACGGTGGTCCGCTCACCCCTGGCACCAGCCCCACACAGCTCTCTGCTCCTGTCTCCTTTGCTGGCTCTGACAGCAGCACAGGCAAGGCCATTCCTGATGTCCGGGTCACCCAGCATTTTGCAAAAGAGGGGCAAGACCTAGCCAAGCTCCACAGCACCCTGGCAGCACCCAGCCTGGTGTCCAAGGCTGCCACCACTCCTTACACCTACAGCAAAAGTGCCAGCCCAGTGACGACAGCTGCAGGTGGCCCCGGGAGTGCACCGCGGAGCTACAGCTCCCCAGCTCCAGAGGCCCCATCTGTAGCCGGCAGAAGCTACAGTCCTGTGAAAAGCACCATCAGTTACGGCTCGCAGACAGAGGACGCTGGCAGAAACAAGGTGGCAGTAGAAATCAGTGTGCAGACAGCCAGGGATAAGTTCCCAGCTGCGAGCGACAGCAAGCCCCCGCCACCCAAGATGTACCCCTTCTTCAAGAGCTCCAGCCCTCCGCTCTCACCCACCTCCCCCACGCAGAGTCCCACCCGCACCACAAAGGCCACAGCGGAGTTTTCCACGCAGACACAGAGCCCCCTCCTCCCCTATGAAAGTCCCACTGCCACCACTGCTGGCCCTGCCACCTCTTCCCCCATGGTGGCACAGGGGACACAGACACCACACCGGGCAGGCTCACCGCGCCTGGCTCGGCAGCCCTCCTCCCAGGATGCCCCCTTTATGCTGATCACACTGGCAGCTGATGCGGCCAGCCAGACCAAGCCAGCCAGCTCCAGCTCCTTGACATCCCCCACCTCATCCCCCACCAGGACGAACCGGCAGCTGCCAGCACATGGCTACAGCCAGGCACCGGAGCCAGAGCAGCCATCAGGTACCTATGTCAGGGCACAGCCAGTGAAGGAGCACCCCCAGAAGGCACCTGCTGTGACTTCAGCTGCCAATGGCATCGCGGGGCTGTACAGTTGGGGAGCACTCCCTGCGGAAAACATATCCCTCTGCCGCATCTCCTCCGTCCCTGGCACATCCCGGGTCGAGCCAGGGCCCAAGGCACCAAGCACTAACGCCGTGGACTTACGGACTGCGCTGAAGTCCACCCCCATCATCATAACAGACCATGGCATGGATCTCACCTCCTTGGCCACCGAGGCCAGGAAGTACTGCCTGACCTTGGACCACATCCCAAGCCGGCAGTCCACAGCCATCCAGCCCTTGATCATCAACCTCAATGCCCAGGAGCAGCCCCATGCCATCATCGCGGCAGCCAGTACCGCCAGCCTGGCCATTGCCTCCCCCGTGCTCCTCTCGCAGCCCAAGCAGCCCGTGGTCTATGGAGACCCTTTCCAGAGCCGGGTGGACTTTGGGCAGGGGACCGGGAGCCCGGTGTGCTTGGCACAGGTGAAGCAGGTGGAGCAGGGCATCCAGACAGCCACTGTCAGAGCCAGCGAGGCAGTCAGTGGTAAGCCTGAGCCCACTGCTGCCCCCCAGACTAAGTTTGCAAGGTACAGCGTGCCGGGCCAGATGGTGAAGAAGGATGTGCTCATCACGCAGACTGGCGGGGCGCAGAATGTTGGTGGCCTCCCGCAGCCCTTCCCACCAGAGCCAGGCTCAGAGCTGTACCAGGCAGTGGCAGTGGAGCTGAAAAGCCAGAGCCCTCTTCTTGCCCTGGGCAGCAAGAAGTCCCAGGTGATGATGGTGCAGATGGAGGAGGCAGCAGCCAGTCCGGTGACCAAAGTGCTGAAGGAGGAGCCACCAGCCAACGTGCTGGACCTCACGGGCATGAAGCCAGAGAGCCAGGTGGCCTGCTGTGATGTGGTCTACAAGTTCCCCTTTGGTGGCAGCTGCACCGGCGCTTTCAACCCCACCTCCAAGATGCCGGAGAAGAAAGCTGGGGAGGTAGTAGCACCCACCCGGAAAGCCAGTGGGCCCCTCTACAGCAGCAGAGAGCCAGAGCTGCCGGAGACCTTCCCCTACCGGGAGCAGCCTGCCCCGGCACCTGTGCTGTACGAGGAGCAGAAGTTTTACCCCACTGGCAACTTTGGCCGCCTCTACTCCTCCATGTCGGACACAAACCTCTCTGAAATTGGGATGAACTACTACCCCACAAAGGGGGATCAGCCCTTCCCCTCCCCAGCGGGTGATGCCGCCGTGGACCTCAGCACCATGAAGCACTCCTACAGCGTGGGCTTTGCCGAGGGGGGTTACCTGGGCCACGGGCTACAGTACGGCTCCTTCTCTGACCTCCGCCAGCCAGCAGAGCTGCTGGGTCACCCGCTCCCCATGAGGAGGTACAGCTCGGCCTCCAACATCTACTCCGACTACCGCTTCTCGCCCCGGGGGGACCTGGCCAGCTTCCAGGAGTCCAGCCTGGCCCACTACAGTGCCACCACGGCACGTGAGATCAGCCGCATGTGTGCTGCCCTCAACTCCATGGACCAGTACGGGGGCCGACACGCCAACGGCCCTGACCTGCTGCCCTACGGTCCTGGGGCCAGGCCGGGTGGCACAGGGGGGCTAGCAGCTCAGCAACAGGGTCCTGCGCCCCCCAAACCTGGCGGGATGTACAACCCCAGCTTCCCTGAGGGGCGGCAGGGCTTTGGCAGCCTGGCACAGTACAACATCCCCAGCATCCGCTTGGGAACCGTCCGGCAGATGTTCCCTTCCACTGCCACTGTGCGGGCTGCTGATGGCATGATCTACTCCACCATCAACACACCCATTGCCTCCACACTGCCCATCACCACCCAGCCCGCCTCGGTGCTACGGCCCATGTTTCGCGGGCTGTACAGACCCTATGGCCCAGGCAGCATGGCAGCAGTCCCACTGGCCAGCCTAGCCAGGCTGCCAGTCATCACCCCACATGCCCCAATGGCGGCACAGGGCCTCTACCGCTACCCAGCCCCCAGCCGGCCTGCCCCAGCAGCCTCGCTGATGGAGACACCTGTCTACCTGGGCAAGCCTGTCAGCACAGCACCACCAGTGGCAGGTGCTGGTCCAGCTCCCAAAGCCCCCACCGCCCCCACAGCTGGCTTGCAGAGAGTGGAGCCAGCAGGGGCTGCTCCCCGTGTTGAGGGGCCAGCAGCACCGGTGGCTGGCAAGGACAGCGGCCAGGTGGCCACAGTGCCCAAGCCGCCGCTGGATGGGACTCAGCGGGAGGAGCGGGAGCGGGAAGAGGAACGACAGCGCAAGCAGCAGGAGCACGTGCTGCAGCTGGAGCGGGAGCGCGTAGAGCTGGAGAAGCTGCGGCAGCTGCGGCTGCAGGAGGAGCTGGAGCGGGAACGTGCAGAGCTGCAGCGGCACCGGGAGAAGGAGCAGCTGCTGGTGCAGCGGGAGCTGCAGGAGCTGCAGTGCATCAAGCAGCAGGTGCTGCAGCAGCAGCAGGAGGAGCGGCACGCACAGCTGGCACTGCAGCGGGAGCAGCTCGCCCAGCAGCGCCTCCAGCTGGAGCACATCCACCAGCTCCAACACCAGCTGCAGCAGCAGCTGGAGGAGCAGAAGCGGCAGAAGAGCACCTTCCCCGCACCCACCGAGCCCACTGCCCGCCCGCCCGAGGGGCCCACTGAGGCACCACGAGGCCTGCCACACAACGGGCAGGCATGGCCCCCACTGAGTCAGGTGCCGCCAGAGGGGCCCACCGGCCCCCGCTACCCCCCACCACAGCGGCCGCTCAGCAGCTCAGCCTCGGATATGTCACTGCAAGCCGAGGAGCCCTGGGAGCCTGGCCGGGGCATCAAGAAGAGGAACTCGATGCCACGGCTACGGGATGCCTATGAGAAGGAGGCCGCACGGGAGGCCTTCATGGCGAGGAAGACAGCGGACAGCAGCGTGCAGACAGACGAGGAGGATGGTGAGGAGCGGTACCTGCTTTCACGGCGGCGGCGGGTGCGGCGCAGTGCCGACTGCAGTGTGCAGACGGACGAGGAGGACAGCGGGGAGTGGGAGCAGCCTGTGCGCCGCCGGCGCTCCCGGCCCTCGCGGCACGCCGAGGCTGGTGCCGAGGGCAAACCGGAGGGGACGGCCCGCGGCACAGCCAGTGTGGGCATCCAGACCATCAGTGACTGCTCAGTGCAGACGGAGCCTGACCAGCTCATCCGCATCTCCCCCTCCATCCACATCACCACCCATGATCCACGGGTGGAGATCGTGAAGTACATCTCAGCCCCAGAGAAGACGCAGCGGGGTGAGAGCCTGGCCTGCCAGACAGAGCCAGAGCCAGCCCCTCAGCCTGGTGTTGTGGTCCCCCAGCTAACAGTGCCCACCACCATCCCGCCCTACTCCACCAACATCCAGATGGTGAGCACGGGCCCCCTGGACCCCCACACTGTCCGGCAGCAGACCCTGGGCAAGTTTGAGAAGAAAAAGCCAGATCCCCTGGAAATCGGCTACCAGTCCCATCTGCCAGCCGAGTCCCTCTCCCAGCTGGTGACCCGCCAGCCACCCCGGTCTCCCCAGGTCCTCTACTCACCTGTCTCACCCCTGTCCCCCCACCGCCTCCTCGAGTCCTCTTTCGCCACCAGTGAGCGGCTGAACAAGGCTCACGTCCCCCCACAGAAGCACTTTGCCGACTCGGCCCAGCGCCAGCAGACGCTGCCGCGCCCCATCAAGACCATGCAGCGCTCCCTCTCCGACCCCAAGCCCATCAGCCCCACCGCCGAGGAGGCCAGCAAGGACAGGTTCTCCCTCTACCAGCACCCGCTGCTCCCTAGCACCCAGGTACGTCAGCACGGGGAACAGCCTTTCCCTCAGGGAACAGCCCCAGGAGGCACATCGGGACATTTCAGTTTCATTAGTGCTGCGGCAATTAATATTTTAAAAGGCTGGCTTCCTGCGGCAGCTGGTGGGCACGGACATGTGCACTGAAGCCAGCAGCCCGAGGGAGGCCCTGGAGCTCCACTAGCTGCACGAGCCCATCAGCAGGCAGGAGCTGCTGCTGGGTGGCAGGATCAGGGCTGCCCCCTTCCCCAGCTAGGTCCCCCTCCTCTCCTGAGGAGCAACCATCATGCACAGCTCCGTTTTGGGTTTCAGTGGCTCTCGCTCCCACTTTTGCTCCCACTTTTGCTCCCACTTTAGCCCCCACAGACTGAGGTTGCCTCGGGCTGCCAAGTGCCCAGCAAAGAGCCCTGGGGCAATTCCCAGGGCAGCAGCAGCCCCCAGCCACTCCCCCAAGCCCCACTGCCAAGTGCCTGAGGATGGAAAACAGTTTTTGCGGCAGGCAGCGGTACACATGCGGCTGGCCTGGCACTTGGCTGGCTGCCACCCCTGATAATTACTCACAGAAAGCTCCCTGCCTGTTACTTCCATCCTATTTATTGCGCTTTTACATAAACGCTACTTCCTTGGTGTGTGGGGGTACACGTGCACAACAGGCCACCTT
>JANZLQ010000037.1:4581137-4603248 GCA_026212715.1 Elanus axillaris | reverse complement strand
GGGGGGGGCGTGGGCGGAATGGGGACAGACACGGACATGGGGGAACACCCACTCGCACACCTGACTAGCTGTCCCTTGGCTTTGCAGGTCGGGGAGCTGCAGTCGAGCCCGCTGGCACGCAAGGTGAAGCGGACACTGCCCAGCCCGCCACCCGAGGAGCCCCATGTCCCCCTGGCCAGTCCAGCCACCCCCCAGCTCTACCTGAGCAGCCTGGCCCCCAAGGCCACTGCACCAGTCACCAAGGCCAGCCTGCTGAAGGAGCTGGACCGTGACCTGAGGCTGGTGGAGCATGAGGCCACCAAGCTGCGGAAGAAGCAAGCAGAGCTGGATGAGGAGGAGAAGGAAATCGATGCCAAGCTGAAGTACCTGGAGCTGGGCATCACCCAGCGCAAGGAGTCACTGCTGAAGGAGCGGGGGGGTGGGCGGGACCACCCCTACCTACGCTGCCCCGGGGACCACCGTGACTACCTGTCTGACAGCGAGCTGCACAGCCTGCACCTTGCCGCCTATGATGGTGTCAGCCTGCGCCCCACACCCACTGGGCAGTACCCCGACTTTGCTGCCACTGCCGCCTCCTATGGCACCTACCCATACCCCGCCCTGCAGGGCCCCACTGCCTTCCCGCCAGCGCGCCTGCAGCCTCCCCAGTACCCCACAGCCAGCACCTCGCAGGATGTCTTGCCGGCAGCCCCACTGCCTGCCTTCGCCTCACCCGGCGCCTTTCCAGCCCCTGGTGCCACATACCCGGAGCTGGGCACCCCAGGCCAGCCGGGCTTCCGGCCCCAAAACCCCTACCAAGCTCCGAGCGCCTTTGCTGGGGCAGCCACTGTGACGGTGGCACAGCCCGCCCTCTTCCAGAGTCCGGCAGACATAGCTGGTGGGCACCAAAAGCCGCGGCAGACCTCGCTGGCTGACCTGGAGCAGAAGATCCCCACCAACTACGAGGTCATTGGTGCGGCCACCAGCTCCTCTGCCATTCCCGATGTCACCTTCAGCACTACACCAGCGAGTGGCAGCTATGAGCAGTACAAGGCACCCGAGGCCCGGCCAGCTGAGAGAGCCAGCGTGGCGCAGGGCCCCTCGGCCAGCTTCTCTTCTGAGTCCCTCTACACCAGCTTGGAGCAGAACATCCCCCGTAACTATGTAATGATCGAGGACATCAGCGAGCTCACCAAGGAGAGCCCTGCTGTGGAGGAGCAGAAAGCAGAGCCAGTGGGCACAGGTGCCGACAGCCGCCACAGCAGAGAGAAGAGCGAGCTGGGGGACACTGAGGGCTCCAGCCGGCCCTGCTGCTACAGCAAAGCCGAGGAGGAGTCTGAGGAGGATGTCTATGACCACCATGGCCCTGACCATCGAGGGAAGAACAGCTACCACCGGGGTGCAGAGACCAATGGCAGGGTGTTGGGGAGCTCCACCAGCTCGTCCTACTACTACGGGGATGGCGAGTACCGGCACTCCTCACGAGTGGACAAGCTCGGCTCTGGCACAGCACTACCGAAGCATTCATCCAAGAACCTGGCGCCTGCCGTCGTCTCCTCAAAGCGCAGCAAGCACAGGAAGCAGGGCATGGAGCAGAAGATCTCTAAGTTCTCCCCCATCGAAGAAGCCAAAGACGTGGAGTCAGACCTGGCCTCCTACGCAGCGACAACCTCAGGCAGCAGCAGCAACGTGGCCTCGAGGGCCAAGAAACTGCAGGAGGAGATCACCTATGGCCTGAAGAAGAACGTCTATGAGCAGCAGAAGTACTACGGCGTCTCCAGCCGGGATCTGGTGGACGAAGAGGAGCGGGTCTACTCTGCTGGCAGCAGAACCCGCTCCTCCGGCTATGGGATGGAAAAGTCCTCTGGCCGGGAGGCAGGTGGTCGGAGCAAGTCCTATGAGCGGGAGGGTGCGGAGCGCTCCCAGAAAGCCAGCTCCAAGCCGTCATCCCTCAGCATGAGCCAGAGCCGTGGGCGGGCGCCCATCCGCACACAGCCCTCAGAGGAGGAGAGCCCCGTCAGCCCCCTGGGGAAGGCAGTGGGGGGGTCACGTGTCACAGGGGGGCCCGGCCCCCAGTCAGCGGTGGATCCTTGCTCCCAGTTCTGCTCCAGCCACTCATTGCCTGATGTGCAAAAGCACATCAAAGACGTGCCAAGGAGTCACTCGTACAAGCACGAGGAGGGCTACGGCATGGACGATGCCCATTGCGTTGTCTCGGACAGCGAAGGTAACAGCTCCCCATGGTGACCACCCCAGAGCATGGCACTTCCCCGGGGCATGCCCATCCTCTCGTACGCAGAGACACTGTCACCGCCTCAGTTTGCTTGACACGTGCCTTCCTCCCCCTGCCCCAGTTGTTCGGTGTTAGCCGGTCCCACACGGTGCCCCACCGTGCCATGCTGCGCCGCGTCCCGTCCCTGCTGGCACGGGCTGTCCCCCACGCGCGTGCCCGCTGCTTGCCTCTCCCACCTCATTGCATGGCTTCCACCCGGGTGGCCTCGAGCGAGAGATTGACTGTGGTTTGTTTTTGGTTTCCGAAGCCTATCATTTGGGTCAGGAGGAGACAGACTGGTTTGATAAGCCCAGGGAGGCACGGGCGGAGAGAGTCAGGCACTACGGTGGCCACTCTTCCTCACAGAAGAGACCCCCGGTTAAGCACACCTACCACGACTA
Organism: Elanus axillaris; assembly: GCA_026212715.1. Classification (NCBI taxonomy): domain Eukaryota; kingdom Metazoa; phylum Chordata; class Aves; order Accipitriformes; family Accipitridae; genus Elanus; species Elanus axillaris. Next base: position 4,600,596 of record JANZLQ010000037.1, on the reverse strand, counting down.
CGATGAGCCCCCTGATGAGGACCCGTGGCAGCATGACGACTACCCCCAACACCGCGAACACCGGCACCATGGGGAGTACGGGCGCCACACTGGCACCTCCCGGCACACCAGTGACGAGCCCCCCCGCCGCTCAGCCAAGCAGCACCCACGAGAGCCCAGCCGCCATGAGCCCCGTGGCCACGGGCCGTCGACCACCCCCAAGAAGGTGCAGCAGCCTGAGCCCCGCACACCTGTGCCCTATGGCCCTGGCTCCGCTGAGTACACCCTGCCGTCCCGCCCTGCTGCTCACCACCACGGCGCTGAGACCCCCAAGGCACAGAAGCCTCCCCAGCCTCACGGGTTGGCCACCCCAACACCGAAGCCAGACCCCCTTGCACATCCACAGCAGCCAGCAGCAAGGCAGCAGCAGGCAGGTCAGCAGGCGGCCCGGCAGCAGCCAGCAGCACGGCAGGCTGCCCAGCCAGTGGGCTCAGCGCAGCCTGAGGCCAGGGGCAGGACGCAGGGACCCCCATCATCCCGGCCACCGCAGCAGCAGCCAGGGCCAGCCCAGCCGGCAGGGAAGGTGCCAGCCACGCTCCACGCGCAGCCGGGTGGGCACCCAACGCCAGCAGTAAGTACGGACTCAGCCGGCTTGGCTGACTCCTGACTCCACAGCTCTGCCAGGGATCAGCCTATCTGGCCGCAGCCAGTGGCTGGCAGGGGAAGGGTTGGGGGTGGGAGCCATGTGCCAAGCTGTATCCCGCCCATGAGCCTACCACGGCTACAACTGGGTGCCATGGAGGGGACATCCCTGTGCCCTGGACTCCTTGCTGCCTATTTTGGGGATGTGGAACAGTGTTTGGGGGTTTCAGTGTCGCCTCCTGGCCTGGGCCACCCCCAGAGGATGCTCTGCCAGGAGGGCAAGCCCTAAGAGCTGTTTTCCCTGTTCCAGCCGAAAGCAGAGCAGACGGACACATCCAAACCTGCAGCGAAAGTGCCACAGCAGCCAGGGAGAGTGCCCGCGGCGCAGCCCTTGGGAGCAGCAGGTCAGTGGGCCCAGCAGCACAGTGCCATCCCACCCCTCACCTGCTGCCTGACACCCTGGGGGCTCGGCCAAGCTCCCTTGGCTGGGCCCATCCCCTGCTAATGGTGGCTTCTTTTGTCCCCCAGCAGACAGCAAGGCTGGTCCAAGGGCGGCTGGGCCACGTGGTCCTGCCAGCACAGCCACAGGGCAGCCCGGGGGAGAAGGAGAGAGCGTTTTCTCCAAAATCCTGCCAGGGGGGGCAGCAGAACAAGCTGGCAAACTGACTGAAGGTGAGGGCTACTCCCAGGGATGGGGACAGGGTGGTGATGCTCTTCTGCACCAAGACGGGGTCGGGTGCCATGGGGGTGGCAGGGTGCAGCCAGCGGGATGCGGTGCTCCCACAGTTTGGGGCCCAGGGATGTGTGGGGCCAGGGCGGCTGCACCATGCTGATGCCTCTCCTGGCTTCCCCACAGCGGTGTCGGCTTTTGGCAAGAAGTTCACTTCATTCTGGTGAGAGAACGGCACAAGGTGAGTGCAGCTGACTCCGGGTGCTGCGCTGCAGGCTCTCCCTGCCCTGGCTGTGTCTGACTCCCTCCCGCTCCCGCCTGCCACAGGAGTTTGGGAAACGAGTGGAGATTGAGTCGTTGCAGTGGAAAAACCTATGAAGAAGCCAGTGAATTCAGCATGCAGCGCCAGACTCTGAGTATAACGGTGAGTATCCAGGGCACAGCCACATACCAGCCCCCTCCATCACACCGGTCCCCTCCATCATGGCATCCCCGGGGCTCCTGTGGCACCGCTGTAGCCCCTGGTACCCGCTGAGCCCTGCCCTGCCACACTCCTGCCCCCCAGGGTGAGAAGGACACAGTGCAGTCCTGTCCCTTCCCCACTGGGCCACTCATCCACATCTTCATCCTCAAGTGCCGACCCCAAGCCAAGGTGTGGGGGCTTGGCCTTGTTCCCTTATCTCGGCAGCTGGGCCCATGCCCTGCAGATGCTGGTGCAGACCCTGGGTTTGAGGGGAAGGTTTGGGCGGCCTGATCTCTGCTCCAGGAGTCCATCCAGCGCGGGGGTGTCAGCAGCTGCTCTGCCAGCAGTGCCTCTTGGCTCGCCACTGCCCATTCACTCAGGCTAGCACTGCTGCTCAGCAGGGTCCACTCTGCAGGGACATTGCCGCTTGGGCTAACACCTCTCTCTCTGTCTCTCGCAAGCTTTTGAAAGCAGGGCGATCCCTGGATGCTGGACCAAACGGCAGCTGAGTGGGGGCCCGGCGGACACCCTGGGGCGGGTGCCCTCCACGCCTGGCGAGCAGCTCTGGCGCTGCACACGGCAAGCCCTGGCAGCCGCCCTGAGGGGATGGGCCTGATCTGGACCGGGTCAGGCCCCGTAGGTGGGCCACGGCCCTTTCTCAAGATTATACGCAGAGTTGCTCCCTCCGAACCCCAGCTCTGGCCTCTTCATAGGTTTTTCCCCCTCCACAAGCCGAGGGCTGGGTGCCGTGGGTGCCACTCCTCCTTCCCAACCCTGTCCGCCACGCCGGGGCCGTCCCCATGCCCCCTGCACTGCAGCCCGCTCCTGGCCCCTCCAGGGAGCCCCCGGAGCGCATCAGCTAGGACCTAACACTGTTTCACTACCGAAATACGAGGCCATAGGACTCTGACAGGCGGCGCGGCCAGCCTTTGCCGACGTGGCCACCGGCTGGGTGCATGTCCTGGCACGCGGCGCCGCCCCAAAGCCATTGGAAGCATTGAAAGGGCCACGCTCGCCCTCGCCACGCAGCCAGCACGCCTGCCGCCGGGCACCCCTTTTCTTTCAAGAACAGCCTTAATCATCCCACTTTGATTTCTGTGTATACCTCATCCACACTGGGGGGGGCAGTGGGCATCGTCAGGGGGGGTCCTTTTTTCTCGGTTTCTTTGGGTTCATTTTATTTTGGTTTTGGGTTTGGTTTTTTTTCTAAACTTTATACCAAATCCTCTTCCCTCTTTGCTTTGTGCGATGAGTTAGCACACGGGCTGTCGTCTGTAGAAGCAATAGAGTGCAGGAGGCTACAAAAGAGCACAAATCCCATGGAACAAGATCAGGAGAGCTTTGCCTCCAGCAGTATCCTTCCTCTTACTGTGCAATCCAAGTCCTTCTCAAGCCATTTTGCGGGGACACAGGGACGGCCAGCGCAGTGGCCGGCGGCCAAAGCCCACTCAACCCACCAGGAGGGGGTTCCCCGGCAGGGGGGAAGGCAGCCCAAGGAGGGGGCTCGCCAGTGTACAGCTGCGTGCCACCCGTGCCCCATCACCTCCCTGTGCCGGCGGCACCCCCCCCCGGTGTCCCCCGTGGCAGGTGGCAGCCGCCTGCTCACCCGCCTGATGTTCTATGCAACGAAATAACACGACTCCAGAACAAGACCTGTGAATAACTGATCAGTTCAATGTCGCGCCTAAGGGTTTCATCGCAAAGCGTGCCGCCAAGCGACCCAGTAACTATTCTTTATCAACCACCCGTGCGTATGAATTCGTGGCATGTTCGACCCACGGAGGGCCACTTTGCCAAAGGGCAGCCCTAGCACCCGTGACCGTCTGTCCCGTTGTAGAGCATGGCTTGCTACTTCTCTGCACGGTTCCACCTGCCTTTCAGTGCTTGCTGTTCTTTGCCTGGACTCTTCTTTTTTTGTTTTCCATCAGTCCATCACTGTACTGAAAGCTCTTAGCAGATTTATGCACTTGTTATCGAGGTCCCGGTCGCCGTGGGAAGCCCATGCTCCGTGGCAGGTCCCTCGCAGGGGGCTCTGCCTGTGCCCAAGGCTGGGGGAGAGGCCAGCGGCTGGGGGACAGTGGGGGGAGCACAGCATTCCCGTGGGGCAGCCCCACGGAGGAGACCCCTGGCCCTGCGCACACCTGCCATCTCTCCCTGCTGATGACAAGTGCATAGCCTGAGGGTGCCTCCTTGGGCCCCCGGCCCCCAACGCTCCTCGCGCTGTAAATACTTGTACAGTGTGTAAATCGCACGTGGGACCGAGACCCCCGCCAGGGCCCGTCTCGCCGCCCGAGCACATCCACCACCTCGCCTCTCTGCCCGCTGAGACCGGGGGCCTGTAGCCCACCGCGCTGGGCCAGGCCTCCAGCCCAAAATTATGGGAGTCTGCCAGCCGGGGCGGGGGGACAGAGGGGGCTGTAAAGACAAGGCACCGAGGGTGGCTGAGCCCCGGGCGCCGTTTGCAGCGGTAAGTGAAATGCCGGGTGCGCTCCCTCTCAACATTGTGACGGTGTGCGTGTCTGCTGTGCTCTGTGCCACCCGTAGTGACCCCGTACCGTGCTGTACCGTGCCGTACCGTGCCGTACCGTCCCCACCGCTGTGTCGTGACTCCCTCCCAGAAGCTGCCCCCTCACCAGGTGTTTCTGTGGGAACAGAATAAAAAGGACTTGACACAAACCACAGACTGGCCCCGATTCCTGCCTGCCTGTGGTGAGGGGGGTGGGGGCCTGGACCCCCGGCACGGTGGGGGCTGCCGGGCTGGGAGCCCCGTGGGCCTGGTCAGCACCAAGCGCCGGTGGGCTGTGCGGCCCACGCCCGGGGCTGCTGGGCTGGGGGTTCCCTGCGGGCTCCAAGGGCTCGATTACCCCCAGCCTGCTCGCGGAGCCCCTGTGCTGCAGCCACTTGCCGGGGAAACTACCCCGGGGCGGCCCACAGGCTGCGGGCCCGGGCCCGGGCCCCTGGCTACGGCTTCAAACAGGGACCCCCAGATGAATCGGTATCTCCCGGCCGGAACGGCCGCCGGGAGAGCGGGGCGCCCGGCCGGAGCTAAGCGCGGACCCGAACCTAGAGGCCTCCCGCAGCTTCGCCGCCCGCGCCCACCGGGGGGCGCCGCAACGCGGGCGGTGGGCTGAGAGCCACAGCCAATAGGAGGTGCCGCACGCCGTCGGCCCTGCCCCTCCGTCCCGGAAGTGCCGGCACTGGCACCGCCCCCGACCCGCCGCCACGACATGGAGCCGCTGGTGAGGGGCTGCGGGGGGGCGGGGGGTGTGTGGTGGCGTCATTGCCCCGGGTGCCCGCCCCCGCGTGGCCCCGCTGCCTTCCTGCCCTGTCATTGCAACCCCCGGGAGCCCCGTCCCGGGCACTGCCCCCGCCCCGCCCGGCGAGTCCCGCGCCCGCCAGCCACTGGTGCCGCGGTGGCTGCCCTGGCTCTGCACCCCCCGATGCCCCCGTAACTGCCCCCGGCACCTTCCTAGTCCCTGCATGCGCCCCAGCTGCCCCAGCGCTGCACCCCCGGCACTGCCCCAGTATCCTCCTAATCCCCCTAAGTACCTCAGTAACTGCCCACTGGCACCCCAGTAACTGCCTCGCCTCTGCACCCCCAGTACTGCCCCCAGTTCCCCAGTAACTGCCGTCATACCCCCTGCCCCGTACCCCGGTAACTGCTCCAGCACTGCACCCCCAGGCAGGGCCCCCAGTACTCACCATCTCCCTAATGTACCCCAGTAACTGCCCACAGTACCCTCGTACCCACTGGTACCCCCGTAACTACCCTGGCTCTGCACCCCCAGTACTGCCCCCAGTAGCCCAGTAACTGCTCCTGTACCCTCGTCCCCCCCATGTACTACAGTAACTGCCCCCCAGTGCTCTCCTAATCCCCCCATGTACCCCAAAACTGCCCTAGCACTGCACCCCCAGGTACTGCACCCCAGTAATGCCCCCAGTACCCTCCTAATCTCCCCTGCCCATGTATCCTGGGGCACCAGTAGCTGCTCCCTGTGCCCCACCACTCCCTGGTTCTTGCCCCCCCTGCCCCACACCCGGGCATGGCCCCATGCCCTCCAGCCCCCTGGCGCGTTCCACAGGTGCTGTCGAGCACAGAGGAGATGGTGGAGTTGTACCGGGAGCTGAGCCAACACCCAGGGCTCAGCGCCGCCTGCCTCGGCCCCGACATCACCACCCAATATGGGGGCAAGTACTGCAGCCTCTACACAGGTACAAGGATGGGGTGGCCCCCTGGGGAGCCCAGGGGTGTCCGGGGAGTCTCTGCCTGCCTGGCAGGGATGCAGCAGTTGTCCTCACCACACTCCTCGCAGAGTGGTCACAGCGGGACCTGGCACGGGCCGAGAACATCAAGTTCTGCCGCCAGTACCTGATCTTCCATGATGGGTCTTCCATCATCTACGCGGGGCCTGCCGGCACCTGCTCTGAGATCAAGGACGAGTGAGTCCCATCCTGTCCCCCATGCCGGTGTCCCCTCGGGGTGCCAAAGGTGGGGGGGGCTGATGGGCACCCACCCACCCGCAGGCTGCTGAGCCAGGAGTCCCCCAGCGGGGCGCTGAAGGCTGTCCTGCGCAAGGTCCCCGGCAAGGAGAAGGAGAAGCAGTTCCTGGAGGTGAGGAGGGGGCCAGGGGAGGGGGGCTGGATCCATGCTGGGGCTCAGGGCCTCCCCAGCATCTCTGCCCCCAGGTCTGGGATCAGAACCGCAAGGTGAAGAGCATTGACCTGACAGCACTGGAGAAGCACGGCAGCGTCTATGACGATGGTGAGGGGCCAGAGGATTGCTGGGGGATGTGTGGTCCTGGGGGGATGGGGTGGCAGGTGCCTGACCCACCCCTGCAGACCAGTTTGGCTGCCTGGCCTGGTCGCACTCGGAGACCCACCTGCTCTACGTGGCGGAGAAGAAGCGTCCCAAAGCTGAGTCGTTCTTCCAGAGCAAAGCTCCAGAGCTGGGTGCCTCCGATGAGGACACAGGGCACCCCAAGGAGGAGGATGCACCCCTTAAGGTGGGGTCCCCCCACCCTGGGGCTGGCAGTGGCCAGCAGGGCGGCCGTGGGGCTGACAGGGCTCTGCCACAGGGTGAGCAGTTCGTGTACCATGAGGACTGGGGGGAGGCACTGAGCACCCGCAGCGTGCCTGTCCTCTGCGCCCTGGACATTGAGGGCAGCAGCGTCTCAGTGCTGGAGGGCGTCCCGGAGCACCTCTCTCCCGGCCAGGTCAGGATGGGGAGCTCCAGGGAACTGGAGAAGAGAGGTTTTGGGGGGCAGTGGTGGGCTGAGCTGCCTGCCCCCCATCTCCTCACAGGCTTTCTGGTCCCCTGGTGACACCGGTGTGGTGTTTGTGGGCTGGTGGCATGAGCCCTTCCGTCTGGGGCTGCAGCACTGCACCAACCGCCGGTGAGTCCCCATGGGGCACCCCACCCCACAGACAAGCCCCCCTGGACCCATGGTAACACCCATCTCTGCTGGCAGGTCAGCACTATTCTACGTGGACCTGATGGGTGGGAGATGCGGTGAGCAGTGTGCGCCCCAACCCTGCCGCTGCCCTGACTCCCTGCAGCCCCTCACCTTCCCCTCATGCCCATGCAGAGCTGCTATCCGAGGACACCAGGGCTGTGCGGTCCCCCCGACTCAGCCCTGACCACTGCCGCATCATCTACCTGGAGAACGATGCCCTGGGCCCCCACCAGCAGTGCAGCCGCCTCCGCATGGTGAGTGACACCGGGGAGGTGGGGGGGTGCCCGTGCCGGGGCAGGGGCTGGCAGGAGGGCAGCGGTGCCCTCTCCCCAGGCTGCAGCGTGGGCAGGCGGGCTGAGACCCTGCAAAACTCACCCCGTGCCATGTCTTCCACAGTATGACTGGTACACCAAGCACACCAGCACAGTGCTGGAGGCCGTGCCACAGCAGGCATGGGGTGAGTACTGCCCTGGGGGTCGCAGTGGGGGGCAGAAGGGGGTGCTGAGAACCGTTGCTGTCATTGCAGGTGCCTTCCCGGGCATCTACTGCGGTGCTCTGCCAGGGCTGTGCTGGGCAGCTGACAGCCGCAGGCTCGTGCTGGATACGGCCCAGCGCAGCCAGCAGGTGAGGGCTGCTGTGCTGGGATGGCAGGGGGGCACACGGAGGGCCGGGCTGAGTCAGGGCTCCACTGGACTCTGCCCTCGTGCCCCCAGGACGTGTTTGTGGTGGACACGGTGATGGGCACCACAACCTCACTTACAGCCGGTGAGTGCCAGGCCAGTGGGGCCATGTTGGTGCCAGGACTGGGAAGGGGGTCGCTCCTGGAGGGCGGACCCCCCCCCCCCCCAGATGCCCCTCAGGGAAGCTGGTCTGTCCTCACCATCAATCGGGACCTTTTGGTGGCCAGGTTCTCCACCCCTAACTGCCCCCCAACACTGGTAAGGTAATGCCCCCCTCCCCAGCACCCAGCAGCCCCTTGGCGCTGGCACTGAACCTTCTCCTTGCTCAGAAAGTGGCCATCCTGCCAGACACCGGCCGGGAGGCGCAAGTGCAGTGGGTCTGCCTGCAGGATGCACACCCCGTGCCTGGCATCAGCTGGGGCATCCGCACCTTGCGGCCCCCACCAGAACAGGAGCATCCCCAGTATGGTGAGTGCCCGGGGGTGCTGGGCCAGCCTCTGCCACCTCTGCTGAGCTCTGACACACCCTCACACACACCTCCACAGGGGGCCTGGACTTTGATGCCATCTTGCTGCGCCCAAGCAAGGGCCCCGCCACCCAGAAGCCCCCCTTGGTCGTGATGCCCCATGGTAAGAGCTTGCCCCCCTCCATGTGTCCCCACCCCAGTTGGGCAGTGTCACCCCCCTTTGCCTTTCACAGGAGGTCCCCACTCTGTCTTCACGGCTGGGTGGATGCTGTACCCGGCGGCGCTCTGCCGCATGGGCTTCGCCGTGCTGCTGGGTGAGTGATGCTGGGGGGCCCAGGCACTGCTGGGTGGCACAGCACCCATGGTGGGCTAGGGCAGGGAGAGGAAGGGGCTCTGACACTGCCTCCCCCTGCAGTGAATTACCGTGGCTCGCTGGGCTTCGGCCAGGACAGTGTGGCCTCCCTGCCTGGTAACGTGGGCACGCAGGATGTGTATGATGTGCAGGTATGGTCCTAGCACGAGGTCCAGGGGCACCCCATGCTCCCACAGTTGCCCCAAGGAGGGAAAGCGGGGCTGTCTGCCTCAGCGGGTGTCCCCCATGGTGGCAGCTCTGCGTGGAGCGGGTGCTGCAAGAGGAGTCACTGGATGCTGGACGGGTGGCACTGGTGGGCGGCTCGCATGGGGGTTTCCTGGCATGCCACCTCCTTGGTCAGTTCCCCAACACCTACCATGCCTGTGTGGTCCGCAACCCTGTGGTGAACATCGCCTCCATGGTGGCCACCACCGACATCCCTGACTGGTGAGTACTGCTGCCCCTGTCCCCCAACTGCACTGGCCCTGCACATGACCCTGTCCCTCTCGCCCACAGGTGCCTGACAGAGACAGGGCTGCCCTACACACCTGATGCCCTGCTGGACCCGGCCCAGTGGATGGAGATGCTGCACAAGTCACCTATGTGCTACATCAACCAGGTACGTCCCTGTCCTCATCCCTGTCTCTGCTGGCAGTACTGGCGCTGAGGCTGTGCCGCTCCCACAGGTCCGTGCACCCGTGCTACTGCTGCTGGGGGAGGATGACCGGCGTGTGCCCCCCAAGCAGGGGCTGGAGTATTATCGTGCCCTCAAGGCCCGGGGGGTCCCCACACGGTGAGTGGGGTGCTGGGTGTCCAGGTCAAGAGGTGCAGGCATGGCGCTAACCCCCCTCTCCCCTCCAGGCTGCTCTGGTACCCAGGGAACAACCATGCGCTGGCTGGCGTTGAGGCCGAAGCTGACGGCTTCATGAACATGGCACTGTGGCTGCTCAAGCACCTGCAGTGCTAATGGCCCCCGCTGCTGCTGCCCCCCAATAAACGCTGTAGTTCAGTACCCCTGGCATCTCTGATGGTGATGCCAACACCAGTGTCATCTCCACTCCTGGTGCCCCAGGAGGTCGTGGCTACTGGACCCTTATCCCACAGAGGTCAGCATTTGTGCCAGTGGGGATGCGGTGTGCCATGGCTGAGCATGAATGCTGCCCAGCTGCCCCAGGCACAGCAGGCAGCGCAGGGCGGCTGGAGCCAGCCAGGCCCCTTGCGCCAGGCTGCTCGCGCATGCCTTGGCAGCCTGCCCACTGCTGAGCGGCAGGCACTGACGGCTCAGCGTGGCAGAGCAAGGCCCCATGGCTTCGGGGACCGAGCTGGAGCGTGGAGGTGGGCAAGGGGGCCGGGGGGGCTGCATGAGTGGGCACAGCCCCGTTTTGGGGGGGTGGTCACAGGCAGAGGGGTGAGCTTCCCCCCTGCCAGCATGCCTTTTCCCCCACCCTGGTGGCCGGCGGCCCCGCTGCCTCCCTCTGGGAGCTGAGCCAGTTCCCCACCATCACCCATGCCGCTCTCAAGGCCACTGCGAGGGGACAGACTTTCCTGCTCTACACTGGTGAGCTGTGGGCTCGGCCATCCCAGCACTTTCTGCCCACAGGGCCAGTGTGGGCAGGTGCTGACAGCCCCCTCCCGCAGAGTGCAGCTGCCTCGACCTGCCCCCGTCGCCGGCTCCTGCGCTTCAATCACCACTACAGCCTGCAGCACACTGCCAGCAGCGACCTCGCTGTCAGTTGGGCAGTGTTAAGTGCCGAGATGCACAACCACCAGTACAGCATGGACGGGCTGCGGGGTGGAGCAGTGTGGCTGGTGCCTGTGGTGTGGCCGGTGCCCGTGGCGTGGCCGGTGCCAGCAGCATGCCACCCGCCACAGCCTCCCTCCCTCCTGCCAGCAGGCTCCTCAGCCAGGACTCGCCCATGGGGCAGCACTGCACCGTCCTCAGCTGCTGCCCATGGCAGGGCCGCGAGCTGCTGGAGGTAACACGGGCTGCCCTGTCATGGCAGCCTCGGGGCTCACTGGGGTGGCTGGAGTGCCAGTACCAGGCACCACAGCCATGGTGTGCCGGTGCTGACCCCTGTCCCCCCAGGTGTGGGGTAGCAGCGGGCGTAGCCACAGTGTGGACCTCACGGCGCTAGGAAGCACCGGGAGGTCTACACGGAGGGTAGGGCCCCTGCCCCATGCCCACTGCCCATAACACAGGTAAGGGTGGCACAGCTAGTGACCCCAGTGTCTGCGCAGTGCCCAGCTGTGCCTGTGCCAGGCTGGGCTTTGGCACCATCTTACCATGCCAGGGCCCTTCGCCTCTCTGGCCTGGTCCTGCTCAGAGACACAGCTGCTCTACACGGCCAAGAATTGCCAGCCCAAACCATGGCACCCCTGCCACTGGGATGTGCCGGGAGTAGCCAGGCCAGCAAAGGAGGAGGAGGAGGTGGGTGCCATGTGCCCCATGAGCATGCTGTGCACCCCATGAGCAGGCTGTGTGCCCCATAAGCATGCTGTGCACCTTGTGAGTGTACCATGCACACTGTGATCATACCACATGCACCATGAGCACACTGTGCACCCCATGAGCATGCCATACACCCCATAAGCACCCCATGCACAGAGCCCCATGTCTGGCACCACCAGCCATGGGGTTGACGAGGCCATGCTGCAGGGCGAGCAGTTCATGTACCATGAGGACTGGGGGGAGGCACTGAGCACCCGCAGTGTGCCCATCTTCTGCACCCTGGACCTGGAGAGCAGCAGCCTTTTGGTGATGGAGGGTGTCCCCTCTCCCCTGGCCAGGTCAGGAGGGGTCCAGGGGAAGCCCTGAGGGAGCCAGCCTGGGGCTGTGGGATGAGCCTGGCTGTCACACAGGCCCTGTGGTCCCCAGATGGCCGTGGCATGGTATTTGTGGGCTGGTGGCATGAGCCCTTCCACCTGGGGCTAAGCACCTGCTCCAACAGGGGGTGGATACCCTCTGGCACCCAGCACTGTGCCAGGATGCCCATCCCATGCCAGCTTGGCACAGTTGCAGGGCTCCAGCCTGACCCATGCCTCCTCCCCAGGTCAGGGATTTTCCACTTGGACCTGGCCAGCGGGCATTGCGGTGAGCACCGGCAAGGCAGGGGGTTCCCTGAGTCCCAGGGGGTCCCTGGGGCGCTGACCCCCTGCTGCCCACAGAGCTGCTGTCAGCTGAGCACAGCGCTGCCTGCTCCCCGCGGCTGAGCCCCGACAGCCAGAGCCTGCTGTACCTGCAGGGGGGTCTGGGGGGGGGCCCATCAGCAGTGCCTGCGCCTGTGCATGGTGAGTGGGGCCCTGTGGGCACCAGGCACGGCTGTGCCACTGGCGTGGGACCCAGTCCACAATGGCACAGCCTCTTACAGTGCCCAGCCAGGGTGGGGAGTGTGGTCAGCCCCCAATCCTCCTGCCTCAGTTTCCCCAGTGGGGGATGTCCCTGACCGCCAGCTCTCCCCAGCTCACCTGGCAGACAAGGTAGACAGCAACGGTGCTCGATGTGGTGCAGGAGGCCACGGAGGTTAAGTGTGGCATGGTGGGCAGGGCTGGGCACTGCCCCAGGGGGCTGGGACCCCCCCCCGAGGCTAGGTGACCGTGACTCCTGCTCACCAGCACTCTGTCCTGCTCGCAGCCTTCACCAGGCTCTACAGGGAGGCACTGCCACCACAGTGCTGGGCGGCTGACAGCCAGCAAGCCGTGCTGGGCACCCCACAGTGGAGCAGCATGGTGAGCCCTGGGGACAGGGGATGGGGATGTGGCCCCCACACCCTATGGTGACACAGCTGCCTGTGCTCTGCCCCCTGGCAGGATCTGCTGCTTGTGGACATGGAGACGGCCACCATCACCAACCTGACGGCAGGTATGTGGCACCAGGCCACCCATGGTGGCCCAACGAGCATCCATGAGCACCAGCGTGCTCTCTGTCCCCAGGGTCACCCAAAGGGTGCTGGGAGCTTCTCGCCCTCCAGTGGGACCTGCTAGTGGCCGCCCACTGCCCCCCAAGCCTGGTGAGCAAGCCCTGGCACTGTACAGCACAGCATGATATGGCATAGCAACGTGTAGGCAGGCGTAGCACAGCATGGCATGGTACAGCATGGCATGGTGAATTGTGGTGTGGCACAACGGTGTGGTATGGCATGGCATGACACAGCCAGGCACAGCTCAGGGTAGTGTGGCACAGCACAGCCCGGCATGGCGTGGAACAGCCAGGTCCAGCATGGCATTACATGGCACAGTGCGGCAAGGCATAGCAGAGCTTGGCATGGCCAGGCATAAGTGCAGCATGGCGCGGCACAGCATGCCAGGGATAGATACAGCATGGTATGGCCAAAGGACAGCATGGCGTGGCACAGAGCCATATGAGCAGGCACAGCATGGCACATCCATGCAAGGCACAGGATGGCACAGCACCGCAGAGCACTGGGACCCTGGGCATGCTCTGGTTGATTACATCCTGGCAGGGGCCAGCTGCCCTGGGGCAGGGGTGCCCCGGTGCAACCTGCTGCCCATCCCCAGGTGGTAGCGGTGCTGCCACTGGTGGGCCAGGAGTTGGCCCTTCGCTGGGTGCCGGTTGAGGATGCCCCAATGGTGCCCAGTGTCAACTGGAAAACCCTGACAGTCCATCCACTCTGCAACAGGCAGAGCCCTGCCACACACAGTAAGTGTCTGGGGGACCCCACTGCACCTGGATGCCGGGGCCCCTTGGGTGCAGGGTGTGGGCAGGGTGCTGGGTGCCTAGGGTAGTGGGTTGTGAGTGGGACCTCTTCCCTGGCACAGGTGCCCAGGCCTTTGAGGCCCTGCTGCTGAGCTCGATGGATGGCACAGTACCTCACCCCCTTGTCGTGTGCCCCCATGGTGAGTGAGGAGACAACAGGGACACCCTGGCAGCACTGGTGGCTCCCCAGGTGATGTCCCCACTGGCCCCAGGTGGACCCTATGCCGTCTTCGATGCCCACTGGCTCCTGAGCATGGCTGCACTGTGCCAGCTGGGCTTCGCTGTGCTCCTGGGTGAGGGCCAGGGAGCCCAGGGACCTGTGGCCCCCATGCTCCACCTGGGATGTGGCACCCATAGCCTCCGTCTCCCCAGTGAACTACCATGAATCCCTGGGCTTTGGCCACGCTGGCATCAGCTCCCTGCTCTCCCATGTGGGTGAGCAGGACATGGCAGACACCCAGGTGAGGGGCACTGCACTGGGGAGTGTCAGGGGTGCTGCTGGGGGGGGGCAGTGCTGATGTTTGGGTGCTGTTGGTGGGGTGTTGTTGTTGGGTGCCCCATGGGTGCAGCTGGTGGTGGAGCAGGCACTGAGCAGTGAGCCTCTGGACCCACGCTGCCTGGCCCTGCTGGCCAGCTCCCACAGAGCTTTCATCACCCTCCACCTCCTGTCCATGAACCCGAGCACTACCAAGCCTGTGCCCTGTGCAGCCCCATCTCTAACCTGCCCGTGCTGCTGGCCACCTCCAATATCCCCAACTGGTGAGACCCATTCCCCCCATCCCGTGCCGTGCCATGCTACTTCCCCACGGCACCTATGAGCACCTCTGTGCCACAGGTGCTACACCTCCCTGGTGCTGTCCTACTCCTTTGAGCGGGTGCCCCACGCTGAGGAGCTGGCCACCATGCTGCTGCGCTCACCCATTGCCCAGGCAGCCCAGGCAAGGCAGGGGCAGAATGGGTGCAGGGTTCCCGGCACAAGGTGCTGGGAACCCACCACCAGCTGTGCCACAGGTGTGGACACCAGTGCTGCTGTGCGTGGGTGCCCAGGACTGGCATGTCAGCCCCACGCAAGCACGGGAGCTGTAGCGGGTGCTGCGGGCCTGGGGGGTACCAGTGCGGTGAGTGGGGGGCAGGAGCAGGGAGGGAACCCTGGGGTGCTGGCTGAGCATCCCCCCCATCCCCTCCCACCCTGCAGGCTGCTGCGGTACCTGGAGGGCAGCCACACGCTGGCCAGTGTGGAGATGGAGGCTGACGGAATTGTGCCCACTGGCTCCTCCAGCACCTGGGGCACCCCAGTGGGATGGGACAGGCCAGCACAGCCCCAAGTGCCCATGGTGGCCCTGCAGCTGTGCTGGTCCTGGGATGACCACTGGCCCTGGGGACCACACCAGGAGCAGAGGCAGATGGAGTGGGCGCAGCTGGGGCAGGACTGGAGTTGAGGTTTGGCTCCAAATAAACGTGAGACCCTGTGCAGTGCCAACCTCTGCAGCCACGGCTGGGCCTTTATTGCACAGTGGTGGCTGTGCCAGGCTGGGGCTGAGCTGGCTCAGCCCATCTTCATCACCTTGTGGATCCAGTCGACGTAGAGGGAGATGCGGATGAAGAGAGCTGGCTGGTCAGTGCGGGCGCAGACACGGGAGGGGGTGATCACCCCCTCCAGCACCCAGCAGTTGGCTGTGAGACAGGCCAGCGGCCCCCCATAATCTCCCTGCAGCACCCAGAAAGCGGTGTCACCCCCAGTGCTGGCACCTGTGGGCTCTCTGAGGTGGTGGTCCCCATCCTGGCTCACCTCACAGGCCCCCACGCCAGCACGCAGCGGGGCGGTGCACAGCTCGTTCTCCTTCAGGTGCCCACGCAGCGCTGCATTGCACTCGCGGTGGGGCAGCACAGGCAGCTGCGCCACGTTCAGCACACTGCCATCCGCCGTGCCTGCAGGCAGCGAGCACGCAGGGCAGCGGATGCTACGGCAGGGGATGCCGCAGCAGGGGCTGCTATGGGTGGGTGGGTGCCGTGGGTGGGGGCACACAGCATGCAAGGTGATGCCTTTGCAGGAGGAGTGCCCTCACAGGGGGTACTGCTTGCAGGGAATATGATGGGCAGGGGATGTTGCAGGAACGGGAATGCTCTTGGTGGGGACTGGCATGGGTGGGAGGGATGTCATGGGCAGAGGGATGCTGTGGAAGGGGGAATACTGTGGGCAGGGGAACGTGGTTGGTGGGGAATGGCATGGGCAGGAAAATGGCATGGAAGGGGGATGCTGTGAGCAGGGGGATGCCAGGGACATGGGGATGCTACGGGCAGGGGGATGCCATGGGCAGGAGATGCCATCGCAGGGGACGCACTGGCAGGGGCTGCCTGCGGCAGGTACCTCTGGTCTCCCCCCAGCCGGCAATCTCACAGACAGTGCCAGGGGGCACGATGTAGCGCTCAGGCGGCAGGCAGATCAGGGCCACGCGCCTGTTCAGAGTGGCTGGCCTGTGACAAGAGGGGCAGTGGGACGTGGTGCCAGCCCAGCCAGCAGTGGGGCATGGCGGGGGCCAGGGCACAGCCACTCACCTCATCAGCTTCAGCATAACCAGCTGGGACTTGGAGGGGCCACAGACGATCCGCGCAATGGGGATGGTCTGCTGGTGGGGGTCTCCGGGGCCGGGGTCCTTGAAGAGCGTCCCCAGCTGCACCTTGTAGCCCGCCAGGTCAGCGTCACTGCGGGACGGCAATGTGAGGGTGCGGCAGGACTCCTGGCACACCGCGCCCCGGCCCCGGCCTTACCAGGAGGAGAAGCACTGGCGTGTGCTGATCACCCATTGCTCCTTCACCAGGGACCCCCCGCAGAAGTGCACGCCAGCCCTGCGGGGATGGGAGGGTAAGCTCCCGGGGAGGGGGGGGGACGCTGGCCATGTGGCAGTGCCAGCGGGGAGCCCGCTCACCGGTTGCGGATGCTGACGGTCCAGGGTGAGTTGCCCGGCTGGCCACCGACGACGCGCCCTTTCCACTGCAGCCTCTCATCTCGCCGGCCACAGTGCTCAAACACCACCGCATCTGTGGGCAGGGCAGGCATCAGCTGGGGCCGCACCGTTGGCACCCACCCCGTGGCACTCACCTGGCACCTATGGGCCCCCACCTGTGCTCTCCAGGACAGAGGGCACTGTGCTGCCAGCTGCAGAGAGAAAGCAGAGGGTGGCACTGGGGCAGGATCCAGTCACCCTGGGAGGACCAAAATCACCCCAGGGGGCAGCTGGGGACCCCCCCAGCTCTTCAGAGGTGTGGGTAGTAGGGGCTCACAACAGGGCTTGATGGCACAGTAGTCGAAGGGGGTGCGGGGGTCCATGGTGTAGCACCAGGGGCCATGGCTATCATTATCGGGGTTGCGGCAGTAGTTCTCCTCCAGGTGTGCCCCAGGGTGGGTGATGGGTGAGATCCTGCTGGGAGGAAGTCACCATCACCTTTTCCATCCCCATCCCCACATGCTGCTGCCTGACATGCTCCCTCACACACTCACTGGGGCATGTGGGGTGCCTGGGCAGCCCACGGCTGGCAGGTGATGCCTTTGCGTGTCTTGCTGACGTGGCCATGGTAGTGCTCGCCGTGGCCGTGGTAGCACTCTGGGGACAGGGAGGGAGGGCTGGCACCCCCAGCAGGCATCCCGGGGGCAGGTGCCTGGCGGGGGCTCACCTTTGGCACCCAGCTCATCGGGGCAGCGGCGGATGTGGAAGCAGAAGGCGATACGGATGG
Source organism: Elanus axillaris (assembly GCA_026212715.1). Lineage (NCBI taxonomy): Eukaryota > Metazoa > Chordata > Aves > Accipitriformes > Accipitridae > Elanus > Elanus axillaris. The sequence continues at coordinate 4,583,445 of JANZLQ010000037.1, read as the reverse complement.
TGGGGCGGGTGGTGAAGCACCACGGTGCCTCCGAGCCGTCTGGGTTGCGGCAGTAGTTCTTCTGCAGGTCCCTGGCAGAGGGACCGTGTGGGTGCCCCCCACCCCACCAGCCCATGTCCATGGGTGCTGCCCACCACTGCCCTCCCTGGGCACATTCCACCTTCTCCCCCTTACTTGCATGGGTACTTCTCAGGCACAAAGTGGTGTCTGTGGGGGGTCTGGGCATCCCAGCGCTGGCAGGGGATCCCTGACACGGTGACGTTCACCTGCCCCTGGTAGCCTTCACCCTTGCCCCTGAAGCAGCTGGTGGTGACATTGAGGGGCCGCGGGCGTTTCTCTGCTTGCGTGACCGGAGAGAGGCAGAGCAGCAGGGTTAGGGTGGCACCTGGGACCCCTAGTCCCAGCTGCCCAGTGATATCGGCAGGGACTTACTGCAGAGGCGGATGTGGCAGTACTCGCGCTCCCGCCCTGGGTCAGTGGTGTAGCACCAGGGCCGCTCGGAGCTGTCGGGGTTGCGGCAGTAGTTGTCGTCCAGCCCCTTGTCAGGGTACCTGGGCCGGAGAAGGGGAGCGGTGGCTGAGGGTGGCACCGCCACCCCAGGCATCTGGCATGGTCAGGGGGGCTGCGTCTGCCCGGGGCTGGGGGCTGGTACATGTCAGGGTGGTAGGGGTGCTTGTGCGGGTGCTGCAGGTCCCAGCGCTGGCACTCCGTCCCTGACTCGGTGTGGTCCACGGTGCCACGGTACTCCTCCCCGTTGCAGGTCATACAGACAGCTGCCGACAGCCAGGGAGGCTCAGTGGGGGGACAACACATGGCGCAGGGTGCCCCTGGGTCATGGCACTCACCATCCTCACACTTCTTGATGCCGCAGCTCTGGTGCCGGATGTTGGGGTCAATGGTGTAACACCACGGGCCCCTCTTGTCCCGATCAGGGTTTCGGCAGTAATTCTCCTCCAGCCCATTGCTGGGGGATGGCAGGAACCTGCCGGCAACATGGTGGGTAGGAGGGCTGCCAGGAGCCCCTCACCCCAAGGCAGGCACAGCCACAATGCTGTGCCACCCCTGGTCAGTGCTATTTCCCCCATGCTGTCCCCATTGCCCATTCCTCGTTGCCCCATGCTGCCCAGGGCCGCTGGCAGGTGCTGCGGGGCAGCCGGGGACACGGGAGCACCTGTGGTCATGGGGTGTTGTGGCTTTCCAGTGTTGGCAGCGCAGACCCTTCTCTGTGGTGGCCCGTGTGCCGCGGTAGCTGGAGCCGTCAGCCATGATGCAGTCCCGCAGGTAGTCTGGGCAGAGCCAGGCACCACGTCAGAGCCCCAGGGGCTAAGCCAGAGCACATGGGGCCATGGGGAGCCCTGAGCCAGGTGGCCTGTGCCCAGTCTGTGGTGTGCCCATGCCCATCTGTGGCACCAGCCCACCTTTCTTCTGGTACAGGTCATAGTGGATGCTCTTCTGCAGCTGAATGTGGGGTGAGTGCTGGGTCCAGGGCAGCAGCTGGCACAGCTGGCTCTGCCGGTCATAGTGGAAAGCCCTGGGAGGAACAGCAGGAGCCTGGCATGGGACCGTGGTGGGGCCAGGACCCACAGGGGCACAGACACGGGTACCCAGCACCCATGTGTACGGAGCGACCCCGGTGTCGTGGCCCTCTGCACTCCCACCCGTCCCGCTCACCGGCAAGCCAGGCTGGTGGCACAGCGCTGGGCACACTGCTCGGCAGAGCCCCGCTCCGGCGGCGGCGGCAGGTCCGCGGGCACTGCCAGCAGCTCAGTGGCTCGCAGGCGCTGGAAGTCATTCAGGGGCGAGCGGTGGCCTGGGGAGTGTGGCAGGAGCTCAGCGTGCCCGTGGGGGCACAGCGGGGACACCCGGGCCCTGCAGAGCAGGGGATGCCGGCCACACGGACCACAGGGTCCCTGCTCTACGGGGTGCGCGGCCCACTGCAGACTCCTAATACCCGCTCCCCCCCACACCCCGGCCGCAGGACAGGGCAGTGGCCGGCGGGCTCCTGGCCTGGCCCCTCGGCCTGTCTAGGCCCCACGCTGCCCCGCGACGGCCCAGATCGGGGACCTACCCGAACCCAGGGCCGCGGCCAGGGCGAGCAGGACCCCCAGCACGGCCAGCATGGCGGCGTCCCCGGGCTGCTGGAGCGCGGGGCCGGCCCCAGGCAAATATTTGCCCGCGGGCCCGGGGCCAGGCGGTGCCGGGGGTCACCCCGCGGCGGGGCCGCGCGTGCGGCGTGGGGCGGAGCGCGCAGGGCGGAGCCTAGAGGGCGAGGGGCGGGGCTTGGAGCGGGGCCAAAAGGCAGAGGAGG
>JANZLQ010000037.1:4550918-4580572 GCA_026212715.1 Elanus axillaris | reverse complement strand
GGGGGCGGCCCGCCGCCGCCTCAGCCCCAGCGCGCCCTCCGCGGCCTGCCGGGGCCGGGCGCGGGCGGCAGCCCTGGCTGATTGCGGGGTCCGGCCCCGGCGCCGCTGTTCCCGGCTCGCCGCGCTTCCCTTCTCCGCGTTGTTTTCCCGCCGCCCGGTGCTCAGTCCCCCCCTCCGCCCGGGGCAGCCGTTCAGGCGCCCTCCGGGGTCCCCGGGGGCCTGGGTGGGCGCCGCGCCCGGGGATGCCCGGCGGGGACGGGCCCTGCCGGCGGGCGGGAGGCGGAGCGGGCCCGGCCCGGGGCACCGAGCGGCTGGGCCGGGTTGGGCTGTACCAGTCGATGCGCGGGTCTTCGCCGCAGCCGCCGGCGGGGGCGGTGGGACCGGTCCAGGTGCCGGGGGTGGCGGCAGCCGGTGTGCGGGAACTCGGTGGCTCTCCCCGCTCTCCGGGACCGGCTTGGCTCCACGGGAGCGGCGGTGGATTTCCAGGTACCCGGCGGAGTCGGGTGTCGCTCTGGGTGCACTCCCCTCGCAGCCCCAGGCAGGGGTGGCGGGGCTGCCCCTCGGCTCTCGTCCCTGCTGCGGGACCGGCCGAGCTCGCCCGGGACTCTGACGGGCCCCGCGGCTCCCAGGGCTGACCTTGGGTCTCGGGGCTGTGAGTGTGAGTAACAGCAGAGGCTGTTCCAGGCATCGCAGGCCCACACTCAAGTTTCAGTCAGCAGGGTGGGTGACTAAAGCAAGTAAATAAGTTCTGCTGCACAGAAAGACATAAATGCAGAATATTCCTCATGGCTTCCCCAGCTCCTCAGAAGCAACAGGCTGTGGAGTGGTTCCCCCGAGTCTCCAGCACCCGTCAAGTCAGCGGGTATGAATTTAGCAGGTTTTGCTGCAGGCTCGCAGGTCGCAAACTCCCCATGTGTGCTCTTAGAGCTTAAACTGGTCTTTGCTGCTCCGAGTGGGAAGGTGCAGGCAGTAGGACGTGGGAGCTGGGCGGCAGCGTTCGCAGTTGGACCCTGAGGTGCTGTGTCTCCCTCAGTCCTGGAGCTTTGGGCTCCTAGGCTTGGGAAAATGGCACTGATGTTGCTCACCTGTCCAAAATGAGATTAAAATCCTCTTTTGTATAAAAAGACCAAGCATTTGCATATCTTCTCTCAGCCCTTCCAGGCAGGGGCTTCTTTCCACTGCTGTTACAGGATGGACCACTAGTATCTCTTGCCTTGGGAATCCTGTTCTTAACAAAATTTGTGATTTAACTTTCTACATGGAATACTGTCTGTTCTCATCTTCAGCTTTACAGATTCTTTTCCTCACTTTAAGAGTTTCTAATTCATAGGTTTCTTCGCACAGTCTCTGCTGCTATACCAAGCATCCTAAACCACTTATTCATTCTTCCCGATGCTTGTCATTGCACTCTTCTATCCTAAATATAGGGTAGTATGCCAACGGGAGAAGCTTGAGAGCAAGCTGAAGTGCTGGGAACACCACTGTTTACTCAGAGGAGTAATCGGCAAAGCCTGGCTGATTCCAGGTCGTGCCGTCTTCTTGCTGCAGGAGGTTGCACTCACTTCTCTGGGAGCTGGCACAAATTTTTGAATAACTAACTAGAAGATGTTGTTGACAACATGTGCTAGCTTACAAATACCCATTTCTTTAAGTATTGTATAAACCAAGTAGTAAAATTGGTTAATATTTCATACTAGGCCTGGAGAATTGGCAAAAGCTGTGGGGCTGATACCAGTAAAGGTGTTCTGCTCCTCGCTGTGTACCAGTAGGTTTTGTATGTGATTTGTTAATGCCGAGCACTTCTCTGCTTTTAGAAATGGCTGGTACTCGTTGCTAGCTCAAGCGCTGCTTATCCACTTCTTTCTCCTCTCATCTCTCACTGCCCAGTGTGCTGGGCTCAGCTGCTACAAGAAATGAAGGAGGACACATGACAGGTAGAGCGAGACCTTTTGCCAGCTTCAACTGCAAAGTGCATGGTTGGAATTGGCTCAAAGCTCTGACCGTAACTTGTCTTCCATGGACGGCTGGTCTGGAGGAATTCTCGCCTGTCTCTTGTCGGCAGAGCTGTACTTCGGCAGTGAGGGGGTAACGGAGGGAGCGCTGCTGTGTTCTGGCTTGTGCGAGTGCGCCGGCTGACAAGCCTGAGGGGTGCTTTAGTGCTTTGTACTAAAGACCAGTAGTCCTGCTTGGGTCTGACGGAAGACTGTGTGGTTGCAGCAGCTGGGTTCTGTGGGAATTTTCATGCTTCTGTGTCCATGGCACAGGTGTGAGATGCAGCATGTTGTCAGCCTGACAGAGAAGGTGTGATGGTTCTGCCCTAGCAGGAGTGGTGTGCCTCAGCAGTAGGAATGGTGTCTCCTTGCCTTTTCCATGTTCCTTGGAGAGATAATGAGAGAGACTGTCCTGGAGAGATACCAGGGTGCTGTTCCAGCCTGGGGAGGAACTCCAGCTGATGGGAGTAAAACACTGTCTCTTTTCAGCAATGAGAACTATCTGGAAAGTTTTGTTGTGGGGATGATTTTGGATGGTTTGTGCCTTTACTTCTGTTAGCTGAGGAATAGTATGGAGGATTTAATTCTAGTATTGATTAATTTGAATGAGGAAACTGCAAACTTTGAATTCTCCTTGGGTAAACAGGGGTCATGTAAATAAATGCCTCTGGCATTCTTTGTGGTGCTTGTAGACTGTCTACCAATTACTTCTGGTCTCTTGCTGAATCAGTGGGAGGCTGTCGCTCCTTGAGCTCCGAGTACTTCCGCAGTGATTTGGGCGAAATACAAATAAACACAGTTGGATTGACCTAGCGTATCTGAGCTCTTGGTATGCTGAAAATGTTTGTTCTTAGGATGTTTGTGCAGTCTGGAGAGCTCTGTACCTTAAACCCCATTCGCAGAGGACTGTGACCATGTTTAAGCTGTGGAAAATAAAAGATCAACCCGAAGAATCTGTGCTTTTAGGGCTTGTTCTGTGAGACTGAATAAGTTTGAGCAAACTACCAAGGTGCTGATGGACGGAGAGTTAATATATTAACCTGCACGAGTATGCCAGGTAGGTGCACCTCCTAGTCTAGTGCCTTTTTCTGTCTGTGTATCTCCCTGCACTTAGGTGTTGGCTTAAACTGTCTCTGGTTCAGCTTTTCAGGGATAAAATTTTAGCTTGCCAGTGGGAAAGACAGTTGTATGTATTTGATGTTACCACTTCTTTTTGGCATTGTGTTTTTCATGAGCATCCAAGATGATCTGCTGGTGCAACACTGTCCAAAGGAGATGGTCCAGGTCGAGTGCCTCCTGAGCCCATGAGCTGATCGTCTGGGGCCCAGCAGAAAGCTGCCTGGCTCTTGCGCATGGTTTGTGAGCTGTTCTGGGTGTCTAGTGAGGAGAAGACAGGGTAAGGCGAGTGGCACGGCTTTGTTTCGGGGTGTGGGGAGGCAATGGAGGTCTCCCTTTTCTGTTGGCGGTGACCTGCTCAGTTGGGCAGATATGTCCTGAAACCATGGCTTGAATTAAAGCTTGGAGCTTCTTGCCTGGTGGTAGATTCTGCGCAAGCTATTAGCTGGGGTGAGAGCAATGTAAGGCACCCTAGGAATGCACCATGGTTTCCCAAATGCTGTGTCCTGCTCAAGGTCACCTCAGCCCAGCAGTGCTTGTTTCTCCGAGCCAGGCTTGATGCATGGTAAGAAATACCCTGGAATCTCTGCCAACAGCAGTAGTGCAGCCTTGCACATCTTGTCCACATCAGGGATCCCATCCCTGGGCAGTGTGCTGGGAACTGAGAGCCACAGGGGGCCACTGCGCTACCATGTGCTGCCACTGCTCCTTACTGTGGCCCTTGCATATGTCTAACTGCAGAGAGCTCACAACAAACCTTAACCCAAATGCTGTTCTGACACGCGGGCCCCTCAGCTGTGTCATTGCTGGGCCATGTCAGTCCCAATGCCCATGCCACTGTGGTTGTCCCGGGGCAAGGAGCAGTGAGCAGGAGAGGGTGAAGTTGTGTGGGATGGCTGAGCTGGTATAGGGTTTGCTGCTTTCAGGAAGGAGAGGTCTGACCTCCAGACATGCAGTTGTGGTGTTTGCAGTGGTTTTGCTGAGCTGATCTTTTTTTTTTTCTCCCCTGGGTTAACTTTCTGCAACTTAGTAACCTGGATTGTCCGTGGAGGGAGCTGGTGGACATTCTGGTGGTGCAGGTGGAGAGGAAGCAAGGCGCAGCCTGGAGGAGGAGGAGGAAGAGGTGGGCATGGTCCCTGTGCTGGAGAGTAGTGGGTTAGCTCAGGATGAGGGGTTGCCTCAGCCAGCCTCATGGTTTGATGTTCTTAAAAGGGCCCTTTTCTTTCCCTGCTTTCAGCTGTGCCCTCTTGCCTCCTCCCACGTGCCAGCTGCGGTGCTGAGCTGATGCATTGATCAACTGATTATGCTAGCTTGGCATAAAATTGTTCTTTTTTTCAGCTAGACCCTTTCTTCACTGGCTTAGCAAAGTGGTCAGGGAGTCATACCATCCTCAGAGGCAGGGAGCTATTGTATCAGCAGAGCTCTCTCTTGGCATGGTGCTCTCAGCCATAATGGGTATTTTCTTCTTCAGGGTTGAATTGTCCCCCCCTGGTTTCACAGTCCTGCAGGTGTCCTTTAAGCCTGGAGAGTAAGTCTTGGTGGGATTCAAAGTATGTTGTCTCTGGCAGACCTTCACATGCAGAGGGTGGGGCTTGGAAACAGTAATAGAGCTTGTCCCAGCTCCACAGGCAGTGTTGAGCTTTGTTTTGGGTTTTTCTTTAGAAAAGCAGGCTCCTAGCCTCATCTGACCTGTAAAGATATATTTGAATTAAGGTTTCTGCTGATGAGTTCTCCTTTCTTCCCCTTTTCTTGTGTTGTGGTCTCACCGCAGTGCTCAGCTATGGCATTTGCCATCACTGCAACCCCAAATAAGGGTATAGCGTGTATTTTCTATTGTGCTTTCTGAGAAGGGCTCAATTCAGAGGGTTACATGGGCAGCTTCAGAAATATTTTGGATCCTGGCTCCTTGGAGCTTTTCAACAAACTGGCTTAGAAGCCTCTTCCCGCAATACTTTATATTGCGAATACTCCTTGGTAAGGACCTGATGAGCAGCATTCCTCCCCTCCCTCCTTAGGGCTGAAAAAGTGATTACAAGAGAGGTTTCAGTTTACTCTAGCATAGTTACAGGTTGCACGAGTGCTGAATGCATGTAAGTGATGAATTCACACTGGGTCTTTTCTTTTTTTGAACTAGATTGTACATTTAGACTTCAGAAAGCTTAATCTTCTGTGAAGTGTGTTCCTTAAGGGTGAGGATTAGCATTCAGTAATTTTGTTGAGAATTTCCAGTAGCAGATACTGATCATTTTATATCAGTCCCAAGGGCTAGGGGTTGATTTTGGATGAGTTTGAGTAAGAAAAAGCTGGGTGATAGTTTGAACCAGCAGTTTTCCATTTGAGTGTTGAATTACGACAGGTGATGTTAAAGCTTCATGTCACTGTCACAACTTGAGATCGCAATGTGGGGGCTGTCTTATGCTGTTGGTCCCTTGCTAGGATGGCACTGCTTGCTTCTTGTCACATAGGCTTCTTCCTTCTTTCTTGTGAAAGGTCAGCCCCCAAATGGACTCTTCCAGGCTCTTGGGGAAATGGGTCTTTTCCCAGAGCTTCCATGAGGCCCTGAAAGGATATCCTTGTGTGCGTGCCTTCTTTGGGACTTTTCGATTACAGGGGAGAGGGACCAAGAATGGTCGATTAAAACTATCCCTGTCTCTAGTGCTTGGTTATTCAGCAGTCCAGGATGCTGTTGAGATACTGCTTTAATCAGAATGGAAATGGTTGCTGAGTTTTTCGAGTAAGGCTCCTGCGCCTCTCCTGTAAACTTACTCTCTACAGCGAGGAAAAGTTTCATCAGGCCTTCTCTAAATATTGCTGAAATATGTAGAAATGTAAGGTGAGATCTTTGTTATCTTTGTGTTGTGGCTGTTGGGATTCCTACAGGAAGGCCTTAGGTGTGGGCTTCTAGGTGGATAGCGAGAGGCATTTTGAGCCAGGAGGCAGAAAAAGATGAGTGTGCTGATACTGAACACTTTGGAAAAGACACTCCCTCTAGATCTGCCCTCTCTGAGGGTGAGTGCTTTGCTTTTCCCAAAGTAAGTGGTTCTTCTAACAAGATGGTCTTGCAGTCATCTACAAATACAGAGTTTGATGCCAGTGGAAAATCTGGCATGATGATTTTGACAGTGGGATTGCAATGATATGAATATTTGAGGCCGCAATGCCTCCCTATTCAAGTCCCTTAGACTAACTGGAAAGTCTAAGGTCTTGACATCTGTGGAGTGTGAGCTCTCTGTGCTGTAGGAGCTGATTCCTGCATAACAGACCATGCATGGTGTTTTCCCATCCCAAAGGAAATATTTCTAGCGGAATTTTTGTAATAGTGCCTGGGGTCTGCATTAGAGAATAAAAGGTAGTTTATTCTAAAACTTTCTCTGAATTAAACTTTGCAGGATCCTATCACAAAGATACACAGAATCAGTGTAGCTGTGTCTCTTTTTCTCTAAAAATTAGACTTCTACCTCTACAGATGTAGGGTAAAGACTGGCTGGAGATAAGGGTGAGACTGCACTGCTTCAGTGGGCAAATCTTCCTCTAGTATGTTTCCTAAAATTCAAAACCTTCTTGCCTCTCTGCTCCCCAAAATCCTCAGCATCTTTCCTTTCTCCTGCATGCTGTACAGTACCACATGCTATAAGACATGTTGGCAAGTATAATTTCAGTAGTACTGGCAACAACTGAACTTAGTAGGCACAAACAACTTGTGTCATTGATTTCATTAGTTCTCACTTTGAGTTCATTTAAAGCTTCTGCCATGTGGTGTTTGTGCACAGAATAGCTGTTGTATGGGGTAAGTGGTCCTGCCAGTTTCGGAGTGTGGTCACAATGCAGATCTGTCCATCCCATGTGGAATAAAGCATCAAGAATAGGGCAGTAAACCTTATTTTAATTGGCATCCAGGTCAGATCAGGTGTTTTTCTGGCTGGGCACTAATGTTTTTGTTGGTGGCAGTAATACAGAAGTGATTTGGACTAATGATCTCATGTAATCTAATATAAAGGTCTCTGCCATGGCACTGTATGTGTTTAAATGGTATGAATTCAGTTCCCCCAGAGTGAGCTGTTTGGCCAAAATGTAAAACTTCATGTCCTCTGCATGGGGAATTTTATGTTTCCAGTGGTGTTTGTGAAGCTGGTGCTTTGTATTTATCCATATGCCAGCAGCCTTGTGCTGGTTGCTATTTCAGGAAACACTTTATCACATCTTTGAATAAAATTTTGTTTGAATATCGGGTCAGCCTTTAGGGAGGTAAGAATTTTGATTTTCTGAGAATAACAGTTGCTGAAAAGAAATACAAATCTCCTTCAGAAATGTACAGAGGAAGCTAAAGCAACATGTTGTAATGGTACTGCATGCAAAAACCCCACGAACCCTTGGTAGTAAACTGTAAGAAAAGTGTAAGAATAGGGCTTTATAGCCTCATGAAAACTTTGTAATCAAAGCTGATCTGAAAAAGGGCTTCATTTGCTCCTGGCAAAGATGTAAAATTGTATATTGTAGACTTAAAGCATTGAGAAGGCAGTGGTGTTCCCCTGTGTGGTAATGGTGATAAGCTGGGATAAAAGTTGTGTGCAGTTCTGTCTGCTGAACGTGGTAGAGTGAAGTACTTGGTGATTACCATGGCTAATTTAGGTGTGAGAAGGTTTGCTTAAAAGCCTTGATCAGAGGTGGACAAGCTCCTGGAGTTGAGAAGCAATACTCCAGACCTGTGACGTGGTTCAGTTACCACCCTCCCCTCAAACCAGTATCCCACTGCTGGTACCATAGTACTGCATGCCCCTTATTCCTGGAAACTGGAATTCTGATCCTCCTCTTCCTTCTCCCTTCCATGCTGGTCTGTGCTGCTACACCAAAGCCTGCCATGCTCCTGGAAGTTCCTAGTCATTGGGTCAAGTGGAAGTGGTGCAACCGCTGCTCGCCTCCGCCTCCTGCCTTCCCCCTGCCCCAGCAGTGGCTGCGGTGAGTTGGAGCCAGGACCTGCTGGGACAGGTAGGGCCATGCATCGCTCACCGGTGCCTCAGTGACTTTTGATCTGCAAACTGTATGTGCTCTGTGCGGTCAGCTTGGTCTGGCAGTCGACTGCGCCTGGCCTGTGGGTGTCCCAGGGGAAAAGGGTCATGGTACTGTCCTGCTGTCACAGGAAGAAGCTGTTTCCTGCAGACCTCTGCACTGCATCCTGATGCTGTGTGCTTTGCTCCAGTGTGACCCAGCTCAGCAGCCTCCAGCCTTTTTCTTTTCCCTGAGTTGCAGACTCCTAAAGCTTCCCCTGGAGGTACATAACTTTGTGTAGAGAACTTAATCCTGCCGACTTCAGGTAAGCCTTTTTGCACCTTTTATGGATTTCTTATAGTCTGTTCACATGCTGGTTGAAAACCATTGCCTTGATATGATGCTTCAGGAGATCGTTTGAGGCAGCTTATCACCTGCTCCATAAAGAAAAGCAGAGAACAGAGGAGGCAGTGAGATCTAGGATTTGATTTTTCCTGAAGATGAAACTTAGTTCCTGCAAATAGGTGCAGTTCTTCCCTCTGCCCATTGTGTCTTAGGTACACATACCTGCATTTTGTGATGAGCTGGTCAGCTTGGATCCTGCTGGAAAAGCAGTCCACCACCAGCCTGAGGGAGATCTTGGAGAGCAAGTTTGGGTGAAGAGAGAGCAAGTTTTGACTCGCTCTTCCTTGTGAGTGTCTTTTGGACTGGTGTAGTATGCGGCTTGGTCACTCCAGCTGAGAACCCTGCTTCACATGCTGAAGTCCTATTTTCTGGTCATATATGGGAATTCAGGCTGGCTAAGCTGACTTCCTGTCCAAGTGTTTAGGGGTGGGATTCTTCTTTAAGCAGTGACTTAAGGTGATGATTCTTAGCGAATTCTGCGCAGCTGACTCTAAGCCCTGTTTGGAACCAGCAGTTGTAGGCTGTGCCAACTGGAAAAGGTCAGCTGAAGCTAGAAGCTGCCTGGGCACATGGCTAGTTGTCTGGTTTGGAGTGAGGAAGAGCCACCCTCAGTATCAGCAGAAGTAGATGGCTTGGCTCTGCAGCCTGAACTGATCTAGGAGCAGACACTTCTTGTTTCCTAGCATGTCAGCGTCTGATCCGGTTCAAGGCAGACTCAGGCACGTACAGAAGCTTGTAAGCACACGGGTCTGCATCTCAAAAGAGTAGAAAAGCTGTCTGCTCCCCACTGGGAGTGGAGGAAGAGTCTTGTTGGGAAACTTGGTGATGCAAATGTATTCTGAGGAGATGGGCTTGAAGATCAGCTGGAGTAATTGAAGTGGCCAGTGTTGTCCTGCTTGGGCTTTGTGGTAGCTGCCAGCTGAGCTGATTTGCAAAGCACTTTTGAAGGCAAACAGTTGTCCTATTTACCTTGCCTGTCATCAATGGAGAGGAATTACCTGTGTCAGCAGAGCTGGGAAGTTATTTCTCTTCTTTAGGCTTGGTTGGGAGGAGTATACATTTGAACTCTTCTGTGTGTAACTAGTTAAAGATCCTTCTGGAGCAGAAACAAGGTAAAACATTGCAGCTCCCCATCTGGGTGGTGATCCTGAACGGAAGTGCAGCCCTTTGGAGAAAATGGTGCTACATCAGTAGCTGATGCTGCTGAGCAGACTGCTGATTGCTTCGGGTTTTTCTTAGGCTGGTCTCCTGGACTCAAACAAGTTGATGATGCAGACAGGCTGTTCATGCAGGAAAGAGGTCTTGCAGCAGTGTCTTGTTCCATTTGCTGTTGGCAGGCTTTAGAGCAGTCCCTTGCATAGAAAAGTCACATGAGAAAAGCATTTAATGTATTTTTAGATGTCTTTTAAAGTGGCTTAGTGGCTGAAAAGAAACCTGCGTCAGGTCACTTGCCTGCTTGCTGCAGTTTGCCCAGAAGTGCTCGAGTGGACTGTTAATGTGGAATAGATCCATTCGGAGACTTCTGCTGTAAGTGAATTGTGCTGCCTGCTACCAGGATGCAGATGGCTGTGGGAGGTGGCCCTTGCTGTCAGCATGTGCTGCTTAGATGCTGCTTAGGACAATAGTGGGAAATGAATGGGAGATGTCCAGCTGAAACCAGTTTAATTTCTTTTTCCCTTTATCTTTTGGAATTGTTTGGGTTTTCCTTGGTGACTTTGTCAGTGCTCTTGCACAGCACAGTTTTTTACAGTGTCCAAACTTGGCATGCTCAGCTTCTTAGTTGGTTTGAGTTGATGCTACTGGCAGAAGAGGTCCTGCCTTTCACTTGTGCTGGTGCAAGGGAAAAGGGAAGTGGTCTTGCAGACCCTGCATCCAGCCAGGAAGCTGAGCCAGATGGAAACTGGCCTCTTGTTTGTCTCTTGCTGGGTTTCTTTAATGTGTTTCATTTCCCCCATCCACTTCTCTGTGTGGCTGTAACACTTGTACCAGCACAAAAGGGAGGGAGAGGTGGAAGTGCTTGCTCTGGAAGTAACACCAGCTTGAAAGGACCATGAAGCTGGCCATGATGCTGCTGTGGGTCTTCAAGCAGGCCAGGGCACACATGCCCTGTGAGGAAGAGTCAGTGAGAAGGTTCAGCCATTCCTTTCTCTACAAAACATTGAATTTCCAAGTCTTTGCCAACATGGGAGAATGTGTGCTGCTCATAGGCCCCATGTGTGATCTCTTGAGATCTTTGTGGGCCATTAAATAGGAGGAAAAGTGCACTGGAGTAGGAAGGAAGCATGGTGCAAGAAGCACCTTGTGTCAGGGACGGGAATATTGCTGTAATGCATGCATTGGGGGGCGGAACTATGAGCTGAAATCCTGGGTTGCACATATGGGGTGAGATTATTGGCGGTCACAGTTATTTGGTACTTGTTTGGTGGCTGGGCTGTTATACCTGTGCCTACCAGATAAGAAGAAAAGTTATTTCCAGTAGTACTGCCCTTTCAGAATAAGCTAAAAGAATGGGAAGTGATGCCAGGTGAGGAGGGCAGGGGACTTGAGAGAGGCCTCCTTTAAGAGCAGCAGTATTTATGTAACAGCTAACACAAAATATTAATGTAAATAAGACAAGCTATGATTTTTACCTTGAAGCATCTGGTGAGGTGATTCTTCAGTGATGTTGTAGGCAGGTGGGACAAGAGAGCTGAAAAGTGCTGGATCATTCTCCTTGTTCTCGGAAAAGGTTTTGACCATAAATGATGAAAGTCTGTGTATAACAAGACGAGGAGGAAGCCAGACAAACTAAAATCTGGAAAAGGTGTGCACTTTTCTCATTTATTGCTTAATAATGGGAAGAAGTAGCTGGGGGGGGTGGCTATGGCTTTCCTGTCTCTTGAACCCTTTGACTCAAGACAATGTGCAAGATTGACTTTAATCAAAGGGAGGAAACTTTAGGGGACCTGTGTAACAGATCTCACTAGATGCTAGCCTTCAATGTGATGTGGGCATATTTAAGAACATAATCTAAAATATAAATGTTGAGCTTTTCAAAATGACCAGCTAAACTAAATGTGTATTTAGCAAGCAAATTTGTTTTTCTTGTCCCCATCACCTAAAATGAGTGTGGCTGTGCTAAGAGCTCTTCTGAGATGTTGCTGTCTCTCACCCAAAGCCCCAAATCACTGCTTAATTTATGCCGCCTCAATTTGAGCCCAGTTTTCTGGACATGAATTTTAATGGTGAATGCAGAGCCGGCGCTGGAACGTGGTGTTTGTAAGTGGGTGTGCTGGTGAAAGCAGTCTCTGGGGGTGCCACAAAACCAGTGCCTGCCATGTGTTGTCTGGGGCGGGTTAAAGCCCAGTGTGTGCTCTCAGGCTGTGGCGAGGTGGGAGACCATGGCAGCAGATGGACGGCTCCATGTGCTGCTGTCAGGACTGCCTTGTAGGGAGATGTGCCGGCTGCCGGCCATTTCTGGGAAGGCTCCTGGGGTCGGCGGCTCCTGCGAGCTTTGCCTCTGGGGCTGGCGTTTTCCCCTGGGTGCCTTTTAGTGCCTGTATAAATACCAGCAGGTTTCAGATGCATTGTGGATTCTCCTCTGGTCCTTTTTTTAAGCCCAAGTCATAGATAGGTTGGTGCTTGCTTGTGGGTCCGGCTGATCTGTCCTTAGAAATGATGTAATGATTAAACTCAGCTTCATGACAGCTTTCCTGTGGTGCTGCTGTCCTAGGTCTTGTTTTTCCGTTTTCAGGCCTGAGCATCGCAGGTGTCAGGTGCGATACATTTAAGCCTTGGAAAAAATGTTAATTTAGCAGAACTTGCAACGAAGTGGTGTTTCTTACAGTGAGCCAGACTGGCCACAGTCTCTCTTCTCCTTTTGATGCAGATGCTGATGTGCTCGCTCTACTTCCCGGGGAGCCCATCCTGGCCACAGCACAGCTTTGCATTAGATTTTATAGTTAACGGTCTTTGGAATAAGTGCAATTTAAAAAATATCCAGCCAAGAAAGAGTACAAGATGTAATTCCAGTGAAGTGTTTTTCCTTTTTTTTTTAAGAAGGATGGTAGTTTCTATTAAAGGGAATTGACAGCACCTGGCCTTGAGCCCTGGGTGGGATATGAGCTCTGAGGGTGTGTCCCTTTGCTAAGGCCGAGGTGGGTTTCGTAACTCCTTCAAACAGTGCAAAGCTCAAAACAAGACATTCCTTGCACGCCTGGTATTTTTATAGTTAACCTGTGAAGCTTTTGTCAAAGCAGAGGTCCTGGGAAGGGATGAGAAACAAGCTATTTTTACTCCATCACAAATAGGGCTTGGCATGTTTATTTTAGACTCTGGAGCCGCTTAGGCCAGTGTGGGGTTTTTTATAGTCTTCTACTGTTACTATCAGATTAAAAAATAAATTTGAACTCTGGAAATCACAGGAAAATAGGGTGCCCCAGTGTACTTGGCTCCAGTGAGGCTCTGAGGAAGCTGCAGGGAGGAGTTGGTGGTGTCGCCTGTCGTGCAGCATGCCAGTCTTGGGTTCGCCTGCATATCAGAGGAGTCTTTGCTGAACCACCAGCTGACAATCGACTACCTGCCCTTCTATTGCATAAACTACCCTGCAGAGAAATGGTTGCCTTGCTGGGTGTCCTAACTCGATTTTTAAAAACTTGAGGAGCTCTGGAAGCAGAGCTTGGCCATTAATTAGTTAAGCGACACTGCAGCAGGTCGCTTGCCTCCTGCTCCAGAGAAGATTCAGGTTGCCAGCATAACTTTGAATCTGTTTGTTTGTTTGTTTGTTTTTTTGGTTTTTTTTTTTTGCTGTGGAGAAGTTCACCAGGCAGTGGGGAGGTGAAATCAATGAGACCAGCTCATTTTCTTCCTGCCACTGGAGTCTGAAAGAGGGAGGATTTAGGTCAGCGCTGCTCGAAGAGTGGGAGGACATGAGGTGGGTCCCATCCCCTGCCCTACGTGGCCTGGCCTCTGGTCTTGTTGATGTGGTGTGGTTGAGGACTATCATTTTAATTGCAGGTGTGCTTTACACAGGCATCTCAATTTTAAGCTCTTTATCCTGGTTTATTATTAGAAGCTATTATAAGTGTGGCCAATGGTGTGTTCACACTGGTGGTGGCATGCACCATTTTCAGTGGTGGGTCAAAGGCTTTTTGTATTGGGCATTGTACAAACATGTAACACAAGCAGCCCAGATTGCACCTGCCAGCAGAGGCTTAACCAAGCTCCTTTGCTTCACTGAGATACCTAGACAGCAGCTAGCCCAGACCTCCATGCTGGGATGTCCCAGCTGAGCCCCATGTCTGATCCCAGCCCCTCTGGGGTGTAGGCTGGAGGCGTAGCTGAGAGGCTATGATGGTTATTATGAAGCAATACTCTACTGAGAAACTAGTCAAGTTATTGACTATTTAATTGATTCACTAATAAACACTGCTGATAGTGATTTACAGAGCATTTTACACACTTGCAGCTCTAAAGCTAGTAATTATTACTGCTAAATCTGACAAATTGCACTACTGTCGACTTGTAAATCTGTTGCCCTTCCGTCCCATGCCACTTCATGTTAGGGTGCAAGTCTGTACCAGTTTGCCCTCCTATGGCAAGTCTTTTGGACACAGACTGGGTGGAGAGTCCAGCAGGTTGTCTGGGGGGGGGCGGTTCCTGGCATCCCAGGGGGTTTCAGTCTGCACATTGGGGTCATGGCTGTCCCTGTGTGCCCCTGCTCCTGCCACAGGAAGATTGACCCTCCTTTGTTCTTTATGTTACACCTTATTCTCCATATTTTTTTTCGCTATTTCAGGACCCATCTCTTCATTGCCCTGTCCCTCCCTTTCTCTGCCCAGACTCTCAAATAATAGCCCCTTATTACTTTTTGCTTATCGGTTTCAACCCCGCTACCTCCATACCCAAATCTGGAATTCCTGTTACTTAGGCACTCTCAACCTTATATGGCTGTATCACTGCTATGGTCATCTTGGTACAGGTGGCCTTGCAAGTCCCCACATCCCAAAGCTCCCCTACAATTATGTGGCGCATGTTGGGTACCCTACACCTAAGACAAATTTCCCTAAGAAAAATCACTCCACTTTAGCCTTGATTCTTCTACCTGTGTCCAGTTAAGCAGTTTCTTAGGTGAAGTCTGTATACCAGTAGAACATATTAACATTTTTCACAGTTTCTAGGTTTACCCAGCATCCTTTACCCTGGAGTTGTTGGAACCGCTGCCATGGCTCCCTGCAAAGGTCCCAGCTAGCTGTGGCTAACAGTGCTCTGCCAAGACCTCCTGCTTGTAGCTGTCCCTGAAGAATTTGCAGCCTAAGCTGTAAGGATGGGAAAGGAGATAGAGGGGTCATCTAGCCCCGATCCTGCTGAATGGTCACAGAGCTCCTCTAACCTGATTTAGCTGATAACTTGTGAGGAACGCTGGCAAGCAGCTACCTGCCCCACGTACCTGACCCAGCAGGCATGCCTTCTCCCCATCTCCCTGGCAAGGCTGATAGAGATGACTGTAGTACCTTGGGAGTGTTTTCCCCCTTTCAGTAGCAACCAAGAGCTTGAAGAGCAGGAAGCTTTGTGGTGAGGGTTGGTATTTCAGCTTAGTTGATATCTGTTTGGTTGACTTACCTATTTTTGAAAGATTTAAGGCAACCAGGCTTGGAGTGTCTGGTCTGTTCTCCAAAGAAAACACATGCTTGGCCACAGCTGTGTGTTTTTTGGATCAAGCAGGCCTGGATTCATTTGTGAATATTAATATTTGTGTACTGTAAAGTACTGGTGGAGATCTATGCTCTGAAGGTTAAGCTGTGTTTTGTTGGTATCTCTGGTGCACAAGAACTCGTATCCCTGATGGGATGGGAGCTTGGAGTGGCAGAGTGACCAGCAGAGCTGGGGTGCAGGATCTGCCTGTGGTCATACCCTGCTGTTTGCTAGTGCTTTGGACCTTGCAAAACTACAACTGCTGTGTCTGGGTTTTCCCTTTTTGCCTGTCAGGTGAGAAGGTTAGATATCCTTGTGAATGCAAAATGTTTGGGTTTGAAGAAGTGTATGGCTCTAGACCTATTTGCAGGCAGGGTACCCAGGTTAGGATGCAGGATGATCCATTTTCCCTCTGCACGTTGCTTTGCCATGTCTTTAGAGAAGGGCCTTTGGGGAGCTTTGGCATGTCTGTGGGTGTAGTTGGCTTGTTACGTGCAGTACTTCGGTCCTGGCAGCCTTGTGCACTACTCAAATGGAGCTCCCAGAAATTGCTGCCAGTTGTATGTACTGTGGCTTTGTCAGTGGCAAAAATACCTAGTTCTAGAGAGAGTTACTTTGTATGCAGAATTACTGGTGTGTTTTCTTTTGCTTATTGGCCTGTAAAAAAGGAGGATAAAAAGGTAGATTTGAAAATAAAACCATTGTTGTTGGTTTGTGAATAAAAATGTGTTAATCCACAAGGCTTGATGTATCGGTGAATTCCTAATGTTATAACACAGAATAAATTTCTTTGTAGAAAAGCACCTGAAAAAACCCAGAGATGGTCTAATATTGTACCCTAGGTAACATGGCACAGCTTTAAAAATTGGCAGCAAATTTGGCTGGCAGCCTGTGGGTCTAAAATTTGAAGCATTGCACTGTACTTGACTGATAGAATAAGTTTTGAAACAAAGTGACTTAAATATACTCAGGGACTGGAATGCAACTATACTAATGCTTAAAATATCCCTGGAAGAGTTGTATGGCTGGTCAGTGTTTGTTTCCCAAACTCTTGTTTTCAGCTCTTCCAAACACTTACGTAGGTGTTTCGGACAGCTTTTCCCTGGTGTGCCGCACTCCTAGGCTGCTGCCCACAGGCTGGGAGAGCTGGTGTGCTGGGAGGGCTCTGTGCTGAGCCCCCCAGCCCAGGAAACCTGCTGTTCTTGTCTGGGTGGTCCCACAGCAGGGTGCTGGGGAGGCTGCCTAGGTTGCTGTGAGCCCCTTCCGTGGCTGGTGTGGGTCCCTTACCCCAGGACAGGTGCAGCTGCAGACTTGCCCTCCTTGTGCTGCTGGAGGAATTTGGCTCTTTGGCCAAATTACTTGCTCTTCCTTTTCTGGGACCAGCCAGCCTGTCCCCTGGTGAAACGGCCCTTCCCCAGGAAGGGCCCTTGCTACCAGGGGCTTTCCTCCCATGGCTCAGAGTGGCCACGTGGAATGATACGCTCTGGTCCTCCTAATGCATCCTAAGCAATTTGCTTTATTTCTTTTATTTCCTGTGTTTCCTGCACTGGCTTCACCCTGACTTTTCCCATCTTCCTGGTTCCCTCAAAACTGGGGACCTGTCAGGTGCATTTCTAGCAACAGAATATCCCTAGCAGGCAACTCTTACCTCTTAATCCTCAAGGAAGAGGAAGCCAGAAGGGTTGGGGACAGTGTCTATAACCACCTTATCACTTGCAGCTTCCAGACCTGGAAGGAGTTGAAATCAATGTGTTTGTCGCTCCTGCAGAATAAACAGCCTTGTGAGGACTTTGGCAAGCTGAGCCGTGGCTGTCTTTCTGAGGCAGTTGTATAGTTTGCTTTCTGGGACAAAGGCTACTTAGACATCTGGATTGCATTGGGGATTTTAGGGGAAACATAAATTATTAGTTTGCTGTGAATGGAGAATGACTTTGATGGCTTTGCAAGTGTGCTCTCACCAGCTTACTACTGCACGGGCTAAATCCTCATTCTCCTGGTTCAGAAGGAGAAACTGTGACTGCGGAGGCTCTTTGCTGTGTCCTGGGAACAGGGGGTTGAGCAGACCTCTCCCGACCTTCTGGTGTGTTGAGAAAACATGCTTGTTTTATGGGCAGTTAATTTATAGAAAGTTACTGTTTAAATTTCCTCCAAGAGCTGTAAAACTGGAGGACGGCTGCACCCATTAGCCAGCTAATCAAATGCTGCTCACACCTGGCTTGCCCTCCCCTTCCTCTTGCTGCTGCTAACTTTTGGCGCTTTTGTAAGGACTGAGTGTGGCAGCCTTGGGAAGTACCCTCAAAAACTGGTTGGGAAGCTGCTCTGCAAAGAGGGGTGGCTGGCCGGTGCTCATGGTGTTTGGGGTGTCCTGCTTGCTGAGCCACAGCTCTCGGTGCTGGGCTCTTCCCCAGGAGCATTCAGGATAAGTCAGATTTTGTATTGCATCCACCCTGGTTTATAAAGGCATGGCTATGCAGTCTGCCTTAAGGAGTGGTGGTACTGCCTGTTGATGGACATAATCATTGTGGTCTGAAATAAAAACCTGGTTTGCATTTTACTCCTCTTCCAGGTGTGGGGAAAGCTGTGTTTATTTCCTGCTGCCTCCTCCATCCTTCACCAAAGACTGCAAATAAGCAGAAACTCATCAATTTGTTTGCAGTTGTGTGTGTTCATCTTTCAGTGAAAGGAAGGCACTTTTAGATGGGTGCTGGGCCACCCAAACTCCAGAAACCCTGCTTTGCCTTGGCTACCTGCAGCAACCAGGCTGATAGGATTTCAGTATGGGTATGCACTCTAATAAATTTGATCCTAATAGCTGATTTTGATCTAGTTTGACAGAGGTTGGGATCTTAAAGACACTGAGCTCTTGATAGCTCCTTGGAGCTGCTTTTACCTCTTCTGACAACAAGCAGGCTCATGTTCCACTCCTCTGCTTTGAGGCTCCCCTATAATTGTACTAGTTTATTTTCCTTCACCTTCTTGCTGTGTTAAAACTAACTTGAAGAAAAGGAGGAACTTCCAGCCCATGTCCAGGGCTGAAAACCAGAACTAAACTCCTGCTCCTTCACTACCAGAAGTACCTGTTGCTGCTCTGAACAGCTGTTCTGCCCGGCCTCCTGGCTGTCTGTGCTCATCAGCCCTCTGCTGCAGGGAAGGCAATAAAGCCTTCACCCTTTTGGAGAGGCTGGTATGTTTTCACCCTTTTTTTATAAGTGGTGGTTGACCGATGCAGAAAATCACTTTGGTGTGAGTGGCTGGAGGCTACAGAGACTTTTCTGGAGCCCCCTGCTTTATCTGCTAGGAATTTAATAGAAGTATGATGGCAGGAATGAGCAAAGGGAAGTACTTAACACTCATTACAATTTCTGAAACTGCAAGGGCTCCTGGAATAAACCCCTTCAGTAGCTTCCCCAGTCTGAGGCAAGAAAACTGTCTTTGGCATGCTCAGGGCCTGAAATCTCTTCATTTTGTTTAAGCTGGGGCCTGCTTCCCTTCCTTTAAATCTCCTCTGCAGCACTTGATAAGCAGCTGGTCCCTTCTCAGGGAAAAAATGCTGCAGAAAAAAATGCCAGGAATGTGAACAGCAGGTGGGGACTGGCAGATGTACTTATCAATCACGGCAGGCTGACAAGTGGTTTATTCCTCTAAAGAGCTACTGTTTGCCTCTGGCTTGATTTGCGCGTGTCCTCTCCAACCCCCTCCAGCTTCTATCAGGGTTCAAGAGCGGGGTAGTTTTCCCATTTTTTCTGGGGCATGGCATGCTCTCTGCAGGACTTTCTGCTCCAGGAGGCCAGAAGGAGGGCGGGTGTGTGTGGAGGCAGACCCTCTAGATCACACTGGAAGGGTCACAGCAGCATACCTGGCAGATAACATGCTGCATCTTGGGGATGGGCTTCGGGAAATCTTGCTTCCAGGTTGCCCAAGGAGAAGGCAGACTTGATTAGTTAATTGAATTTGCTGCACTGTTGCTTTTCAAAACATGACTTCATATCTCAGAGGAGTTATTTCAGTGGACAAACCCCTGTTTTCAGGTGGTGATGCTTTGAGGAGATCACCTGCATTGACAAGTGAGAAGACTGTGTGGCTCTGGATTGCAGAACTGCACCTGTAGATAGGGGAGCAGAACTTGGTATTTGCTGTGGCTGCTCCTCATTTTTTGAGCACCTTGCACTGCATATGGAGATGCCTTTTTCTGGTAGGACAACCCAATTTACAAGAAAAAACAGGCTGAATGGTGAAAAGCCTTTGTCTGTTGATCTCTAAGCAGCTTTCCTGGGTGTGTTGGCAGTGTATGTTACAAGCAGAGCAAACCTGCTGTCACAAATGACATTATGGATGTTTTTCCCAGCCTTCAAGCTTTCATTCTGGCTGATGTGCTTCTGTTGGAATACATGATATCTCAGTGCTTTGGATCTACTCCAGTTCTGTGTGCTGGTTCTTGCAAAACCCAGAATAAGCTATGGACTTGTAGGTGAAGTGATTAGACCTCTCCTTCAATGACTTGTGGGGTGTTTTGCTAGGCTACTTCAGCTGGTCTGGATAATGCTGTTGGCCTGCAGTGCTTCAGGGCACCCATCTCCAGTCTCAGTGATTTGCCTTTATAGGGACACTGCTGATGTAGATAGTTGATATCTTCAAAAAAAATGAAGGCACATTTGCCCCGAATCCTTTTATCAGTTTTTCTTCAGATTGTTTCTTGGTTTTGTGAAAGAGCAGCATAAGAAAGAAATAGCTTTTCTGAGGAAGAAAAGCAGTGAGAAGAAGGGAGCAAGGCAGTACTACAGCGCAGAATAAAGACCTCAGGAACATAACTTTTTGCAGCATCAAAACGGTATTTTCAAACTCTGTTCAGACAGCACCACCTTACCTAAACAGGGCTTGTATTTGGGAGGTGCTTTCTTCAGGTTTTAAAGTAGTTTAGATTCTAGAGCAAAGGCAGCAATTTAAGCAGCGATGCTAATCACAGTGCTATTTGCATTGCTACCTAACTGCATTCTGTGTAGCACCTCGCTCTTGGACTGGGTTGGAGGCCAGCGTCCGGACTGCGCCCTGCTGCTCTGCTCCTGCTGCCCTATGTGCAGCTCTGGAGTCCTGCCTGGCTCATGACTGCGAGCAGGTCAGCCGGTGAGTAATGTTCCCATGGAGCTGCCGTCAAGGGGAATTATCAGGCAGAGGCTGGGACAGAGTAGGGCGTAGCGGCAGTAATCAGGGAGCACGCACGTCCAGATGCTGTAAGCCCCTTTGCACATTCCCGAGAAGTTGCCTCCCAGTTGCAGTGATTTGGCCAGAGCTCGCTCTTGCAGGACTTCGCCGAATTCATTCCTGTTTGTGGATTCAGTCTAAAACTCTGGGTGTGGGGTAGCCTGCTTTAGCTGCTGTGGCAGTTTTTCCCTCCGCAGGCCTGCGTGGAGGAGCAGTGAGTGTCTTAGTGACACCGGTCACAATACCTGCTGCAGAGACTGTCTGATGGTGGAGTTGCATTTAAGCTCTTGAACTTAATTGCTGGCCCTGGAATTTCCCATGCTGTGCCCCTGCCTCAGGCTTTGTTTCGGGTTTTCAGCAAAAGCAGTTCAGCCATTTCTAAGAGTTAAAGTATAAAAAAGCTTTAGGTTGTCAGTATTTAAAAAAAAAACCAACAAAGCAAACAAAACCTAACTGCTTGGATTGAGAGGTACTTGGTCTGGCACAATGGCTGGAAGGTTGCCCCTTTCCCTGATTGCAAGGGATGTGCCATCTCCTTTCCCAGCAAAAATGCCCTGTATCTTACGCATCTGAAAGGCTCCCTGTTCACCAGTGCTTTGTAGACTTGATCTGCCAAGTTAAGGTTTTTAAAGATCCTGTCCATACAGGGCCTCCTCCAGCCTGGGGCTGAATCAGTGCTGGGGATGGGAGGGAGGTGCTGCCACCCGCCATCCCCAGTACTGGGAGCTGGATCCTGTCTCCTGGGCTGCTTGCTGACAGCCCTGGATGGCTGAAGGGCTTGCCTGTCTCAAAGTGCAGGAGAATAAAAAGCTGGAATAGGGGTGGAGAATAGGAGTGAATTTTGGTACTTGCTGTGATGAGCTCATGGACAACGTTAATTCTCAGGTATTCTTACGACTTTAACTCATTATTTGCAACCTTGAAGTTTTAGGTATTGTCTGTGTTGCATAGAGCAGCATCATATGCTGTTGGGGGGGGGGGTTAGGCTCAGCCTAGAGCAATGAGCAAAGTTCCCAGCTGGCACAAGGTCTTGAGGAATAAATGAGAGGCAGTCTATCTTCTGCTGCTGCCCTGCGATGGGAGGCACTGCTGTTACATTCAAAAGCTTTTTTTCCCATTTTCTGTGGAAGGTGCTTCAGTTCTGTAACCTGGTTTTTTTTGCTCTCAACTTCGCTGCAATGGGATAGTTAAGGCCTTTGGAGGACAACACTGAACTTATGATTATATTTGAGAAGTCCCAAAACTGCATCATTCTTGATCATTGTAGTGTGCTTCTCGCTACAGCTGCTGACCAGCTGTTGTCATACATGACTTTGGGAAGTCCCAGGTACAAAACTGCCTGAGGAATCAAGCCTCTCCAGCAGAAGGGCTGAAGACGCAGCAACACTGCACTAGAGACCTTGTCTGAGCTGGAAGAAAATGCTTCCTTTGGGGAGGCTAGTGAATGAGTCCTGGCTATCTACTCTTTTAAAAACCACAAACTGCTTTATGTGAAACACCTTCGTGGTGGTGGTGGGGCATCTTCTGTCCAGCACGCAGCTGGTGTGATGGTAGTGATGCTGTGGTGCAAACGGAGCATTGTGGTCCCTGATGAGAGACCTGGTGAGTGAGTGCTTGGTGACCATAACTAGTAAGCCAGGTTGGTTTTGGCATAGCTTCTCTGCTTTGTAAGGGATGGACTGAACTGCTAAAACCACATTTTTTTCCCCTACAACCTGTTATTAAGCCCAGAAGAGACTCGAGCGCCAATGCAGAGTTGCTCTTCAGAGGTGGGCTGTTGTGGAGCTGGAGATTAACAACCCTGGCTGCAGTGTAACTTTTTTAAAATTTATTTTTAAACTTTAAGCCTAGCCCCTCCAGGTGAGGATATGGTGGATATGGCCAGGTTTTGTAACTGGCTCTGCTGAATGACTTTTAAGTCACCTGCCCACATCTGGACCATTCGCATCCTCCAAATGTGATACAATGTGCAACTTAGTCCTGTGGGACCAGCCTGATCTCAGCTGAGACCCTATAGGTCGTCCCTGAACCTACAATCTTTTAATGACGGTAAGCCAAGGAAATAGTATATAACCATCGAAGTAAAATAATATAAGCAAAGCAAAGCTTTGGTGCACGTAATTGGGTACCTAATTGCTGGGCTTGCCACCTAGGGATTGGAATTGCTCTCCCGCTCTGGAGGGTTGAATGGGACATACTGTGATAAGCAGTTTAATTGTTTCCCCGCATCTGCGGCAGCGCTGTAAAGCAAAGGCAAGCTGAACACACCTTCAGAGCTTAACGGCCTCTCTGCAACTCCAAGACTGCATTTTTCTTATGATGCTTGAGCATCTCTCTTCATACAGCTCTTATGCTCTCACTAAATTGTTTGTTCTCCTATGCTGTGTGATAGCAATGAACCATCTGTTTTTTCTGGGAAGTGTTTCAGATTTACCTAGATATAAGAACAGTCATAGAACTGTGACTGAGTAGCAATGAAGGACTAGTCCAGTGGGTGCTAGTAACGGGATGCCCTCTTAAACTAGTTGCTGGGATTTGGGTGTTGCATTAGTAATGAAGATCCGTCGAGTTCTGAGCAGAAAGCAAAGCAAGAGTGACTTGGGGGAGGTGGAATCAGAAAAAAAAGGCTTGGAGTGATTAAGGACAAATGTATTTGTCTACTGTTACGTGCTCTCAGGAACACTTAGGACTGGTGTGGGTGGTTGTTGGGCTGGGAAGTAGGGTTGTCCTCATTTCTCTCCTGGGGTCAGCACAGACTGTGCCTAGGGCTGGGCTCTGCTCTGTTCTGGGTGCCCCAAGGCAGAGAAGATGGCTGTATGGGAGTAAGAGCTTGAAGTAGTGAAAATAAGGGCATAGAGGCACTGCTGTTGCAAAGGATTACAAAGTCTGAGAGTACACCTAACTTGGCATGTTCAAAGCACATGTGGTGAGCAAGAAGAGATGATGCTTGGCTCGGAGAGGCTCATACTGGTACAAAACCCAGCTAAGTGCTTGTTTAATTTTCCTTGTTGCCTCAGAATGACATCTGACTGTTTTCCTGGGGCAAACATTGGAGCTGTGATGACTTTGCCCCCATTCCTGGGATTCTTGCAGAGGGAGTAAGTGGGCATCACATGCTCCACAGTGTTGCTTTGCACTGGGAAGGAAGTTGGTACAGGATCTGTCCCATCTTCTTATTCTAGTTTTTTTTCTCTTTATGATGTAATTCATGTTTTAATCTGCCCACTTGAGTCAGGAGGAGGACACAGGTGTTGCCATCTTCCATGTCTGTGTGCAGCTGTGAGTCCATGCTGCTGTCTCTTTGCAGCCATACAGACTCTCACCTAGGAAGCAGTGGGACACAGCATCAGCATGCTGGGAAGGCAGAGCACAGTCTTTCGTCTCCTGTGTAAAAACTGCAATGGCAAGTCAAAATAGAGGGATGCAGCCTCTGCTCACACTACTTGAAATACACTGTAATTTGGGGGTGGAGTTCCCCTCAAAACCATGCAGGTCTCATTTCCAACCTCTCTGACCTGTACAAGATAGATTTCCTGTGAGGAAGGGAGAAATTATTAGATTTTTTTTCTGCTGTGGCAAAACCTCGGGACCATTTTTTGAGGACTGATACCAGATGCCATGTCAGCTAGTTAACTGTTGCATATGTGTTACACTATGACAGCTTTGTGGCTGCTTAGGAAGAAAAACATAAGTTTTCCTTGTCTTGTCCTTGCTTTCTCTCTGCCTCCTCTTTTTCCTGCGAGCACTCTGCCTTTACCCAGTTTGTCCTTGGGTCCCAGTTTTAAATAACTTGTCTGATGGCTGAGCAGGACAGTTTGATCCTGTTTTTAAGTCCTTTGGACTTTCTGGTTTGTGGAATTTGGGTACTGGGAATGGCAGGATGTTTGTGTTGGAATTGCTGCAGGGGGATTGCTTGGAGGAACCCTTGAAACTTCTTTGCAGGTGCAGTGCCATGCATTTAGTCTAGTGTGCTGGCTTTGTGTGTGTCAGGGTTGTTTCTCTGGCCCTTTTTTGGCCAGACCCTGAATGCATGGTTCCTGATGTAAGGAATGAGCTTGAGCACTGTGAATGAACGGGTCCTGTATCCATATAGATGGGGCAGAATGTTAGTGTTTAAAAAAAGCATAAATCCCACTGCTAATCCTTACAGTGAAGTAGTCTGCTCTTGCCTTGAAATAATTCAGCTTGTCTCCTGATTTCTCAATACCAGAGCAGGGTGGGGAGAAAAGCTGGAGTTAATCTCTGCACTGGTGGACTTGTGAGGAACAGCCCCAGCCTTCCCCACTCCTGGCTGAAGCCATTAAGGCCATGGTCAAAACCAGATGAGGATTATTTTTTAATTATGTAGTACAGGTAGACAAGATAATTTAGCTGTAAGATAATGTAGTGAAATTAATGCTGCAGGAATGTGATGCAGACTGTTGGTGTCTTGTCTTTTAAGGTGCTCATCTTTGCTTTTTCATTTAAATCAATCTTCTTGCACCAGAGCAGTTGGGAAGCAGGTGGACCTGTGAAGCTATGCACTGTCCTTCTGTCTCAGTAAGCTTGTGCCATCAGTGTTCTGTTGCTTTTGGACTTAACTATGTGAACAAAAGGCTGGCCAGCTCAGGCCAGAAGTTACTGTGAAGAACAGACAGTTTGACTGAAGCAGTCCAGCTCTTTGCTCCCTGGTCTCTAGCAAGAGGAGAAGGCACCTTTGAAAATGTGCACCTGGAGGAAGAGGTTATCAGTTTGATAGTTTTTGGTGACTCCTGAATTTCTGCAGGTTTAAGGGAATGTGCTGCCCAGCTGGAAGCTACTGATCTTCAGGGAGTTAATTCCTCCTCCAGAAGCTTTCTCTGCCTCTGTGGCACGGGAGCAATGCTGCTTCATTTTGCAGCTTTTCCATTTTATGCTTGATGGTTAAAGTTGGAACATTTATATCTCATTCTGCCAAGAAACCTTTAGAGTAGTTTTCCTGAGAAACATTGAAAGCTGCAGGTCTGTGGCTGATGCCCTGGCTGCTCTGCATAAATCACTGGGTGGTAAATATATTTAAATGAAGAGCTATGGCAGTCTTGCTAGCTGAGTAATAAATCAGGGCTGAGCAACTCCATAAAGCTGAATCTTAATGCCTTGGCTTGGAGTTGTAGGGTGGGGTGATAAAGCTGATGGAACAGTGGGATGTTTCTAAACGGAATGTGCCCGCCCTTAGTTACACTGCCACAAAGAATATAAATGATGCTGCATACATAACTGAAGTACTGAAAATGGCTTTTTGTTGGTGTTGTTTCCCTTGTTTCATGTGTCTGCTTAATGTCAGCTGTTTGTACTTTACTTCCCTTTGGTAGTAGCAGCAGATCTTGTGCCCGGCAGTCAGGTCCCTGGCAGGTAGGAGAGCAATCCTAAGCCTCCCCTTCCAGTCCTGTGCTTAGTGCTGAAGCCCTGGTGCTGTGACATCAATGTATAGGAAATTATGGTGCTTAAACATGTTCAAGGACCTGCTCAAAATATTTCATTATCTGAGGAATTTTGTGGAATACCCAGAAGGTGATTATAAACCCTTGGAATGTGGCTGCCTCTCCATGAAGCAGTCCAGCCAAACAGCATTTTGAGATGACTCTTGAGTATGAAACTTCTGTCAAGATTTTCTTATTTGCAGTTTTGGGTTTGGTGCCCGCAGCCCTCTGGCTGTTTGCTTCTCTCACTAGAGAAACACCTGCCCAAGCTGCCTGCTCTTGGGTGCTCCTGCATTTTGCTGCCTGATTAAGTACCTTTAGCAAAGCTGATGCTTACCTGGTGGCTACAGTGCTGGCATGTCCTCAGGAAGCCTGAATACTGTCCTGGTGATGAAAAACATACTCTGCCACTATGGGGCCAAAACATGGTTGAGGGTTCTGCCGCAAGTCCTCTGGCTAGGCTCAGGTGTACCACCAGAGCTCAAGCCTCGGAAGGGTTTCCTTCAGAACAGGATTTGAAAGTTTGATCAGGTTTCCTAAGAAGGGGATTTGCAGGACTGCCCTGCCCATCAGTCTGTCATTTACCGCTGTAATAGTTTCTGCTTGCTAATTTGACAGAAGGAGCTTTATTCCTTCTTTAAATTAAAAATTCAAAAGTAAGCAGCCAGGTAGGTGGGAGAGTTCTGGCTAAAAGAATGCACCAGAGCTCACCAGTCATCTGTGTGACATGTGTAATGTACTCCAAAAGCCAAACCATGGCAGAAACTTCAGTGAGATTTCCTGCCTTGCTAGACATGGGAGTTTATCTATCCCTCAGGGTCTTTCTCTTTTTGTATGGACTCTTTGGTACTTAGTAAGACAAAATGTCCAGTGGAAGCTTCCTCTCTGATTAGGATATTCTTTGTTTCTCTTCTGTGTGGATTCTCTGAAGCCTCATAAGGAGTTCTGTTCAGCCTTTAATTCAATTAAGAAATCAAGCAAGAGATGCAAATCTTTTTAGCCTTATTGGTTTCAGTATTCATGACTACATCTGAAGAGAACATCTCCTGTGTAGTACAGCAGGGCAGCTTAGGGAGGAAGTATTTTTCTGGGCTTCAGCTGAGATTTTAGGTGCTGCTGGAGGCTTGTGGATGATTTTGTCCCCTTGGAGCATGGGGTGGAGGAAAGACTGTGGTCACCTCTCGGTGATGGTGCCTTGATTTAAACCCATTTCTGAAACAGCACCTTTGATAGAAACCTGCTTCCTAGCTGGGTGACTTCTATCAAAGGTATTAGCTGGTGTGAATTAGGCTTGAAACAGCTGGTAGTTGGTGAGTGATACCAGAGCACAGAACACAGTGGTGACTGTCATGCCAGCTGTTCTTGCGCATGTCCTTCGGTGCTAGTGGGGGAACAACCTGTATGTGAGGAATATAAGAGTGGACTCTGATGCCTCATAGTCCTTACATTTAAAAAGTGACGTCTTGTATCTTGCTGCTTGTTTTTGTGTGCTTTCTTGTCTTGTCAGATTCTTCAACTGTACTTTCTAGCTAGAGCTGCTGAGGGGTCCTCTAGATATCTGGTTAGACTGCCTTTTAAACAAAGTTTATTTGCTTTTTTAGAAATCTTCATTTGTGTCTTTCACAAATGGGGATGGCTGAGAGACAGTCAGGGCTCATCTTTGTATACCTAAAGACTTGCATTTTGGTATGAAAATCCACTTGAGTTTTAAAACTACATAAAACTCAGCTTTGTTCCTGCAAATTCACTTGTATACCAGTTGGACCCCCATGTAAATTGTTTCTAGAGAGTCCAGAATGAACTTCAGTGAACGCAAGCTGCTATGGCACAGTGAGCCCATGGAGGGCTGGGGAATTTCTCTCGAGAGTCCTACATCTTCTGCTTCCAATGTTTTTAGCAATTAGTGCCCCTCAAATCAGAGTGTACTGTTGTGGGGACTGGTCTGCCTTGTGTATGCTAATCCCTGAGAACTCTTCTGTTGTCCAAATTAAAATTGCTCTAATTTTCAGAGTGGTGCTTTGGTCTCTTTTCTGTCGACTGCCTCTCTCTGCTGCCTGCCCAGGCACTTCTGCCAGCCCGGGTGTCCTCTGTCCTGGGCTCTACTGCAGGACGGCTTTTGCTAAAATGCTTTTCTCTAACACTGTGGTCTTCACTTCAGAATTAATGTCAAACAAATTCAGCAATTCATGAAGCCTTCCTTACAAAAGAGAAATTTAGCATAAAAAATACCTAGTTTATCTTGGTGCCTTGAGTTCTGTTTTTTACTAAATCTTGGAAACTGATAAAGCATTTGTGTGCATGTGTATATATATACCTGCGTGTTGTGTTTATCTTCAAAATATGCATTTTTATGCATTTGTATGGAAGGAGCTCTTAGTCCAAATTTTTGTTGTTTTAACATTTTGTAGTTTAATTTCCTGTGGATTTTGGTACTAGCTTTAGCTTGCGTTCCCTTAAACATAGAATTAAATACTAGGATTTTTACACTTTCTTGCTCTGTTTCTGGATAAAACCAAGAGTTACAATTAGTTTTGAGAGGCTTGCTCTGACTGGCTACACACTGAAAGTGAAGCCAAAGCCATGTTAAACTGCATGCCCTTAGGCAGGCAGACCCTTGCTCTGCCCTGCTATGGCTGTATATTTAGCCTATATGCCCTTTCCAATAACAGCTGGGAGAAGATGGCTGGAGAGGAATGCAAGTCGTCATTTCCCTGAATGCTGTCCCGGGATCCTGCTATCTGTCACGAAGTGCTGCTTGAGCCAGAAATGCTGCCTTGGTAACTGCGTTCTACAAAATTGTCCCATCCCTCCCTTGTTTTTTTTTTTTTTTAAACCCACATGGAGTTTTAACATTCATGTTCACAACCCCATTGGGTCTTCTCATTTTGTTTGGGTTTGAGCCTGATTCAAGTTAGTTTGGCTTCTATTCCTCTTATTAGAGGAGAATGTGGGCTCTTGTTCCCTGTCATCCTCGTGTCCCAGTGCCATCCCACTTTGTTCCCTCCCAGCTTCCTCCAGGAAGGATCCATTTTGTACCTCTGATCCTCATCACCTTTCTCTGCCAGCCCTCCCTCGAGATGAGGCTTGCTTGCAGGATGCAGGCAGTGTGGGGCAGCACTGGTGAAGCTGTCCCCCTGCTTTGGCTTGTTGGTTGGTGTTTATATCCGAATTTGCTTGCTGGCAGCAGCCAGGAAAATGGCAGTTCTACCTGGCTGCGATGTTTGTAATTACAGGGAAAAAATGATCTCTGAGGCCTTCTAAATAGTTGGGAAGATAATATCTGAGTTTCCTTTCAACTGAATGCACTTGAAGATAAGATCAGAGTTGGCTGTCTGGGAATAACAAAGTGGGAGAAAGGAATTGATTGTGGTTGCTAAAACTTTCATCAGAGAGCCAGAAGTCTTGCCTAGCCAAAATCTGCGGCTGCCAGTCACTGCTGCAGGTCAGCCGCAGTGGCAAGAGGCCATTTGAGGCATGGCTCAAGCATAGGACAAGTAGCACACACAGTATGCAAGGGGCCACTCAAACAGGATTGACAAGCAGAGGGGCATCCATATGGTCTTCCAGCAAATGTCAGGTCAGCGCACAAGTGTGTATTTGAGAGGTGCTTGTGGGTACCATACTCATCCCCTACTGCCTCCCCGGGGCTGCAGGAAGCTGGGGAAGGTGCTTGCCTCCAGAACAAGTCTTATTGCTGCACCTTGCAGGGGAAATGTACTCTGCAGGGAAAGAAAAACACGTTCTATGTCCAGCTGGCATAAGGGTTCTGGTGTCCGTTGTGCTTCTGCTGCTGCTCTGCACTGCCCCTTGCACATACCTCTGCAGGAGTGCCCCTGGCTAGGGGCTC
>JANZLQ010000037.1:4532509-4550818 GCA_026212715.1 Elanus axillaris | reverse complement strand
GGGGGGGCGGCTGCTGCAGCTGCTTCTGCCCCTCCCCTCCATAGCTTTTGCTGGGGGAAGGGCTACCAGGAGCATATCATCAGTGCTTACCTTTTCCAGGGCAAGAAGTCTTCCCAGGAGCAGAGTCCCCAGCTGGAAAGGGCAGTATAGTGGCCCAACTTCTGGACAGGTAGATGCAATACAGGGGAAAAGAAGGGAAATTCTGCTTTTTGCATCTTTTCTGTCTATCTCAGACCTGCCTCTGTGTTCCCTCTGCAGGAGGTGCTGGAGATCACATGTCCTAATGAACACAAAACCTGTGCAGTGTCTTGAGCGGTCCAGCTTCCCCTAGCTGCTCACTCAGCTCTAGCACTGCTGTCTGTCAGTTGGAGCAGAGGCGTCAGCTGGTGTCTCTGGTCCCAGACTGGGGCAGAACTGCAAGTAGGTTTTGATGGCTAAGGGGAGACATGAGATGCAAATGAGAGGGCTGTGGGAAGGCTTCATCCCTTCTTGGTGGCACAAAACTGTAGTTTTCAAACAAAAGGTAATGGAACATTGTAGAAAGCTTCCTCTTAGTTACAGGAAAGTTAAGTATCTTGGTGCTTACTCTAGCAGAATAAAAACCACTGCAAGGTGTCGATTGCTGTGACCACTTCCATATAAGCTTCACGAAGCTGCTTGTGGCATGTGTAGCTTTAAACAAGTCAGTGACAGTTCACTGCTGAGTTCCTGGTCAGCAGGAGGGTGCTGCTTGTTTCCCTGTCCAGCACGCATTTTTAGCACTGCTGGTTTGAGTTTGTTTGGTTTTGTTTTTTTTCCCCTGAGATTGTTTTTCAGCATCAGGGTTTCCTGTTACTAACACCAGATGTGCTAGAGACAAGCAATGCAGAAATACAAGAAGGGACAAGACTGAAAAAAGCTTGTTTTGGGGTGTATTTGGGGTCCTTTGAACTAGGTATCAGTTCTGCTGGGTGTTTAACTTGGTGACAGTACAAGGTGGGCATAGCTGCGGAAGAGCATGTTGAAATGCAATTTTAGGGCAAACAACTGAGAACAAGCTTGGTTTGTACCTCCTGGGCTGATAGCATCTGGGATGACCAGCTGATGACGGCAAGCTTATCAACTGGCTGCAAGGGGCAGAGGATGGAAGGGGCTCCTGGGGCTTCAGGAGCACTGATCTGGGGCTCTCTGCTAAGGCAGCTTTCTCGGGCAGCTCAGCATCAGAGATCGGACTGTAGGCTACTTTGGTTTTGATGTGTGCATGGCTATAAGCAGGCAGCTGGGATTGCAGCGTTAAGTCAAGAACTTGTGACTTGTCTTTTAGGGAGACAATCAGTCTCTTTGTAAAGCCATCATCCCAACCAACAGATGCCTGGTTAGTGCTGGGTGGGATGGGATGCTGTCGCTCTGAGCACAGCCGAGTGAGGAGCTATGGCTAACGGTGAATGTTCCTTCCTTTGCTTTGCCTGTTCCCTCGCAGCAACTGCATGCTATTTAGTCTCTGTATGATGAGTGCATCTCTGTGCAGTTGCCCTTCTGTATGTCCCTTTCCATAATTCATCCCAGGCACAGCAGTATCTGGAGCCTGGGTCATCTTCTGTGAATGTACATGGCTATAAAACCATCGAGGTTGGAAATAACCCCCTGAGTCATTTGCAGCACGTTCCCCCAATTTATAGGCTGTTGGAGGGGCTGCTGCCTTTGTTTTAGGGTAAGCCTGGAGCTGGGCAAGTGCAGAAACTCTGTTTCTTAAATTTCATGCTCCAGAGTGTTCTTTGCATATATAATGTGTCAAGCTTGCAGACTGGTGTGTTCTTAGTCTTGAGGAGACTGCATCTGTTAGTTCATAAACTTGGTGATGGGCTGCTCTGCCCAGACATGCTGCCTCTGAGCTGTTCCTCCCTCCTGCCCCCCTTCCCAGACTCCTTTAGCACAGTGCAGACATGCACAGAGCACCAGCCGCCTCTGTGTGGACCACGCCGCCGGGCTGGCCCTGTCCATGCCTGCTGTCATGTTTTGGATTGGGGAGCATGTACGGCAGAGTGCCATCTTTCTGTGCCTGGCTGGTGACGCTGGATTTCATCATTCCTCCTGCTTGCTGCCTTGACATGCAGATGCGTAATAGCTGACGGGACTTGCCCAGAGATCCTCCTGTGGAAACACGCACAAGAGATCTTTGCAGAGATAATAGCTCTGTTCTGGAAAGTTGCATTGGCCCTTTTTAGCAGAGTCCAAGTTTGCTTTCTTAGAGACCCTTTAATGAGGGTATTGGTAAATAAGTAATTGCGTTAAGTGGGATTCCTCCTAACTCTCCTAAATACCTTCTTACCTGGAGTAGAGAATTGCATGGCAGTTACCTGAACTTTCTTTGTGCTCAGTGGCATTAATATGCTGGTAGTGATTAATTACCTCAGCCCAGTGATGTGATTGTGTGCTTGAGCAATTGGATTAGACACAGCTGGATGGAGACTTCACTTTCACTGGTTCTTGCTGAAGTGGTGGTATAATTGGCCACAGAGGAAGAGTAATTTCTAGGGCAGCCACACTCCTGCTGGTGGGACGATTCCTCTGGCCCCATGCTCCTGCAGCAGCCAGAAGTAAAGGTCTCTGGGAAGATGTATGGCTGGGAGTAGCTACTTTGTTCTGCTCTCAGTCCTTCCTTTCAATCCTATCTTCTGTCTGCACTGTTTTGCATTCCTGAATAATGAGGGTAGAGCATATCCTTAACATGTCAGTGGGCCTTATAGCTGCATGGAGAAGGAGCAAACTCCAGCATTGTCTTGACAAGTCAGCATCATATCAAGTGCAGCATCATATCAACATACCTTCACCAAGTAGGCCCAGTTGTGTGTCTCTGAGATGGGGGAGTTTGGCACTGGATGGCGGGCATCAACACTGGCGTGTGCACCAAGTGCTAGGACTGAAGCAGATGTTGATACTGACTTTGATGTTTCATCCAACACTCTGGAGGCTCAAAGTTGAGACCAAAAGAGCACTCTCAGAAGCAGGAAGATAAAGAGAAAGTCAGTTCCTTCAGAAGATCAGATGGAATGAAACATCCTGAAATTCAGGACTAACCTGAACCTTTGTGTTTGTTGTCTGAAACTGGGCAGTACAGATCCTGCTGGAAGGAGCACTGTGCCATGTAGAGAAGCTGGGGTGGTCTAGCTTTCCCTCATAACTTGAAAGTGCTGTCTAAGTCAGCCCTATGGCCTAGGCAGCAGAAGACCACCTGCAGAATGCCATCTGCATTTGGGTTTTGGCCCTCTTTTGAGCTTGTAGGAAACTATGTGAAGTGTTGAGATTTTTGCTCCCAGAGAGCTCCAGCTCCATGCCACTCACTGGTCTTGGACAGTGATCCAAAACACTGACTTTTCACATACAACTGGGATGAAGTCTCAAACAAGTGAGTCTAGGTTTTGCACATGGTAGTACCATGTGAAATGGTGTGGGCTCTTGATCTTGACAGAGGCACCACACAGGTCCCCAGTGCTTGTTACAGCCTCCCTACAGGTAACATTTGCTCTCTTCTGCAGCTGCTTTGAGACCTGCAGTGCTGGTAGCCAGCAGGCTTGCTGAGCAGAACTGGCTTTTAGGCAGAGGACCTCCT
Organism: Elanus axillaris; assembly: GCA_026212715.1. Lineage (NCBI taxonomy): Eukaryota > Metazoa > Chordata > Aves > Accipitriformes > Accipitridae > Elanus > Elanus axillaris. The sequence continues at coordinate 4,547,229 of JANZLQ010000037.1, read as the reverse complement.
ATCCCAAAAAGTGTTCTGCCTTGAAGTGAGTCTACATGGACCTTATCGCTGCAGGGCAGTGCCTTGTTCCAGCTATCCGTAGAGCTGTAGAACCCTGCCTTTCCTCCTTAGCACACAGTGTGAGAGGCTGGCATTGTTTCAGCTTCTGTCAATTGTTTGGTGAGGTGGAGCTGTGTTAAGAGATATTTTTTTTCGGTGGTGCAAGTTTGTTCTCAGCCCATCTGGTTTGTTTTTTTTTTGTTATCAGCTACTGAATTCCTTCTGTACCTCCTGTGTGCTCTGCTTCCATATACTGAGTGGTCTTCTGTAGTTCCCCTAAAATGAAATTCTGAATTAGTGTGACCTGCAAGTGTCACATGAGATCTTAATGACCAGTGCAGGAGTTGCTTGGCTGAGGGGCACATATCAGATGGGCAGTGTTTGTTGCCTGCTCTGATAATTGTTTCTGAAATGGGTGATGACTTCATCTTCCCCTCCTGCTTGCCACAGATATCAAGAACCAGCTCCTTTCTGCCCAAATACTCCTCTCCATCCAACAGAAGTGCTCCAGACCAGATCACGTCATTTGGCTGAGCAACACAGAGCTGTGCCACACTTGTGCATGAGCTCCCCTGCAGCCATGACAGGACAGGGGCTGGCCTGAAGACATGGTACTGAACCTCTCCAGGTGTCTTTACAGCTCTGTGCAGTTGTATGCTAGGTGTCTGATTGTCTGGGGTCTTTCTCTTCTGCTCAGGTGTGGAGGCTCAGTGCAGCTGTGAGAGGCAGCCATGTTTCCATGCTGATAGCATCTTGGCCCCTCAGCAGCCATGGGGCTGCTGGGTCCTGCTGTTGCATTCCTCCCCCAGCTGCAAGTCGCTGATCCTGCCTGTACTTGCTATCTGGGTTGCTTTCTAGTCCATCACACAGGAGGACTTTCCAGTGAGCAGGCTTCAGGAGAAGTAGCTCACGGACAAGGCATCATCGCTGCAGTGTCCATATGCCAGGCTCCATGGAGGGTAAAGGTGAAGCTGGTTCTTTCTGCTTTTTTAAGGCACTGTGCAGGCATAAGAGTCTCACAGTTTCCTGCTGTGATGATCAGTGGCCACCTCGGTACCTCTTGGAGATGTCTGCTCTATCTCTGTAGCTAATGCACACAGTCTGTTGGATATTCTCCACCAGACATCTACAGTGGTAGTCATCTACTTGCTGAGGTTACTCTAGGTTCATCCAAAATCAAATGGTGTGTTGGATCCCCCTCTGACCATGCAGGGACCTGGTAGAAGAGATGTGTCCCATAGGAAGTGTGACTTATCCTTACCTGCCCAGCTACTTCATCTTCTGTGATGATAACCTCTGGAGAAGCAGCTCAGGCACCTCACTCCAGGTGAAGACCACCACAAGCTCAGTTGTCTTTGGGAAGAGCCTGACCTTGGCTTCTCTGTCGTTTCATCTGGTGTATTCCTGTCCTAGTCAGTTCAGGCAGTTGGAAGGACAAGAGCAGCAGGGGAATGGGCTTTCTTCTGGTGCTGGCACCTCACACCAACCATCCTCCCATCTGTCTTGTGGTTTTCAGCAATGTTATTGTGCCTCTGCTGTCTCTTTTGCCTTTCACTTGATACAGGTTTTCTGCAACTGACAATGGTCAGATCAGATATCTGCCTCGTGGGTGCTGTAGCCAGAGGTTATTGCGATCAGCTCATAATTTCTGCTACCCACAGCCCTCTTTGCTAGCTGCGACTGTGCTCACTGGGCCTGTTACCTTGGGATGGGAGGTGTCAGCCCCTCTGCATGAGTGGTTTATTGTGAAAAGGCCTATCAAGGAGTGAGGATGTGCTAGGTAGGCCTTGCATGCTGCCTCTCAGCTTCTCTAGAGTACAGGGTTAGGGTGATCAACCAAATTTTACCTCTCCTATTATTCCTAGAGCCTGCTGTGGTAATCTTGGGCTTGAATGCCTTCATGCGCAGGCCCTCTGCCTACTTCTGGAAGCCTGTGGTGGGCAACATGTGCCTGCCTGGCCACAGCACAGTAGGTCGGCTGGTCCTGCTGTTGTGCTCTCCCAGGAGCTCTGCAAGGGCAAGAAGCAGTGGGATCTCCCTTCCTACCCCGTCTGGCTCCAGGGTCTCTTGGGATGGCCTGATGTGCATCATGTGACACAGCTGGAACAGACTAAAATAAATCAGAGCCATGCTCAGAGGACTGGGAGGCAATGGTTAGAAGTTGGGCTGGGTTTGCTCTGGGAATTTGGAGCCACTTCTCTCTCAGCCTGGAAACAAGGAGTTGGTTCAAAACATGAGAGTCCCTGGCCTGAGGGAGCCCAGTCCCATATGCTCCTGGGGGCTGAGCAACACCCGCTTGGTCTGTGCTTCTGTCCTCCAGTCCTGCATAACCCACTGCCCCGCTCATTACTGCAGATTAGTTATAGAGGGCTGTGCTAGCTGGAAACTGAGATGCCAGAGTGGGCAATACCGCTTCCCCTGGGGTCCCAAGTGGTTCTGTCCTCTTTTATGAACATACTTGCTCTCCTGCAAACAGGCTGTGAAGAGCAACATGGGGACGTGTACAGATCTGTGGCCCCTGTGTGCTGTGCCTAAATGCAGTCTGGAGGGAGAAGCAGCTGGGGAAGCAAAGGAAAAAATGCACCAAGGGAACAGAGGAGAGAGAAAGGAAAGCTGTGATCCAGGGGACCAGAGAGAGTGTGAGGATGGGGAGGAAGCAAGTGGAAGACGAAAATGGCAAAGTGAGGGAGAGCTGGGGTTGCTTCTTGGCAGAGCATGGGGATGGGTGAGCTGTGTAAGCAGTGGGGAGCTGGATGGTGCGTAGCAGTGTGGGACACAGTGTGTGCATAGCTTACTCCAGTCAGATTTTTGCAGTGTGTATTGCTAGCCCCAAAATCAAGTCTAAACACACTAATATCAAAAGCTGCAACTGAGAGGAGACCTGGCTTGAAAGCCAGGCTCATGGGTCAGAGGAGCAGAAATATCTGTCATGCATCAAGCTGTCAAGATGGCAGCTTTGGAGTACTGAAGGTTTCTTGGGACCTTCATACTGAGTAACTGGCTTTTAAATCCACTGATGCCCCAGCCTGACTTCAGCTTGCCTTGAAAGATCACCTGTTACCACTGTCCTGTCTCAGCTTTGGTTGTATCTGCCCCATCTCCCTACCTGTGGCTATCTCAGGATGCTGTGGCTCCGGAGCAGCAGAAACATGGTTGTGTGCATGGAAAAGCAGGAGGATCAATCTTCTTTCTCTAGAGATGCTGTACATCAAAAGAGGACATGAGAAGTTCTTGCTCTCTTTAATGGTAGTGGTAACTCTTGCAGTTAAATAAAAAAGCTGAAACAAAGAGGGTAGCGTGGCAGGTAGCCCTCTGTCCATTGCAAGGAGGTTTGTGTGTATTAGCTGGCTGGCTTAGATACTGTAATTAATGAGCTGATTGGGTTTCCTATGTTTAACCAGGTTCCCAGGACTCCTAGGATGAGGCTGCTGTGAAGGACTGGCAGATCCCCTGCCTGCGCTGTGGTGCCTGCAGACTCCTTGTGGTCTTCCTTCCAGCTGGAGCACTGTTGCCGAGGCCGCCGGGAAGAATGACTGTTGGATGCCTACTGCAGCCCCCTTTCCTGGGGAGGACTTGGCTCCCTGTGCTGCTGCTGGCGGCCTCTGCTCACTGCCACTGGCCCAGCGAGCCAGCAGAAGTGGTTCGGGACTGGGAAAACCAGCTGGAGGCCTCCATGCACTCTGTGCTCTCGGACCTCCGGGAGACTGTGCCGGCTGTGGTGGGCATACCCGACAGCTCTGCAGTGGTAGGACGCTTCTTCAGAGTCTCCATCCCCATGGATTTAATTGCTTCCAATGGAGAAATTGTCAAGGTGAGAAATGCTATTCCCTGAGGGTTTTCAGTTATATTCTTGCAGTCACCCCACTAACAAGCTGAGTCATGAGGGTTGCTGTGAGGCAGCCTTAAGGTTTTGTAGGACTATGGGAGAAGAATTTTTTAGAACATAAATAAATGAAGTCCTCACCTTTATTGCAAAGTTCCTTTCTCCTGTAATGGAGAGGAGGCTTCTCTCCTCAGGAATGACTGATTGGATTTGTTGGTTGTATTTAAACTGTGAGATACTCTGCCCCTGGGATGATGGGCACATTCCTAAGGAGATGTTGCCTTGGGATCTGGGGAGCCACAGATTCCCAGGGACTGCTGCTCTGAGGCTCAGAGATTTTGCTTCACTATGATAACAAAACATTGCTAGACAGAGAGATCTTGTTCTGCCAGCAGGGCTCTGGGCTGCCTTTGACAGTCTCTCCTGACCTTGTCCTGAAGTCCTCTTGAGAAAGATGGGAGCCTTTCTCTTTATCTGACTTACCCTCATGCCACGGGTACTGCAGACACCTGAAAACTGAGGTGGAATTGGTCCCGAGGGCAAAAAAGTGTCAGAATAGCCTAGAGGAGGTAGGCACACTGCCAAGCACATGCTTGCTCATCTTTAGTCCCTTCCTGGGAAGGTGCCGAGAAGTTATCTTAGTATCTGCTTGCTTGGATCATGGAGAGTTCAGAGATTTCTGTTTTTAAAAGAAAACGGAGTTACCTTCCAATCTTGGATATTTTTTTTTTCAGAGAGTAAGACTGAAAAGTAGTTTTTAAAATCCATTTTTAGAAAACATGATAAGAAGACAACCTTCTGGTGTGTGTCAGAAGATCAGAGGGAGATGGAGAGCAAGTTGGGAGAAAGTCTGACATCTTAGCTTCTGCTTGAAGGCAGGTTTGTTTTAGCTCTGCGTACTGTCACGCAATTATCTCAATCCAGATACATGATCTTGCTGGCTTCAGCAAGGGTGCTAGGACCGCGATGTGCCAGTGGTAGGCAGAAAATCTGAAGAATGCATCTGTTACCAACAGACAGACAGATGGGGAGGAGGAAGGTGGTGGGTGATCCCCTGGCTAGAGGAGTCAGAGAAGGGGACAGGCTGGTGTCAAAGCAAAGGCTGTGACATTTAATTGACTGTGGCTGAGGAGACTGGCTCAGATGGGAGGTGGTGGTGCCTGCCCTGCTTTAATCATAGCCTGTTTTCTGAGTGTGGGCCACCTGTATAACACTGCTGCAAGTGTCCAGATGGGTTTGGTGAGCCCAGAATCTTCTGTTATGGAAGTGATAACTTTGGTTTGGGACTTTGCATCGGAGTGGCTTGCCTTTGGTGTTGTCTAATAGCTACTTTGATGGCAAGAATAATTTTCAGTGTGTGTATAACACTGCAGCTTCCTCTGTGTCCTTTTTCCTGGCACAAAAGTTGTCTGTGATAGCTCTAGTAGCTGCAGGAAAATCCTGATAGATTATTTCCACCTACCTGATAGCTTTGAACAATACCTCTGCCACTTGCCTGAAGAGCCTCAAATGGACTGGGCTGAAGCAGGACTTAACAGTTGCTGGTTGTGTGTAGTTCAGCAAACGCTGGGAGCGATTTTCATGCTCGTCTGTGGGCTCGCCGAAGTGCATGTTGCATCTGTTCACCTTGAAATTGATTTTAAAAGTGCAGCAGGCTCTGGGGCACTGTTAGCATCCTTGCTTAGCCAGTGTGCCTGGAAGGTTGCTCCCTTGCAGAGAATGCGTGTTGGCTGCTGAGCACAGCCAGTCTTTGCTATGGGGATTTGATTCCTGGCTAGTGAGAACTGCGTAGGCAGTTTTGGGTGCTGGGGTGCATTTTTGTTTTACTGGAAAGTTTCAGGGCAAGTTGCTCTGGTCTTTTTCTCAGGCTGCCTTGCATTTCTCAGCTGGAGCAGTAAAAATGTAGTATTTCTGGATCTTGCTAACTGGTGTACTTAAACCCTGATAAGAAAGAAGGGCTGCGCCCTTTGAGATGAAACAGTGGGTCAGAGTTTACAATGAGATGTGGTTGCCTATACTCTTTAAATTTCAAAGAAATTGGCTATAATTTCATTTTTTTTTTTTTAAAAAAAGCTGATGGTCGATGTCCCCAAACTCCCAGAAGCTTCCCATCTGGTGCCCGAAGAAGGTGTGATTGCTTCATTTCTAGATAATTCCCGCTGATTATTTCTAGGCTCAGTTTGTATTGTGGCGATCACCTTGAAGCAGCTTCTCAGATCCTCTCCCTGCTTGTTAGCAGATTCCAGCTGGTTGTAGACAAAATACTTTTCTCTGCAAACTCGGTTGTGGGATGGAAACAATGCTAGGGATCTGCAGAGTGGCGGAGGATTGCGTTGCAGGCACATACTCCCGCGCAGATATGTGGGCTCTGTGCGTAATCAGGTATGTATGTGCTCCTGGGAGCAGTTGCCAGTATTTCCCTGCCAGCCCCAAACTGCTTAAGAACAGGTGAGATTTTATGGTTAAGTACAAAAGCAAGTTTGTTCTAATGCGCTCAAGCTGCAAAGGTGGACACACCAAAAAAGTAAAGAACCTAACTTGTGTCTTTAATTTCAGAGTCTTGTTTCCCTGTTGCTCAGAGCCAGCTGCCAGCAGGGCTTTGTGGCCATTGTAACTCAACACTGGCAATTAAAAACCCTTTTCCCCTGTGCCTTGTCTTTCTGAGCAGGTGACTTGGTCACACATAAATGTGTCCTCTGAAGGGCAGCTGCAGCTTGCAGGTATTTCAGCTGTTGAATTTGGTGGCAGTTCAGTCCAGATGCTGTCGCCTAGCTTCCTCACTACAGCAAGGCTTCGCACTGCAAGATCGCTCCCCTGGTGTCTGAAGGTGTCTTGGAAATGAAAACTTTGCTGTGCTTTCCCCAAAGGGTTGACAGCAGTTTGGCACCTTGCAGCCCTTCCTGCCACATTTGACACCAAAACCTTGGCATTTTTACAGGAGTTGGGTTAAAACATCCAGTCTCCACATATGATACAACCTCCTTGCTGTGCACACAGGTAGTGCAAGGGTGCGCAGGTTCCCACTGTCTCCTGGCAGATGCTGGCTGGGAGCAGGATAACTGTGGGTGTTGGTGCTGGTTCCCTCACCAAGATCAGTTGTCATTGGCCTGATGATCTCCTTACCCTGTTTCCACCAAAGACTATGTGGAGTCTGACCCATTACCTCTCAGCTGTGTCCTGTTGAAGAACAGATCATACCTGGGCCAAAGACCAGGTGAATTTCCTGTTCCTGCCACTTCCATTTGAAGCTGCTTCAGAATTTTGCTGCTCTGATTAAAAACGCAGCTTCTAGCCTAAATTCAGAGATGGCTAGAAATACTTATATGTGCTGCCCTTTAGCTTAACTCAGTTCTACCTTCATAATATTTGCTTCCTTTATGTATTTATAAGTGACAAGAATATTCCCCTGTCTTGATTTTATTAGGTTAAGCAAGCCAGCCTCTTTAGTCTTTCTCATAAAATAAGCTTTCTTTTCCTCTCCTCGTCTTTGCAGCTGTCTTCTGCACCTCTTCCAGCTTGAGTTTATTTTTCTTATGTTTGCATGACCACAGCTATAGAAAATACTCTAGATTAAATTTTACCAGAGCCTTGTATAAAGGCATTAAGACTTCCTTTTCTCTTCTATAAATAACCTTGTTTGATATATCCTACAATTGTTTGCTTTTCCATGTCTGCCTCGCTTTTGCTCCGATGTCTTGCCATCAGCTGAAATATCCAGGTCTGTAGTTTATTTCTGGTTCCAGTTGTCCCAAAAGAGGACATTAGGCCAAGGTGCATGATTGTTGATTTTGCAGTGCTGATCTTGGCCTCCATGAGGTCTGCTAGTCCCATCTCTAAGATTGTCCCATTTTTCTTGTATGAAAACCTAAGCCTCTCCCATCACTGTCCAGGTGATGAGACTAATAATCAGGTGAGAACAGTGGCACTAACACTGATAGCACCTCTGTCAGCATTTGGGACAGTGGCTGTTGCTGTAAGTATGGCTCTAGGCTTATCCCACCTGTGATGATACCCTGCCTCAAATTGGGAAAGCTGACAGGGGGCTTAGTCCATGAAAGAAAAACCACACAAAGAGGGCATTTACATGGTGGCTACCTCCATCGTGTGTGCAGGACTTTGATCTGACTTGGTGCAGAAACTGCTGTAGAAAGCATCTCCAAGTCTGTGAGAAGGGCTTTGTGACTGTGAGCTGGGGGCTGGAGGCTGCAATGGTGTTTCTGTAGGCTGGGTGCAGTGAACAGGAGACATGTAGGCTGCAAATGCCTTTCCAGAAACACCAGGCAGTACACTTGGGTCTGAGTATTAAATACAGTCACAAAGTGGCATTGCTGAGGCAATACCTGCTTCTTTCCCTTGGGATGCAGGGATAAATCAGTTTCCTCTAATTAATACAAGTGTGGCCCACAAGGTATTTGAGCCCTTGCACAGTCTAATATCCTAAATGTATATACCTATAGTACATAAAGACATGCATTTTAATGGCTTGTGTTTAAAAGTGGGTCTATGAAGCATGCTGGAAGGAAAGAAACTCTTGATCAAGTGTGCTGCTTCCCAAGGCACATCTCTGCGCAAGCCCGTGATTTGCTGTGTCTTCCTTGAAGATCATGTAAAGCTGCTGATCTGCCTTCATCCTGGTAGTGTTAGGTATGGGATGGATCCCACAGAGCAGATCTGCTGTAGGTTTGTTAGCTGATGCTAAGGAGAAGCTCTCAAGTGAGTATGACTAACTCTTAGCATTCTTGGCTGTGTCTTGGCTCCTGTTTATTTTTGGTTTTAAAGTGTGTGGTCTCACCAGGGCTTTGTTTGGAAGACAGATAAAATGTAGCAGGGACCCCAAGAAGCTGTCACTGTATGCAAACGTAGCTGGTGGAAAAGTGATTAGAACAACTGAATTAACTTGCGTAGCTGATGTACACAGTACAGCTATGCAGCAGGTTTGTGGGGTTATCAGAGCACTGGATATTAATCTGGGCAAAAAGGAATCTGTCTTTCCACACAGGAGTCTGATTTTCCAATGGTTGTTCTATTTGCCATCTGCTGAAGTGGTTTTTATTGGCCACTTTTTGGTGGCTCTCATGAGACTTCAGGGACCTTGTTCTGTAAACAAGATCTGCAGAGATTGGGTTGCAGGAGTTGTGACATCAAGTACCTACTGTCTGGGCTGTGCTGCATGCCTCAACCCTGCTCTGACCCTGAAGCAAAGGGCTGGATGTTGACAACCAGCCTACAGTGCCATGACACTCTCAGTTTCAGGGAAGAAAAACACAAAATACTGATAATTTTTTTTTCTTTTGCAATGATCCTTTTTTCAAAGAGTTTTAACTGAATGTGAATTTTATTCAAGTGGTGTTTCTCAAAGGAGGAAGACAAGAAAAGAGTGCTCCTGAAGGGCTTTATCATTAAGTTGGGTATCTTAAAAGGCTCTCTGTGTTGAAACTTTGAGCTTTACCTCATCCCTGGGGTCTCCAGTTTTCTTGGACTTGTACTAACTAGAAGGTGTAGCAACAGTTGCTACTTACAGGGGAGCGTGCAAGGATAAATGACAGCACCTGGAACAGATCCAGGCAAAGGATGACTTGGGCAAGGCTTTGCTTAGCTGCCATGCTGCAATCTTAGTGATAAGATGAGGTGGTAAGATTTCTGCTGGGGGACCAAGGGGGCTGCTTGTCTTTTTCCTGCAGCGAGACTGAGTCGGGGAATTTGCCATTTTCGGTGCATGCTTAGTAACAAGCTCTGAATTTGGAAGAGTGGAAAATGTGACTCAATCTAATTATAAACTAGCTTTTCAGACAGGCTGGGAAGTTCCCTGTTTTGTCCTGCTCTTATGGATTGTGGCTCTGAGCATCCAGGGAGACTCAGAAGTGTGATTGATGGTAAGGAGAATCCTGTTGAAGGAGCTGACCTGAGATTGCGGGATCTGGCTTGCCTTTCCTTGCTGCAATCTTGAATGCCAGCTTTCCAGCAATCTGCTGATGGCAGGAATAAATTGATGGGGCTGGTTAGCTGTGCAGCGGCAGCACTAAACCCCCAGCTCTTGGCATCCCTGCTGTGTGGTATTTTTGCTTCCCTTTGACCTTTTGCTTATAAAAAGTCATGCTGAAAGAAGAGCCTGACTGAACTTTTTTTTTTAAAGCTGTTTGAGGCTTTTCCTGCCCTGTGCTTGCCCTCCGAACAAGAGAGAAAGCAGGGTGTGGGCAGCCCGTCCTGACCCCAGCCCTGGCACGGGCGGGCTGCGCCTTCCCGCTCCAACAATAAGGCTAAACAAATCCTTCCAAGCTGCTTGCATGGACCGATGAAAGGAGGATTTCTTGGGACACTCAATGTTTTGTAGTGACCTCCCAGTGAAACAGCTGTTGTGTTCCCTTGTCCAGGCCAAGTGGGATGCTGAATAGTGTGCCCTTATAGCAAACACAGAGGCGCATCTGGAAAAGAAGCCGTCATGGTAGGAGTATGCGAAGATGGCATGAGCTGGTCGTAGCTGCTCAGCCTGCGCTGTTGCGAAGCCATTTTACTGATCATAAAGTTGGTGAGACAAAGCACTGCTCTTTGGGCAAGCAGGCTGCGTCCATGCAACACAGCCCTATGTTCGCATCAGCAAGGGAGGGGGATTGTTTGCTGTGCATGAGGCTTTGCTTGCCCATTCAATGGCTGGAAAATGCAGATTAGCAGCAGACACGTAAAATTCTCATTTGCGTTTTCACGAGCATGTGAAAGTAGAGCTGCTGCTGCAAGTAGCTTTGCTGCCTAGTGCTTCAGGGACTGAAGTTTGAAGTTGAGAGCCAGGGCCTGTGTACAGTCTCTGCAGTCTTGCTGTCCCTTAGCTCAGCTTTCTCAGCTGAAAGGTTTGATTTTTCTAAGGCAGCAGCTTCAGTGTACGAAGACATGCAGGAAGAGCTTTGCAGGGCTTTAGCTGGGACCAGCTGAAATGCAGAGTTAGTTAAACTGTCCTGACCTACCCTGTGCACAAAGGAAGCACCAATTACTGGCTGTTCCCATATAGCTTTCAGTCTCTGAACAGAGGTGGTGAGCTCCTGCTGGTGATGAAGACTCAGGTCACCAAGGCTGATGTATTTCTGAGAGCCAGTGAAGTCTCTAGGCTGTTTTTAGGCTTTCAGGGACAGATGCATCTGCTTGAAATGTCCTGGAGCAGCTTGGTTTTGTCTGTGAGTTCCTGTGCCTTTTGTCCAAGGCATACAGCAGCTCAGATGAACAGTCTGCCGAGGATACCTAAAAGCTCTGACAGGTATCACAGTCCCCTCTGCAGGGAAATGGATGTGCTGTGATTCGTCCCTGCTTGCTGTGCCAAGTAAATGCAACTTTCCTTTTCTTCAGACTGAGCTTTCCCATAGCACAGCACTGTGCAGTGGCACCATTGCTGTGCCCAGCAAGCAGAAGGCTCTTGAGAGGTGCCCATCCTCCTTTCACCACTGTTTTCTGGGCCTTATGTTTCTAGGCAAGACCCATCTGATATCCTAGTTTGCACTTCTGATGTACTTGGGGAAAGGAGGGGGGATGTAAGAACGCCCTGATCTTGTATCATCATCTAGTTACCTCCAGGCAAGCCTCCCTGTCAGGGCTGTTCCTTGGGGTCAAAGACTCATGGCCATTGTTGTCGAGGATTGTCTAGCTCCTGCCTTTAGCCATTGTGTTCCCTGACCCAGTGCAGCAGCCTCTGCTTCTGCAGGACCTGCCCTGGGCACTGGTACCCAGACAGCTTGGCCACCTGCACACCCCACGCCTGCAATCGCTGGCTCCATCTTTGTGTCAGTGAAGAAGAGGAATGCATCCCATGGACTCATGGGCAGACCCTGCCTCCCAAAAACAAGGACTCCATGCTCTGGCTCAGATCCTGCAGGCCCCATGTTCTTATCACTTCTCTTAGCTCCAGGTCGGCTGTACCAGCACCACAAATGACTGCAGTGCCCAGAGTTCCAGCAGCACTGGGGTGGATCTGAAACTGATGTCTCTACCACCACCTTGTTTGGCCTGTGCAGGACAAGTCAGCCCAAAATGTGCCTGTGTATCTGATTTGGGGCTCAGACTGCCTGTTGCTTCTGCTGCCAAAACTGCCCGGTGCTGCTGCATTAGCAGGGGGTTAAGATGAAGCTTAGGCTTAGGCAAACAGCTTAGGTTTTACTCTTTCTCTGCAGTTATATTTGCATTTGAATTGCATTTGAATTTCCATTTTCTTTCCCCTGCCCACTGGTTAATTGCTTGCAGAAGCCTGAGTGCTGCAGACTTGGTTTAACACTGGTTAGGTCAGTCAGTTTGAGCACAGTTCAGCTTGCCTTCTGTTCAGGTGCAAAGAGGGCTCAGCCAGGGTATTTTCATTATTGGCTGTGTGTGTGTTAGGGTAATGCTGAAGGAGCAACCCAGAAGGCGAGTCTGTAGTATAGTAAATTGTCAGCAGTAATTATACTCCAGATGAAATCTCTGGCATGGTGTCTGTCTCTCAGGAACAGCTGGACATGGGGAGAAGGGGGTGGTGGGAGATCTGGCAGAACTGCAGGACTATCCATGCTCACCCCTGCCCAAAAGCAGTCAGGGATTTTTTAGGAGTTATTTGAAAGGGCACAGGAAGGAGCTGAGTCCTTGGCGGCTGCTGCTGCCTACAGGAAGGTCTGTCAGGATAGACTGCGGAGATCCCATTGGATACCTCCAGGGCCAGGAGGATTTCATAGTGGTGCACCAAAGGGGGAGACCTGTGGCAGGATCCTATGGTGCCTGTCTCCTGTTGAAGGACTCACTGCCTCCTTTTTGGAGGATTCATCAGTAGGAGAAGGATGAAATACTTGGAGGATTAGAGGGCACTCTTGTAGGCAAGAGTGTGCCTTTTGCCTGAATTGCTTCAGAGGCAGTAGTTTTGCTCTTTGCTCCTTTGCTTATCTTTGTCTTGTTGGCTACAGGGCTTTAAGATCTAAGTTTAAAAAAAAACAAAAAAACAAAAAAACCCCAAAACAAATCAAACCGAGCTATCTTCTTTCATGAGTTGACTGCTCTTGGCTGGCCTAAAAATAACAGGCCATGTATATCTGAAATGATTTTGTGAACAAGGTCTTCAAAAGCAGCCAGACCTCTGTATGTATTTAAAATTGCAAACATGGCTAATTTTTTAATGTTTTCAATACATTGCCAGGCTTGTGTAATCTTTAGCCGATAAGCATTCATTTACAATTATCTGAAATAATGGGAAAACAAAGACAGCCTTTTTTTTCTTGAGCAACAGAGGAGTTGTTTTGAAACCAGACCCCTTGAGGGAAATGGCAGGGCTTAAGACTGATATTTAATGCATCCATAGAAAATTGGGAAACTTTTAACATGAAAACTAGAGATCACAAATCATTAACTATGCATTGCCTTAACAAATACCCTTTGGAGCAATATTTGAAGGAAACATCACTAGAACAGAGTCCAGGGTTCCCCACTCCCAGTTTCACACCACCACGAACACAGCAATGGCCCTGACCAGGACAGACCCATGCTGAGTGCTCCACTGGTTGGTGTTAATTTAGGAACAAGTATTTTTATTCAGCTGGATAACTGCTTTGATTATCTACTCTAATCTTGCTGGGCTCTTCCTTTGTCATGCAAACATGGATGAATTCTCTTGCCAGGGCAGTAGCTGTGTTTAAAGCAGAGCTGTGGCATCAAATGCTTGTGACTTGTTGCCTTCCCAAAGATTTCCCAGGGGAGGCACAGGCAGCTTCATGGGTTTCATAGGTGTAATACACATAAATTTGATTTTTCTTAATCACCTCTTGCAGAACACATAGAAACAGTCCATATCTCCTCCTAAGTTGAATACAGCTGAACTAGCTCAGCTCTTTTTAAATCAAGTTTAAGTGGGTTTATAAATGTTTTGCAGCTGTCATTTCCCTGCTAGAACAAGTTGTCCCAGTAGGTGATTGCCTGGCCTGTGTTTGTTTTTCAGGAGAGCCTAGTTTTCTGTGTGAATCTGTCTAGCTGTGGTTTAATTTTCTTGCATGGGCCCTTACAAACATGAGCTTCCATGTAAACTGTAGGTTAAAAATGGTTTTCCAAGCAGAAATACTCAGACTGGCCTGTGCCTGCTTCACTGTCCTTCTTGCACATGAGTTTTGCCACTTTTCCTAAGTGAGCTTGGCTATCAAACATAGGAGCACTCATGATCGAAGACAGAATTGCCTTGTGATGTGAGATTAAAGGCAACACTTGTTTTATGTCTCCTCCTCAAGTCATGGGCCATGCCCAGGGAGGAGGGAACAGCAGAAAACCCCGGCTCGCAGGAAAGCTCTGTATGGAGTGTGTGATTCTGTAATTAAGGGCTTTTGCAGAGTGCATGGAAGGGGAAGATTTCTTCCAAATGTAGCCTGAAATTACACATTCAGCATGCATTTAACCACTCACTATTAAAGTTTGTATTCTTCTTGATTGTGTAAGCCTCAATAACGCTGTGGCCTTGTCCTGCCTGCTTATGTTTCTGCTCCTGATGTGCACCCAGCCCAGGCCTTCATCCTCCCCAGTGGGCAGGTTAGCAGCTAATTTTGGCACAAAGGGATAAAGAGTGGCACCATCCATCTCCAGCTGAAGTAAATGCTGGATTGCACTGGGTGCTGTATTGGCATCTCAGTTTTTAGAGGGTGTGATAAAACAGCACTTTTTAAAGGAATACAAGTGCAGGTCAGCCCTTCTACTGGCTGGGCAGGAGCAGGCCCTGCCTTTGTTCTCTCTTGGCAGCAGAGATGCCAAGGAAGGACAATTTGGTCCTTTGTCCCTGCAGGAGGGAGGCTCTGCTCCCTGTGTCCATCTCAGGTGAAGGGCTGCTTTTCCTTCAGGCCAGCTGGGGTAAAAGCAGCTCTTAATCTTGCTGCAGTGGGGG
>JANZLQ010000037.1:4459804-4506964 GCA_026212715.1 Elanus axillaris | reverse complement strand
GACCCCCGCCCCGCCGCCCCGGAGCCCTGCGCCGGGCACCACCCGGGCACCGCGGGACTGGGCACCGCTGGGCGAGGCAGGACCGCCGGGGCAGCGGCCGGAGAGGGGAGGACCCGCCGCCCCCCGGTCGGCAGCGCCCCGGCCCCGCGAGCAGCGGGGGTCCCGGGGCCGGGAAGCCCTGGCGGGAAAGAGGGCGGCCCTGTTACAGGGCCCCGGCGGAGGCACCCGCGGCCACCAGGCAGCCGAAATAGGTTTGAGTGTCGGAGGAGGGAAAGGTGACCCCGGCCGCAGGGGCCGCGCTCCGCCCCCGCCTCTTAATTGGGAGCTAATAGTGCTTAATAGGAATTCCGGCAGAAGCGGCTCTGGGTTGCAAATGAAGGAGAACACGGCCAAGAGCTGCCTCCCAGCTAATTTTCCCCGTTCCCGAGCCTGCCGCGGCAGCGAAACCCCACTGAGCACCGCTGCCCACCGGCCCCGCGCCGGCCGGGGGCTGGCGAGCGGCTGGGGGCACCGGGCCATGCCCTGGGGCCGGGCGGACAGCCGCGGGCGGCCGGCGTGACGCTGGGCCGGGGTGGTGCCCAGCACCCCTGGCAACGCGCTCCAGCTTGTCCCAAACAGCCAGCGAGCCATGGGCATGTACGGACGCCTTGCCTTCCTCCTCCTCCTCCTCCTCAGCCTCCATGCCCCAGGTAGGCACTTCAGGCTTGCAGCGTCGGGGCACACTTTGCCAGAGCCTGGGTGGGAACCGAGAGGAGGGGGAGAGGGGACAGGCTCCCCTTGGTTGCCCCCAGGTGCCTGGGGCTGACCCCAGGATTGGCAGAAGGGCTGGCAGCTGCCTGGCTGGATTCAGGCAGGGAGCGGCCATCACCGGGCATCCTCAGGGCATTGCCAGGGTGTCCTCAGGGCATCGCTGGGGCATCACCGGGACATACCCGGGCACCACCGAGACATCTCTGGAGCATCACGGGGGCATCTCTGGGGCTTCCCCAGGGCATTGGCAGGACACACCCAGCAGGCTGGGGTGACACTTTCTTCTTTGCAGGGACTTTCGTCAGAGCAGCAGGTAAGAGCAGGGTGCCCTGGGCACTGCTGCACCCAGCAGGGAGACCTGTTGCCCATGTGGGTGCCTGGGTGCAGGAGTAGAGCTCCTTAAGCATGGCTGAGCGAGAGTCAGTGGCACTGACTGGGTGCAAGGCTGGTCCCTGGGGTCTCCCGCCAGCCCTGCCTAACCTGCCACGCGTGGTGGTGCTGAGCGAGGATGCAGTGCCGGGCACCTGCGTGGCCAAGGTGACTGTGTCCTGCAGCAATGTGACTGGCAGCCCCAATGTCACCCTGCACAGCATCGAGCCCAGCCACCCTTTCAACCCCATCGCCATCAGTGCTGACCCAACAGCCCCCACCACGTTTCAGGCAGAGGTGCGGCTGGGGGACAGGGAGCAGGGCAGGAGCCCGTGGGCACCCCACTGAGTGCCATGTCCCTGCGGCAGGTGACGCTGCGTGCCAGTGTGGAGCTTGATGCCCGCCGGGTGAACCAGTACACCCTGACCTTGCGGGCCTCTTGTCCTGGTGAGGACGAGGTGGCAGAGCGGCTCTTTGTCCAGGTGACAGCAGGGCAGGTCCTGCGCTGTGACACTCCCTTTGCCACCACGGGTAGGAGCCAGAGGGTGCAGGGCAGTGGGGGCTGCAGGTGCTGGCCGGCACTGGGCTCCCAAGGCCATGCTGTGCCGCAGGTGGAGATGTGGTCCAGGTGCTGGCGGACGTGGCACCCCGGACACCCCTGTATGCGGTGCTGCCACAGCCACTTGGTGGGCTGACGGTGAGTGGTGGCTGCCCCGGGGACCCGCAGCCCCACAAGCAGGAGCAGCCTTGGGGACAGTGTAACCCTGGGTGTGGAGCAGGACAGGGTTTCCCACCCTCCTCCCACCACCTGTCTCTGCAGTTCAGGCTCCGAAACCACGACACACCACTCACGCTCACCCGCCGGGGCCTGGTGCTGGCGCCTGCCGGTGGTTTTAACCCCAGCAATGACACTCAGGTGGGCACTAGCATCCCCAGGCTGTCACAGCCACCTCTTGGCCTGCCTGGGCTTAGCCCCTCACTGGTACTGCCTGCAGCTCTCCATGTCCTGCTCTTCCCATCGGGTCCCCTTCTCCCCCAGCCCCAGGAGTGCTCCAGCCCTTTCTCTGTCCCAAGCTCCATCCCCTTCTGCATCTTGAGTCCTGTCCCAATCCTCATCCCTGTCCCTATTCCCGTCCCCATTCCAGTCTCCAGCTCATCCTCATCTCCATCTCCACTCCTCTTCCCATCCCTGTTCCTGCTCCAACCCCCATTCTCGTCCCTGTCCCCCTTCCCTTTCCTGTCTCTGTCCCTGTTCTTGTCCCCATCCCGCCCCTATTCCTGTCCCTGTCTCTATTACTATCCTCATCTCCATCCCTATCCCTGTCTCTGTCATCACCCCTGTCCCTGGTGCCACTTGGGGTTGTCCCATGGCCACTCTGGCACTGCCCTGCAGACTTTCAGGCTGGAGATCGAGGTGATGGACCGCCATGGGCACAACTGCAGTGGGGCCGTAAGGGTGGAGGTGCTGCCATCGCACCGTCCCCGTGTCACCTTCCCGTGAGTGGGGCTGGGCCGGGCAGGGGGTGCTGGTGGCAGCAGGCCATGCCACACTGCCTACCTTGCCTACAGCAAGCTGCAGTGGGCTGTGACGGTGCCGGAGGGCACTGGCCCCTTGGAGGTGGTCACACGAGTTCATGCCAGTGGTGACAACGTGCACTACGCCATTCTTGCTCCTGTGGCACCCAGACTCTTCACCATCGATGAGGGTGAGCAGGATGGCAGGTGTCCCCAGGGCCACCCTGTCCCCGTGCCCGGCGTGAGGCTGTGCCTTCTCCCACAGTGACTGGTGAGATCCGCAGCACCCGCTGGCTGGAGGTGGGCCATGCACACCTCCTTGTCCGTGCTTACAATGCACTGCACCCCACTGACCACGCCACCGCCATGCTCAACATCACTGTGCAGGGGACAGACTGGAGGGCACCGAGCTGCATCCCAGCCATCTCTGTGTACGGTTGTGGGGGGAGCGGGGCATGGACAATGATCTGTTATGCCCAGGACACACAGGATAGGAGCTGAGCTGCTGGCTGCCCCACTGCAGGTCCCAGGTGCCTGAGACAGTGTCCACTGGCAGCACCCTGGTGACACTGAGGTGCACTGACTCCGCCAGCACTGAGGGGTGGCTGCACTATGCCCTTGAAGGGCCCCCCACCTCCCACTCCCGGTTCCGCATGGAAGGGCCACGGCTGCAGGTGAGTGGGGTTGTGGGCAGTGCCCAGGCGACTGACAAGCCCAGACCTGGAGGAGACCAGCGGGACAGTGGGGACACTCTGACATGTGCCATCATGCTGGGTCATGGGCCACGGCTCCCAGGAGGCCTCTGTTCCCCAAGGCCTGCCTGTCCCCCACCTTGCTCTCTTCTGCTCCCCTGGCATCACAGCTTTGCGGGATACCCCAGCTTTGCGGGATACCCCGGCTTTGCAGGACACCTTGGCTCTGCCTGATCCCCCTGCCCTGGCTCGGCAGGTCAACAACACCCTAGACTATGACTCGGAGGCTGTGGCCTCTGTGGGCTTCCAGTTCACGGCCACCATCGTTGTGACAGCAGGAGGGGAGCCCCCACGGAGCAGTGAGTGCCTGTGTCCCCAGGGCACGCCCAGGGAGGTGCAATAGGAGATGCCCATCCAAAAGGGGTGGTGCCACCACCCCTGTGTCCTCCAGCCTGTCCAGGGCAGAGCATGCCCAGCCCTGCGCAGGCTGGTGCCAGCGTGGCTGAGCCGCTGTGTGCCACACAGCCCGCGTGCCTGTGCTTGTGATGGTGACACCTGTCAACGAATTCACACCAGTGTGCCCCAACGGTGCCACCTTCACTGTGCCAGAGACGGCGGCTTTTGGCAGCACCGTGGGGCGTGTGGCTGGCACCGACCGCGACTACCCACCAGACAGCCTTGAGTACAGCCTGGAGGGGGGCTCCAGCCTCACACAGCCTTTCTCCATCGACACACGCACTGGTGAGTGCCCAGCCCCTTCCCCAGCCCCTGCCACCTCCTGTGGCACCTGTGGGTGCCCAGCAGTTCGCACTGCCCTGCAGGAGAGATCCGTGTGGTAGGACCCCTCAATTCTGAGCAGCACAAGAGCTACAGGCTGACTATACGGCTGACAGACATCCACAATGACCTGGACCCAACAAAGCGGCGGAGCTGCCTGTGTGATGTGACTGTGTATGTGCAGGTGTGAGTGCAAGCCCATCGGGTGAACCGTGGTGGGTGCAAGCACCATGTCTGCCATACTTCCTTGCGCTCCTCCTGGCAGGCTGTGCCAGATCAGGCGCCAGTGTGCACCCCTGAGGTGCAGGAGCTGTGGATCACGGCCAGGTCAGGCGGCCGCCAGTCTGTCACCCGCTTGGCGTGCCAGAGCAGCCCCAACGGTTCCATGCTGGCATACACCATCACTGGAGGTGAGGAGTGGCCAAGCCACAGCACAACCCAGCCCCTCACTGTAGTGTGGCACTGAGCAGACCCTCTTGTCCAGGCAATGAGGATGGGCACTTTCACCTGGAGGGAAACACCCTCTTCTACCTCCCCAATGACCTGGCGGAGCCTCGCACCTTTGTGCTGCTGGTGGAGGTACGGGGAGGCCATGGTGCCCCCCGCCGCAGCACCATGGTGGCACTGGTGATGCATGTCACCCCCCGGAGCACACCAGTGCCACCCAGCACCACCACCCTGCGCATGGTAAGCAGAGCCTGTTGGCCAGGCAGGGGTCCGAGATCCATCAGGCCCCCTGGCCATCACATGCCCCCTCAACCCACCACCTGTGCAGATGCTGTGGAAGGAACCGCTCGTCGTTGTGCAGATGGAGGCGGTATGGCACCCACCGGCCTGGTTTGTGGCCGTGCTGACTGTCTCCGGCGTCCTGCTGCTGGCCACCCTGGGCTGTGTGGCCCGGACCCTGCTGTGCAGGTGAGCCCTGGCCCCACAGCATGGCATGGCACGATAAGCAAGACTAGGGGCTCATGGCTGCCTTCTCCTCCTGCAGCAACCGAGACTCTGGCAAGCTGCTCCTAGACAAGACGTGAGTGCTGCATGGCTGGGGCTGTTGTATCAGCAGCAAGGGGCAGCTGTGTGTGTTGGCACAGGCTCCCATAGTGTCCTCTCAGGCAGCTGGGGAGACGCAGCATGTGGGAGGTGTTTAATGTACCCCAAGTCTGGCTCTGGTCTGTGGGTTGCTGTGGCAGCAAGCCGTCTCTGCCCCAGGGCAAGGGTGCAGCACTGATGAGAGCCATGGGTGCAGAGACCCATCTGGCCAGGGGACAGCCATGTTGGTGGCCAAGCTGGCACACAAACTCTGCAGCGGGCAGGGTGGGACGGCACAGCGCTGACGCCACTGCCTGTCGCAGGGCTGGGTCCCAGCACTGGGGCTGGGGCTGCTGCAGCTCACCAGGGGAGCCCTGATTTGACAGGGAAAGCTCCCTGAGAGGAGGTGAGCAGGCTGCACGTCCCCTGGATGAATGAGGGGTGATGGGTGGTGGAGGGGAGAGCCTGAGGAGGCACTGGAGCCAGCCCAACTTGTGCCATGTGTCTGCATGGCAAGGAGGGGGCAGGCAAGCCTGCAGGCAGGATAACAGCCACCTCCAGTGACATAACTGCCCTGGGGTAATGCACGGCTGGATCCAAGTTCATTGGTGAGGTTAGGGACAGAGTGCTTGGTGGCACTGGGGCTGTAGTGGCCATGCAAGGGAAAGACTTGGGCTCAGCCCCTGCACGTGGCCCTCAAAGTAGAAGAGGCTTCAGGGCTGCAGCTCTTCCAGTGCAGCATCCTCCGAGCCCAAGAATGGTCCGTGCCGGCACGTGGAGAAATAAGTGGATGTTGTGGCAGACCAGATTGCTGCTTTCAGGCATCACTGAAAGGTGGTGATGCTTGGGGGAGCATGGCCCCTGCTGCAATCCCCTTCAGTGCCCAGGGGACACACAGCCTGGGTAAGGGGCCAATCAGGTAGGTGGATGATGGGCTCAGCAGGGTGCAGCTGGCAGTGCAAAGCCTGGCTGGCAACCTGCTCCTGGCAGGATCCCTTGGGGTCGAGGCTGGGGGCCCATCACCCACAGAGTGTACCTCCCTTGCCCCCTCTTCCCTCTGCAGCTCCTGGGATATAGCAGAGCAGAGTGGGGGTGAGGAAGAGCAGGGCCACGCCAGCAGCCTGGTAAGTATGTACCATGACAGTGAGGGTGGGTGCTCTGCTGGGGACATGGGAGGGAGCCCTGGTGCCCTCAGCACGCTCTCCTATCTCTCCTCCACACAGGGGCAGTTCGATGGCCGTGCCCGGGACCCATGTGAGTGCTCTGTGCCAAAGCCCCAGCAGCCTTAGGCTGCGTCCCTCGAGGCAGAGGGGTCTGGGGGATGGGAGAGACAGGCACTGGGCAGCAAATGCCTGGGCAGCACCCTCAGGGCAATGACCGAGTGCTATCTTCCATCTCAGACACCTGCAGGGACTATCTCTTCAACAGCGTGACTGGGGCACGGCGCTGGATCTGAGTGGCTTGAGTTGATGAGGGGCTCCCTGCAACCCACAGCTCCCTGTGGGGCGTGCTGGGCAATGCACCAGGTGCCAGCAGCACCAGCGCGGCCCTTGGGCCTGGGAGGAGGAGGGGAACCCTCCTCTGTGGCTGAACTCGCTACCCACGGGGTGCAGCCAGCCCCTGAGCTGCCCCAGCCAGCACAGACCCAATAAACGGTGGCAGAGATTGCACCCGCTGCTGTGATTGCTGTAGGGAGTGCTGTGGCCAAACAGTCTCGCCAGTGGATGTCCTGCTGTGGCAGTCATTAGCGCCGTCTTCAGTCAGGGATGTGGGTGGCATGACACAGGACCAGGATGGCAGTTAAGGCGCCACCAGCCCTGGGCTGGGGTTGGCATTGCAAAAAATGAGCTGAGGGCTTTGGCAGGGTCTGCTCTGGTCATGGCAGCGTCTCTGTAGCCTCTGGATGTAACCCAGCTAGGGCAGTCCTCTGCAGAGATGTGATCTGGGGCAAGAAAACTCAATCATGGGTGATTCTGAGAAACTTTTGCCCTGTGTCCCATGTTTGCCTCAAGCTCTCCCTTGCCAGAGCACTCCTGGGTGCAAGCGGGTGGGACAAGCAGCTGATCGGCAGAGGGGCTGGGTTTGTTAATTGGGTGGAAAAGTGAATTAGCAGGCACGCGGTTAAGTGTGACATGCTGCAGGAGAGTTAGCAGGGCCTGGCGAACAGGCAGGAGTGCTTTGAAGAGTCAGTCAGCCCAGCAAGGTGGGAAACCGGTTATTTGAATTTCAAAGGAGCATGCTACTGGATGCCTCCTAAGGAAATGAAGTGCTGGCGGGATAAGAGGAAAGTGACTAATTTGGGGAGTAGGAGGAAGAGGATGGTAGGAACCAGCTGTGGAATTTCACAGTGAAGAGGGGTCACCTGTGTGGCTCTGCCTGAGCCCACAGGAACTGTGCCCGTTCAGGAATTAAACCTTTTATTGTACCGGATCGGTGTGTGAACACGTTCCACTCGCCACTCTGGGGAGCCAGCCCAGCGTGAGGAGCTGTTTGAAGCCAGGCCGCAGCACGAGAAGCTGGGTTTAGCCCGGCTGACCGACCCTGCACGATGCCCCGCCGGGGCCGCCACACTCGCCCAAGGCCCCGGGGGAAGGCGGAAACGCCGGGCTGAGGGTACGACCCGTCTCCGAGCCCCGGCCTCCGGGCCGGGCCTCACTCGTCAGCCCCAGTCGCGCAGAGCCCGCCGCCCATGCCCATTGGGCGAGCGCCCCCCTAGCGGGTAGCCAATGAGGAGGCGCATCCCGCGGGGAGGCGGGGTACTGGAGGGCGTCACGTGTGCCTAACGTGCGCGGACCTCCGGAGGCAGTCCGCGCACGGAAAGGGGAGGAGCGGCTCTATGGTTGAGTGTCGGCGGTTTTGACCTATCAGCGTTTCAAGGACGCCCCCAGTGGGCGGGGCTCGGCTCTGGGTTACTGCAAGAGGCGGCGGGGTGGGCTTTGGATGGTGCGGTTGCTATGACGGCCAGCATAGAGGCTCCGCCCCCTCAGCCGCCGCCATCTTGTTGTTGATTCGAACGGCGGGTAGCGGGTGGTGGGGAGAGGCGGCGCGGGGGGCTCGGTGTCGCCAGCCCCCGGCTGGGCAGGCAGGGCCGGCCCTGGTGAGCCACAGCGGGCGAGGGCCCGGGGCAGGCTGAGGGGCGGAGGGCTGAGTCGGGCGCGCTGCCGCGATGGGAGGAAGGGGAGAACCGGGCGCGGCCCCGTGAGGGTGGGGATGCGAGAGGGGAGAGCCCGGTGCGGTCCGATTGAGGAGGGGGGAGAGCCTGGCGCGGCCCCGCGGGGAGGGGGGACAGAGGCGCGGCCCCGAGAAGAGTCGGGGTGAGGTGGGGGACCGAGCGCCGTGCCGGGGGGTCCAGGCGCAGTCCTGTGAGGAGGGGAAGGGGGGAGCCCGGCGCGTCCTTGTGTTTGCGGGGTGTGTGGGGGAGACCCAGGTGCTTTCTCGTGTGAGGCCCGTATGGGGCACAGCTGGGGCGGGAGGGCCGTCCCCGGCGTGGGGAGAGCTCCGGGAGCTGGGCTCAGCAAGGGCAGCCCCGTAGGCAGCACGGTGCCTGGGCAGGGCCGTGCTGCCCCTGCCCGGCAAGCAGATCTAGCGTCCCTTCCATTTGTGCCCTTCCCTTCTACAGAAGCTGCGCACAGGAAGGAACTCAGCAAACCACGGTGGTAACATGAAACCAACATGGTGAGGAAGCTTGTGGGGTTGGGGGCACTTCCTGCGTCCTAACGTACTGCCACCCCTGCAGAGGAGGGGGTGTGGGCAGGCTCTGGTAATGCTGGCAGCCCCAGTGGTTACCGGAAGGTGCCTGGCAGTCCCCGGAGGCAGATGTGCTCATGGGTCTGCAGACCTGGACTGTAACCAACCTTCCTTGGGGTTTCCAAGTAGGACTTGGATTAGGAGAGGTGGTACTGACTCCTGTTCAGTTTTCAGCTACTCTTAATTTAAACTGGTGCCAGGCTCCATATCCCTCCATCTTGCATCTCTGAATCAGCATGGCCCCCATTTTTCTTGCCAACAATATGCTTTTTAGTATGCGCTGCCTTTCTCATTTCAGCCTCTCTTGCTGTGTTTCTGCTCCATCTGCTTTTCCTCCCTTCAGGTTCACCTGGCTTAACTTGGTATTCACAGCTTCCAAAGCTGAATTCCAAAATTGGCCTCTGCTAATGAAGCAATGAATGGTGCCGGAACAGTGTGAACTTGGGTCTCTGTTCATTCCTAATGTAATATTTCTATAGATGGTAGGCCTGTTTGTGTAAACTTAGTTGGTAGCTTGTCTCACAAAATAATATGCTATAATGTCTTGTGCAGGTCTCTGTATTGAACTGTCATCTGCAGCTGATACATTGATTGTGCGTATGGTCAGATTTCTGATGGAGAAAAATACTGTATTCCTGTATATATCACTGAACTAAGACTTTGATTTCCTTATTACAGAAATTCTGTCAGGAGCTTGGAAGTGTTTTAGAATTAGATATATTGGTTATTAGATGTTGTGACTGTAACCCTAAGTAGTTCTATTAGGGGCGTGCTACTCCTGTGCTGTGTAACAGTTCCTTGTTATTGAGATTGACAAATATTTTCTGTGGCTGGGTTAGTTTAGCACTGACCTAAGGCAAGTGCTTTCTTTTGGAGCTAAGGAAGGTGGTATGTTGTGAAAAGATTAAGTGTGAACTCTGTGTATAGCAAGATAACATTGGGTTACTGTTTCAACTATGTAAAATTCTTGTTTTGTCAATGTTTTGAGTTGTCCTAATGCTAATTTTTCTTCTGATGGCGTTAGAGAGTGTTTTATACCCTCCCTGGCATTTTCAGCACAACCATTTCCAGATGCATGGATGAACAGCCTTATGCCATCCTGGTTGGAGCCTGTTAGGTGAATCTGAAGTGTCCTTTTCATGGCATTGCCTTTGTTTCCTGTCTAATAAGGACTTTTGGGAGAGTGGGGAAAGTGATCCTCGGCTCCTTGAGGGGGAAGTTGATGGTCATTACCAAAGGAATCTGATGACCACAGGGGTAGAAAGAGTAGGATATGCTGGTAGGGCCCCCTTCTGAACAGTCAGTGTGTCTTTCCTAGCTTGGTTTCTACTCTGGTTATCCAGTAAGGCATGTTGTGGCAGCTTTGCATGTTTCTTACACAGAAAAAGAACAAGTGAGCACGGTTCACTGTTGAGATGAGAAAGGGAACAGTTTCTAGGATCCATTTACAGTCACCAGGAGTTTTGGTTATGTGACCTTCTGTGTGTAGCTTCACAGTCACTTTAAACTCATGGAAGTATAGGTTGCAACCAACAGGAGGTTCTTGCACTGTTACTGGTGCCAGCTGGGGTGTTTGTGCAGGTGGGAATGAGAGTTCTCTGACTTATGAACTGATCAAACTGAAGACAAATCGACTTTTTCTTTCCTCCCCAGCTTTGTGGGTGCTTAAATGATTTTGCTGATGTAGGGACAGTGGTTTGAACATGGAAGTGGTGGTGGAATGGAGTCTTATTCTTGTTCAGGGTCACCTGCACTGTGACTGTGAAACAGAGCAACAACATGTTTTTATATATTTAGTTATATAAAAATATAATTTTAAAGTACATATTTACATATATTTAAAAATTAAATGGAACAGTAGTGTCTGTGCTTCTTTCCCACTACTTATGTGAATATTATTTTTGTGTGCTTCATCATCAGGATGCCAGTATTGAGCATGTCCTTATAAAAATGTTCTAGAAAGCAAAATTAGATGTGCTTTGGGATCCCCTCTCATGGCAGACTGTGTAAGTCAACTGACTTGCAAGTTATTCTGTATTTCATTGCACATGGTGAGAAGTCAAAGTTAGAATAGCAAGCATGACAGAGGTTGAAAAATGCCCAGGCTAAAGTAGTACCTGCAGCCATAATCAGCTAATTAGCCTTCTGAACAAGCATTATGATTTCTTCTTAATCATGCGGTTGCATGCTATTCTCATCCCATCTGAGCTGTCTAGTTTGTTTCTTTTTCCCCTCCCTCATGTACGGAGCTTATTCATTTCAGGTAAAATTACCGAACTCAGAAATGTGACCTTGTTGAGCTTGACTAGTGTGAGATGATGAGCCCTGTACAAGCTTGGAGCTGTTTGTTGAGCATCTGCTTACAGGACATGGTCTCTTTGGTTCAATGTATCACCAAATGTTTGTAAAAAGGTTTGATGACTTGTCTTTTTAGATTTCAGTTTTTAGTTGATTTCTCTGTGTCTAAAGGTTGTCATGGATCTAGTGAGTTCTGACTGGCACGCTGGGGTATGGGGTGGCACTGTCTTTTGGTTTCCATTGGAATAAGAAATGTAGGTGGAAAGTTTGAAGTTCAATATTCACAGCCTGTGCTTTGGAGGAGGTATGTTTCTTCCATCTGTAGTTGAAATGCAGGTCCTGAAGCCATAGAAAATCTGACAGAGGCCTTGTTTGAGCGATTACTCGGGCATTGCATTGTGACCCAGGCACTTGCTGCCATCGGATTTGCCCAGTCTGCCCGCAGGGAATTGGCTTGTAACCTGTTTGAGACGTGCATCACAGTTGAATATTGATGCTGGGAATTACAGTCTCAGAAGTTAGTATTGACAGAAAACTGCAGCCTGATTTGTTTACTCTTGCATTTGACAATGTCACACTGTCAGCCTTGGTGCTGGACAGGGTTTAAATTTGAACTTGACTTGCAGAGTTGTTGTGTGGCAGCTCAGTAGAGCTGTGGCTCTGTGCTAGCTTGTTTATATAATGTGACTTGCCTAGGAACAACTGTTTTTATTTCTGACTTCTCAGTCTTTGTGACGGAATGTATCAAAACCAAGCCTAGTAAATACAAGGTTTCCCTAGTGAGCTCTGAAATGGGTGAGCTAGAGAAAAGGAGTGAAAGAAAAGAAGAAAACGTGACAGAAACCTCTGCAAGAATCGTGTCAAGTATTTGTATTACTTGCTGTAAACTGAAGGAACCCTTCAGATATATGGAGGAGCAGCTAGAGGTCTTCCTCTTTTATATTCCTGATGTGACAAGAATGCAGAGCAGGATGCTAACGAGTATTTAATCTCACGTTTGTTGCTACTGTCGTAGGGGTGGTGGGGGAGGAAGAGGAAGTGTTTGTGCATGGCTGCTTAGTTTCTGTTTTGCAGGCATTGCCTGTACGCAGTGCCTGTGCTGTTCTGATGTGGCAGCAGATGTTATTTTCGGCTTTCCCAGTGTGCTGTTTGGGTAGATGTACTTTCTAATAGATGCAGTTCTCAATTGGGGTGTGTGTGTGCTTCCTATATATCCCTATTGGTATAAACTACTCTGCAAATAGTACAAAGGTGCAAGTCCTTTGCCTTCATTTATTTATTCCTGTAGGCTTGTCTATATGCACTTTGAGTGGCATTAACTGTGTATAAGACAAGCTTCTTTAAGTTTTCTTTTATTTTGCATAACCCCTGTCAGTATGTGGTCAGTTTCATTCACGACAAATTATTTTATCCCCTTCTCTGGGAGTAAAGGAATAAGCTTTGTTATATTAGGGTGCCTCTCTATCTGTATAATGCTATCCATGGTAGTTAACACTGGTGCAATTGTTTGTGTTCAAAAATAACATGGGCGTAGCTGCCGTAATTATATTAGAAGATCTGTGTCAAGCAAATCTGATAAAAGCAGTAAAAAAGGTTATGAGATGTAATGTGCCTGTCTGTTACTACACGTGGTTGAGAGCTCTGATAGATAAGCTGTCTCTGATTTGGCTTTCATAGTTAGAAAGGTTATCTCTTCCACCAGCTGTCCTGCTTCTTTGCAAAATGCTACCTCCCTTGTATTAGGGCCTACAGCAGTGCCTGTTCAGCTGCCACAGTTTAATATACTATGCTTCAACCTTTCTTCATTAACACCCATCAGTGTCTTGTGAACCAGGTCAGATGAAGAACAGGCATGCATCCTGTTTTGCTCCACCCGCTGGTTGGTAATCTTCAGCTGAGGGATGGAGGAGGCAGTTGGGGCAGTGGTCCTCTCAGTCCCAGTGGTACATTTGGTAAAGAGCATCTGTTAGAGGTCAGAGGAATGAGTGAGAGTATTTGCATCTGAGAGGAGCTTGCTGTGAATTCTGGTCCCAGACTTGAGGGAAAGCAGTTCTGAATTGATGAGCAAGTAAAGATGTAAACAAAAGCTAATTTAGCACTTGCTAACTCATATCCATACAACGTCTTGCAGGCTGACTTGCTTCTGGTGTCCTGCTCCCTCTTGATTGTGAGAGGTTGGCTCCGTATTCCAGTGACTGCTCAACAGAGAGAGCTTGGGTGACATCTGTAAGGTAACTTTTTTCTGTTTTGCCCAGAATACATATGTACCCAACTTAAATATAATGCAAAGAGAAAAAAGCTGCTTGCTTTTTGCCTCTCACTTTATAATTTTACCCTTCAAGTAAGTATATGTGGATATGGTTTGTGGGAGGTATGCTCTTATCTTTGGAGGATACTACAGGAACTCCCAGGTAAGTGCTCTAGAACAGAGTGAAAAGCTCAGTCCTGTTTTATATTTGTTAACTTTTAATCAAATTGGTGTCAGTTCTTTGTAATAAGAATTAAGCTTCCAAGATTTGGAGGCTAACTCTTATGCTCTAGCAGTTCTGGCCACTTAGGTAGCTGAATTATCTTGTGATGATTTTGAAACTCTATCATTGTCTGTTTTTATTTTCCTTTCTATTATGAGGTTAGTTTGCTGAAAGATGATAGGCTGGCTTGATAGTATTCCAGGCTGAAAGAGGTTACTTTGTGCTGTTCTAAATTTGGAAGAAATTCTAGTATACCTGTTTTCCCCCAGTTCTTTATCAACAAATATATGACTCAGTATTAGTACCTGTGGTATAAGTGTTTGCCAGCAGACTCGAATGACCTAATTTTCTTGAGACACTGCTTGTTTAAACAGTGGTTGTGTCACACGGTTCATTTTTCTGGTGGGGAGGCCCCTGACCTGTGTGACTAATGGTCTTCACTAGTTTGAAGTGCAGCAGGTAATGACCAAAGATGCTGAGCTCCACAACTACCTTCTGGTGTAGGGAGAGGAGAGATATGGTGTCTTCTTGGCAGGGGATGCTCCTGTGTCTTTGTCACAGCTGACTTAAGTGCTAATCTAAAGGTGAAGTATTGTATAGGTCATATTCTGCTGTGACTTTTCTCTTCTTCTGCACCCCCCATCCCCTGTTGCATTTTCCCCATTTTTTAAACTGTCAGAGTGGGTTTATGCAAAATATCATGTGATCTTTAATTCTGATTAGCATTGTCCACTGTTGGCATCAAAGTATTGTCAAGCATTTCAAAAAGTGAGTTTAGAAATCTTAGGCACAAGAAGATAGGGCTGGCTGTTTGTTCTGTGTCCTTTGACAGTACTGTCTAAGCAGCTTAAGCATGTGTGGGGAGGCAGTCATGATCTCATTACAGCTAACTATAGGCGATAAGCAGCTTCGAGCACCAAAATCAGTGCACCAGTGAATGCAGATGTCAGTGAGTTATTTAAAGCAGAAAGGATTTTGGAGAGAAGCCTAGGGGGCTACATAGTCCTGTGTCTTAGTGGCTGAATCAAACCAAAGAGTAACTTCAATGAAAATGTTGGAGTTATTGCAGAAGATAAGGTATAATTGCGCTGTTGTGTTGATTTGAGTACTGTTGTGGACTGTAAGTAAAACTGGTAAAGTCCTGCAGCTTTGGAAGGCCCTCACAACACTTGTTGCCTGGTGGAAGTTAATTTAACTTTTCTGAACTGTGGTCTGTCTGTAAAGCTACATGGCAGGTCTGAAGAGAGTGTGTGTGTCAGATACATGAGGGTTGACTCTCTTATCCCACAAATGTGGGGGGGGGAAAGATCTTTTAACTTCAGTCTTTTGAGTCTGTCCCAAAATAATTGTTACAGCAGTCTGAAGCTCAGTTTGTGTTGAAACACTACATATGCAGTTTTTTTAGATAGTTTTTTAAACACCCCTACACCTCCCACGATAAAACCCACATCAGTTCAAGATTAAATATGTGGATTTTGCTTAGATTAAATGTGACTATATACAAAATGAGTATGCAAATACTACTTTTGCAAATATTGGAATGGTTTGCTTTTTCCCATTTGGACCAAATACTGTGTTTTTTCTTATCCTGTGCTAGTGGTATTTTCTTTGGTTGGATACAAATCTTCTTTATGTAATTGAGGTCTTAATATTTCGCAGTTTTTACCACAAGTGTTGACCTGCATACACTTCCTAAAATTTGAAGGTAAGGTAAAACTGAACCAATAAGCAATTTCAGGCATGCTTTATGCATCTTTTCTTTTTACAGAACTGAGAGAAAACATCTAACTTCATTAGACTAAGTACCATCGTTGTGCACTATGTGAAGTCTGAATAGTTTTCATGCTTCTTCAAGTGCTATGCATGCTGGTATTTTTTTTCCTGTAATAGCAGCACTTGTGGTTTCTGTTTTTCCCCTTAATTATTCTTAGCTTTAGTTAAGTAAGATCACAGGTATTTCTGTTCTTGTGGACTGACACTTCCATATGTATTTCAGCAGTTGAGAATACAGTGAACCTATTGACACCTTGGTTCACCTAGTAACAAAACCCAGTCATCTTAAAAATTAATTCTGCTTTGTAAATGCAGCTTGACTCAGATATTCTTACTTAAAATAGTTAAGGGTATTTTGTCATTCACCAGCCAAAAGTAAACTAAGCTCTTTATTCACTGCAGTTAAAATACTTTCCTAAAACCTGGCAATTAAAGGTTACAAGTTAGATTGTGAAGTGTTTCCAGACATTTTGGTTTTTGTACTTCATCCTATTGTGACATGACAACCAGAAGAAAATTCAAAACCTTTTAAAAATTCTGGTAAGGTCAGTCAGTCTTGCGGTAGTGAGCTTGGCAGGTTGACTCTTCGTGAGTGCAAAGCAGTTTCTATTGTTTCAGGTTTGTTATCTTTTGCAGTTTTCTTCTGATCCTCAAAGAAGAGAACTGCATGTTATTTTCTACCATAATGCTTGTTAGTTTGTGTCTTTCAGTCTGAGAGGGCATGCTTCTGGCACCTGTTATCATACTGTCTTGAACTGGAGAAGAAAATGAAACAGTAAATTTGCTTTTCCTAGCTATATATGGCCCATAATGTATTATAACCCAGATGGCTGTGAGAATAGATCTGATTTAGCGGACTGATGTTTTGTAGAAGCTTCAAAACAGTCTTCTAGTATCTTTAGAGGAATTTAAGGTATGAAAGATCAAGGTAGCTCTTATGCACTTGAGACAGACCTGCTATTAAAACCAAACTTGCCACAGTCTGTATGTCTTCCAAATGAATGTGTGATGTGCTTTTTTAGCATATAGGGCAAAAGTAATTTTATTTATATATCTATATGCATGCAGGTGCTGCACTTAATAATTAGACACAAGCCAATTTGACAACAGATCAGGTTTAACAAATTATTTTCTTTTTGCTTTGGCTTTACAGCTCTGTTACTTAGCCAGTAGTCACAATTGTTTTAAGTGGCACTCTAGAAAGCCTGTTGGAAAGAGCTTTGAGCTCTACTTCAGCATCTTAACATTCAGATAAGATATTGGAAATTTGTGAGCTCTAGAGTGTTTACAAGAACTTGTTTGCAACAGCTGCAGCGAATAGGGAGTTAAATTTAGGCTTTGTTTGTCTGATTCTTCACATAATTTGAAAAGGAGGAGTTTCTTGTTTTCGACCTTCAGAACAGAACTGACTGGTGTGGTAGAGTATTCCAAGAGGCCTGCTGCCCAGTGTGAGTATATAAGGAGAGTAATAATAAAGATTTGCAGTATTAAAAGTCCCTTTCCTTTGGAAGGAGCTTAAGAAATACAGTAGGGTGAATTGTGTTCAGGGACTGCTGCTTTGGCATCTAGGAGCTCCCTTCTGCTTGGATATTTCTTTTTGCAAAGCCAAAGTTACATTGGATTCCTTGGAAGTGTGAGCTTTGAGAGAAGGCGGCACCAAAGGATGGCAGTGCTGACTCCTGGTGGGTAAAATGATCTTGCAGACATTTTTAAATGCCAAATTTTGGGTTTTGCCCTTCAAAATGCATAGCATCTTGCCAAGCTTGAAGCTGTGACTAGCTGTTCAATTCATGTATCTTCTGCAAAGACAGCCTCAGGTTCAGATTGCCTTTCATTTTCACTCAAGTGGCTGGGGGCATCTCTGTTAATTCTTTGCCCTTTACCTTCCACAGCATACTGCAAGCCACAAAACAACCCCAAGGTATTTTAACAGCTTTAAGATTTTTAGTATGAGTGATTGAGAGTCTTGCAGATTATGCTGATCCCCAGAAGAGTTAACAGGATAACAAAAGGCCCAGATCAAAATCCCTTCCATGACCCAGAGTTGTGTGTCATGTATGTGTTGCCATATTGGATTTTTTTAACGTCACAAAGGATGTGAGAGTATCCTTGTATGAAATTCTCTTCAGAGTTGTAGCTAGTTTCAAATGAAATCTGCTACCTTAGCTTTAAGGGCCATCAGGTACTATATAATATATTTTACCTAAGTACTAGCTTTAGTGTGCTGTTTTTGTCTAAAATATATTTATTATGACAGAAACTTTGAAGTTATTTCCTATACAAAACCTCAGAACTAAAATGTTGCACTTTATCCCTCTTTTTCCATGGCATTATTTAATTTCTTGCAGCACCTGCCTTGAGGGTTGTTTTTTTTTTTTTCCTCACATGCAGCTTAGATTTTTCTTTCCTTCTCCTGCATGTTTGGGTTTTTTTTTTGTTCAGTTTGGGTTTGCTTTTGTTGTGGGGTTTTTTTGTTCTTGGTTTTTTTTTTTTTAGTGGGTGGACCATACAAGAGAATGTACTGTAGATGAGAATGTACCTTCGTTTGGTACTTTTTCATGGAAAAAATCACAAGGAAGTTTCAAGTTGGGAAGTAGTAGCTCATGTGTTCTTGCCTGTGACCCTTAAGGGTCATCTGCTTAGGAAAATTAAACTGATATCAAATAGGGGGCATGGATTTGTAACGTGATTATGTGGCTTTAACTCCCTGTGAACGTGCTTATAAGGTCATTTCTGCTACAAATGCTCGGGACAGCTGCATTAATCGGCATGTTCATCCTTGCCTAGTGCAGCTCTGCCAGTGGAATCCCTTAATGTAGATACAGTTACAGTGATAAAACTGCACTTTTAAAATAAAGCTTGTTTTTCTGGGGTATTGAGAAGGTTGACAGTGATGTGAGTGCTTTTTTTGTCATTGTGAGTAGCGCTTTTTCCAAGGAAAGAAGGATTAGGTAGAAAAGTAGGGCCCCAAAACATGTCTTTTCCAGCTGAATTAATTTTTTCATCAGCAGTGTAAAAATAGAAGGGGTTGCAGCAGGAGAGGAGGGCATCCTCTATCAGTTGGTCTAATAAAAGATTTTTACCTATCCCTACAAACCTTGCTCTGCTTATTCCAGAATGGGTGTCTACTCAGCATTGCAGGGCAACCTGGAGTTCCCTTTTCTCATACAATAATTTAAGCTGTGTTCTGAGCATTGATTTAAATTGGAATACTGTACATCTGACTGCCTTGGATTTCTCTGTCTCTCTGACCTTTTTCAGATACTTAAAGTCCCAAATTTTGTTTAATGTCAGTGTCTTTGAACTGTCTTAGCAGAAGAAATCATTAGATCACAGCTGCTCCTTGTGCTTCTGGCACAAGTATTTGTTTACTAGAGTGAAGTGAATTTGTTTGGATAAGCTTGCTTTTATGCTCTTAAGTCTTTCTGTGGAACTGATGTACTCCTAGATTGATTGTCCTTTTCTGTTTCTGCCATTTGAGCAGAAAAGTTGCTAAAGGGTTTGGTTCTTCAGCCAAACAGCACCACATGCACTTACAAGAGGTGCCCTAATTTGAGTCTGTATTAACAAACTCAATTCAGTTGATGGACTAGGACACAAATTCTTAAAATCTTGAGAATTTAATTATCAGGTAAGACTAAGTTGAAATGTAGTGCAAGGGGACCATGGAAAATAAAATGATCACAAAACTGTAGTCTTTTCACAACAGTATACAGGTAGTTTACTTGACTATCCTGCTGTTCCTGTCTGAAATGCTGTTTTGCTGATGGCTAAAGTACACCAGGACTGAATGGTTTGACCAAGATCATTGAAATGTTCAGTGGAAGCACCAAAACTAGTAGCCTGTTCCTAGTTCTTTTCTTCCCATGGATTTCTCTTTTTTTTTTGGATGACCTCAGATACTGATTCTCTAAATAATCTCTTAACCAAATCAGCTGAGTACTTTGACCTGTTAAACTTCAGTGGAGAGATGTAAGAATTGCTGTATTTCTCCTGGCTTTGAATGTTTTAACAGTGTTCAGACAAAAGCTGGGCTGTCCGGTAAAACCGCATGATGCCATTTGGGCCTTGCCAAATGAAAGTGTTGTCAGCTTCCCTGTGTAGAAAAAGAAAAGGGTAGCTGAAGCAAAATGTTTGTTCAGCTTTATCTTCACAGTAAGACAGAGAAAGAGAAAATTCTAATGCATGTGCCCCTCCATTCACTCTCAAACTCAATTCTGACTGCCAAAATGTCCTAGTATATCTCTGCCTGCATATGTGAGATAAAGTCCTCTTGGGTAGTGAAATTCCAGATTGCATAAGGCTGTGAAGCTTACTGTTACTGCCTTGCTTTCCATGGAGGGGTAGGTGGAGCTTGTGCAGACAATGTATTGAAGTCAGAGTATTAATCTTTTTGTTCAAAGCTGCTGTTTGTATATCACCTGCAGATTTGGCAGAACTTCCTTAGGTCAGCGTGCTACTCTGATGTGGTTTAGTGGTGACAAGGCAGAGGTAGGACCTATGCCATAGCTAAGTATATGTTTGTTTCTGGCCACAAGTGAGAAGATGAGTGTATTACTGATGTTTATTTGTTTGAATTTTAAGCTTGGTCTCTTTCTAACAGCATGAGTTGTACTGAATGGGCATTGCTACAGATTTCTTGAAGGCAGTGATCCTGTACTCCTTGGTTCCTTTAAGAGAGCCAGTTGCTTGGAATCCCTTTATCTAACACTGTTCATTTCCATATAATTAATTCTGAGACAGCTCAGAAAAAGGGCAATGTATAGATCTGAGGAGATGGATCAGAGTGGTGTCACAGCCCACAGCATACTGCAGGAATTGTAAAGCTGCTTTACAGTGAGCTTGAAGCGAACCAAATTAAATGCTGGTTTTGAAAGTCCTTAAGGATGAGATTAGCTTGCCTGTGATGGTTTTTCACGACAAGTTTGTTTGGCTTTGATGCATAACTCTCAGAGTTGATAGGTTTAAATCTAAATGTTGTCCTAATTCCTAGGAAACAAAACATTTGTGCTGCTTCCTGAGTACTGGAGCCAGCTTCTGCTCCTTACCAGCTGACTTTGCAAAGGGAGGGGAGAGCACGGAACGTGTTGTTGCTCACAATGTGCTCTTTGGATAGAGTTACTGGATCTCTACTGTGGCGTCAGTCTCTTCAAAATGAGAACCGCTTCTCTTTGCAGATTCTAAATGGCTGCTTAACAGTAGTTGTGCTCCATTCCTTAGGAAATTCCCTTCTCCTTGTCACAACTAGGAGTGGGATGTGGGATCTTTGCTTAGCTTTCCTCCTTAGTAGCCTACATGTAAAGTTGAGACAAAGGAAAAGTGTTTGAATATCTGCTTAAGTTTTCTGAGTAGCAGAATATTGCAGGACTGCACTTTGGAGGTGAATATGAAAGTGCAGCTTTTTTTTTTTCCCTGCTGTGAAATGCAAAAATGCATGGACAAACAGTAGCACAATGTTTTTCTCTTTAGCAGTGGGAGGAAGAGGCAGGTGGGAGAATTTTTCTCCCCTGGACCTAATGAGGTCTGTTTGTCTTTGCATTTAAGATCTCAACATAAGTACGTGGGGTGGCAAGTCACTGCAAAGGGATTTTTTGCTTAAGTCAGGTCTCAGTCAGCAGCTTAATAATAGAATGTGGTTTCTGTAACTTGTGGAGAAGGTTATGAGCAGTTAATGCATATCATCAAGTTTTGCTGTAGTTATCTTTTTTTTTGAGGGGGAAGGGAGTAAGTATTGGAGATACTGGGGTGAAGGACAGGGAATCTGCATTGAATATTTCCATCATGACCTGAGAAATGAATCTGCTTAGTCACAACAGTTGAGCTCTAGTGAATTGTCAGGCCGTTTTCTGGGGGGCTTGAATTTCTGTCAGTGGCTTCAGTTTATGGGTAAAGAAAATCCAGTTTGAGTCTCTCTGCTGCTGAAGGAGATGTATTTGATAATATCCATATCTTTGCTGAAGGGACTCCTGCTTGAGGCAAAACTTCTTCCTAGTTTTCTCTTGGTTGTTTGCGCAAGTAAACAATTTCATCATGGGAAATGAATATTGAAGTTTTCAAATCCACCTTGTTCCCAGAAGGGGGCAGGGGAGACTTGCAAGTTCTGGAGTCTGATGATAAAACATACTTTTGTTTGCTTGTGTTACACTTCCGTGCTAGCTTTCAGACACAGCAGGCTCTGCCGTCACTTTGGCACTGTAAGCATGGCACAATGACATGCCTGCTCAATGCCAGAAGCCTGCAGCAATGACCTAGGCTGCAAGCATTTTGTGTCCTTTGGTTCCTTCTCTTGGGGAGCATTAGAACAACTTTGAGTTTTCTCATGCTGTTCCCCCTCATCTGATACACTGAGATGCTATGCATGTAAAACCCATGAGAATATAGAGTCATCATAAAGCATCTCCTTTTCTATACCTAGAGCAGTCTGGCTAGTTGGCATCCAACTGGGTAAAAAACTTATTCCATCGTCTAGATTTTTCTCTTAATTAAAGCCAAAAAGAAGCTTCTCCATGAAACTTTCTTAGGGATTTTCAGGAGGGCCTAGGTTTGCTCTTCACAGACCTGACTTCCCTTTCTTAAATTCACTCAGCCTGGCTGACAGTGAGAAGGGAGGCTTTTTTGCCAAATGTTTTAGAAATGGGGTCATGCAACCCTCCAGCAAGTTGGTTTTTACATCCTGCAAAGAGACCTGTGGTTTCTTTGACAACCTGGAATACAGACAGAACAAACTCAGTTCTGGTGGTCTGCGTTTCTGTCTTTGAATTGTGGAAACAGCTACTTTCTCTCAGGACAGTGTTTATTACAACATCTCTGATAATGGTGATGTAGTTTCTACCCCTACATCAGCAGTAAAAGGCTAAACAAAGAATCTGCTGAATGAGGTTGCTGAATGAGTTGGCACATGCTTGCCTGAGGTATTGAGTGCTTTTTATGCCCAAGTCTTCAGTGGTGAGGTCTTCTGGGCCCTTGTGTTTAGAGGCAGGGTTCAAAGAGGAAACAGCAATCAGGAGCAAATGAAAACAGAGTGAGGGATTACTTGAGAGAATTTGAGCCATGTGAGTCTATGGAACCTGATGGGCTGTGCCCAAAGGTGGTGAGCTGGCTGTATTATAGTGGTGCCAGTCTTGGTCATCTTTGAAAAATCACCGAGGTGCTGGGATATCTCTGATAAGTTGACAAAGGCAAATGTTGCACTGTTGCACTTGTCTTCAAAATATGCCCAAAGGGTAATTTAGGGATCTACAGGCTGGGCAACCTCACTTCAGTCCTGGGGACAGTTCTGGGTCAGGTCCTTTTGGTACACCTTTATGGGCATGTGAAGCAATGCGACTGGGAACAGTCAGTGTGAATTTACCAAAGGTAAGTTGTGTCTGATCGCCTCATTGTCTTCTGTGATAAAATAATTGGATTTGTGGATGAGGAAGAGCACTAGAGGCCATTTAGCTTAAGTTTACATAGTGTTTTGATGCTGTCTCCCACGTATTTTTGTACTCAAGTTGGGATGTTATGGTCTGGATAGGTGGAGCGTGAATTCAAGCACATCAGGGAATTCTGAAGAGTAAATGGAATCAGAGGAGGATGAACTGGTGATTCATAGAGAGTGGTCTTTCCACACAGCAGGATCATAGCTTCTGAAAGTAGGCTCTTAATCAGTCTTAGTTTTCCTCCTGAATGTCATTCTTTACTGCAATATGATAAGAGTGGATGGAAGACAGTATTTAAGAGGCTGTCTGGTTTAAATTCATCAGTCTTTCTTATTATCAGTGCAGAAGAGTAATCTATCTTGGGGGAAGGGTGCGGGGGTTGATATGAATGTTCTTCAAGATTACCTTCTTCTGCTTTTCCCTCAGTTGTATGTGTATATGTGATAGCCGCTGAACTACAGTTAAGTACGGTATGTGGCAATTTTGGAGATTTTATTCATACCCGACTTAAACTGCCCTGGAGGATGTGTGTGGCATAGTGAGAGGTTAGTTTGTAAAGAAGAAATACAGTCACTCAGAATGTAATTTCCTTTTCAGCAGGTTACAGCCTCTTTGGGTTTGACCCACATTCTAGTATAAAAGGTGAGCTGGAGGTTTTCCATCAGTCCAGATGTACTGTGTACTTTAATTTCTCTTAAGTGTTCCTAAAATAATACTATGGAGCATCTGATTTTCTTTTGGGAATCTCAGTCTTGAAAGCATACTGTTTCTTTAGAGCTGGACAGGCTCAGGTATATCTACTTGTGCCCAAGGAACTGTAATTGCAAAATTCTGTATATGATGCTTGCTTTGGAATTTTTTTCCTTTCCATTATTGCTCTTACTGCCTTGCTGCAGCCAGTGGTACACTTTGGCATTAAGAATTCAGTTTAAGCTATCTAGTGTGGTAGCGTGCTAAATTAAGGTGCCAGTTTTGAGCAAAGAGGTTAATGTTCTTATATAACGTTTGTCTTGAGTTTTTTTATCACTGCAGAATTAAAAATAGCAATTAGCAGTTCTGTTCTGTCCTAGTTGTGGGTTTTTCTGTGGAAATCAATTATCTGCAGCAGCTGACATTTTTTTAATCAAAGCTGTTTTTTCTGTTTTAAAAAGCATCATAATTCAAAAGTTAAGAACAAATACTAAAAATTCCAAGTTCACCGCAAGCTGCTTATGTTTGTCTTTCAGTTAGTGGTCTCTTGGAAAGCAGTAGATCATTCTTATTTTATCAAAACTACTTAAGGAATGTAATTTGAGCTCCTCTGCATTTACAGCTTTTGTAATAATTCTTCATGGGTTTAGCTCCTTGTGGCTTTTGTGCTTCTGTTGTTAACCCTATAGCTGCTGCTCTGTACAGTTATTGGTTAAAACTCCGAACTCTTGGCTCCACTTAGCTGTTGCACTGTGTAGTCTGAAACAGCCCAAACCACAGAGTGTTCTTACATCTGAGAAGATCTGTTATGTTAGCCACATGCTTTTTTTTTTCCCTTCTTGAACATTTTACCATTTGTCCCAAATTGAAACTGGCTGTATCCATTGGGATTAGCTTGTATATATGTCTAATGTCATCCTATATCTCCTTCCACGGAGATTCTGCATCCTTGCTGGCAATGTGTTCCTACCTGTTAAGATTTCTCTTCATGTCTAGTCTTTGCAGTTTTTGTAACTATGGAATTCATAATGCATTTTAACTTTGATTTTCTTTATGAAGGAAAAAACGCATATGTTCACCTTCATGGCAGCACAGATTGCTTCACATCTGTGTGCTATTAAGTGGCAAATGAAATGATTCTTGATTACTGTTGTCTAGGGATCAGTCATTCAGGACTTGCTTCACAGACTCCGTTCAGAAGCGTCCAAATTGTGTCTTGTTGGAAGGTGCAAAAAACCAAAAGAATGGGGGAAAATTGTCCTCAAATTCTTGGTTCCTAGTGTCTGTGAAAAAAGATCTATGTAACTGAATTTGCTGCAGTCTACTCCTTCACTTTCCATTTGAGATGCCAGCGTGTACTTGCAGTGCATTGTTGCTCATCGCTACTTGAAAATACACCTGGGCTTAGTGCTCTCTGAAACTTTCTCTTTGGTTTGGTATAGTCCATGCATGAGCTGTGGAACGTGAACCACATTCACTAGACTAGCCCTAATGTTTTAGCATATGATCATCTCCGGTTCTTAGTTGTTCCTTGGTGAAATCTCTGCTTCCAAGGGTGGTTGGTAGCCCGCGTGTGCAAATAAGCTGAATTGGTCTGCACTAAGCAGACCTGCAGCTGGACATGTGGCAGCCACAAAGCAGAGTCCACAGCAGATGCCACTGGCTGTGGCTTTGCCTGGCTGCATTACAGGTTCCATTTAAAGTCCTGATCTTTGAGCAGTGACCTTAAATTGTTCTAATAGCTCTCTGCTGATAAGAATAAAGAGACAAGACATAGTATTAATGTGTAATATCAGTGAGCCAGTAGCTGAGCAGAGGTCTCCCCAGGGTAGGATTCATAATCCTCTTAAAGAAGGGGAGATTCAAAGAGGCTTTGGGAGGTCACCTTTTGTGGGGTGAGAAACAATCCCTGTGTGACGCTCTACTTCTTTGATCAATTTATTTCCCTTTTTTGTATTTCACTTCACAGCAGTGGAAAATAAATCTAGATGAATCCTGCAAGGGTCTTTATCTCTCTGAAACTCCTACTGCCTCAGATTTGCACAAGCAGAGACTATCTGCCAGAAGACAGTTGTGTGTATATGGGTTAATAATCGTATGTGACAGTGTTATGAAGTCTTACTCTATACAGATACTAGTCTGTTACTCATGAGACACTTAGAGTGTTCTTTGATCTAAATGGGATAATGTGTTTCTGCTTAGTACTCTGCAGCTTCACCAGTTTCACCTTTGCCTTATTTTATTGCATGCACATTTTACTTGTATTGGAAAGTTGTGAGAAATTCAAGTGTCTGCATGCAGTCCTAAAGAAGTCCTGAGAAGACCCTATAATGTCACTAGCATTAAGGTATCACAGTGCACAGCGAATGGTTAAGTGTTTTGTCTCCAGCAGATGAGGGGTATGTACATGCAGCTTTCGGAGCTGTGATGGCACAAGACCCTTTTCATGGTGAGGCAGGGGACAAATTACTAGTTCCAGCTTCATGTCACCTTTCATGTTGCTGCAACCTATCTGGTGAGGCTTTCACCTTTCTGAGTATGACAGCACACAGGGAGCTCTGGTATATTGATTGACATCTACTCTGGCTAGTACCTGCACTTCAGTTGCATGCATTACTGCTGTTTGATTATGGATTACTTCACAGTAACTTGGTAGTGGTTTGCTACATAAAGCCCTTTAGATGGATCAGCTCTTGCTTCCAGAAAAGTTGGGTTTTGCAGAAGTAGTCAGCTTTATGAAGTGACTTTCTTAATAGTTTAACCAAGGTAAGGAGAGCCTTGGACATAACCCAGGCAGCAGTTTCTAAGAATTCTTTGTTGTT
This sequence comes from Elanus axillaris, assembly GCA_026212715.1. Lineage (NCBI taxonomy): Eukaryota > Metazoa > Chordata > Aves > Accipitriformes > Accipitridae > Elanus > Elanus axillaris. The sequence continues at coordinate 4,480,610 of JANZLQ010000037.1, read as the reverse complement.
CATGAATCCATGTTGTTCGTATAATGTTTTTGTCACTGTTCCTTCTGGCTTTGCTCCCCGATACTGCTTGCACATGCTGCTGCTGTTTGTCATGCCCTAGTTAATCACAACAGGCTGTTTCTCACTCTCCCCTATATACTTTTAGTGGCTCTTTTGCTCTGAAAATAATGCTGGTAACAAAGATTTCTTTTTGATGAAATAGGGCATTTCAAGTGTTATGGTGTATTGTGGAAAATTAAAACATGAATAATTAGATTGCTGATTTTTTAATGTACAATTTAAATCTTTTGTACAGAAGTGTTTTTGTATAAATATTACATAGTCCTGTTGTTGGCTGTGTTGAGTGAGAGTGCAGCTTTGCAGTTGCTTGAAGTTGAACTTTAGCCTTTTCTTTCCTTGCCTTTAGTCATAGGTTCCCACTGTCTCCATTCTTTTGATGCTATGGGGACTGTTGAACCTCATGGTCTGATCTGTTAGGGACCTGATCCAGCTGAAAACTAAAGGCTTTTTGTTTGGTTTTTTTAATATTGCTGTTTTAGTTTCCTGCCAGATTGCGTACATAATCTAGCTGTCTGTAAGAGTGCTGATGCTGGTGTAAAGAAGACATCAGGAGAGAGGAAAAAGTTGAATGATCTTTCTGCTGGGAGCAGCAACTCATGTCTCTTTAAAGTCAGGGTGAGACTGTTCTGTGTGTGCATGGTTGCAGGAGAGTTGAAGCTGAATGAAATTGGCCCTGATACTTTTCTGCCTGCTCTTGCCCTGCTGGATGATTCTTCCCTTTTACTTTCATTGGGCACTGGCACTAAACCAGTTGAGGAAGCCACATTGGCAAAAACAACTTTTTTTTTTTCCAGGTTAACTTTTTTGCCTGGCTAGTTTCTGAGCAGGGTCAGGTGAGTGCCAGTGCTGATTCAGGAGAGAGGATGAGTTTGAAGAATGCTGACTTAAATTGATTTAAGCTGTCATGGAACTATTCCCTTGAGATGCCTGTTAAGGAAAGAAGGTAAGATTGGCCAAATACCAATTTTGTTAGTATTGTGTGTCCTTGTGGATTGATTTGACAACATCTACAAAACAAGGCTGCTGAACAGCTCAGAGACTATGATTCTTGCCTTCTAGAGCAGACACAACAGAAACTGTAGAAATCTTGTTTCCTGAAGCTCTTTCATTAACATGCCTCCTACCCTGTTCTAGAAGTCAAATCTTAATGGTTATTCAATCTTTTGTGCCTTTTTTCAATGAGAAGGCTTTATATAATGGTGTGTGTCTGATGTGGATACCTGTCACCAGCTGAAAGCAGAGATCTTAGAACCAAATCCTTTCCAGTAGGTTGCCAGGCAGCCATCAAATAGGAAGTATTTTCAGTTGGTTGTGTTTCAAACAGTATTTGAGCTGGTAATTTGGGAAAAGAACCTTCAGTCTGTTTCTGTCACGGTAATTTCTAAAGTGTGCTAGCATGTCATCATTGCTTAGTGCTTATTTTGGTTTTCCAGTTTCTTTTTGCATTTCCATGTTAAAATCAAAATTCAGCTGCAATTGAAGAGTTGCCAGATAGAATCCCCACTCCTTCAATGTCACAGTCTTCAAATCGGTGGGAATCTGCACATCACATAGGCTTGAGTTTTTTGAATGGAAGATCACCAAGATAGTTAATGGTTATGCAATTTCTAGAAGAGTTTTGTTTCAGAACTTGGCCCAAAGCTGTTCATTCGCATCAGTGACTTCGTTAGTCATGTTTTTATATTTATTTCAGCATGTAGACTGCAAAACTGACATATAATTTAGGACAAGCAACAGCTCAAGGGAGCTCAGTAGCCATGCCTTATTTGTAGTATATGCATCAGTGTGACCTCATTTTGTCTCATTAAAGAGACCCTCCACGTGGCTGCAAGCTATGGCAATAAAGTACCCTACGTGTTCAGTTTAGTAAGTAATCCTGTTCTACAGCAGCCGTGAAGTAAGACGTGAGCTGGGAATGCAAATGTTGGCTTTAGGCACAAGGATAACCATCAGCAATTCAGGCACCTTGTGCTGATAAAACTGTTTGTACAGCTGCACAATAGATTGGGGATCTGACCTGGGTTGAAAAGTAATCCTTAGAAAAAACAAAACAAAGTGCTGGTTTATTTTTGACTGCAATCAGTTTCCTAATTCGATTCATGGTGAGGCTGCAAACAGTTGTACCAGCACGGTAGAGTTGAGTGGGAGGGTGCTGCTTATGCTGGTGCAGCTATTAAAGGATTGTCTGTGTAACCATGGTCTGAAAAAATAACTGAAGAAAGAGTTAGAAACTGATTTGGCTCCATCAGTGCTGAAAGAAATCTGAACATAATACTGGATTTATTTTTTTTTTAAAGCCAGGCATTTGGATGGAGTTGGCTTCATTGTGGAGGATCACTTTAAAGAGCAACCCAGACAAGCAGTTGTCTCCACCCTAAAATCCGCCCTGTTTTACCAAACTAGAGAGAATGTGGTGGTTGAATAAAGTATCAACATGCGCTTTTTCCTTGTGCAGACAAAGCTTTTGATGTGTGTTTTTTTTTTTTACTGTCATTTCCCTATGAAGTAGCTGGAGGCCTAGCTGCTCACCTAGGTTTTCGTCCTTAATTCAGTGTTTTTACAGATTTTGAAAGCAGAAGAAAAAAATGAAGTGTAGGCAGATGAAACTTTTTTGCTTGAATTTTAATTCAAATAGATTATACATTTTGTTTTTCTGGTTAGGTCTTGTTTTTTCTCTTTTGTTTTTCCTTTATCTTCTGAAGATTCATTATGAGATGGTGGAAGGCAAAGAGCCAGACAACACCCCTTCTTTCTCTTCTTTGGCAGTCCACATGGTCTTAAAGTGGAGTATGTGTGTGCCCTTGCTCTTGAGTTGTGGTAGTTGACTTTTTTTCCTGTTGCAGGCCTCTCTGTGCTTTGCTTTCTGTGTGTGGCAGGTGTAAGATGCAGCACATTGACTGTTCCTTTCAGTTTTGTCAACCACCCCCTCAAGCCTGAAAACTGATTTTATTGCTGCACAAGTACTTCCCTTTTCTAGGATTTTGGTCCTTTTGCTGGAGGGTTCCTCTTGTTCTTAATGCAAGCTGGGAGGATCTTGTCCCATCTTCCCACTATCCTTCCAGGTGTCTGTACTGGCTAGAAGCCCTGAGGGACACAAGCCTAAGGTGCACAACCATTTTTTACTTGTCGAGTCTGCATGAAGGTGTGAGTGGGAGCTCAAGCTCCAGAAGTGCTTGCACATGTGTATGATGAAAGCATCTTTCCAGCTCAGGGGCCAGCGGTTACACTGTAGGTGATTAGGCTGAACTGTCTTGCTTGGCTCTGGCCTTGACACCTCCAAGGACTTCTGGGGCATTTTTAACCAGGAGAAGATGAGATAAGAACTTACTTAGAAGCTACCAGTTGTTCTCTTCACCCCTGTTGTGGCACAAACCTGAGACTCACCCGACTGCAGTGGTTTTTCATCTGTTTGATGGGGCTGTCCCTGGCACTGAGCAGTCTTCACCAGTGCCATCCATCTGGCTAAGCTCTGTGCATGTGCCACAAAATCGCACCTTCCTTTTCTCTGCCAGCAGTGGCTTGCTGTGTGGTGTGTTTGTCCTCTGTTTCAGCATAAGCATCACCAGCTGACTCATTCTTTTAGTGTCAGCAGATTAGCGTGGTGCATTTAACTGCTCATCTGTCCCACCTTCTGATGCTGTTGAGGTTGTAGAATTTGGTACCCACAGCTGACATGAAAGTGCAGTGTTTCTGAACGTACTGCTCATTGTGCTGAACTCGGCATAGTTATTCCATCATCTTCCTACCAGGGAAGCATTCAGGTGGAGTTACCTGGAGGATCATGCAGCCCTTCAGGACTTCCTTAGGGATGTGGCTGTCTTATTTAATCCTCACTGTTGGTGAGAAGGCCAAGGTCTGTGACAAAAGAGTGGGTATGCTGTATTAGCAGCATGAGGCAGGAGATGAAGTTGTTCTCTCTGCTTATTCAGTCTGTAAGTTGAGTTACAAATTCTTTCCAAGTTAGTCTTTGAGCCAGACCTCTTCAATGGGATTGATGTGAATGCAAGGACTAGTTTTCTGCTGATGAGCATGTTGAGTTTTCTGAGCCCCTTCACTAGTGTGAATTCAAGAAATGTCTTGGTGGGTTAGGTTGATTCCTTATGGTTTGTGACTGTTGAAAGTAAGTTGCTTTCTGACTGTTTCTGGATCTGAGAGCTGTGCTGAACAGCAGCATTTGCATTGGAATAGTTTAAAAATAACCTGTATCTAGCAGAGACTTTTTTCCTCTTTGTAAATGAGATGAAGAGAAGCCAGAAATTAGCTCACAGAAAGCTGAGCAATGATGCCTCACAAGCATTGATCTTCCCTAAGCTGTTTTCTAGAAAGCATCTGTCATTCTCATCTCTCCTATAAAATGCAAAGCTGATATTGGATGACCTTGCTCTCCTAGGCACAAGCTTGGAAGAAAATCTTCTGGGCTGGTACTGATAAAGCAACCTTTGTTAATGTATGTATGTATTCGATCAGGTCTTGCTGCTATGGAAACTCAGGCTTGGATTGAAGCCAGTGCTTTTGAACAGAGAAGGAAGGTGCCCTTTACTACTGAGGCAGGGTATATTTGGGGCTAGGTGCAGTAGGATTCAGCAGCTGGGCTTCCTCTCGCTCATCCTCCCTGCCTACTGGAGAGGGAAGTGGTGATGACACCAGACCAGGGCTTGGACCTTCCTCCAGCCTCCCCTTTGCAGTGACACTGATAGTGGTGACAAGGAGTGGCAGGTCCCCAGGCAACCTGTGTCCTCCTACCAATGTGCTGCATTTCTCCGGTGAAGAAGGGGAAGCCTGGAGAAAAGAGCAGCAAGGCAATTAAATCAGCTTATATCATCCCTCTTATGTGCAGTCCTCTCCTGCTCCCCAGCCTGATGTTACCACAATAATGCCAGGTTTTGCAGCATCAGGCCAAACAAAAACACAAGGTGGAAGAGGCCATTTGAGCCCTGGCTTTGGTTACCCTCACTCGCAGACAGCTGCATGACAGATGTTCACAAAGCATTGCAGAGCACCTGTTCCATATGTTGATAAACATGGCAGACATTCCCTGTGTGCTGTTGTGTGCTAAGGCTTGGCTTAAAAAAAAGAGACAGAAGCTGCCACTGTAGCATGCCAGTGTGAGAAAACACGTATTGTCTGTGCCCTGGGTCTAGATCCCTAAAGGGACTTCAAGTACCTCATCCCTCCTTGAAAGCATGCCATGCTTTATGCGTAGGTGACAGCAGAAGGGCCTTTGCAATTCCTGCTAATCTGGCCTCTAAGAAAAAAGCCTTCTTTAAACCTGGATCTAGGCACTGGTTTTTAGTGGTTTAGGCATTCTAGCCATAGTTAAAAGTACATAACACGGGCTCTCTCTCTTCAGAAAGAGCTGAAAAGGTTTGGCTTCCGTTCCTTTCTTAGGAAGAGAAGAGGAGAAAATTCTTGGTCTCGCAGGCTACTGGCAGAAGTGCTGAAGGTTTTTGATTGGTGTGATAAAGTACAGCCCAAATAGTCTTCCTTCAGATCTCTAGGAGACAGAAGCATAGGGTATGCCGAAGGACTTGTAATACAAAGCTTGATTTTATTTTCCATGTGGTCCTTTCTCTAAGTTCATTTAAGCTCTGTCTTAAAGTAGAGTTTGTCTCTTACCTTGTGCACACTTCAACAGTGGGTGCAATTGTGCCCTGTTGTTGAGGCGGGAAAAGTATTGGTGAAGGAAGCATGTTTTTGTTCAGCTCATGGCATAGGGTGGAGGACAACTTTTAGTGGCTATTGTCCTCTCCAGTGGCCTTACTTGTTTACTGCAGTTCCTCCACCAGCCTCACTGTTGGCATTCTCTTCAGCTGGCATTCTTCAGCAGCTTTTCCTAAGACTTCTGTTTCGCTTTTGATGCGTGCATATGGATTGTATTCTACTATCTGACCTTGATCTGAAGGGCCCCACTTGCCTTGGTGAGGGCAGCATGTCCAAAAAGGGCTGTATTTGGTAATAGTTCAAACACTGGACAAGATGCAGGGGAAGGCTCAGGATTCAAAGCTATGTGCTCAAGCAGGCCAGGAGGGTTTGTAGCTTCCTGGATACCAGGCTGGCCAAATGTTTCTGGTTATGTCCTAAACGTTGCCACAGGTTCTTGCAGATTTGTGTTCTCTGCCCAGGTTCCAGGGGTCATCTCCAGTTTCTGGTGACTAGACAGGCATGTCTCAGGCCTCGGTCAGCTGTTGTGCTGGGAAGCTGATCTCATAGCACAGTGGGAGATTATTTTTTTTTCTTATACCAGATTTTCTTTTGTGGAAGTTGGGTCACCCAATCCAGTGTGGCTAGAAAACACCGTGCTTTTCGGCATGGGTACTAGCTGCTGCTTCCCTTTGCTAACAAGACTAGATCACAAGAAGCAGTCACCAGGCACCCATTGTCCAGATGCCTGGTGTACTGGTATTTTGTATTCCTGTACTTTGCTCCTGACTGCTTTGGGGTTGTTAAGGGAAAGTCCAACTTTTGTCAGTGTGACCTTGAGGTCAGTATTTATCCCTTGCCTGTGGCCTGGCTTCAGAATCCTCAGTGGCCATCTGCCTTAGTCTTCATCACTGCAGGTCCTGAGGGCTGGCCATGGTCCTAGGAGCCGCAGCAAGGCGATGCTGGAAAGACAGACTGCCGGCTGCTTACAGTGAAGGCATGAGTCAGCAGGGCTTAATGCAGTCAGCTTTCTTGCCATGCAATACAGCACAATTTTAAATGTTTGTTCTCCTTTTTATTTTGCAAAATAGCTTTACTAGTGAGTCATGAAGCATTCCCAGTGTTCCCATACAAGACAGCTTATAAAGAGTGGGAATGTCAGCATTGTGTGGTTTGCAGTAATTCTCACACCAACTGCAGTGCAGCTCTCTGCCCCCACCTCTCAAGTGTGTGGTGACCTCTGAGGCTAGTTTTCCCTGTAACCTTAAGTTACACCATCAAAGAAGACATGCCTGCTCTTCCCACTCCCCTGTTCCTGTGCTGGCATCCTCAGGTGGCAGTGCTCTGGCGCTGTGAACTGGCAAGAGCAGGCCTCTTCTTGATGCTGGTGGTGGTCAGTCTGGTAAAACATTGATAATCTTCAGCCAGGGTTCAGTAATATTTGGAGTACTCTGGCTGGGTCTTCAAGAGCACAGCAGTGTTTCTGTGGAGGTACATATTCCCTGCTGCAGGGTAATGTTGGTGTTGAGGGCAGGGTTTACCCCACTTAATGGTTAGGAAGAGCAGAGTTACCTTGTGTCATACTGACTTTTGTTTGGAAATATTTTGTGTTACTACCAGAAAATACAGCTTATTGCTCTTCTTTATGCCCATCCTGCTAAAAAGTAAGTGTTTGAACAGTGAGGTATGAGTACAGATTTAGAGCAGATGCACTGATAGGCATCTAGACTTAAATACTGTAGAGCAAATTTTCTTCCAGTACAAGAATTTTGTACTGGGGAGGATCATGGAATATAGAGTGTCATATGTCCTTCTGTAGTCACTGATAATTCTGCTCCTGAACCTCACCCCCTACTTCTTGAGAGTCTGGCTTGATGGATGATCTGTCTTGCTGAATATAGCTCAGTCTGTTGGAAGTGGGAGTGCTAAACTAGGCTGAATATTTTACTGCTGTTTGAGCTATAGTGGTGGTATTGGAGGATACCAAAGGATCTGCTTGGGTGAACCCTCAAGCTGTTGTATGGATTGTGCACTGCATTTTACAGTATAATTGGAAGGACTCTGAATTTTATAAGCCGGGTAAAATAGTTGAACCCATGCCTTTGTGTAATAGAGGAAGGATACGTAATATTTAGGCCTTCACATGATTTTCTGCTTTATATTTGTTTGAAACTACTGGGTTTCTGCTGTCTTTTTGTGGATAGAGTCCATGTTTTATAATAACCATTTACTGTGATTTAGTCTGATGAAAAACACTAAGCTGTATCTGAGCTATAAAGTGTCTGTTTTTCAAGCTCTGTAGACAGCTTCATCTTTAAAAACGTTTTCTGAAATGCTTATTGCCACAAAATATTTTTTCTCACGTTCACTTGTATGTGGGAAAATATTGGCTATATTGCTGTTTTCTTTAGAGCACACGGATGAATTTGTGGAACAGTTGCAACTGGGTTTGGACTCTTTTCTCCAGCTGGTGCCTGGCTTCTCTTCTGTCACAGCCACAGAATTTGGTGGGTTTTTTTTGTGGCTGCCATTCCTTCCCAGTGTGTCTGCACATCTGAAACTTGTCATATTGGGTTTTCTTGGGGCCAATGGGGTATTTGGCAGTGAGCCTGGGGTACTTCTTGGTGGCTGTAGCCTGTTTTCATTGCCACTTTTCCAGGAGCCCTTGCATGACTGCAGTCATCTCATGGATACCTCTAGGCCACTCAGTGGTGAAGGCTTGAGGGACTCTGCAGAGTGAGTGGCTGCTGTCCTCAGAATAATTCAGGTGAAATATGCTTTGTTGTTGCTCACCTTTAGGAAAGAAGGCTGCTGAAAGTAGGCAGAGGGTTCAAATCTCTTGCTCTGATGGCTGAAATCTGCCTGTAGTCCCCAGGTGAGGCACCCCTAATGATGAGAATGGCCTGTGTGGGCCTTGGGGGGTGTGTGTCTGCCTGGCTGTTTGTGATCTCCGTCTGAAGTTAGCGAAGGCGTATGAGGCTAATGAGTCAGCTTAGATAATCCCCCTTCTTTAAAGTATGGATAATAGTACTTCCTTCTGTCACTGTCGAAATTGAGGCCCTGACACATTTTGTGATTGGCTTTCAGTGAAAACTGGGACTAGTACCAGACCTGAGCATCATATGCATGTCTCCTGAGAATGGCAACTACTGTTATTGCACAGATGAATCTCTTATTTCTCTTGTCCTGTGAAGTTTAAACTACAGGAACGTGTGAAGTTAAACTTGTCCCCTATATTGTTTGGAATAACTGAAAACTCTGCTTTTGGCATTGGCAAAACAAAAGAAACTGAATCGAAGACAAAGCTGCATCAGTAAGGGGAGATTTAAGCCTGTAAAGCATTTGTCTGAAATCTATGAAGTGCTGATCTGTTGCACATGCTGGCACCTTGCTTGTTCTCAGATATTAACTAGCATTAAACCAAACTAAAACATATGATGTAAGCCAGCCTCTGCTGCTGAAATTTCTTTGTGTTGATAAAGCAAATAAGAGGGTGGAGAGAAACCCACAGCATGTTTTTGTCTTTGTGATGCGACTTAGGCTCTGGGTGAGTTTAGGAGACAGAGACTTTGAAGGATACCTTGAAGAGACTTTGATATGAGTTGCTACAGAGAGGGGCCATCTGTGTTGTTGGGCTTTTTTTTTCCTTCCTATTCCCTGCCCCCCACCTTAAAAGTCACTAAATATTCACACTGTTCCCCTGACACTGAATGTAGTTGTGTGGTCGTGTAACCACAAAAGGAAATGTTTTCTATTGGATCAGTCAGATGATTCAACTCAAATGTACGTACACTCATTCTGTCCCAAAATCCAGTGCAAGGGAGCGAGCAGGAACGTGCACACAGGGAGAGGAAGCGTTGTCCTGTTGCAGGGAGCTTTTGGGTTAGATTGGGTTAAACATGTTACGAAGTATTGCTCCTCCTTTTGAATCTCTTCAGCTGCATCTCTTGCATGATTGATTTGGAGGGGAGGGAAAAGAGCCCATCTTCATCCTGAAATTCCCCCAGCCTGGCAGTGTTGTGTAGCTGTGGAGACATCCTGTGGCTAAATGAGGAACAGCCTGAACTGTGTCTGTTGTTCAGGCCTCCAAGATCCATCCCTCAGTTTTTAAATTATTGCCCTTGGCTGTGGCAGTGCTAAGAAGATAGAAATTTGACAAATTCCAGAAACTGTAGTCACCATATGGTTCTTGAACTGAAAACTTTGGGTAACTCGTTGTGAGGAAATCCTGTGGCGGTTTCCCCAGCAGCCTCAGGAGCAGCTATGTTCTAAGCCGGAAAGGGCAAATCATCTGGAGAGAACTTGGATGGCTTTACTTTTCTATCATCCTGTGGCTGTGCTGGGCACTCTGCAAACATTAAAAGAGCATCCATCTTCTCCAAAGCACTTCTAATCTCATTTGGATTTGGTGATCTCTCTTGCCTACCTCTAGAAATCAGGGACCTGTTGTGCATATAGGTGCTGTGAAAGCATCAGGAAATAGTTGTTGCCCTGAAGGGCTTAGAGTAATAAAGGAGAGAATCTGAGTAGAATCCATTCATTTACAGCATATGTGCAGCAACCAGAATAACTGTCGTATTTCAAGAGTCTTTCATAGCTTGAAGAGAAGCGAGTCAGTAAAGGAGGAAACAGTGTTAGAGTAGGTGGTTAGCAGGAATTATTTAGTCGTTTAGATGTTAAAAATGCAGAGGCACAAGGAGTGAAATTCAGATTCTTGAAATGTTTGTTCTGCCTGTGTCAGTTACCATTACTGATAGGCAGGTGTGAGCTTGGGTTTAATTTTGCTGTAACTCGGGGTTGGTGCTCCATTATCAGGTTGCCTTACTGATAAAATTAACTAAGGGAAGGAAATAGTACTTTCTAAAGATGGGAGGCTCAAAATACTCGTATCTCCTCCTTTCCCTGTCTCTGTCAACTGTATTGGAGAAGCTCTAGATGAGACTGCCTCTGAATTAGCGTCTGTTTACCTACAGGATTAAAGAGGTGGTGAGGAGCATGCTGGAACAAGTGGAACATAAACAGAGAACAGAAGAGGAACAGTTATAGATATAAATAAATACCAAAAACTTGCCTGAAGCAACAGGGAATGAATGCAAGTGGTCCTCTGTTCACAGGAATCTCCTTTGCTTTTTCAGATCATTGTAAGGAAGCAGATTGCCAGGACTTCCCCCCTGTGGCTGTCTGACCGCTGCTGAGCTACCCTCCTAGCCCATGTGGCTCTCCCCATGCTCCAGGAGTGCAGCTGGTGCCCAACGCAATGTGTGTTTGTCAAACCATGGAAGTGGGCAAGTATGGCAAGAATGTCACTCGATCTGGAGACCGGGGGGTCCTGCTGGAGCCTTTCATTCACCAGGTGGGTGGCCACAGCAGCATGATGCGCTACGATGACCATACTGTCTGCAAGCCCCTCATTACCAGAGAACAGCGCTTCTATGAATCTCTGCCCCCAGAAATGAAGGAGTTCACACCCGAGTACAAAGGTGAGGCCTGTTGTCATTCCAGAATGCAGTTATGTACGTCAAAAACCTGACCTCTCATGTTCCTGCAGCTACTGATGCCATGCTGTCTTTTGGTGTCATTTTATTTGTTGTTTTCAATTCTCTTTTGCAGGCTAGTAATTTGATAGGAGCACTTGGAAAGGAGGAAGTCTTTTTTTGTAGGCATGCAGGGTTTAATGTGCTTCTCCTTCTAGACAGAGAATATGCAGTGTGACAGTTGTAGTCTGAGCTTAAGGTTATGGATGTGTAACTGAAGTAATTTTATTACCAAGTTACTGTCAATTACAGCCTTGACCTTCAGCAAATGAAGTTAGATGGTATACTGAGCATTTGCACATTCCAGTCCCGTAATTTATTGCTTCCTTATACCATCTTTTATGGACCCGTATCAGAAAGCTGCTGAAGCAGGAAGTGTTTCTTACACAGCACTGAAGCCTTATCCCCAGCTGCTTTGAAGGAATGGAATTTTCCAGTTTCTGTATTATTGTAGGAGGTTGGCAGCTCATCTGTATCTTTCAGAAGCTCGATAAGCTTTTTGCCATGTGTTTGTATTCAGGTAGCCTTCTGGGGGACTCAGTGTTCCTATTGCCTCTGCTTCTTTGTCACTGTGTGGCATTGGGAAGATGGTGCTTTGCAGACAGCTGGGACCACCATCTGTTCAGGGTCTTGCCATTTGGTCTGGCTGCAGCCTGAAGGTCTCAAAGCAGTGTCAGCTTACCTACCTGTGTCTATATGCAGGTCATGAATGAAAGATACAGTCTCTAACAGACAGGTCCTCTTGTACCCTCGAGCCACTCTGGGGCCATATGGTGCTCTAGTGACCCAGCTGAAGCCTCTGTAGTTACTAGAATTTATATGGTCTCAGGCTTTCCTAGGGAGATGTGTTTAGAAGTGATGAAACTGATAGTCCAGATGGAGACTTGTCATCTTGAAGTCAGATACTTCCTGGTAGCCTAAAGGCATAGGACGTGCACCTCTACCCCAGTGTGGGATTTCATCTAAGAATCCTGTGTGGTTTCCTGATAGTCCCAGAATTTGTTCCTACTGATCTGGGGTAGAGGACTATTGGGGATGATATTTCCTGTATGAGCACTTGGATGTTACTGTAAGATTGCCCTTTTACAGAGATAACCCGAGGAGCATGTCCAGGCAGCCAAAGTACTTGGAATGGCATTTATGTAGTCATGTGCTGGAGTCCTGAACTGCCCTGAAGTTGTCTTGAGCTGCCTGAACCTTGTTAGCATTGTCATGTGCAATAAGGAAAAAGGAATGACAGTAACTTGATGGCCTGCATCAACTAAGCAGTGCAAGGTTTCCTTGCATTTGTGATGAATCATTTGATTCAGTGCATCTAGCATCTGATAATCCTGGCAGCTACTCAATACTAGTGACAAGCTAATGAAAGATTTTTGTCATTGCAAGTTAGGCAAGATAGCCTCATTTTCAGGGCTGAGGGAGTCCCAAAGATGAAGATGACAGCCCTAACTAGAAGTGTCAGCTGTCCTGCTCTGTGTCTGGCCAGCTAAATACACTGAATCTGTGCTGTGAAAGATCTATACTTTCCCTTGGACTATGGTGCTTTGTAGGAGCCTTCAGAAGGTAAAATGGGACAGGACACAAATGGTCCTACTTTGCCTGCACCTGGCTGAGATAGTTTTACTTCCAGGGCCCCCTGTTTTTATTGCTAGGAAGCCCTGGGACCTTTGCAGATCCCTTTTCTGCAAGACTGGCTGACTTGTGAGAAGAGTGGTAGGTGTTGCCTCAGCTTCGGAGCTCTGTACATCATAGCTCAGATGCTGGAGAGCTCCATTAGGAGAGAAAGCACATTCCTTGGCCAGTGAAGCCCTTGGCAACAACAGGAGTGCTTCTGCAGGACACTGATACCCAAATGAACTAGATACATGTTTTGTATGCTTTTCCCCCCTCAACATCTTGGCTGACTTTCTTCAGTTTGATGATATTTGCTGCAAGACTGAATGGAAACAATCATACTCCTCAGCCTACCAGCTGTGCTTTTGTCCTTAATTACCTGTGGGTGGCAGAGCTTCCCCTGCTGCTGCTGCCTGTTCACTCAGGTAGAGACACAGAGCTCTATTTGGGGTTTTCTCCGCTCTGCTGTGCTAACAGCATCTGGGTTCTTGTAGCCTTAAACCTCCTTTCATTGCTCTGGATTTGCTTTGCTGCTCTGTGAGCTACATTTTCCTCTCTCCTGTTGAACATTTGGGTGCTAGTGGTTGTGTGTTCCCTCCCCTGGGAAACAGAACTGACATGTCACTTCTCTCTGGCAGGTGTGGTATCTGTCTGTTTTGAGGGAGACAGTGATGGCTACATTAACCTGGTGGCCTACCCCTATGTGGAGAATGAGGCCCTGGAGCAGGATGATATGCCAGAGAGGGACCAGCCACGGCGCAAGCACTCACGTCGGAGCCTTCACAGATCAAGCAGCGGCACTGAGCACAAGGAGGAAAAGCCTGGCCTGGCCAGTGACAGCACTGAAAGGTGAAACTTTAAGGGCCCAGTGACAACACGATGAGCAGGAAGTCTCTTGCCCTTTCAGCTCTGGTGCTTCTTTTGTTGAGGGCATTTTGCACTTCCATACAGTGACCAGGCTGTCTTGCACTTGCTAGCCTGGCACACTGTGGCACTGCAAACTGTCTCAGGAGTTTTGCTGGCTTCAGGAAAAACTCATCCATGTGAAATGCTTCTGACACAGGATAACCCTTGGCAGTTTATTGGATGTGGAACCAGAGCATGTGGAGGAGATTGAAACACTCTTCAGTCCATCTGTTTATTAACACAGAGGTTTCTTCCAAGGGTACTTTCAATATGGGTCTCTGCCTCCTCACAGCAGCCAGAGCTCCCTGAGAAACAAGTGTCTCTGCTTACTCTATCAATTACAATACAACCTAGCAGACATGTTAGATAGTCTGGATCCTTGAGCATGGGTCCACAGCCCAGGGCATTAGTGAGGATTTGCTGTTAAGAAGGTTTGTATTGTGTGAAGTGTGCAGCAGGAGAAGGAACAGGAGATAGTTGGGTGCAAGGGAGGGATATGACAGCCGTAAGTATCTGGAGAATGCATGGATTCTAAGAGGCAAGTTTGTTCTGTCTTTATACCAGCAGCATCCAAGAAACAAAGAGCCCCCGGGTGGACTTGCACATCCATTCAGATGTTCCATTTCAGATGTTGGATGGGAACAGCGGTCTGAGCTCTGAAAAGATCAGCTATAACCCCTGGAGCCTGCGCTGTCATAAGCAGCAGCTGAGCCGCATGCGATCAGAATCCAAGGACCGAAAACTCTATAGTATCCTTTGGGAAGCAGAACTGAGTGTGTTGGGTTGCTACTGCTGCCCCGGCCTTACATGTTTGTGCCTGAGGCAGCTAGGCCTGCATTTCCTTTGGCTTTCCTATCCTTCACACAACCAAAGTTGTATTATGTTTCTTTTCACTATTCCATCCCGCTTCCCATACAGTGACACTAATGTCTGATGCTGATACTCAGAGAAGCCAAGTTTCTGACTAGATCTCATATTTTCTTTCTTCTCTGGTCTTTCTCTTTGTTGGCTTGTGTTTTGAACTGTAGCTCTTCATGTCAGGCTTCGGCTGGCAGCTAATGCAAGTCTACCCTGTTCAGTAATCCCTTGGGAGGGAGCCATGTTTGTCTTTGTCACCTTTCCTGAGTCTTTTTCTAGTTCTGCTGTATCCTTCTGGAGACAGTGACCAGAACTGCAGACAATATGGAAGATGCAGGTGAACTAGAGATTTAATGCTGTTGCCTCTCCCCTCCGTCATGATTCCTAACAAACTCTCTTGTTCTAAATGCCATTTCGTTACCCCAAGATGCCATTTGTGACTGGTAATAGTTGTCTCAAAATACATTGCTTTATGCATAAAGAATCTTTTTCTCATTATATTTATCATCTTGACTGTAAACTTTAGTGAATTTTGCCTGCCCATTTAATGGCCAAGTCAATCTTGTAAGATCCTTGTGGAGTTTTTTGCAACTGTTCCTCATTTTTGCAACCTTGAGTAGCTTGGTACTTTGAGCAAATTTGTCACCTCACTGTTCACTCACTTTCACGGATCTCTTGAATGGCATGGATCTCCATACAAAGACCCTCCTGGCAACTTTGGCTGTAAGACCAGTCAGGCTAGTTTGTAGTTCCCCAGATACCTGCAAATCAGCATTGTGGTAGCTGCTCTTCAGTCTCCTGGTATTAAGGCAGTGTTAAATGACTTGTACATCTCTTTATTTTCTGTTTGGCATGCATGCAGTCTCTTCTCTTGGCATTTCAGGTTGAGAATTCTCTGAACTCAGAGATATTGCTTGGGAATCTGTAAGCTTTTCCCTGGTAAACAAAGAAGCAAAATATTAAACTTATGTCTCTTTTTAGGGGGTCTCTTCACATTTTCCCCCATCCCAACCCCCTCCTCTGTAGCTCCTTTTATACTTTGTCTTTAAACTCTTTGGGCAATCTGACTGGCTTCTTCATTTGGTTGAAGATGGATTTGTTATTTTCTGTGCCTTCAGGACAAAAGCATGAATCATTTATGAACTTGCGAGCTTGTGGGTTTTTTTTTTCACCTGCTGGAGCTTGATTCTGTTTTCCTCACATAGAAACAAACTTACTTTTAATAGCTGTATTCTTCATCATTTTAACTGTGTGGGTTTCCTTTTCCTATTCTCAAACGTGTGCTTTGAGCCTCCAGCTTTTATTTTTAAATAGCCTGCATCACTTGCAGAGAAGTAATTCTCTTTGGCTGTCCTATTCTTTTTAATCACACTAACTTACTTTTATGAAGTTCCTCTTTCAAAATCAAATATTGTTGATGATAGACTTTTTTTCTTTAAATGTTAAACTTCCTTGCAGGTTTAACCTGGTTGTGCTCTAGTTGCCATTTCAGCGTAACATGTTGAACCATGCCCTGCAGGGCAAACTTCAGGGTTGTGTTTTCCCCTTTGGGACAAGCTGCTGTGCTAATTGTCTGGGGTTTGTTCTCAGCACTGTGCCCTAATGGAGGGTTTGCCCATTGTGCGTGCTGGTAATTGAAGGCTCCTGTTACCATTCTGTTTCCTGCCTTTGTAGCCTCCCCAGTTTCCCCACAGTCTTGCTGTTCTGGGCAGGCCAATAGCAACAGTACTGTGCTATTACTTGAGCCTTGAGTTTTCAGTCCGTGGGGATTGTACTGTTTATCCATATGGTTAAACTACTAATTTGATTAGACTTTAAGCTCTCCCTTAATGTATCAGCAATTCTTACTGGCATACCATGTCCTTCCTGACACCAGTGTTTTGCATGTGATCTCCTTGCTTACTGTTGGCCATTCTGCTTGCCAGGCTCATTTCTTCTACCAACTGTGAAAGCTTGGGTGCCACTGTTTGTGTTTTGTCCTTTTCCTCGCCTCCCCAGACGGTTCATTCTATCTACTCTTTGGTTCCTATCTGTTTGTTGCCTGACCCTATCTCATGCTGGCCCAAGTCCCTGTCTGTGGTGGCCCAGGGGATTGGTGTCTGTGACAGGTGAGCTCTCCTTGATGCGTCTCCCAGAGTTCCTTTTGCTGGAGAACGTGGTGCATCACTTCAAGCTTCCCTGCGTACTTGATCTGAAGATGGGGACCAGACAGCATGGAGATGATGCATCTGAGGAGAAGGCTGCTCGGCAGATGAAGAAGTGTGAACAGAGCACTTCGGCCACCTTGGGAGTGCGTGTTTGTGGGATGCAGGTAGGGATCCCAAGCCTGCAGGTGCTGCACATCCTTTTTGCAGCCAAATTAGACCTCCCAGTTAGTGTTTTCTTCTGAGCACTGAGTTACAGTGTCTTCCACTTCAGGTAGGTACACCAGTGTTCATGCTACATGATTTTTGTTTTAATTTCTAAGCCTGGAACAAAGAAACCTGCTTCACTTGAGATGGGCTGCTTTATCCAAAGCTTTTTTTTTTGTTCACAGACAATTAGGGTATTTTCTGATAAAATTATTTTTATGGCTTAGTGTTCAGCTAGAATCATGGTGCCTGGGGAGAGGCGTGTCCTTCCATCCCAGCATCAGCTGACACTTGCTTCTGTACTGTATTGAGAGTTAAAAAGTTGCTTTCCTCTTGCAGCTCAGCTCAGCCCTGCACACAAGGATTTGCTGCTGGTGCTGTTGTGCAATAGCTGCTCCTTTCCCCACCCACAGAAGAATCTTATAATCCAGATCTCTGCCCACAGACTCTAAAGCAAATGAGGGCCCCTTATTAGCACATGCCACATAATAATGGCAATAAATGCTGGCAGCTCCTGCTGCGAGAGCATTGTCCCAGTTGCTGTCAGGCTTTGCTTTTTAAGCTTCGCGGTCTGTTGTGCCATGCCTCTTGGGGACACTTGGACTGATGAGCTGCCTTTTGGGTAACCTGGGAGAGAACCACTGCTTGGGCACTGTGACTGTGCCTGTGGGAAGCACCCATGAGCTGCTTTGGGATTGAGGGAACAGGCAGAGCTGTTTCCTGCTCGCTCTTGGGCGTGGTGGGGACAGAATGAGTCCCCTCTGCCCTGTCAGTGCAGGACAGCTCAGGGCACTCTGTGTGTGGCCTTAACCTGTTGCTCCCACTTGATAAGCATTTCCTTTGATGTTCTAGGTCTATCAGCTGGACACAGGACATTACTTATGCAGGAATAAATACTATGGACGCGGTCTTTCCATTGAGGGCTTCCGCAATGCCCTCTACCAGTATCTCCACAATGGCATTGAGCTGCGCAAGGACCTCTTTGAGCCTGTCCTCGCCAAACTGCGAAGCCTGAAGGCGGTTTTGGAGAGACAGGCCTCCTACCGCTTCTACTCCAGCTCCCTTCTCATCATTTACGATGGGAAGGACAGCAGGGCAGGGATGTTTGTGGAGCGCCGGCCAGAGATGCGCCTGAAGCGGGTGGACAGCTCTCTCCCGGAGAGCCTTCAGGATGGTAGCAGCACAGAGCCCAGCTCCTCGGCCCAGCCCAAGGTGGACGTGCGTATGATTGACTTTGCGCATAGCACGTTCAAAGGCTTTCGTGATGACCCCACTGTGCATGACGGACCCGACATGGGTTATGTATTCGGGCTGGAAAGCCTCATCAACATCATGGAACAGATGCGTGAGGAAAACCAGTAGCCCTGGGCTACAGCTTCTTATTCTTGTCCTGGTGGCAGGAGCAGACAAGACCACCTACTACCACAGGAAAAAAAGCAGACAACTCTGGTTTTATACAATTGTATTGCTCCATTGTTTTTAAATGTACTTGGATAGAAGAGCTGAGGGGAGGCAGGATGGAAGAGCTCCTCATGCCAACCAGACAGTTCTGACCGCACTAGCTTTGCCTTCTGGAGGAGGCTCTGTAGATGCCTGCTGGGTGTTGGGTGTCCTGGTTCTCCACTCATCACGTGTGCGTTCTGGAGGGAGGACCTGGACATAGGGAAGAGAAAGCAGGAGAGCCTGGGGCTCTTCGGGGGGCTGGAGCTGTGGTGTGAGGAGCCTCTCAGGAGAGCCTTCCCTTTTCAGTTCTTCTGAGTTATTTGGAAAGGGTGCTCAGCTAACAGTTGGCAGCATCTGTGGGGCTGACGGTGAGCAGCAGAGCTGCTGGTCTGCGTGTTCAGTGGCGCTAGCTCCGCCCTGGGTTTTGCTGAAGGGGCTTTGCTTTTGATGCTGCCTTTTTCTGCTGTTTGGGTACTGTGAATAACCAACCCAAACGTGGAAATAAAATGACCAAATGCAACCCCTGGCAGACCTGCAGCCACACGGAAAGCCACATGCCTGGCATTGTGCTTGAGCGCAGGGTCTGCTCCCTCCCTGACAGGGTGGCACAGGGCTCTGCAAGAGTTAACTCTGCCCTGGACCACTGACCAAGCAAGAACTCAGCTCATGGGCTAGCAATAGTATCTGTAGCAGTTAACACGACCCCAGCTGTTCAGCGGGGCATTTTGGACCATTTTAACCCTTCCTGTTGTGTAATGTTGGTCCCACAGGTTGCACGTGAGTATGTCCCTTTAGCCTAAGGCTGCCCTCTTCCCCTGGCGGGCCTCTGCCCCACAGCCCCTGCTCCTTGGGCAGGTCCGTGCACAGGGATGGTGGAAGGGAGAGGCCAAGGGTTAGGGCTGTGACCCCCTGTCTTGTCCCTGCGGGTCTCCAGGGGGGGCCTGGCTGAACGGTGAGTGCCATTGCCTGTTTAGCTTTTGCTTCATGGAGTCGGTGTTGCCCAAAATAACTGACCAGTTTGTGGATGATACAGCCAGCGGGGCTGTGCTCTGCTGCTGGGGCTCTCTCCTGGCACTTTACCCACAGCTTCCCTTGATGAGGGTATTGACGTTTGATACTGTGGCCTGGTGGTACCGAACTGTACCGAGCTCTGCGTCACACCCCCCCACCCCCCATCCGGTTTCTGTGCTGGGACCCGTGGTTGCTCCCTCCCCTGTGTCACTGACTTGTTCCATGGCGTTACCATTCCCCTGGCTGCCTGAGAAACTAACTGCCAGTGTACCTGCAAAGCTAGGGTTGGGTGTATTTTGTTTTTGTTTTTTGTACTTCAGGAAAGCTCGTTTGGGGAGTACTCGCATGTAGCATGTGTGCCGACTCTGCGTGTGCACGGTCTGCTTGGAAAGCGTTGGTGCTCGGCCGGCAGCCAGCCATAGCTGCCGCGGCGGGCGCAGGGCTGGGGCACTGGGTGCGGGAGGGGACAGGCGTAGTGCCGCCATGCTTGTCCGCAGCTGCCCCTCTGCCTGCCAGCTCCCCAAAAGCTTGCCCTTGCCCTCCTGCTCTCTGGACGAGGACCTTTGACGACTAACCCTGCCCGGGCTTACTCCTCCACCGCGCTCGCGGGAGGGAGCGGGGAGGGTTGAGCAGCTGCAGGAGCAGACGCCCCCGGGGCCGAGAGCGGCCGCCTTGCCCTCCCTGGCCTTGCCCCAGCGCGGCCCGCCATCTGCAGGTCCTCGTCGCTGGCGGGCTGCGCTGGGGCGGCAGCGGGGCCCTCCGTCCTGGGGAGCGGCTCGGCGTCCCCTTTTCCTCTCCCTCGCTAGACCGGGCGCGGGCCGGTGCCGGAAGGGGCGAGCTGCCTGTGCTGCCTGGGAGCCGCCGCGGTAGGACTCTCCAGCTTGTACATAGCCTTCCCCTCGTTTCTTTTTACATGAATAACCGCCCTGTTTGTGCTTCACGGAGAACCAAAAAACCATTAAAGGATCTGTTTTTGTCCGTGGTGTGCCGTGCCTGCCTTCCCCGCCGTCTGAGCCCGGGGACTGGGGCGGGGAGGCGGCAGAGCCGGGCGTGGGGGGTTGCTGTGGGGCTCGGCGGCGTGCAGGCGGCGTAAACTTCACTACCCTGCCGTGGGGTTCAGCCGTATCCCCCTCCCTGCTGGCCGCGGGGGAGAGCACCGGCCCCGGGCAGGGTGCGGGGGGCTGCAGCAGCGAGCCCGCCTTGCAGCTCCCGCGGCGGGCGAGCGGGGAACCCCCGGCAGCGCGGCGCCTGCCCGCTACTGCTGCTGCTCTTCCGCCTTGTTTTCCTCCAGCGTCCCGGGGCGGGCGGTAGGACCGGGAGGCGGCGGGGGGGCGTGTCGGGCGGCGCTGACGCGGAAAGCGCGCGCGGCGCTGACGTGTCGGTGCGGGC
>JANZLQ010000037.1:4424615-4455432 GCA_026212715.1 Elanus axillaris | reverse complement strand
TTGGCCCCCCCCCCCCCCCCCCCCCTTGCACCAAGGGGACGGTTCAAGGTGCACCCACAAGGCAGGAGAGAGCAGTCCCTCCCTGGCTTCAAGCCTCAGCAGTAACAGCCAGGACAGATAAAGGGCACCTTAATGAGCACCTCCATCAGGCATCAGTGCTGTGGCCTGTTCGCAGCCCTTGGCAAGGAGCAGAGCTGGCTCCATGGCCGGCCCTCGGGCAAGCACCATCACCTCAGCGGCAGGAGGCAAGTGGGGGACGGGGAGAAGCCCGGCCGCGCAGGCTGAGCCTGGGCCGGGGCGCAGGTGGTTAACAGCCCCTTGATGAGCGGCAGCCGCAGCCGCCAAATTAGCTTTTTGCTGCCCTAATGGAAACCAATTCCCCAGCCCAGCTTTCTGCTTCTCGCTAACCCGCCCGGGCTCTGGGTAATGACATTCCTGCGCATTATTCACCCTGTGGCCACCCCCTCCCTGCCGGCAGCGCTCTCCTCTGCCGTGGAGACCCCACCAGCTCAGCCGGCCCTGCTCGCCCCGTGGCTGGAGGTGCGGGGGGGGGGGGGTCCCTGCCAGGTCATGCAGGGGTGGTGAGGATGAGAGCAGCACGAAGGACTCGGGCTGGGTGCTAAGCAGCGAGGGGGGTGATGACCGCCACCCTTGCTCCCAGCCTGGGTGCAGGATTGGACACGAGGGGCTCGCAGAGGTGACAGCCGGGCGGGTTTATTCCAGCATCCTCCCAGAGGCTGGGCAGTCACGGAGCAGCCGGCGTGGCTGCTTTATGGATTACAGCCGGTCAAGGTTGTTGTTCTCCAGTGGGAGGGATGGCGGCTGCGCACCGGTAAGGCCAGAGGGTCGGCGAAGTGGCCCTGAGCATCCCTGGGGACAAACGACCACGGAGGGCCGGTGCCAGCTGCGCATCGCCCTGCCCACTCGCAGGACGGCTAGGGAGGGCCACGGCCACAGCCACCACCGTGGCCACCACTCCCCACGCCGGGACCAATGGGATCCCGTCCGGCCCACATGCCGCACACCGCCAGCACGTAAATAGAGGCAGAAGCGGGACCGCATTCCCGCAGCGAGCCCGGCTCTCTGGGAGATGCTGGCCAGGAGGGAGCCGGATGCAGGATGGGGCTCACCGAGGACTGGAGCGTGGGGATGTGCCGCAGCAGCGCTGAGCTTTGAGACACTTTGCGCTCCAGGAACGCGCAGCTCCAGGAGGCAGCGAGGCATTCGCCAAGCCCGAAACACAGCGCCGAAACTCTGGAGCATCTCAGCCCCCTGATGCCGGACACCAGCTCGCATCTGCCTCCCTGCAACCGGGTGCCGGACAGCCCACAGCCGGCCAGAGCACAGGTACACGGCAGCCTTGCATGAGATGCAGCAGAGCTGGGCAGGGTGATGCTGCCATTTAACTCCTCTCAAGCCCCACAGCTGGAACCAGGATTCTCCTTTGTGGGGTACAAAGGGGTGTCTGCAGATACTTAGTAGAGCCCCCCACAAAGACAGCACAGGGAGAGACCGGGGAGGACCGTGGCACGTTTTCTCTTGCATCTTGTCGAGCCTGGTTGTGCCGCTGGGCTGCACAGAGGCTCCTGCCTGGCACAATGTCCCAGCGGGTGCCCGCAGACCCGCTCTGGCCACGGGTGGTGAAGCTGCTGCTGCTGCTCCAGCTATGCGTCCATGGCCATGCTCCCCGCGCTGCCTCGCTGCCCCGCAGCTGCCCCGCTGTCTGCATCTGCACCTCTGACCTGCTAAGCTGCAGCCGGCAGATGTTGCAGCACGTGCCCCAGGCACTGCCACCCACCACCACCACGCTGGACCTCAGCCACAACGCCCTCGCCCAGCTCCATGACTGCTGGCTGGCCACCCTCCCGCACCTTGAGGCCCTCGACATCAGCCACAACCAGATTAAGGACCTTTCTCCACAGGCTTTCCACAATGCCTCCTACCTGCGGCACCTCGACATGTCCTCCAACCACCTGCATGCTGTTGAGACGCACTACTTCGATGCACTGGTGAGCTTGGAGGAGCTGCTGCTCTACAACAACCGCATTACGCGAGTGGATGAAAATGCTTTCGCCAAGCTGAGCGGCCTGCGGAAAGTCTACCTGAGCTGGAACAACTTGACCACCTTCCCCTTCCACTTGGTGCAGGGGCTGGGAAACTACAGCCTCCGCACGCTGGACCTCTCCTCCAACAGCCTGAGCAGCATCCCCGTGGAGGAGCTGGCAGCTCTGCCTGAAAACATCAGGAATGGCTTGTACCTGCACAACAACCCCATCAGATGCAGCTGCTCACTCTACCTGATGCTCCAGCGCTGGAAGCAGCGAGGTTTCAGCTCCGTGAAGGATTTCTTTGAGGAACACACCTGCAAGGTGTCTGACAACATGCCCCGGTCCCTGATCAAGTTCCTCAAATACAGCCACATGTTTGAGAACTGCTCGGCAGGCCCTGAAGATATGCACCCTGTGCCCTTCCCTGTGATGGTGGGCCAGACCCTCCTGCTCACCTGCAACACCAGCCTGCCAGCCGTAGCCACCACCTACATGTGGATCTCCCCTCACCATGAGCCCATCAAACACCCGGGGAACAGCAACCGCTCCTTGGAGGTCTACCGCAACGGCAGCCTGAAGATCGCAGCAGCCAAGCCCTGGCACTCAGGGGTCTACGTGGGCTTGGCCATCAACAGCCCCCACAATTTCAGCAGGCTGTGCGAAGTCAACGTGACGGTCCACTACCCCAAGCCAGATGGGGAGACCTTCAGCACGGGCCTCACGACCCTGCTGGGGTGCATTGTGAGCCTGCTGCTCGTGCTCATGTACTTGTACCTCACCCCCTGCCATTGCCTGAGTTGCTGCAAGAAGCCAGCTCCTCTGAGCCCTCCACAGGAATGCAGTGCCCAGTCCTCCATTCTCAGCAGCACTCCTCCTGCCACCGATGGGCCAAACCGCAAGGTCAGTGCCAACAAGCATGTGGTCTTCCTTGAACCCGTCAGGGAGACGCAGAATGGCAAGATCCACCTGACCCTCAGCGAGGACTTCCCTGACCCCAAGCATCCCAAGGTCCTGCAGCTCAAGTCAGACTCGGAGTCCATCAGCTCTGTCTTTTCGGACACCCCCATTGTGTCGTAGCAAGGCAGAGCTGGGAGCAGAGCCAGGGCCTCCTGAGAGCTGTTCTCTTCCATCACTGCTAGAAGCAGCAGGATTATGGGGCACCCCACATTCTTGGCTTGACCATGACCCATAAAGGGGGATTAGCATCACCCACAACTGCTTCAGCCATGAGCTCCTGGTGGGTGTTGGGCTGGGGGCATGTCGGTGCCTGGCAAGTGCTCCTTGCATAAACCACTGGCAACAGCCTAATTAGCACAAGGGTAATGCTGATGAACCCAGCACACCTGAGAAACCTGCACTTTATTTGGGCAGCCAAACTCCCTAACAGTGACACTGGGGATGGTGATCTGCCACGTCCCTGAGCATGCAAGACCCAATCTGGCACCACCTCCACAGACACCCAGGCCAAGGAATAGCCGTGACAAGTGGGGCACGGTCCTCGCTCATGCCAAGGCCTCCCGGGATGGCGTTGTCACCATCCTCTCCCAGTCCATGCCAGTCCCCATCAGCATGCCACGGTTGGGAGCAGGTGGAGTGTGATCCTGTTGCAAGGGTGGGTGTGGGGGGGTGTGCGTGTGTGGTACGTGCTCCATCCCCAAATGCCCCAAATGCAGCTACACAGGAGGGATGGAGCTCAGTGCCTGACCAGCCATGCAGCCAAGCAAACATTACAAGCTTTTGCTTCCTGAGAAGCTGTAAATAGTCCAGGCAGGATTAGGTGATGTGATACAGCGCCCCAGCCCGCATTGCTCAAGAGCTCCCCGTGCCACCAAGGACAATGAGGTCTCAGATGCACCACCCTCCTTTGCTGCTTCTCCTTGAGGCGGACAAATGCGCTGCTGAAGCACAGCTATGTAGGCAGTAATCTAATAAGCCTATCGATAAATGTGAGTAATCCGCTCCTCTCTTGGATCGTAATTCTCTAGTTACATTGGAATAAAAAATGCCTATTTTTTTAAGCTCATGCTGGACTGAGTGTCCTGAGTGTCTCCTTGCCCTTGCAGGGCAGCAACGTGCAACCAGCCTGCAACCCATGGGTGCAGCACTGGGAGTCTGGGGGAGCCCCAAATTCCCACTGGCCTGCCACACAGAGCCAGGCGATTTGCACCAGGCTCGCAGGCTCTGTTCCCATCAAACGGTGTTAGGGTGGCCTTGGTAAGAGGGTTAAACGTGCTGAGACAGAGCTGGTGGCCTGGGACTTGTATGAGAGCAGCATCCAGTGGCTTGTTCCTGGGAGGGGAGGTCTCCAAAGTGATGCCTGGGAGCTGGGGAGGGAGCAGCACCAACTGACACAAGGGCACATCCAGACCCTAACAGGGACAAGCAGGATTTAGATGCAGGGGAGAGGCACGCTGGAGAGACCCCCCTTGGGATCGGGCTGCTCCTGTCTTTAGCTGAGTCCTGGTGCTCTCTGCAAACACAGCCCCCACCTCACTGGATACCTGTGCTGCTTTCTCCATCACTGAGCCCTTGCATCACCCTGGCATAGAGCACGGCTCTGCCCCCTCGTAACACCTGCCTGATACTGCAGAGGGATAAAGGTGTCCTCTCATCTGCCAGCAACCATCATCCTGTTCACAGCAGGAGCATGTGGCTGTGACCTGCAGCACAGGGGATGCCAAGGTCACCCTGCTGGCAGGAACACAGCTCAGACACAACTTCGGCAGCACAAACAGGGACAAGGACCCTTCGCAGACCTGCCCCCTAACGCACAGCCCCCCCCATGGCCATGCACCCTGGCCCCAAGAGCTGCTGGCAGCCCTGCAACTGGTGGAAGGGGAAGGTCCCTGCGGCATCGTGACAGCACTAGCACTCGTCCTTTCAACTTATTCAGCTAGGAAACATGCAGCTTTTTTCCCAGAAAAAAGTCAACCGTGCCCAAAGCACTTGTCAGAAACCCCCCCACCCATCCAAGGAGGGGAGAGAGAGTTTGGGAGAACAGCTATCCTGAGACAACCACAGCCTCCTAGCACTCCTCCTGACACTGAGCTTGCACACAGCTTCATGCGATACGTGCCCCGCTGCCACACACCCTGCGGCTGCTGCTCGGTGGCTGGTGAAGGTGACAGGATGCGGAGCGACAGGCCCCACCGGCCTGCGCCCTCAATCCTCACATGCCTGCCGCTGCCGACCCTGTCGCCTTGTGTTAGTGCAGCGCTCCTGATGAGCCCAGGATGCTGAGCTGGTCATGCTAGGGTGCTGTCAGGGGGTGATGAAGAGCTTCGGTTGTCAGATGGATAGGTGAGTGGGCACCCTGCCCCTTGAGGAGGGAGCTGAGGTGATGCCATCCCCTGGCTTTGCACCCAGGCAGGGATCTCATGGGACAGATGGTTTGAATTTGCCCTGGGAATGTCTGGGAAAGTGAAGAGACCCATCTGAGAGGATCCAGGTCCAAACCCAATGAGGGCACTTCCCCGAGCGTGGCCCGGGGCTGCCGAGACGATGCCGAGCCTGTACTGGAGTACATGCCGCATCTAAGCATTGCATCTTCCTGCAAAAGGAAAAGTGAAGTGCTGCTCCAGGCTCCCACCCACTGCTCTTCTGTTGCCATCCTTGTAGGTCTCCTTGCAAACCTTCCCTCTCTCTAGTGCCAACATCAGCTTCCCAGGCATTAGTGCTCCTGCAAACCTGCATCCTCAGCTGAGGCTATGTGATGGTCTGACAATTATAGTCAATGTATCAAACATTTGTTAAAGAACTTTGGTGGAGAAAAACAGCCTCTGTAAAAATGCTGGAGTTTTGTGAACAGGACAATGTGGCCGGAGGAGGGGGCCCCACGGAGGGTGGGAACCACACTTCTCCAAAGCCACAGTTCCTTATCTTGAGTGATCAGGAGAAGGAGCACAGCGTATCCACCCGAGCAAGGGGCCCCATGGGGAATGGGATTGTGCTTCTATGTTAAGCTGTCATGCCAGCAGGGAAAGAGAGGCAACTCCGCAATGAACCCCCCCCTCCCAAAAGCTCACCGACCGATTCCAGTGAACCCCGGGAACATGAACTGCGCATGTCGAGACCACCGACTAACACACTCTAAAAGAGGGAAGAACGAGTTGTCAGCTTGTGCCCTCTGGAACTGGATCTCTATGCTGGCTGGACCAACGCTGGATCCCGGACTGGTGAAACTCTTTTCTTCTCTCTCTCTCTCTTTCTTTCTTTCTTTCTTTCTTTCTTTCTTTCCTTCTTTCCTTCTTTCTTTCTTTCTTTCTTTCTCTCTCTCTCCCTCTCTCTCTCTCTCTCCCTCCCTCTTTTTCTTCTCTCTTTTCCACAGTACCGTACACCTCACCCTTTTAGACATAAACCATCAACCAAGTCTGAGACTAAGAGTGGATCCAGCTGCCCCTGAGCTCCTCTTTGAGAAGGAGTCCAGAAAGCAAGGGGGTCTGCTCTGAATCTCGTGACTCAACGGGACGGCTCTCCTTCTGACACAGTTTCATGTTCCTTTTTCTGCTCCTTTTTTCTACACTTCCCTTCTCTTTTCAAACAGCGACTTAATAACATGCTGCAAGGTTCATATTGATAAGTTCACTTGTACTTGGGGCAAGGTTAGTTAGGTTGAATGAAAGTTGATTGTTGTTTGAACTCCCCTGGTGTCATTTCACCTTAATTCCAACAAAGGAAACCCACGAACCTGAGTCGCTCCAAATTTGGGACGCGACAGGCTAACAACTGAAGCTTGGGGAAAGCTCAGGCCAACTGGAGTGTAAGAGAAGCTCCTGAGGGCCTCTCCAGGAACACACCAGCCTGGACAAGCCCAGGAGAGCTCTTCTAGGCTGGCTGTAATTCTCCTATCTCTGCAGGAAGGCTGAGCCCCACCACACCAGGGACAGCATATCTGAGGTTTGTATCAGTGGTGCTCCCAAGGGCTCCCAAGGGCTCCCCTGCTGCCTTTACCCAGAAAAATCCTGCTTCTGCATTTCACACCTTTCTGATGCTCTGGAAGGACCCCACACCACACTGCTGCTCCAACAAGCAAGGCAAGGCAGTTGTTTGAACTGTCATAGCAGTTCATTAAACAGCCTGAAAGGCAAATCAACTCAGCAAGGAAAAACATAGCCAGGAGTACAGCCTCCCTGACAGGCAGGAGTTAGGAAACATAATGGATGGTCCCCAAGGAATACACTGTCCTCTCTCAGCAGCCATCTGCACCATTACAGTTCTGGCTTGCTGCCAAACCCGCCTCCTGCTCCTTGAGTCTACAGGGTAAAGTAATGGGGCAGTACAAAGCACAGCATCCCTGGCACGCAAGGACCTGTGCCTGCGCACACGGGTATAAGGACTAGCTTTGGGGACCAGACTCCAATGCTGACTCCTGTCTCCCCTGGCACTTCACATCTCAGCCAGGACAACATGGGCATGCTGAATGCCAGTTGCCTCCTGTCCTCCTGGTGCTGGGGCTGGACACACGGTGTACATGGCTGGACCTGGATCTTTATCTTATGATGCTCACAGTTTTCCAAAGAGCTTGAAGCAGCAAAGTCTGGTGCTGGCCAGCACGATACCTGCTCCTGCGTCCCACCATGTGCCCAACAGCCCCAGGGGGCCAGGAGATCCCAGCCTTGGCAGTCCCACTGCTCAGGATGCAGCATTTGGAGCTGGCAGCTTGTAAAAACTCGAAGATCAGTAAGGCCAGACTCCTTTTTTTAACTGTGAAACCTAGGTCTGACCTAGTTATTCCTCTGTGCTCGGGTTCACACTCAGCCTGATATGTTATGCACTGCAAGACTCGAGTACCACTCATTTTCTGAGTTTTTAGAGCAAGGTAACAAGGACTCCTTTAGACCAAGTTGTCCATGAAACGCCTACTTCTGCACCTCCTTCCACCACAGTGCTCTCATCAATATGAGTTGAAGGAGCATTACTGTTTAAGTGATCAGTAATTACAGTGTCCTATGGGATGGCAGAGAACTACCATGTCCAGTGGAGACCAGCCAGATCCCCAGGGTCCCAGCAGTGCTCGAGCATGTGGGTGGGTAGCCAGGCTGAGTTTAGGAACCTGTAGACTGGGATCTTCTGTGACTTTTCCAGTGGAGGTGACCCCAACACCATCTAGCAATTGAACAGAATCTTCTTAGTCTGCCTTCCCCACCTGGCCTTGTGCCTCCTCACTTTCCTGCACACCAACGTGTTACTTCTGCCCAGGGAAACTCTCAGTCTCCTCCCTCCTGCCAGTCTGTCCCTCTGCACCCATCTGTACTGTGCAAAGGAGAAGAGATCCCCCAGAATTACCCCAGCATCACATCAGCCCAGTGCTGTTTCTCCTGCCAGGTCCCACTGGCTCACGCTCAGCATCCCACTGGCACAGTACGGTTGTTTCTGGCCCAGGATCCCCATCCTGTGCTCTGCTGGCTGGTACCACAATGTTCCTGGTGACCACAGTGCTCTTTCCTCCATCTTTGCCATCTTTCAGGCAGAAGTCCCTGGGAGATGCATCCTGAAGGCTGCTTAGGTCTTTTATTGTACAGTGGCACTGCAGACAAGTTTGCTGGCTCCTTGCACATGCCCTAACCCTCCAGACTCACACAGAGCATCAGCTGTGGGCAGGGCTGGGGAACACACTGCCCAGCCTTACTCCCCGTGCCTCTGAGGGGATTGTGTGCATGGGGCAAGCCTGTGGAGCAGACTGGTGGCCAAGCCCTGGCACAAGACAGGTCACCACCGCTCTGGGATGGCCACTAACTTCCCACAATGCCTGTTCCAACCTATATGCCCAGTCCTAATTACAACGTGCCCTTGCATGCAGGGGACCAACAGCCTCGCCTTCAGGCCTCAACCCTTCCCCTGCTGCCCTCTCTTGCCAGGATCCTTACACAAGCTCTGGCCAACACTGCTCCATTAGCTCACTCCAAACGAGGCTTAATAGAAAATCTGCTCAATTATTTAGCAGACAAACAGGGGGATGATACCAGCTGAAGGCAGCCAGGGTCTCTGGCGTGGACCTAAAGATTTCAGCCCAACTCCTGGCTCAGCCTGCCAGATCCTGCCTTCCCTCTCCTCCCCACAAAACCAAGGCTCAGGTTTTGTGTCAGATCTGTCAGATCTGAGGGCTGGGAGGGGGCAGCACATCATGAGGCCCAAGCAGTCCCACAACAACACTGCAGAGGCCAAAATAGTTTTAAACCAAGGAGCTGTTGCCTGTTGGTGAGAGAGCCCAGCCCCTGTGCCAGGCTGCCCCACTCTCACTTGCTGACGAGGTTTAACTCCCTCCCGGTGAACCCTTGAGGGACAGGCAGCAGCTCTGCTGGGAACTAAAAGATCCTCTGCTGAGGGACTCCTGCTTGAGCTAGCAGCTCTCCACCTGTGCTCTGCACTAATTCTCCTCTGCCCCTGCTTGCAAAGTTCGTTACATCCAGCGAGGGAGCCAAGCTATGAAATCCCCAGGTCCTGATATGAAGATCAGTAAGCCTGGACAAGGTGGGCACTGAAGCTTTGGTTCACCACGAGCAGCACCAGCCATCCTGCCAGACCTGACAAGGAAATGCATTTCTTCTTTCTCAAAAGCACAGCCCACTCCATCCAGGAACTAAGGTGTACGATTGTATCAACTGTCTCATCACATCCCAGCTTGGGCAATGATCCCTTTTCTTGTGCTTAATGGCTCTGTTTGATGCCAGGAGTTTGATGCCATAGCAAGAGGACTTGATGCCTGGCTGAGTGTCCTGTGCTGGGTGAGGAGCAGCTGAGGCATCTGACTGCAACCTGATAACATGGCTGAATGAGTCGGCAGGGCCCTAGCTCTTCTTACACCCACCCTTCCCCACTGGAACGTTTTGGCCCCATAAATGGGACTTCACTCCTCCACTCCCGGATGAACCTGTCCTCTGTCCCAGGGAAAAGCTTGCAGTACCTTCCAACCAAGTACCTAGCACAGTGTTGGCTTGCTGGTTTAGAGGCAACTAGAAAAAACACAGCCAAGCCAAGGAAGTCACCCGAGGTCCCATCCCCTGTCCTCATCCTCTGGGGCATAGTCTCCTTGCAGGGAACCAGTCAGGGTAACAGCTAGCGTCCCAGGTAATTCCCACAGAGAAGTTCCTATGTGCAAATGTGGGTTGGAATGTTTCTATTAATGGTTTCTGGCAATCTGGAAGTTACCAGATGGCACCTGGAAGGGATTTCTATCTGCTTCCAGCAGAGTGCTTCCAAGGAAGGAAAAAAGCCTGTCCTGTTATCCGGCTCACTGCACTGAGAGGAAGGGAAAAAGGAAAAAGGAAAGCTGTCACCTCTTGAGTTCATACAAATGGGTCTGCTCTGGAGAGCCTGGTTACATATGGGATCCTTTAAATCTCCTCAGTTACTCCTTGCAGTAACACAACCCATGGCACTCACCTCCCATGGGAGTGTACAGACCCAAGGAAGGTTTGAATTCTCCTTTTCCATTCCACAGACCATCCTCTTACTCATGCGCCTGGAGACAGATGCTTCTCCTCGCCCTGCTCCAGGCCAGCTGTTGTTGACCTGCACCATCTCACTGGTTTTTGAGTGACTGTGGGAGGAGATCTTTATGGGGCTCTGTTCATCCCAGCTGCACCTCCCAGTCTTCAACACCCTGCAGCAATAGTGCCAAGACACTTGCACACAGCATCAAACCAGGACTGAACCTGCGAGGAATGCAAAGGCAGAAGAAAAGCCTCTGCATTTCCTCTCATACCTGCTGTTTTTCTCCATCCCATCCTTGTTTGCTGTTTTTCAAAGTGCTTGCATGAAGCAGAACCACTCTGTAAGAAGTGGGATACAACACTCACACCCCTGTTCTCCATTCAGAGCGCTGCAAAGAGGGTAGGTGGCTCAGTTTTCCTTTCCATGTGAGGTATTCTGCCTGTGGCCATGCTGATCTCTACCATCAGGCTGCCCATCTCTGCTTGGGTAGTGGTAGAGGGTCTCCAAGCTACCACACTCAGTTCTTTTGTCTTGATTGACCTCAATGTCTCCCCTGAAACATTTGCTTGCATTTTATATATCAGTGATGTATCAAATCTCAGATTTAGTGCAGGGCTTTGCAAAGTCACATATAAGCATTTTGTTTTATAGACATTTTTTCCTGGGCTTCGTCCTGTTGCCACCCTGTGCTTCTCTTGCTCAGCTATGTCCACCATAAGGACATGATGCTTTTCTTGCATCATTCCCCCGTTTTGTATTTACTTCTGCTTTCCAGTGCCCAAGGAGGTGACTACAAAGCCCCTGAAGATCAGAGACTGGCAGCTTCCCCACTGCACACCACAGGGTACAGCACCTCTGGTTTGCAATTGCACAGCCCACCTCTGCCCAAGGTATGGAGGATGCTGTTGGCAGACAGGGGACAGTGCCGCTTGGTTATGTACAGCCCCTTTGACATCAGCTCTCCAGGTTTCACTAACCCAAAGCACAGCTGGCTTTTGAGGTAAAGGAGACAGTCTGGAAGCTTTTTTACTCCCCAGGACTCCCTGCAGGCTAGGAAGGATGTGATTTTCATCGCACTACCATCTTGCCAGTGCCCTTTGGTGTTTGCTAAACTGAGAGCCAGATAAAGCTTTATCCCTTCCCCTCTTTGACTCCACAAGTGACTTGGCCTGGGACAGATGTTCAAGGGACAGGGAGCCAGGGAAGGACTTCTCAGCCTGCCTGGCATGCAGGGAACTGCTTCATCACCTCCCTGCTTCCCTCCAGGAAGAAATGTCTAGTTGTGGCATCAAATTCATGATGTTTGCCCTTTCCACAGAGCAGGATTCTGGGCTTGAGCAAAGTCCACCCCTGTTCACAGTCCCAAAAGGCCACTGATCAATGACCTTGTGCTAAGCTCTTGGCACTGTCACACTTGGGGCTGTGCAACTGGTGCAACAGCCATGGGAGGCAGGATATAATTAGATATATTTGTATACATCTTTGAGTCCTTGAGAGAAGAAGCTGAAAGACTGGCTGCAGGGCTCAGCCGCTTGGCCAGATGGGGCTCTGCTCTGCAAAGCCAGAGACGAACATGTTCTCCAAACGTGAAAACAAGCAGGATGTGCAGCGTGGACAGAAGAGCCCCATCTCCTACAGCACCCTACCGGGTACAGTGGCCAGGCAAGACACCTACAAATGACACTGGGAGAGAGCAAAGGCAAGGCTGCAGAGGGTATCAGAATAAGCCTATTTGCAGGACTCGGTACAAGCAGGCACAGACACACATAAACCACCAGGTCAGCTGTGGCTTTGCTCAGCCACCACCAGTGCTGTCTCTCTGGTTACCATAAAGACAAGATTTGCTTCATATGAAAATCAGGATCACCTAAGTGCCTGGACAGGAATTGTCTCAGCCTTGTGCCACACGTCTGGGAAGCCAGAGAGCTCTGCACACAATTTGATGCCTTCCTGAGATAGGTTCAGAGTGAAGGAGCTTTAATGAACTCCCTTCCACCCATCGCTGTGTGCTGCAGCACTTTGCCTGCATCACCACATCAGCACAGCTCTTTTACATGTGGCATTCGCAATCTCTGACAGCAGCTGTCCTGGAATGCTAGACCCCATCCCAAGGAGGAAGGTGCACATATGGTGTCAGTACAGCACTTCACAGACACCTCTCACAAGGGCTTTCCTGCACCAGAGGAAGGAGTTCTGCACCCAGCAGTAGCACTGGGATGCAGCTGCTGCAGGGACATGTGGCTCTTTGGCTTCTGCCTGCTCCATGTACATCTACCTCACTTTGCTTTGGTCCCCACGCACCCGCATTGCTACTCCAACACCACCCCTGGCACTGACTGCTGCAGCGCCCAAAGCAATGTCACAAGCAGTGACTCCATGCATTGGAAGTCAAAGCCACTCACCCCTGAACATCAGTGTCCACAAGCAGCCGGACCAGTATCCCCGTCACGGCCACAAGGATTGGGTAATGGTCCACGCTCTCCAGCCCTGTGGAAGCAAAAGAGAAAGATAGAAAGATAGAAAGAAAGGTCTCTGTCACCTCATGACAGGCAGAGCAGGGCTGCACTGCTACTTCCAGACTTGGTGGCAGAGCAGTCCAGGAGGTAGGCACCATGACTTGGGTTCTCCAGTGGAGCCATGGGTTTCATGAAGGACAGAGGAGTCTTCCCCACTAATGCAAACCCCAGACTCAGGCACTGCTCTCATGATGGAGCACCCCTGCCTCTTCCAAACCTCAAGAAGAGAAGGTGGTCTGTCCTCTACGCAGGCAGGGAAATCCAGCTGCTCTGTGGGAAATATAGGATGTCCATAACACAGCACCTGGAGGCAGTCTCTGCTAACAGGCCCAACTCAGCTGCCCACAGTCACCTCCACAAGGAAGATGGCTGATGGTGATAAGAATGGCTTCCCTGAGCAATTCAGGGCACCCTTTACTTGGTGCAGAGAACAGCAAACAAGCCTGCTACCTCAACTGCAATCTGTCCAGGGCTTTGAGCCTCTCAAACAGCTCCCACCTAACCTGTGTCAGATCAGTGTCTAGAAGACACTTCCCCATCCCATCACAACACAGCTGCCACTTCCATGGCAGACAGCCAGACCTTATGCATCAGCTGTCTTGTGAGGACAGAGTTCCTGGAGGGAACCAAAGCTGCTGGGCAGACAGAGGCTAAGGGCCTAGGAAGAGCAGCAATGCTCACATCCACCTGGGGGATTTACATGTCTTCAGAAGACAGCATTTCTGCGACAGTCTCTGAGACCAGACTGGCTTCCCAGCCAGGGATGTGGCAAGCCAGAGGTCTGATCCCATATGCCCCTGCATCAACCTTTGGTACAAGGCACCCACCGCTTCCCAAGGGCATGCCTCCAGCATGTTTTCAATGGAGAGGGACAGGGAATTAATACATGGACTCACCTGGCAGACGGAGGTTGACCACTCTGTCAAACAAGTTCCTTTCAGCTGTCACACGGTTCAGCACCTGGTTCAAGAGCTGTGTAGGGAAAAGCAGAGTGCGTTTGTATTTTCTGGATGGGCCTTCCGAAGCATCCAAAGAGCATACTTTGGGGCAGCATGTCCTTATAGTTTGGGCTCGGTCCCTGGGAGCATGGATGCACAGAAGGAGGCTCACAGCACAGACCTAGCTTGGCTCTGGCACATAAGGATGTGGCACCATACCACAGTGGTTGCACCAGACCCAAACCTCCCAGGGAAGAGTCAGTCTGAGGCCAAGACACCTGAATCTCAGCATCTTCCACCTAAATCTGAATCCCAGCTACAGAAGCCAAGCTACTTCTGTGGATAAAAGCTCTTGGCAAGCAGAAGCTACTGTCCCTGGGACAGTCACAGCCTATGAAGAGCAAGCTGGCAGCTGTGGGCAACAGCAGTGTCAGCGGGGTGAAGCACAGTCCAGGTCCTGCCCTGCCTGGAGCTGGCAGCAGGACAGACCTACCAGCCCTGAAGCACAGGATGAGCACAGAGAACAGTCTGCTTCTCTGCTTGACAGAGCATCACCGCAGGCAAGGATTTCTGCCTATGACCAGCACAAAAGGAATGAACTGTAAAGACATTTAATTAGCCATATTTAGCTCTCACCCTAATCCCCAGTGGGATGAGTGGGTTTGACACAACCACTGCAAGCTGAGCACTGTCTCTCAGATGCAGCATTCCTCTTCCTGTTACCCTCATGCATGAAGAGCAGAACACTGCACCCCTCTGTGGGCATGTTCAGCGGTTCATAGCAGCACCAGGATGCGAGGGGATTGCTGTAGCACCCTGCTCTCTGCTGCCTGTTCCCCAGTTTGCCTAAAGCAACTGCTAAGGGTCCCTCACTTTCCTCCTCACACAGTGATCCCTACAGTAATGCCAGGATCCCAGGCTGAGAACTTCCCTCACAATGCCTGTACTAGACCCCACTATGTCTTGCTTTGACTCATCTGCTCATAGCCCAAAGCCTCAATCCTTGGATCAACCCAACCCTTGTGGTATAGGTAAGGTATATATGACTGCTCCCCACCAGGCTGGCTCACAGAAGAGTAGCCTGTCCTCAGGGCTTTCCAGAGTTGCTCATGTTTTAGAAGAGAAACTAATTTACTGGAGCCTAAGGGGTATTGGGGGATGGAACAGGGCTTTTCTGATCACCTCGTCAGGGAAGTGGAGACATTCGGTAACATATTCTAGGACTGAGGGATAAAGGACCAAGATGCCTGTCTAAACATTGGGGCATGTTCCCTGTGAAGCCAGCTATAATCTCCAGAGCTCTTTGCTCAGGTGTACTACACCTCCTCTCCAGATTTCATGGCACTGCTTGTCACAGAAGAATTCAGCAGTTACTGACTGGAAGAAACTGGCCATAGTCCCTCTGAAGGAAGATTTAAGCAGCCATCATCCTCCCTCCCAGTAGAGGTAGAAATCAGCTGTGGCCAGACTAGTTGCAAAGGAGGGGAACAGTTGACAGGTAGAGATTTTAGGGAGCACCACTTGTTCTGCAGCAGCTGGGTTTGCTGTAGCAGTTTTAAGTACTACAGCATTTGCAGCAGGAGCCTGCACTTCACAGCATCTGGAGAGAGGGCAGAGGGGCCCCCACACCCCTTCAGAGGATGCTTCTTCACACCACACTAAAGGACAATACCTGAGCAAGCCTCCGAAGGAGCAGCTCCGATGACGGGCGATTCCAGTCGAGAAAGATCTCCGGTGCCAGCGTGACGGTCATTTCCAGCACCCTGAGCAAGCTTACTGACAGGTCAAAGCAGGTGGCGCACACTTTCAGCTGGCGGCTGTCCACGAAGTTCCTCTCCAAGCGCTCTGCTGCCTGTTGGATCTGCCAAGCAATGCAGACAGCTTAACAGGCTGCCCCTTCCCAAAAGGAGGGCTGTGACGCCCATCCCAGCTCAGCTCCCATGCATGCCAGGGAACCACTACACACCCAGCCCCGAGACTTGTGTCTTGAACCTTGCTGCATGTAGGACATGGGCACTCATTAAGTGCCAGATGCCGCAGCCCCGGGTGGCACACTCACCTCCTGAATCATGCCGATGAACTCAGAGAAAGCCCAGTTCAGCTGGTTAAGGACGCTGTTGAGGAAGCTGGGGGCTAGGTCGCGGTCGCTGCGGAGCAGGTCTGCCATGTGCCGCTGCAGCAAGGTGGAGGGACATGGCTCTGAAACCAGACAGTGACAGCTTCAGTGGCCTGGTCTCAGAGCGGCCATGGGTGTGGGGCAAGGGCAGGCTGGTAGCCCGGTCCTGGGCTTGGTAAGTGTTGGCTTGAGTCTTACAGTAAGCAGACATGGCAGGGCACTGGGAGTCAGGGTGCAAGGACTATTCTGAGTAGCGATCTCACCTGTCAGGCCTCCAAGCACTTGTTTGCAACGCCAGCCTGAATTAACCAGGGAAGAGCCCTGCGTGTTCGCTGCTGTCCACGGGCACAGGAGTGCTGCCCTGCAGCTCGGCATCCCTCCTGTTCAGATCTGCAGAGGCCTACAGTCAGCTCAGCACTAATTGCTCCTGATATCACTGTGGCAGCATCTGCCTGGAGCCAGCATGGTCACCCCTGGCCTCATGTGGCTGTGCCTGTCTGCCTGCATCTGGGGAAAAAGGTACCTAGTAAATCCCACTCCTGAGAGGCTTCTGCATGGAGCTGGGGCTGGCTCTGCCTCGGCAGGCTCAGGCAGAGCTGCCCACGTTCCCTGGCCAGGTTCAGCCTGAGCACATATATAAATGTCCTCACTCTACATGCAATCTTGCCTCTGGGTTTTTCACTATCAAGAGCCCAGACGGGAGCAAACCCAGCAGCCAGGAAACACAATCAGGGCTGCATGGGGCACTGGCCCCCATGGACAGGCAGGGAAAGCAAGGGGGTGCAAATGGGATGGATGCTTCTCACTAGCAGAAGGACCCACTGTCAGTGAGAGGCTCACAAAAGCACTCAGCACTATGAGAGAAGGGTACCAGAGTTCAAACCACAGGCTAAAATCCAGTGCTTGGAGAAAGAAACTTGAGCAGATTTACCAAATATAGGGAAAATCCCCAATCTTATTTACTTTTTCCTCTACTAGAAGCTATTAGTAAGTAAGAGCAGATGGAAACTCTGGCAGCACCAGCACTGCGGTGCCCAAAGGAACAAGCTGTGCTGTGAATTCAGGTCTTTGGGGTGGCAGTCTGCTCAAAAGGCCACCATGGGCAAAGCAAACACAGGGTCACCTCTATCACATCCCTAGAGATGGAGAAGTAAGGCATAACTACAAGCAGATTCCTAGCTGGGATTAGCAAAGCCAGAGAGGGATGGCAGGAGACCATCAGCTCAAATTGGAACAGGATAAATTATTCTGTAAATACCCACTAGCAAGCGCAATCAGCTTCTGTTGTTATGGAGGACACGTGCTGATGTCTCAGTGCATTAATCCCTCTGCGCAGGCCAGTGCCCTGGTTGATCCTGCCTAAAAGCACATCTTTGGGAGGGATTTTATCACAACAAACATCTTTGATATCCTACTCCCACCCGCAAGTACTTTCCCAGCCCTTGGCTACACGTGGCTCAGGGACTGCATAAGCCAGACATCCTTTTTACATATTTAGTGGTCCTCAGTGGATTTCTTGCCCAGTGTCCCCTGAAAGTGTATAAGCCTTTAGCATTGAACATGTTCTGGAGCAACATTTCACAGCTCACTTGTGTGAGGTGGGAGGAATTCGGATTTGAGCTTGGATCCTACTCACTTTATTTGATATTTATTCTCTACAACCCTCTCTTTCTGCTGGGCGAGACAGCGAGATGCTGCTCTCCAGTCAATTCCTCCAGCTAGCCATGATTTGAGACCTTTATGATAGTCTTTCAAAGGGGAACGGCCCCAGCCTGTGCAGTTTCTCATACAGGAACTGTCACATCTTTGTCCCTTTTGCCATCCCTCCTTGAGCCTTGCTGTTTTCCTTTCCTCATAATTGCTGTTGTGTAATCTGTTCCTTTGACTGGGCATGAAGCTGATACTTTCCAAATGAATACAATAGGATGACAGTTCAAGGATAGCCCTTTTGTAAGAATTACAGTTGAAGATCCTCAGGAACTTACTGGTTGCAAGGCACAAGTGGAGAAGTCCAGAAGTCAACACCGGACCCCACCTCGTTGACTTCTCTGTCAGTGATGGATGATGGGGCAGAGCATACCCTTACCAAATTTGCAGATGACACTAAATGAGGGGCTTTGATGTGCTAGAGGCACCCTGAAAAACTTGAGGACTGAGACAAAAAAACTGATCACATTCAACACAGAGAAAATTCTGTGTCTGGGGAAGAATGACTTCAAATTATCAGTCCTGGCTGGGAAACAATGGTCTGGGCACCATTAAAGGGATTATGGAGGATACCAGCTTGAACAGGGGACAGGTGAGGGCTCTCACCACAACTAAGATGTGGGTGATGGTAGGAGGATGTGCTCAGCAGATCAAGGGGAGGTGTTACACCTCTACTTGGCCCTGGGGAGGTCACACCTGAAACACTATGGCTCTTTTCTGAGAAGGGTGCATAGACAGGTCCCAGGGAGCCCATCCTGCAATCTTGTCTCCAAGGGTTATGCTCAGCATACTGATTTTTAATCACATTTTCACTTCACATTTACTACTCTACACCTGGTGATGCTGAATTCCATCTATGTTTTCTCTCCCAGTCATTCAGAACTGAAAGGTCCTTTTGTAGGGTTAATTTTTTTGTCTTCTTTTCACCAGCCTCTCCTCATTGCGTAAAAAGTACTTATTATTAAAACTGCTGACATATTAGTCTCCTTCCAGCCTTCAAGTACCAAAGCAGCTCTAAGCAAGGATCACCACTCCTCACAGATGAGCTCTGCAGGTTGTCCTCTTGGTCTATTGCCAAAGCCTTTTTTACCGATGTTTCAAGTCAGGACAGATCTCAAAATGAATCACTCGGCCAAAGTCTACCTCATTTGAAGGCAGCTTTGGCTTTCTGAAGGATGCTCTTATGCTTGTAATAACTTGCTTTATCCTGATTTTTAGCCAATGACTATTTCCTCATGGTCTTTTTCCAATAAGTGGTGTGAATTTGCTCCAAACCTCCAATTCTAGGTTCTTAAATGCCTTCCCTGCTGCTGGCAAAGACTGCCAGTCTATAAAAGCATTAAAAAGTGGTGTCTCTTGTCAAACTTCTCCACTGTTATGTAGTTTTTTTTAAGGTTTTAAGCTAATACCAGGAAACAGTGGAGTTCCTTGGCTTTTGTTGCTCCCAAGAGGATTCTGAATCTAAAGATCACTGCTACTCTTTCTTTGAAAGTAATGTAAGGAACCAGCCCTGGAATACAGCAAGAGCAGCTTCGTCCCTTGCATGAGTTCCCAGATGAGGTTCTCCATGGGGCAATCATTAGTGGTATCCAGAAATCTAGCCCTGGTGCCATGTTCATCTTAGGTTCACCTTTGCTGAGGCATTTCCACCCACCTCCTTCACGTCCCAGTTACCACTGCCCTCCTGGGTAATGACACAGCCCTTATGTGTGCCATTTCAGACAGGGATGTCATTTCATAGGGAGTCTGTGGATATTCACTGAT
Organism: Elanus axillaris; assembly: GCA_026212715.1. Classification (NCBI taxonomy): domain Eukaryota; kingdom Metazoa; phylum Chordata; class Aves; order Accipitriformes; family Accipitridae; genus Elanus; species Elanus axillaris. The sequence goes on along the minus strand of JANZLQ010000037.1, from coordinate 4,435,910 downwards.
GTGGTTACTTTCTTGACCCTGGCAATAGTGTGTCATTAGTATTTCTAAAACATGTAGATAAAACATGTTCTAAAACTCCCTAATACAAAAGCCACTCACTCTTGGCTTAGCCTTCGTTATGACAGGTAAAGATCAGTCACTGGAACAGAAATCAGTGGTTTTCCAAGGCCAGAAATTATGATCTCAATACATTAAATGTGGGCAACAGAATGTGGCCCCAAGTGGCTATAAATATATCCGATGTTTTCACAACAGAAACTTCCTCACAAAAATATAAGCAAAATAGTCAGAGGAAAAAAAAAATCTAAGTTGGGGGGAAATAGTGAATAAAACCACAGAGTTTTTTAAGAATATTATTAGGCAGCCAGAAAGCCCCAGTGCTACACCAAGCACTTGGGTTAAAAGGTTCACTGACACCAGGATGAAGAAGACATAAGTTAAAATTTAAAAGGTAAAGTGAACATCATCAGACATAGCCAGTGGTTGATGAAGACAAGGAGAAAAGGGGTAACAGAAGGAGAAGACATAAAAGAAACATCCAAGAGTAACCATGCTACATGCAAAGTTTCTTCAACTATAGGAAAAAATTCTAGCAGAATTATTAAAAATAGTAGTAATGGGAGAAAGTCTAGCGGTAGCAGAGGCCCATTAGACAGTTAAAAATTAATAAAGCAGACAAAGTGGAAGCCTTCAATAAGTGCTCCTGCTAGGTAATTGTAAAGAAGCAGGGTCATGTACTTTCATCACAGGAAGATAATTATGTACTTTATAGTTCGCTAATGACCCAGGAAGATTTATAACAGGGCTATTTGTGAGAATTCTTGGTCAGCAGCCCAAGGCGGGGGGGGAGGGCTCTGGATGCTGCAGCATTTACAGTACAGTTGGAAGTGCAGAGGAGGAAAGCCCCAAATGGACCAGATTCAGAAGTAAAGCAGTTCCACCCAACACTAATCTGAGTTTTTCGAAAGGACCCAGATGTAGATGTGAAACAGCTGCTGCTCAGTAGCCGTGGCTGTTGGACTGATGAAACAGCAGTGAAAGAGGTAAGCTGGGGATGCAGCAATCCATGTCTCCGTTAAACTGTGCTCGTTCAAAGATGTATTTAGGGAGGACTAAAAAGAACGTTGCAGGGTGAGGCAGAAGGAAAGCACGTGGCATTCAGGGGATGAGATATCAGTAAGGCTGAGTGTAAGGCATCAGGATGCCCCAGCGCACACCTGGGACTCGTGCATGCTTCCAAAGCAAAGTGCTGGCAAAGATGCTAATGCAAGTTTTGGCTCTGTGACTGGCAGATCAGGGAGGTGTTCCAGCCAGCATGACACTGGCACCTCTGGGCTGCTAAAAACATGGGAAGGGTGAACACAGGGGCTCACAGAAAAGCAAAACCCCTTCCTGAATAAGAGACTGAGGCTGCAGTTTCTTTTCACCATTAAAAAGGACTAAGAAGTGAGTTTACCCTGGTACACAAGCACTTCTGAAGAATAAAATGTTTTAAGGCACAGAGTTTAACCCAGCAGAGAAAGGCAGAGCAGCAGCAGTGGAAGACAGAAGATGAGGTTAGGTACACTCCCATCAGGAAAGAGCAATGGATTTATTTCTGAGGGTGAGGAACCACCATCAGAAGGGCTTGGATAGTTCAACTGCCACCAGCTGATGCTTTTGGTGTTGTCAGATCAAGACGGGGTTTCTTCTGAAAGACCTCTTTAGCTTAGACAATTTACTGGACTTGGGAAGGGGACATAGGTGAATTCTCTGGCTCACATTGCACAAAAGCTCAGCTAGACGATCTCATGGTCCCATCCATCTACCCTCCACCACTTGATGGATGCGTGGGCAGAAGGCCTGAGGCAGAGGAGCCTTGTGCTGCAACCTGAAGCCACCCTGCAGCTTGGTAAAAGCAAGACAGGCTGGATCTGGCACAGGGCCACTGCTTCTGCTCACCGTGTGCATGCTATAACAACACCCGGCCTTGCCTGTAAGCTACAATGAAAGCAAAACAAATTCCTACAGCAGCCACCAACCAGAACTGCCCCCACCTCTGAACAGAGCCCCTCTTTGCTCTCAGGAGCCAAACTGGAGGCAGAGCCCTGCCTGCATGAGAGCTGTTTGGTGCCAGCAGGGCTAAAGGACAACTTGGGGAGCAAGCAGAACACACATAGCCTTTCTGAGCCTCCTCCCCTCCCTGGCCTAACCCAGGCAGCCATCTTGTTGCTCACCATTGGTGAGCACAGGCAAAAGGCAGCACAGGAGACCAGGTGGTCTGTGCTCTGCGTGTTTCATGGATATTGAGAGGCAGTGCCAGCACGCCTTCCCCACCTGTGCAGAGTCCTCCAAGGAAGCATCCCCAAAGCAGGACAAGGCTAGAGCACCAGAGAAAAGGCATTTGCCCAAGCTCCCTTCAGAGTGGCCTGCAGATGCAGACCCAGACAAATGGATTTCCTTCAGCTCAGCAGTTTGTCCCACTGTCTCTGCCAATGCTCAAATTGCAACAAGGTGAAAACTGATGGGTGGGAAGGCGGGGGGGTCACCTCCTCCTCCTTCCCTGGGCAGGATCTCAAGGTCACCTCTGAGTCCCCTGTCCCTCTTCAATTAAAACAGCATTCATTATTGATTTGGTTCCACCTTAAAATAGCAATCCCAGGAGCAAGTCCCCAGTAGCCAGCCCAGCGCACTCCAGGCTCAGACTGTGCGGAGCCACTGGAGATGGATGGAGAGAGGCCTTGAAAGCTGAGGACCTCTCCTCCTGCCCCAGAGCTCCCCAGGATGGGGGGAGCTTGGTCACGACCCCACGGGACTGGCAGCAGCCACTCGGGGCCTTGTGCAGTAGGAGGGTGAGGGGACAGTCCCTCCTGCATATGTACCAGGGCTTCCCCATCATCCTCCAAGGATGAGAGGAACCCAAGGCTGGCACAGCCTGTAGCAGGGCTGTGACCCCAGAGGTAACCCTGATAAAACAGGTGCAAGAGTGGGTCCATGACACAGCCTCAGAGACTACCATGGGCACCAGCCTGCCTGGCACCTCCCAGGGATGGAACTGGGAAAAACAATCGTTGTGTGAAGCCCTCTGCCCCCCAAAGAAGGGTCTATCTAGTCAGAAAAGGGGAAGGAGGGAGCTTTCTAAAGCTACTTCACCAGACAAGAGAGGGTGACACAACAAACTTACTCTGGAAACTAGCAACAGAGAGATCTCCTGGGCACCCACGGGCAGGAGAGAGAAAGAGAACAAGAGCGCTGTTAAAACAGAGACAGGCAGCTCTCGCCACTGGATGGGGCTTAGTGCACACTTCCACATGCTGCCTCCCCATGTCAGTCTGCAGCACCTTCTGTCCCCCATCCCTGTGCAGCTCTCCAGGAGCAAGGTCTGAAACAAAGCCTTTCCACAGCAGACAGGGGTCAGGAATGTATCTGGACAGGCCCAGACTGTTCAAGGGTGAAGCTGGGGACACGTTCTTCAGTTCAAGAAAAGTACCTTCTCCTCCCTCTGTCTTTCTCAGCCACAATAGAACTGAGGAACCCCTCAGTTTGGTGACAGTGCTGAAAACCAAACTGCAGTGTCATAGGCAGGACAGGCTCTGACAGGCTCCGAGAGAGATGCCTGGTTAAAACACTCCCTGCTTGCAAACTTGTCCAGTGCCCTGCTCCTTGGGCACCCGCTCCCTCACACAGGATACCTACTGCTTGGCACACTCGACAACTCTTCCCCACAGCAGCTGCTCATTGCGAACATCAGAGAGCCTTCTCCCAGGCTTACATTTTGGGGTAACGCTCTGGTAAGGATGCAGCCCTGGCCTCTCTGCTCTCCTTTGAAGGGCAGAAGCGCTCCTCATGATGGATCTAACCCACCACCCAGCACAAAAAAGAGTCACCAGCCAGTGCAGAGAGGCTGCAGATGTCCAGGAAAGGAAATGCTGGCTGCAAAGATCAGGCCTGGGTATTTGGCCAGAATCCCCCTACTTCAGCAGCCATTTCACTAGCTGGCCTGGTCCAAAGTAAGGACAGCTGCTAGGGACGAGGCTGGTCCTCCATCACCACCCATTATAATCCCGAGTGCCTGTGCACTGCCCCACTCACTCTGCAGGCTGGGGAGGCTGGCATCCTCAGGCTTGGTTTTCAGCAGGTGTGGAAGCCGTGTGTATCTGTACCCAAAGCCACAGCCCTGGTAAAAGTGATAAGGAAAGATCTTAGAGGCTGGAAAACAGATGGGGTTTGCTGCTACTGGAAAGTGAAATACTCAGTCTCCAACCAGCCCCAGACATTGACAGGGACAGGGATGCAGGATGCTCACCCGCCACAGCCTGACGAGGATCCAGTTGGTCTGTGCCCAGGGTCGCTGCTCATAGGGAGCCAGGAGGTTCTTCATCATGGAGATCCGCCTGCCAGACAAGGACACAGGTTAGCCCAAAGGATCTTGGGACAGGAGATTAAATAGGGCACACAGTAGAACCCATGGAGCTGGGGCAGAGCAAAGCCACTGGTATAAGGGTGACAGAAGGCTCCCAAATCAACTCCAGCACCCTGCTGCAGCTTCTGGACCCTCAGTGGTGCTTGGCAGCCCACCTGCTCCCCCACTCAGCCTTGCCACCACCCCAGCCCTGCCCCAGCTCCCCAGGAACAGGCAGGGCAGCACTTACTGGTCTTCTGGGATTCTCTCTACAGCACGCAGTGAATGGGGGTAGCAGACGTAGCTGGCCAATGCCTGCATCAGGGAGTCCCGGATGTCTGAGGAGGAATGAGAAGGGACTAGGCCAGGCACCCAAGGACACACAGCATACCAGGGAGCACCTGAACAGCACAGGCTGGAGGAACTGACCCTCTCTTAGAGAGGCACACTGTCTCAGCTGATGAGGAGAGTGTGCTTATGCTCAGGCAGCTAAGGAGTAACCCCAGCCTGGACATACCAGTAGCTGGGACATGAGCCCTGCTCTCAAAAGTGTATCCTAGGTCATATATCTAACCCTGAATAAGCGGGACACACCGGACAAGGGCAGTGCCCAGCCTCTCTTTGTACGTGGAGGCATAAAGCACTCAACACATTCAGCAGATAGATCCCAACAGAAGTCTGGTGAGCTACTGGCAATGGGACCAGCCAGACCTGCACCATTATCACCCCAAAGCAGAGGAGTGCAGCTTTACCTGTGCCCACAATCCTTGAGTCAGCAAAATGCTTGGCCAGGATAGCAGCGAGGCGCATCAGGGTCTCTTCGTAGCCTGCAAAGAGAAGGAGGGAGCAGGGGTCACGCCAATGGCCTGATGGGCAGCCCTGTGGTCCCAGCATTCCTGTGGACACAGCACAGGCCATGGAATTCATTCCTGCTACAGCTAACTGCAGCTTTGTTTTGTGTCTAGGTGTCAAAACAGACAGCTGGAAAAACACATTAACCTCCAACAGAACCTCTCACCTCAGTCTGCAGAGTCTGAAACAGTCACTCAAGAGAAAGATAAAACCATGCATTTGAGTCAGACAGCAAGGGAGAGATGCCTAGTGCAGAAGAGGCTGAGCAACACAAATAACACCCTATATCTATGCAGAAAAGCCATGTCCAGCCTGCAGGACCTGAAGAAATCTGCTACCGCTCAATTCTGCTGCTCCCAGGACAGCAGGCGCAGACCCCACTTAATGGATGTGAACACTTTAGCTATGTCTTGTTGTGGGAACAGAAGCTCTTCTTACCTCTGTGGGCTCTGGAAAGACAGAACTATTTGCTAAGCGCTCAGTGGGATCACTTAGCCAGGAAAAGCAGAGAACATGCTCAGAGGGAATCCACCTAAACACAGACTCTTGGCATCAAGTGGATGGTCATCTCCATAGGAATATGGGGGATTTGAAAGCAGTCCCAATTCCTGCACTCATGGCACATCTCCTCCCACCCAGAAACCAGTAGGCAGTGGCACGCATTGCTGGGGCAATCGCATCTTCCAGCATCTCATCCCACTCCTGGTACCTCCTTGGAAACAAAATCCTTAGCTGCCAGTGATTTTCACTACAGCCAACACTGCGATAGCTTTGGGCAAGGTATGGGCTCCCTGCCCAAGCACAGCAATGGCTATGGCTCACCAGTGGGTACCTATTCAAGGAACAGCGCTTGGCGCCTGCCCCACAGCACACAGACAATATACTGGTGCAGCACATCACAACCAGGAAAGGACACAGAAGGGATGATGCCCAACTACCACTACTTCACCATAAGGATGTGGTTTGCTTTAGACGTTATCAGGCCAGAATTAGCAAGGCATCACTTCCTTACCTGGAAGTTCCTCCATGCTGTTTACAGGGCTGAAGTAGTTCTTGAGTGCGCTGTAGCTGTTCATAGCCACGCTGAGGTAGAACTCTGGCATGAATGCGAAAAGTGAGCCCGTCCTGTCGCCATGCTCGATGGTGCGGATGCACACTCGCAGCAGCCAATACACATCCTGCATCTTCTCCTGGCCGGAGAGAACACAACAATCCCCATTCAGTTTTGTCCAGCTTCTCTTTGGAGAAACACAACAATCAGCACCAGATTTACTCCTCAGAAACATCTCCATGTCTCAGTTGTTCCTCTAAGTTCATTAACAAGATCTGTGCCATGTGGTCTTTTCACAGAGCCACAGAAGTGTCAGATGGAAGGAACAATCGGAGATCTCTACACCACCCTCAAGCTCAGAACATGACCATCACCAATGTGACATCAGATCAGCTGTGGCTTTGTCTCACTGAGCCTTGAAACCCTCCAAGAACTACTCCTTGGTAGGGCATATCTGACCACACAGGCCTGATCACAAAATCTAACATGCTAGTTTTTATTCCAAGTACACTGGATGAAGGAAAGCAGGCACTAGCAAACCCAGCATAAATCTGCTGGAAGGAAAGCTGGTCCTTTGTAGGGATTAAATGGGAACAAGCTGAAAGCTCATACCAGCTCAGATCTTTGCAATAGGCAGCCACAGCCTTTTGGATTGTGTACCAGCCATTCAGCCAGATTTACTGTCCTGAGGAACATCAGCCTCTTGTTTCTCTAAGCAAAACTCAGGGGGTCTTAAATTAAAAACAGGAAATTTAAGGGCATCTACATAACTTTAAGCTATACAAATCAGCACAACAAAGCCATAAAAAGAGAAAATATTATTTCATATCCTGCAATACCAAGAAATATCATAAGCAATAGCAATTTGCTTAAAAATAGGTGGAGGTGAGTTACACTTCTAATTAAAAAAAACTTTAAAATCAGAGGTGCATATAAGTGATTTCATTTTCTTATGGCTCTTCTAAAGTATGTCGCTACCATCTTTAGGAGATTCACATGTGTTTGTCCTGTAAATTAGACTGAACTAGGGCAAATCAACTAAACTGACTAAAAGACATCTTTATCTGAACACTGACACACATCTCAGCTCAGCTGTTGCTTTCAGGATAGAAAGCAATTGTGCAGACAACATTAAGGTAAAGAAAGCTGCATTTGGTTTTATTAAGACTTGATAACCTCAAAACGTCATTTTAGGTATTGCCAAGTTAGAAGAAAGCCTACACCAAGAGGATACAAAGATGTGATTACCCACAGTGTGATGGGTACATACATACAAATACAGCATCGTAATAAAATCAGCTGAAATAGTGTTCCAACAGGGATGTTTTGAATGCAGGATTACCTACTTTAAGAGTGTTTTTAAGCTGTAGCGCTCCCTTTCATCAAACCTTGGATCCCTCAGCTCAGAATAAACTAGTGACTAATTTCCCTGAGGAAGGGGAAGCCTCTCCCATGCTCTGACACCTCAGCACAGAGCAGGATTTCACCTCTAGACAGGGTCAGTCTCTTTCTCTCCATCAGCATCAGCAGTGCCTGCAACTCATACAGATGTGTCCCTTCATTGCACACAAGTCCCAGGGATGCAGGAGTCAGTCCCCTGGGTGGATGTCTTCACTGGGAAACAGCAGGGACCTGTGATGGCTGTGAGATGGAGCCCTGAAGTAAGGCAGTAAGGACAAGCTCCTCTGTGCAGCCACATTCCTCTTCACAGCAAGCTCACTCTGCTCCTGTGGCAGTATGTCCCCCCTGCACCCCCTATCCTGCTGGCAGGAAATGAAACTCCTCCAGGCAGGGAGAAGGGGAAGGAGAAAAAAAAGCCTAAACCCTGAAGGCCGCAGGTTAAAATTTGAACTGGCCAATTGAGACATGCCATGTACACTGAGGTGACTGTCTTGGCCAATAGGGATTAATGACCACAGTCAGATTCGACAGGGGTATAAACGGGGTCCCACTGGAGGACCCGTTGGCAGTCCTCCTCAGAGCAGCAGGTCGGGGACTCCTCCTTGGGTCGGGCACCGACTGAGGTAACTCCTGAGGGAGAGAGCCCTCAGCTTGTAGGTGAGTGATACGCGCATTTTGAGCCATCACTTTAAATCTCAAGGATTCTTAAGTCACCTGTGCAGTACTAATTCCTCTTACACCATCGTGCCTGTGGTTTTATAAAATGTTACTGGACTTCTAACTAACTCTTACTGAAGAATAAATCTGAGCTTTAACTTCTGTTGGATTTGGTTATTTGTGCATCTGTAACAGCTCCTGGGACACATTTCACAGCCCGAGCCAGTTAGTGACCTGCTCTCCCTGCTGGCCAAGCAGACCAAGAAAGGAGCACAAGCGGGGAAGGCTGTAACCTTCATTCCCAGATGCTGCTGATTCATCCAGAAAGGTGACACCACACGCCTGACGGGAGGCAGGCACCTGCGTTTAATATGACAATAAATCATCTAGAGACACCAACAGTGTTTCTGCACGGGCCATCGCAGCAATGCCTGCAATGCCACACTGGTAATGCCCCTCAGCCTTTCAAGAGCAGTCCAGGAAGAAAGGTTTATTTTCTGGCAAGCATGGGCTATGCTCAGAACTATGCCTTGCAGTCCTGCTCTGGGAGTGAAGGAGGGGACGAGCAAAGAGCTCATGAGTGGGGATCAGCCACTGCAGCTCTGCCAGACATGTTCACGGGAACTACCACTCTTCCTCTTCCTGTTTACATCCTGGGACACATGCAAAGACCCTGCTGCCACTGCATGTTCAGGGAATTGCTTCTTCCCCAGCATAAAAAAACAGAGATAGGGCAAGGCAATGTGTAAGGGAAGACAGGGAGAGGAGATAAGCTGAGCGTAACAGCAAAACTGCTCATGAGAAAATAGACCAGAGACTTTGTCCTGGAAAATGGTGAATGCAGGGAAAAACAGACAACCTGTGCAAACAATCACTGCATTACTAAATGCAGAATGCACTCTCTCTATGCGGGAACCAAGTGAAGAAGGGGAGAACAACTGAACAAAAACCCCTAGGCTTGGATCCTGCGGATTTCAGGAAGAGCAGCACTAGCGAGAGCCCCCTGTGATGCACCGCTCAAGGGAAATGGTTCACAGTAGCCTCTATCCTCTAGACATGCCCTGAGAACTGAACCTCCCTTTGACCTGCACCCCTCTTGTCCACAGCACAGAGGCATGATGCCCCAGGAGAAAGCCTACAGCACCATGCACAGCTCAGAACAGACTGGGCTGTGTCCTAACAAACACTATGGGACCAAGCCTGAGACAGGAGGGGTCCAGGCCTAGGAGTCTCTGATGCACAAGAAGGGAAAAACAAGCCCCAGAGATCATTGGCATTGCTCCAACACCAAGGAAAATGACACCTGGGACATGTAAGCCAAGCAGCACAGATACAGAGGCACACTTGCTCGGTCTCTTCTGAGCTGCCCACATTATGTTCCTGCCCACCTTTGAATAAATGGTGACGTTTATCCAAGCGAGGCGTCGGCTTAGGTGATTGAGCTTCTCGGAGAAGACCTTTTGGCTCTTCAGCAGTTCCTCATGGATGTCTCTCCTCTGAAAAGAGTGCAGAGATGTGAGGGCAGATGTCACGGCTGTTTATAGCATCCTTTTTCAGAGCTGGACAAAGCAAATACTACCTTGGGGCTAGCAAGGGAGTATTTGCAGGAGGAAGAGGGGTCAGCAGCCTTTCTGCAGAGGGAGCGCGAATCAGTGCTATAAAGAGCACTTATCAGTCTCAGCGGCAGCCCACAAGACCTGATGCACACACTGGTCCAGTATGGGCAGCAGCTTTAGGGTCAACAACTGTCAGATACTTTTTTAATGCATCATTAGATACACTCAGTCTCAGTCAGCTGCAATAGGACAGATGTGTCCCTGATCCAGCACTGGAGAATCTCCACCCCAGGAGACCAGCTCCAAGGTCTCTGCAGCACATGGAGGTTTGCAAGCTGCCACAGCTTGTCTGGGAGAAGCCAAAGGGGTTGCTTCAGTCCCTCTGTTCCTTGAGGCAGTGGTACAATGGGTTGGCACTGTATGAGATGCAGCTGCCAGCTCCAGGCATGGGTTACTACCCCATCTGAGATATTGGCTGCTCCAAGGCTAGAAATCACCCACTGTGCTTCATCCTTTTTGCCAGATACTGAGGCTCTACCAGAGGAGGACACTGGGAGTTCAGAGACACTTACCCTCTTTGGGCAGCGGCTGATTTTTTCCTCCGTGTCTTTCAGTGCCATGGCGTATTCATTCACATCATCTGACACACCAACCATCTGAAAAACAGCAGATTCCAACAATAAATGAGGGTATTTTTTTCCCTAGACATACAAGCATGCAACCAGATCCCCCACAGGGGTTGGGAGAAGGAAGGGGCACACACAGTCACTAAATAAGCAGAAAACAGAGATTCAGTGTAGAAGCATGGCTGCTGGGGGAATGGATTTCTGCATAGCACATGCCACTTACCTTCCCAAGCTGCTGGTGGACACTGAGGTTGTACATCATCACTATCCCATCCAGGACTTCCAGGAGGGAGTTCTCTGTGATGGGCTGTTCAGGCTCCTCTGGGGGTCTGCCCAGTAAGAGACCCTCATTTCCATGGCTGCCTTCAACTGCAATGCATCCCCAAGACAGGAGAGAAGTTCTCAGCTAGGCATTTTGGCACCTCAGCTTCTGCCTGCACCTCTCTGAAGCCAAAGCCCAGCTGCGCCTCTGTAACACAGTGCTCTTTCCCAGCCCATATGATTCACTGGATACGCTAAGACACCATTCCCATCTCACTGCCTGGATCAGGTTGACCTGCTAGATCTGTTCCAACAGTCCCAGGCTGACGGGGGTGACTCAATCTCTCTTCAAAGGACTCCTAGTGAGTTTCAACTGATAAGGAAAGACGTGCTGGACCTGGCAAGCCGCGAGTTGCACAAGATATGAACGACGCAGCTTGAAAGGCTCTGTACTGATAAGGAACAAGGCCAGAGAGTCCTTGTCGGTTACAATAACAAGATGTAGAAGCC
>JANZLQ010000037.1:4403329-4424515 GCA_026212715.1 Elanus axillaris | reverse complement strand
TATAAAAATGGCTGTTATAATCAATAAAGTAGATCCTGACTTGCATCAAGCCGGGTCTCCGTCTCTCAATCGCGGCACCAGGCCATGCAAGTCCCGCTTCCTCAAGTCTTGTACATACTTCAAAGGCCTGCCTGGCCCAACCCAACAGCAATGGTGCTGCTATTGCACACATCATCCTCTGGCTGGTCTATGTTCAGAGCAAGCCTGGCTACAGCTGCCTCTGAACTACCTCCCTGCAAAGTCTCACTACACTTGCAGGAACCAAGGCAGCATCTCCTTAAACACAGAGAGAGACAGCATCACCAGTGTCATGTTCAGGATGGCAAAGTGATTAACTGTGGGCTTCTGGGTGTCAGCATACCCTGGGAATGGGAAGGAGCAATGCTAGCAGTAAACAGATTGCATTCCTCTTAAGAGTACTGGGAGCTGAAAGACGCCCTTCTCCCAGGGATCACCTGGACCATGATAGCACTCAGCAGAAGTACTCACTGTCCTCCTCTGTCCGCTGCTCCACACTTAGCGTGCGCACTTTGATCTTCTCCAGGGTGCCAAGAGGCCGCCGTGGGTTCATCAGGCTGACAGCTGCCGTGCTGAGGAAGCGGTTGGCACGGCCCAGGGTGGGGGAGCTGAGCCAGCCAGGTCTGGCAAGAGCTCCACCAATGGCCAGGGCAGCAGAGGGACGCTGAGACTGAAAAGAAATTAAGGGAGAAACAGTTCTAGCTGTTTGGCTGCCCACTATTCCTCCCTTGTACCTGCAGGGATGTTGGTATAGATGCACAGTGTCCACTGGAAGGTGAGCAGATACCCTTCCTATCACGGCTGGGCCAGCAGTGCCAGGTCAGCAAATGGATATTCCTTCTGCTACGGGCACATGCCAGGTACAAGCAGCAGATCTGCACAGCAAAAAGCTGCTCTGTCTGCAGTTGCCTTGCACCCTTTCAAATGCAAGCACCAAGAGCTGCCATGGAAGGGAGTGGGCATATTCAGAGCAGTAGGTAGTGAGAGAGCAGAGCAAAGAAAATTTGGCTGCACAAACTTGGTGCATCCAGGGCCTTGCTGATCTCCAGTGACCCTCATGCAAGTGCAGCTGTTTACCTGGTCACCCACGGACTGGTTACAGTCCTGGCCCTGACACTGCCTTCCTCTAAAGCAAAGCTTTTCTAGCTAGAGGCTGAGCTTGCTGCCCTGGCACCAGGGCCCCTGCAGATGAATAACAGTACATGGCTCACCTGCACTGCTGATGTTGCTGATTCCTCATCTTCATCCAGATCGTCCATAGTCACTGCCTGAAGCTCCACAGGGTCAATCAGGACATTGGCTTTTGCAGCCAGGTCATCTGCACAGAACACAGCAAAGCACCTGTGAATGCCGGAGTCACCCTTCGCTTCCCATGAGGCAGCCCTAGGCTCATCTTCCCCGCTTCTCAGCAGTAGAGAAGCAGCCAGTGAAGTTGGATGCTGCATCAGAACAAGCTCACCTTCCCCCCAGCTTCCTTACATGGAATAGGTCTGCCCTTGCTAACACAGCAGAGACCAAGCAGCGACAGGTGCTGCTCACCCAGGACCCATTTCTGTTCCAGCTCCTACCAGCAATAAATAGAATAACTGAAGAACCAGAAGACAACCACCAGGGCCAAACCGGACTAGCATAGGGAAGGAAACTCAGGGCCTGAGACCATTTTTTAAGCATCCAGCTCTTCCAGTGCTGTCCCATGATTATGTCCCCAAGTCACTAGGACTGAGACTCAGACCAGAAGCCATTCTCAGCCCAGAGGAAGGCTGCACTGATGGCCATGCTGTACAAAGCCTGAACAGCGTGTCCTCTAGTCCATAGACCTGTCTTTCAAGCTGGCCAGGAAGACCTTGGAAAGAGACCATAGGAGATTACACGGTTCTCAAGTTAAAGTAATCTAATTTTGAACAGCCAGGGATCAACCTGAGACAGGGAGAATGGTCCTAATCTTGAAAACACACTGAGGAAGGAGGAGAGATCTGAGCCAAAGGCAAGTGCCACATTAGCCAGAAATGAGACACAAACCAAGTCTGATGGAACAGCAAGGGTTTTCTAACCCTTCCAAAATGGAGGCTTTGAAAGTCTATTGCCAGAGTAGCGTGCTGCATACAAACACACAACTGCAGTACATACACTGGGCTGCTATTGCTTGCCCGAAGTGGTATACTGCAAGTAAATCCTGGACATCCTTCACACCCAGCAAAGCCAGGCTGACAGTCATTGCTTTAAAAGCCCCCAGCCCTTGGCTGTGGTGCAGCGAGAGCACCACACCAGAGGGTATTCCCAGACTACCCCCTTCCTGCCACCGGCTACAAACCCCATTCAGGGATATAAACAGTAAACTGTTAACTTAAAGGATGCTCCACCCAAGAGGTATGGTCTCTTATTCAGCGTAACTTGCACCTCATTAAAATTCAAGTCTCCTCTCCTTAAATTTAATCACAGTTCATTACCCACAGCTCCCTCCCTGGGATGTCTCTTGGGTGAACTCCAGCCAGGACCTGGATGCAGGTATTGGAAATGAGAGCACTTGCCTTTCAGAGTCTTCTTTAGATGAGACAGGAGACCTCCAAGTCGCTGAAGGTCAAAATAATCCACCTTCCCATTATAGAAGAGTTGAGGAGGGACATATGCCTCTAAAGCAGAGAAGGAGATTTTTTTTTTCCACAAGTCCCATGCACAGGATCCACACAGACATGTAAGCCCTCCTACGACAGACCCCAGGGCCCAGCCTGGACAACTTTTGTTGTCATAAAAGCCATTAAGGCAGAAGTGATTTCCGCAACAAAGCAAGCATTAGATCCATGCAGAAACAGGAGCAACCGATGGCCATTGAGAAGCCTCCCAGAACTTCCTCCCTCCCAGCCAGAGTCACTGGGGGAAACTGGTCATCAGAAAACTCGGCAGCTCTCCACCTGGCTAGTCTAGCTCTGCCACTTAGTCCCACAGGGATCTTAAGGCACTTAATGAGTCTAGAGAAAGGGTCAGCCTAAAGTAAGAAAAGGGAGTGCCAGGCAGATCATGGTAGGACAGGCAAGGCAGGGTCTGAGGGTGGGAAAGCAACTGGCACTGACTTGGTTTCCCCTTAATCCCAGCCTGGGAACCCCAACACCAGACAAAATTATCTTCCCTTAAACTTTGACTATGGAATCACTGAGCTGCCCTGCTACAGACTCATAATCAACACTGGACTCTGCTCCAGAGCATACTGAGGGAACCAGCAAATGGTACAGATGCCCCTTTGCAAGTCTCAGGTCTGGGTGTTAACTGGAATAGATCTGCACACAGGAGTTTCCCAGAGTGACTGGGAACTACAGACACAGGGTGACAGAAGGCTCAAGCACCCGTGAGAAATACAAAATTACCAGCATTCTGGAGAGCACTGCCAAAAGGAAAACCTTGTCCTTACCACAGAAATGCCTTCAAAGCTTCTCCTCCAGGCCTTACCTTCATTGCTCAGTGCAGTAGGGGCCTTTGCCTTGTGGCCATCCCAGAAGAAACGCAGGGCAGCAATAAGCCGGTGCAGGAAGCACACCATGTACTCCGGCGGGCACAACACAGTCAAGTTCTAGGGCAAGAAAGAGAGTTCAGTCATCAGGGCAGGTGTGGAAGTCCATCTAAGTCCCAGTGGCCACATGGGGCAGGCAGAAACTTTGTGTTGTCAGCCTTGCTAGCATTTCTAACTTCCAGCACTGGTAGAGAGCCCAGTCCTAAGGGTAGACAGCAGTTTCCACCTCTAGGAAGTCCTGGGCACTGAAACCACAAGCTGGTCTGACAGAAGAGGATGGATACCATGAGCTCTACCACAAAAGATGGGGCTGATCATGAACAGAGACATGCAGCTGAAGAAAAGGTTTCCTGCAACAGTGGATGCCTATCTGCCAAAGCTGTAAGCCAACAGCCTGATCCAGGGCGAGAACAATAGTCCTCACCCAGGCAGTGAAGAGGATGCCAAAGCCAGCAGGCCAGCTGTGGCAGAGCACTCAACAGCCATGCTCCCCGAGAGGTTTTAGGAGGACATTCAGCTCCCACCTAAGGCTGTTCCCAAGGATGACTTTCCTATAAATCACTGCATAGAACTTGGATAAGCTGCCTGGTTTCTAGCCTCAGATCTTCTCTCTCCTCCTAACTCCCTGCCATATCTAGACCTCAGCTGATCAACTGCCAGAAGCAGCCCAGCCAAAAGGGCAGAGCTCCCAGACTGAAGGTGCCAAAGAGCTCTCAGGGTGTGGCTTGCGGGAAGGCTGGCCCTCTGACTTACCCCTCTGTTGCTAGCATTTTCCTGAAGAAACTTGCGAAATTTGTTTAGGAAGATATATCTGGAAGCTTCCCCCTGGCACGAGGAAAAGCATGTTGTAAATCTATGTGTTACAAGTCCCATAATGTGGAGATACTGTAGCAAAAGATCCACACAGCACTTACCCCTCCTCTGTCCTTGTTGTTCAGCAGCAGCTTCAGAATCTGAACCTGAAGACCTTCCACCACTAAAATGGGAACACACATCTGCCATCAGAAAACAAGCACTGGGGAGCAACTAACCACATTAATCCTGACTGCAGTATCCTGTCCCTAGGAGAAAAGCTACCTCCTCAGCAGAGAGGGCCCAGGAAGAAATGGTGCCAGTAAAAAGCTAATCCCATCACTGAGAATTTTCTCCTCTGCCACCCAGCAATAAATTCATCCACAGCTAATAAACAGAGCCCCTAAAGGAGTTTTGGTTTGCTCATGTCCCATGGTGGGATGCTGCAGGTCTGTGCAGTGGGGTCCCAGCACTCATAACCCTCCACCAGATAATGACATGGCTGGCCCCCACCTCTGCAGCACAGCCTGTCCTGGTAGAAACACAGCTGGACTTCAGGTCATAAAGGGGATTTGGAAATAGCTCAAGGGTTGGTCCCCCTGGCTGCAAAAAAGGTAATGGATCTTAGCTATTTCCCTCCTTCCTCACAGACCTTCAATGCGTTTCTTGAGCCGCTGGCAGCCTCTTTCATATGCCCGCCGTCTCAGTCTCTCCTCAGCACTCTCCTCCTTCACCTCCTTACTCTCCTTGCCCTGGTTAGGGGACAGACACTGATTAATAGGAGATCACTGCACAGGGAAAATGTCTTGCCAAACGGAGAGCAGAAACTCCCTGTAATAATGGGCCAGTGTGTGACTGCAGCTTGCAGCACACCTAAACAGACCTTCCCTGGCCTTGTAACGAGTAAGGGCAGGAGATCTTCTGAGGACACCCAAGTCAATCTGTAATTCCTTAGACGCTGTAAGGTTCCCTTCCAAATTTGTTACCATACAAAACTGGCCCCCTCCCCTGTCCTGAACACACCCCAAATGTCCCCTCCAAGGGGACAAAAAGATGACAGGGCAATGGAGATGCTACAGCTCTCCCACAGCTCTGCAGGGTCCACCATTGCTAACACAGCTGGAAACATGGACCATCCAATTTCCTCAGCCAGAAAACGATGGGGACAGCAGGCCACAAAATGTCTTCAGTCTCCTTAGTGGATGTGCCCTTACTCACCTCCTTGGTGAAGCGGTTTGGCCACCACGTGGTGGGAATGAGCTCCTGCAAACCAGCCTCCTCCACACGCAGTGGGCTCTTAATGTAGAAGAACACAACCGAACGGAGCACATCGAAGCTGCGGCCAAGTTAAAGCAAGCACAGAAGCTATGTCGGGAGAAGGGACAGGGCACGTTTCCAGAGCTGTAGTGAGAGACCCCTTTCCAAACAACCACTCAAAGCTCTGCAAGATCCGGAGCCCCCTTCTCCTGGGAGAAGCCCCACACAGTTATCACAGCAGCTGCGCAAATGCTAGCATCGCAGCTAGACTGCTCTGAAAGTTTTTTTGCTCTAGGGACATTAAAGAGGTCAGGTAGAAATGAAGTCCTTTGTGTTAGTAGGATGTGAACTATACAACACTGCTCCCCCTCCTCAAAGCAGGACTTTGTAAAGAATGGTGTCAAGCAGACAGAAGAGACCTGAGAAATTAGAAATGACCTCTCAAAGACAGGGTGGCTTCTGCCTCCCAGGATCTGCAGATCCTTGAAGTCTCCTTGGCTTCGTTATTGAGGGCAGGGAGAACTGAGACAAGAGTAGGCACAAAGGATACAGAACATTGCTGAGTAAGTATTTCCTGGATTTCTCATGCTTCAAGATTGCAATGGTGAGCCGGAGGTAGTGAATCTAGGGAAACAGAAGAAGTAAAAGTGACTCCATCTACAGAAGAGGATATGGCTCCTCCACGGGTACAATGTGACAGAACTGCTATCTCTGGATCAAACAACTGCAAAATCCAAAACATCGTGAACCTTTGGACTGGACAAGGGGACATAACAGAAGCTGGCTAGTCACAGATTCCTGGGGATTCAGAAGTGCAACTTACTTGTAATCCCAGGTCTGGGATGATAGGGGAAAACCTGTAAGCCCGCAGCAGGGACATCAGTAGCTGCTTGAGGCACTCATGCACTTCATACTCCTGAGAAAATAAGAAACACATTGAACAGCAACAGCAGGGAGTCAGGAACAGCTACAGTTCCCAGAGTGTGACCTTGGAAGGAAGCATTCACTTATGAACTGAAAAAGCAGGTGCTCTGAACCCACAGTGTTTGTCCAGCTGACTCCACAGGAGAGAATCCAAGCAGAAGTTGGTGCCATTGCTTTGCTACAGGGAAACAAGTTTCTGCACACATAAAACCAAGCCCAAAGTCATCTACAAAAAGCCAAAGACCCAGGTCCTATTTAGTTGGGCTGAGTCACCCATCCTCATCTCCCCTGAACCTATGCAACACACAGTGTTGGCAGAACCAACTCAGAAAGGAAAGAAATTACTCTTGTGTAAATGTGATGATGGAAGAGCTGTCTGTCTTTTTGAGTCCAACTCATAGCCAACCAGCAGGATGAGAGCCAACTCTTCCACAAATACAGCAGCCCTACCAAGGTGTTCAGGTTCACTTCTAAGATGAAGGGCCTGAGGGAGTCGTGACATTTTTCAGTTAAAATTTTTGTGACAGCTGGCTGGGCCAGTGCTCATATATGTTAACTGTTACCACAAAGGACAGACATGCTGTCTCCAAGCAGATCCCTGGCAGTGATTGGCTCTGTGTAACCACCCCAGCACTCCAGCAGCAGCAGCTTCCCAGTGGCTAGCAAAGGCTGCCTCAAAAAAGTGTCCCATGAAGGAGTGACCTCATCCAGCTTGGACAGGAAGGGGCATGGGAAGTTGGAGGAGGTTCTTCCCCAGCAGTGCTGGAGGTGATCAGAGTGCAGTGCCCATTTCCACCCCAGCCCTGCACACTCTGATCGATCTCTTGGGCCACATGGCAGCACTTAAGACCTCCACAGTCACATAAGCATTAACAACATCCCTGATACCAACTCATTTCTTATTGATAAATTTGATGTTCTGAGAAGCAGGAAGTTATTCAACATCACATGTTCCTTTAGCAGTAGGAGAAGCTTAGAAATGCCTCGTTAGCTCATTGCCAGTGTCATCATTACCAATTACTCTGCATTCAACCCTCATTCCCTGGGTGTGAAGCAGCAGCCAAATGAGCTAGGTGAGAGGGCAGTCTACCACACAAAAAGGGATCTTGTCACCAGAAAGGAAAAGAAGCTGATCACTACCCAGGTTTTCTAGGGAAGGCTCCTGTCCTCAGCACCTCCCAGGGTCTCCCTGTGATCACTGGGGAGGAACCATCACCTTAGTGACTCACCTCCATAAGAAGCCACATCAGATCCAGCAGCTGCTGAATGAGGGGATGGGCCTCCACTGCTCCTCCTCGCTCAAGGATGCTCAACAGGAAGGTCATGAGCACATCTTCCACCAGGTACACCTTGCACTGCAGACAGAGAGCCACGTTAACAGTCCTCCAAGACACACTCACTTCCCAGCAAAAGCTGAGGCTTACCTCCCCTTGTAAGCATAACAGGCACCTACAGAAGCTTGCAAAGGCAAAACTCACCATAAGAGGGGAGAAATAGTTGAAAATGTGGGCTAATGTAATTAACACTGTGGGTTCTCCCTGCAGCTGCCACATGGACGTGTCCTTCTCCACCAGCTTCCCCTCCTACAAGGACAAACCCAGAAAACACACAGCTTGGATCCAGCCCAGTGCAGCCATACACCAACAACTGAATGAACCAGAGCCCTGGAGCAGCCACTGTTTGCTGTCCCATGCCTGATTTCAGTAAAAAACTTGAACATGGGAATTTAGGATGGCAAAGCAGCCAGGTCCATGCCTCTGGAGAGCTGTAGTGCAGTCCAGGTGTCACCTGCATGCACCTTAACAATGTTTTTCCAAAAGGGTTCAAGTGTACACAATAATTGTAAATGGGAATCCCTATAGAGGACGTCAACTAGTAAAGCAGGCCTCCATTCAAGTCAAGAACACAGCAGATAGTGTTCCCTATGCTTTGGGCATAAACAGATCATCTCTCACCCTAGTGGAAAAAAATGGTTTCTATTGAACAGTGCCACAGCCAAAACGGTTCTCAAGTCAGACCTGCCAGAATTTCATCATGTCACTGCACCAGGACATCAGTAAAATTTTAGGATATGAACACTTTTTCAAGTTCAGAAAATCAAATCCAGCAGTTCTGACCCTGACAAACATCACCTCTTGCATACCAGGAATGACACTTCATAGCACTGAGAACAACAAAGCCCAGTATGATTTAAATTAAGTCCTGGAACTATCAGG
Organism: Elanus axillaris; assembly: GCA_026212715.1. Taxonomy (NCBI): domain Eukaryota; kingdom Metazoa; phylum Chordata; class Aves; order Accipitriformes; family Accipitridae; genus Elanus; species Elanus axillaris. Next base: position 4,415,806 of record JANZLQ010000037.1, on the reverse strand, counting down.
AATTCCACTTTGCAAGCTGAATAGCTCCAGGGACATGCATGCCCCATGCAAAACCATGCAAGCATTTAGCCTCTTGGGTGTATGGAAACATCTGAGCCACCAGCATGTGCTGAGAAGTGCAGAACCACATTTCCCAGCATGGTGACCCAGATCCACCCAGTGACATTAGCCTACCGTCACATCTATTCCGATATGGATCACATTCTTCAAGTAGCCTAACAGCTTTCGAGCCTTCACTAGGTCTGCAACGGGAGGATCTTGCAGAGGGCGGTAACCTTCCACTGGATAAGTAGGCAAGTGTTAAGGTAAATGCAATCTGATCCTTTCAGGACTTCTTTTGTTTCTACAAGGAAAAGACTGTGTCTCTATTTTACTTTATACCCATGTGTGCCTCACTTACAGTTCAAGCCACAGTACCTTCTAAATGGATGATAAGCTACAAGCTCTTGTCTCCACTTCCTCAATATTGCAAGCAGCAAGTATTTCACACCATACTTCTGCTCTCATCAGAAAGACTGACAGGAGCTTCCAGGACAGCTATCAACAGGCACACCCAGGACTGCTCTGACAAGAGCTGCAGGTTTCACATTCGCACGGAGTGCAGCAGGCAATGCTAATACCATGTCAGAGGTCTCACATGGCTAGAGGCAGAAGAGACCAGTGGCCAAGAGGCTCAGCAATATGGCAGCATTAGGGTTTCCAAAACTGGAGAGTGAGATCTTTGCAGGTTCTGAGTGCCAGGCAACAGGCAGCCCCCAGCTGCAGCACTAGCTGCTCATTCAGAGCTGAAAGCAAATTCCATTTCAGAAACTATCAGGGACCAGCACTGATGTTTGTGTACCCTGCAGTTCTACTCCAGCTGAGAGGGTATCTGGTTCTTCTCTCCTTGACCCTGCTCTGTGCACAAGTGCCAACAGAAGAAAGTTAACTGCAGTCAGGTATGTATATTCTACAGCCTCCAAAGATGGTCTCAGGATAGGCTCTTCTCCCTTCACACCTAAAGGATATCGGAGTGGGCGGCTTCCGAAGTTAAAAGCAACAGACTCCTTGAATGAGAGGCTGATGGCAGGGAAGTAAGCCATTCCAGCGCCCCTTGTGATGTTATCAAAAGCGGTTCCCAGAGATATGCCATTCCTGAAAGAAGGAAAACCGGCAAGACTTCAGTCACAGTAGGAGGGTTTTGATGTCAACTGGGCAACCCAGTTATCTGCATTCCCCTCCCAGCAACTTGCCAACACAGACACATCAGTCAGTCATGCCTTTTGTCCCTCTTAACCTGGCACACATGCAAACGTCACAGCTTTGCTGAGTAGCAGCCATGGGAAGCACAGCAGCACTCCCATTTTCATACAACAGCACAGGAAGGCACTGGAGTCTGCACAACATGCAGAGCTCACTCAGCTTCAAGGGCAACCCAAATCCTTATGAGATAACTAACCAGCAGGACACTTTAAAGGAAGGGGACATTTTTTGCCTCATCCATTTGATGTTGGTGGAAATAGAAGGTTCATGCTCTCATTCTACTCATCTCTAAAAGATGACACAGAGCATCTAACCATTTTTCATTCTGGCTGAATTGTCACAGGCTGTAGTTCAGGGCCAGGCAACAATTCTTATTCAGGCTGGCCTCTGCTCATTGTGCACAGCAGTTGGAGGCTGGGGATTTATCGGCCTTTCCACAGCTCCTTGTCAATCTAGGACAGGCAAGGTCTACACTGACCACAAAAGCAATGTGTGGCTCAGCCAACTGTAATATTAAGCATCACCAGATGCCCTCCCTTCAAAATCCTAGCAAACTACACAGGCTTTGCAGCTTGAATGCCCTTCTGCTAATTGCTCTCACCTGAACTTAGGAGACTAAACAGCCCATTTAGATGGTTTCTGGACACAAAGCAGAAAGGCTGGAACTACCAATGAATTTAAAGGTGAGAGGGCAGAAACAGGGCTCAGCAACCTGCTGAGCAACGAGGAAACCTTTATGTTACACACAGACATCAACAAAGCAGGGAACTGGGCAAAGATGCTTACAAGCAGAAAGCAATGGTGCCCTCATCAAGGTCTATCAAACAGCTGACGATGTCTCCTGCTGCCCAAGACTGCAGTAAAGGGAGAGAAAAGGTTAAACATATATCCAGGGTGCTCCCACATCAGAATAAACACTGCAACCCAAACAACCCATTGTGATTCAGGGTCGAAGAAGAGAGAGTTCATTCTCACAGCAGCGTTTTCAGACACTTCTGGAAGCTGCACGTAAGCCACTGATAGAAATCTTTTTTCCCTCTAGCACTAGGAACATGCACAGGATCAAACATGTATTTGTCCCAACACTGCATCATCCTCTGACATGCTACAGAGAACCGGAGCCTTCCAGCAGCACTATGCTGGGAATCAGTCTTCTGGTGCTGCTAAACAAAGCACCCACATAGCATGTCCAGACCCCTGAAGTACAAACAATTGCTGGCACACAGCCGCCCCAAGAACAAACTGAAGCAGGGAGGACAGCTTGAAGGCATTTCACAAGGCCCAGCAGAATCCAGTGAGCAGAAAGAGCCACCTGCTTTCTTTTCCTTACTCTACACCCCACTCCTGGGAGGACAGCTACTCACTTTGCCGTAGTTGGTAGTAGTCACATTCCACTTGCGCACTCTGTTTCCGTCATACGCATATGAATCTGGCGTATCTCCAACTCCTTCCTGCACCAAAGTATGACAGAGGTGTCTCAGACCAGACCAAGCATACAGGATTCCTCTCATTGCAAGAGCAACTTTAAGGGGGAGACCAGCAGACAGGGAGAGCAGCTGACAGCATGCATGGTCCGCCTGGGAAAAGCCCTCACTCTAAGAGTGAATCCAGTGGCCTGTGATCTTTGATTCAGAGAAATATACCACTTCCTACTCATTTTTGGGTCAGAAAAAGAGTACTGGCATCCTACACTTCCAAATTCTGTCAAAGCAGTGCCCCAGGATGCCCATCACCTCCCCTCTCACATGTTGCAGAGTGGCAAGTTAGTGAAACTCTGCAGCTGACACCCCTTCCCAGCATCAAACATCCCACCCAGTGCCTGAGAAGAGCTGGCCTGGGCCTGCCTCTTCTGGGCAAAAAAGTCCTGTAGCACCAGCTGCTGAGGGCCATCCCAAGAGACAGGCTGCCAGCACTGCAGACCCACACACTCTCCAGAGAAGACACCAGCTGAAAGTCAACACATAGCAGTGGCTACTTGCAGCAAGAGCACAGCAACGCACCCCTCGTGTAAGGCTTTAACACTGCGCACCATTCTGTGAACACAGACCAGAGAGTCTAGTAAAGATTTTTAAAACAGCAGACCTGGTATTTCCAGTGTGTGTGCTGGGCACAAAATGCCAGCAGGGCAGGAGCACAGCAGCAGTGCAATGCTCCACACTGACCTAAAAAGCAGTGGAGGAACACAGAGCAGACCTGTGCCACGTGGAGCAGTTACACTACCTCCTGATTAAATCTGCAGTTGAGAGTACACCAGCCAATCTGCATGAGTCCTTGGGAGGAGATGAGCACCTCGTAAATCCACTTCCCTGAAAGAAAAAGACATGCCACACAGTAAATCCCTGCCACCTGGCTCACTGTTAGAGAAACAGAACCTGACACTGCTCCGCAGAAAAGAATGTGGCACACAAAGGTGCTCTGGGACAGCCCCAGCATTCCCCTCCCACCTCTTCACTCCAGCATCACATGATCCTTCATCCTTCTGACTTCCTGGAAAAGCCAGTTGATGAACTGGGGAAGAGTGGGCTCAAGGTCTGGAACTACAGCATATTCAAGAGCTTTCTAGTTGTGTAACTTCACACACTCTTCCTGGGGTGTGGGAACATCTTTTTTCTAAGCATCGCCTGCTTTTCTCCTTACCTTTATACACACATGTTGTGGCCCTGATGGAGCCAAAGTTACTGTGGCCAATCACCTAGACCAACAAACAAAAGATGTTTTAAAGTCAGACAAAAGACCGTTTTGCTCAGCCTTACCCATTCCCTCCACCCTAGCCCTCAAAACCAAAGCAAGAGACAGGACATTTTCCCCATCCCAGCAGCTGTACTCGGACCCAACAGGCCCCGGGAAACCATCCAGGTCCTCCTCACAGCTCATCTGTACTTGATAAACCCCAATGAAGCATGCAGCACAACAGTAGTACAAAGGCAACATGGTGACAGACAGGTTCCCAGTGAATTGTGACAGGTATACAAAAGTGACTATTATATAGGAAAGATGTCTGAATCCTGGACAAGTTAGAACAAAACTATAGATTCAGGGTGCCCAGACTAAAGCCCAGGACTAGCAAGTAACATGCTGTCCAGAAACTGAACCCTATTAAATCCTGACTCTCTCAATCTCAGGACAGACCATGGAGAGATAAAGGTAGCAACAAGGAATTCACAGGCCAGCCAGTCTGATCCGATATGAGGGTAAGTTCTAGGTACAGCCAAGTTAAGCTATAGTGGGTGGTTAACAGGAAAGGGGAGACCAGGGCAGCCTCCTCTGCTTGAGTTAAAAAAGGATGCATAAATTAAGGAGGGAATGAGCACAGGAGCACAGGATGTGCACCCTCAGTGAAGGGGTGAAAGGAGTGTAGAAATTAAAATACTGAATTAGGAAAGGATTAAATTCCAGTGGATTCTTTCAGCTGATCTTCTGCATGAGGAACATCAGCTAAGGAGCAAGCAGGGAGCTAGGGGAAACAAAGGAGAAAGGAAAGCCTCAGCTTCAGCCTCTTGCCACCATTAGAGAAGACCAGAAGGAAGGAAGGAAGAGGCAGTCTGCTGGAGGGAGGGACAGGAAAGATGGCTGCTGGCCTTTCCTCTGCTTAGCAAAGCTTTTCAGTGAGCCCCTGGGCCAGAGTGATCCTTTCACTTCCTTGCAGCTCCACTCAGAGCTTGCTGAGACTTAGGGGTACTGCTAGACCTTTTCCTAGGAGAGCTCATTTCCTCCAGGACCCTGCAGCTTTCTAGGTAGACTCCCTTTACAACATGCTACAAAGCCAGCGACAGGGATGTGTTATGAAGAACAAACCAAGAAGCCCAAAGTGCTTTTAGTCCCAAAAGACCACTTTCTGCTGCACCCAGCATCACACTCACCCCAAGTAAGTCATCATCAACTAGCAGGAGTCCCTCAAAACCGCTTGTGTGGTCCAACACCACAGTAGAGGGACCAAGCCGGCCCTCTGCTACCTGATCTGAAACAAGAGTTGCAGAAAACCTGTTAGGGGAAGTTATACAGGATTTAACAGTACACCTGATAAGTACCTCCAGCTAGACTACAACAGCACCTGGATTCTGCTACAGTGGAGGAAGACTACCTCTCTATGACTCTTACCCATGCTACACCATAAGAACTTCAGCAAAGGAGACACTAGTGCGATTTAGAAGTTTTCACAGCAACACACAAGGTCTTAGCTAGGCAGCATTCAGGTCATATGTTAAGTTTTCCACATTGCCCAAAAATTTTGCTTTGGCAAAATTCAAAGATCAGACTGAACTCTGAGCCAAATGTTTGACCAACACATCACACTTTGATTGCAGCCAGCAAGAAAAATTATTCTTTTTAGGAGAGGAGCCAGGTTGTATCCTGGCACATCCTGACTCATTCAGGGAAATGGGTGCTAGCAAGAGTGCAGGCAACAAACAGCCTGAGGCCCAAAGGGAATACCTACAGTGGGGACCAGTATGTAAAAATTGTCAACAAGCCTCTGCATTTCCCACTGAGGATAGCACTTCACAGTGCTGGTCACAGCAATGGTTCTGCATATCATTACCAGTGAAACATCTCCAACATTTGGCCCAAACCTGCTTTTCCAAGCATTGTTGCCTGGAAATATGCCTCCTCCATCTGTGAGCAGACCTGCTCCAGGGCTGACTGATGAGCTTCTCTCAGGCAGGATTTAAAAGTACAACAAATTAGAGCACGGGAGGGCAGAACAACACTCACTCAGGGAACTGCATTTCATGATACAATTTGTCCTCCCAATTAGGCAGCACAAGCAGCACCAAAAATTGGACAGACACTCAGTGCCTCCTACCTTGACTGTCTTCAGAGCCATTCTCCTCTGCTAGCAATCGATCAAGGTGCTCCTGCAGGTTCTGGAACGTCAAGTGCTTTCTAGGGAATAAACATGCACAGGAGCTCTCCAGAAAACTCCATCTCCAATTTTTAAAGAGTTTCAGCCCAAGCACATGTGTCCACATAGTCCTGTGCTGTGAGACATGAACCATGAAGTTCTGTCGATCTGTGTTTCTTGTCATGAACCCAAGGAATTTGCTGCCCAGTGTGTTGGGGCAATGCATGAACCAAGGACCAAATATAGTGTGAATAAGCAAAGTAGTTAACAAAGGATCTTAAAGTCTTCAGTCTGCTCAGGAATATTTTGTGGCAGTAAGAAAACTGTACTGCGGTACAGTGGCAGTAAGAAACCAGCTGTACTACCAACAGCTGTGGACAACAACTTTGCTGCAGTCAGCATCATACAAACACAGATAAGTCAGGATTCTTTTTTTCCCCAAAGTATTTCATAATACAAAAGACAGAAGACCACACCAGCAGCTGTAGCAGTTCAGAAAAAGGTCAGGCTAGCCCAGCATCTTCTCTCTGACAACAGCCAAACCCACTTTGTTTTCACACTGAGAAGTCCCTCATGCACACCCTCTGGGCCACTATTTTAGAGAACTTTCTCATACTGCCCTCCCCTAGTTCTCTCTTTCCAAGGCTAGTTTACTTAGCTGTTTCTTGTACAAGAGCCATTCCATACATCTGACTTGCTCTTACCCTTCCTCAGAACTTCTGCAGCTCTAAAATACCCTTTTGGAGTTGGCGAGACCAAAACCACATGATACTCGAGATGAAGGTAAACCACAAATTTATTCAGTGGCATAATGATTTTCCTCATTGTACATCCCTTTCCCAACAATTCCTAACTTCCTACTTTCTTTTTCTGACTTAGTATTCCCACCCCAATCTCATTCCTATGCAGTAAAAATCGGCCCAGAGCCCATTATTTTATGCACAATGTTCAGGCTGTTCCCCTTTCAGTACATCACTTTGCATTTCCCTACATTGAGTTTCATAGACCATTTCACTACCCAGTCACTATTACAGCCACCTTACCCTTACATTGCTCTAAATAGCTTTGTAACAGCAGTAAACTTCCCCCCTCATGCTCCCTCCCTTTCCAAGTCTCCCAAGGATACCCAGAACAACACAGGTCATGTTGCAGGTCTTTGAGGGACCCCAGCAGGACCTCCTTTTACTGTGAGAATCGCTAGTTGTTCCTATCCCTGCTTCCCATTTCCAAAGCCATCTGTGGAACAACTTCCCATCTCTCCAGGACTAGGGGTTTCCCCAAGACTGTGGTGAAAGACCTTTTGAAAGCCTGATGGATGTGAAGATGCACAGAAGTGGAATCAAAGAATCAGTTTTGGTTGGCATGAGAGAGGATGGCTTCAGCAAAGCAGCTTAATCAGCAGCTAGCATGGAGCAGGAGTTCTGGAAGGAGGTTAGAAGAGCATGAGGCAGCCAGAGAGATGTCTGCAGCGAGCTCCTCTATGAAGAATTTAGGCCTCTGAAGACAAGATGTCATACCATAAAGTTACTCTCATGTGGCCAATGTTATTTTCAAGACCTATTTGACTGCTGCTGGGCTTTCTACTAAATAGCCAAGTCCAGGGAAAAGGGTGGAAGGCAGGGAAAAAAGAGAGACCAGTCCAACAAACTATCAGTCCTGTGCTTTGAAGCTGTTAATCACCAGGCAAAGAAACCAGAAATACTGAAAACCAAAATACTCAGGTAGATGGAATATTCCAAGGCATGCTGGCAGGAGAGCTCATGGCAAAGTAACACGACCCACTTTGCACTCCCCAGCCACAACCCTAGCTCACCAAGAGCGGAGAGGAGAGGGACAAGAGCTATTTTTAGCAGCTCTGAGCTCACATTTGAGCTGGCAGTACTAAATATAGCCCGTGGAATGTGACCCCAGCCACTCTGCAGCACTTCCAAACAGCAGGAGCTACATGCCTGCCTCGTTCTACAACACTCGTACCTGTCCTGAACCTGTCTGACTTGCCTCTGGCAAAAGAGCTAAATGCAAGGGAAATTTTTCTCATCCACAGCTACAAGTTTCTGGGCTACAAGAACTGAAGGAGAACTGAAAACAAATAGAAGAAAACAGACACTAAGCAGGAACTTTCTGTTTCTTTTCCTTTGGTGACTCGTAATAATAAAAGTACTAACAGTTCCACAGCCTGAGAAATGTATGACATTCCATATATCAGTAATAGTCTTGCTTTAAATTTACAGGGCACTGATGACTTATTTTTCATTCCTGTACCTAAAATCTGTGCATTTTGCACTTCCTTACAAGTGAAGAGGGAACAGGAATAATGAGGCAAATGCCTACTTGCCTATTTATTTCAGAAATATTGCCTAGTGATTTTGTATATGAGTTTTTTCATGAAAAAAAATCTGAAGAATCCTTCCTAGCAAGCCCTGCAATTTGGAAAAGCCATTAAAGGACAAGACCTAAGAGTCATTTCTGTAACATGGGGCTGCTGTGCTTTTAACAAAGATCACTGTGTGGCACTAAATGATCTTTCCTTTCACCACAGTGCTGTATATCTGGTGACTGATACAGCAACGCTTGCCATCTAGTGAATGAGAAGAAGTCTGATACCTGTAAGCAGCTGCAGGCTGGTTCCCATCAGCACTAGTAAAGACGCGATGAAGATAATCATTCAGCAGCCTGCTGTTCACGATCCCTTGTGAAAAACAGGAAGAAAATAAGCTTAGGAAGTCAAGGGGTAAAGTCAAACATTAATTTCATGTACAAGCAAGAAACTGATAATTATGGGAAGATGACGTTCAAGTCTGCAGATCAATACAGTGGAAAACACAGCTTCAAGAAGTCATTCATCACCTTACTGTTTTCACTAGCAGCCCAAGAGTCCAGCATTATGGGGTGCATCTCTGCAACAAGGGCTCTTTCCAATTTGAGCTGCTCTACAATAGAAAACGGGAGGCTATAAATTGGTCTCCACAGGTGGAACTACATCCTCAGGAATCCTGCTGTACTACTTCCAGATAAAGTAACTTCAAAAGCCGGAGGTGGGAATCCAATTTCATTTCCAAAAAAAATAAAAATAAAAAGGTTATCGCTATTGCAATTCCTGATGTCCTATTCATACCTGGGACATTTTAAGTACCTCCATCTCTTAACTGCACTATCAGATGCTGAAACAGAAAGGTTTGCAGATGCAGCTCATCACATCTAACCCACAGTCCTCTTTAACGATGTATGCCTCACTTTAGCTTTCATTGTGCAAAACAATCTCATGCCACATTGATGTAGCATGCTTTATTTCTGGGTGCAACAGTGTCCTCAAATGCCAGATTTATAGTCTCAGAAGCACAATTCTGCTGGATTAGCGAGCCCAAGACAAAACAGACTGCCTAGCAGGTACCAAAATTTCCCAGAAAAGGATTAATCTGAGAATTTGACAAACTTAATCCTGGAAGGGGAACTCCCTGAATCAGATGGGACAAAGGCAGGCAACATGACATTCTCCAGCCTCATAAGGCAGGGCTGTGTGCCAAAGAAAGGGCATTGTGACATGAGCTTCTGGAGTCCTTAGTACTAGAGGACCACCCCTCCCAAAATCTCATCTCAGTTCAGGGATTTACTCAGTTTCAGTCCCACCACACCTCACATCAGCACGGTAGCTGCAACTGGAAGGCAGCTGATATCAAGCGGGGCAAGGGGCGCTCACCCAATCCACAGTGGTCCTGCTTTTACACAGCACATACAGGCCCATACCTGTGACCTTGGCCTTCTCTGGCTCAGTGCTCAGCCTGTAGTTCTTCCTCGAGAAAGTAGTCCCAGCACCTCTAGATGTCATTCTTCACAGGCACCACTTCCAGAGCAGACATAAGATGGACAAACACCTAAACAAAACTTGCTGGGGAGGATGCTGCCTTTAGACTTCTCCCTTTCCTGGAGGCTGATGTCCCTGGATTGAACAAGGAGAAGCCAAAAAATAGCCAGAGTCCTCACATTAACAACATCATACAAGAGCCCAAAGCCAACTTACTGGCAACCCTGCTCTCAGTCCCACCTGTCCAACGGCTCAAAATCTTCCCAAAGCAGACAAGGCATTAAGCCACACTCCAGACAACCACATAGACCCCACTCCAACCAAAGCCACAGGCAGAACCAAGCCATAAACACAGGCAACCTTTGCACCAAGTTTGAGCCAGAAACACTGAGCCAGAACAGGGCCACAGCTACCACCACTGCCAAACAGTGCCGAAACTGGCAACCACATAGCACTACTACTCATGTCCTGATGAGACACTTCGGCCTTTCTCTCCCATGCTGTATTCTTTAAGATGGGAATATGCACCTGGTTATTCTTCTACTTAAAAAGTTTATTAGATTATTCCACTATCCAAAACAGACAGAGGGAGAAGGAATGAAACAAGTGCAGATGAACTGCACTACAAAAGAACATCATTGACTACAAAGCAAAAGAGCCAGCTGTCAATTTTACAGGGACAAAAGCAGATGCAGGTAGAAGTATGCAGAAGTGTTTACAGGTAAAAACCTACCACAAGACTAAAGGTTCATGACCCTTCCTGGTATCACCAGAATGCAAAGAATGCTATCAGAGTTGATCTGACATGTGCCAGGACAAAAAGAATAAATTCAAGATGCTAGTTCCATCCAGCTTCAAAATGTTAGGTTACATCCCTCTTCTGCTTCTGATTGCCCCAACAGCTGACCATCACTGGAAATCTCTCTCGTTCACTAGACAGCCATCTGACAAACTGCTCTGCAACAGGAAGATGCAACATGAGTAAAGACTGCAGGAATTAAATGCTTGCTGGCAGTCTTATACAGAGCAGAAACTAAGATGAACCCAAGAAAAGTTAGTGAACTTGCTAAGTGATACAAGTGCCATGGCAAGTCCACTGGCAGAAGATCAGTTAACCTTCAGCTAGACTCAGGAAAGGATCTCCTAACACCCCTTTCCTCGGGGCCACCCCAGCATCCAGCAGTGGAGCAGCACTGCTCGGCGTCCCTCCTGCGGCACTGCCGAGTGAAACCACAAGGAATAAAGCAAAAAACAGCCTGGATCAATGGCCCTGAATGATCTGCATCAGAGACTCAAAACAATAAATAAACAATTAAACTTTAAACAGGAACACATCATTTACTACCAAAGCAGAGCAAACAGCACAACGTTTACTATCCTAAAAGTACTCTAAATACAAGAGACGTGATCTCACCTCTGTCAGCACAAGCTAAAAACACCCGAGGATGGTGGGGAGTGCCCCTAGTTCTTCCCAAGGGTGGCTGGCCTGGTACCAGCATTGCTGAAACAGCCTGAATACCCAGGCAGAGTGTGCAGCATGGCCACATAGGCACCTTACGAGATGCACTGCTGGCACTGCTGCAGTGACAGGGTTTTTTTCCGTTGTAGCAGATGCTGCTTTCAACAGGTCAGAGAAAGGGCAGAGGAGGGGGGGACACATCTACCCCATCGTTGCTCTCATGTGCGATTCACAAAACTAGCCCCAGCAGCTCAAGCAAAGACACCCAGCTCTGCGCCAGGCCACGGGTTAAACTCCTGTCTCTGGGCAATGACAAGCAGCTTCCAGCACTAGGACCGAATAAACAACACGGGCGAAGCCAGATCTTAAACTGAGCCGACTGGAGGCAAGCGAGGAGGCCGAGAGCTGGGCCAGCAAACACAGCTTCGTCCGGCAGCTGCCGACCGAGCCCTCCCACTCTTGCCAGGGCAGCGGGGATGAAGCCGGCAGGGAGACAGCCAGCCAGCCTAGCAGCCGAGGCCCCCGTGCCGCTCGGAAAACTCCTCTGCATTAATCACAAGCGCAGGTCTCTGTGGCAGCCCCCACCTGGCAGCACCCCCAAACCAGAAATACCAGGCAGCATAGCCCAAATCTAGGAAACGACCCTAAAACCAGGCACATTCCACAGCCGGCAGCATCCCCGAAGCTGTTGGCATGCCCCAAGCCTAGAGACACCTCCAAACCCAGAGACACCCCGTACACTAGGCAGCACTCCCTGCAGCCATAGACAATCCCCCCAACCTGGCGGTACCCTGCATGCCCACAAACACCCGCAAACCCAGGGGCGACCCTACACCTGCCCACAAACCCGCAAAGCCAGGACAGCCCTGCGCGGAGCGGAAGGACCCCCGATCAGGCACCTCCCTCCCAAAACAGGACGACACTCCGCGAGACACCCCCCGCCCGGCGCCCAGCGCCACGGAGGAAGTGGCAGCCCCGAATCGGACCCAGTGTGGGCCCCGCGCTGCAGGAGCCGGGCACGGGGGAGCCAGGAACGGCCCAGGCCCGACGGCCGCCGCACTCACCGTCAGCTCGGCTGCGCCACCGCCGCCGCCGCGCTACGGCGAGCCGCGAGGGCCATGCCGGGCGAGCGGG
>JANZLQ010000037.1:4383382-4403229 GCA_026212715.1 Elanus axillaris | reverse complement strand
TTACCCTACTCTGTTTTGATTTGTAATAAATTGAGTTAATTTCCCCAAGCCGAGTCTGTTTTGCCCATGATGGTGATTAGTGAATGATCTCTCCTGTCCTTATCTTAACCCACAAGCCCTTTGTTATAATTTTTTTTCTCTCCCCTGTCCAGTGAAGAGGGGGGGGAGTGATAGAACGGCTTTTGTGGGCACCTGGTGTCCAGCCATGGTCAACCCACCACATCCATGGCAATGGACTGCCTTTCAGAGCCTTTCCTTGGTGGGGTAGGAAACTGCAAGTGGCTGTGAGAGTGCCTTTGTCCAGGAGGCGGGGTGCAGGCAGAGGAAGAGGGGTTTGTTGCCACAGCTGCATCCCGCGGCTCTGTACGGGAACCCTGTCTCGCCCAGGGCTTGAAGAGTAAGGACTGAGGACAAGAGTTCAGCTGGACCATCCCCTACTGCAGTCACTTTGTCCTCACAGCCACGAACCCGTTTGTTTCCCCAGGCCCTGGCAACTGCTCCTGTGCTGCCGGGGGCACCCACGGATGCTGCTCCTTCATGCAGCATAGCACAGCCCGCTGGGAGTGCAACACGTGTGCTGGCCTGGGCACCAGTAAGAAGCAAAGCACCTGGCCGGCCCTGGGCTGGGGCCAGGGGCCAGGCAAGGCCTCGCAGCAGGTGCCCAGGGTGGGCCTGGTAGAGTCTCTCTGCTTCAGCAGACCCTTAGTAGCATATAGGCCAAACAGACCTAAGAATAATACTTTATATGTAAAAATATCATTCAGTCAACAGCAAGCATACACCACTAGCAACATTTATCCTTATTATTTATTAATGTATACACTCCATTAAAAAGTAGAAAAATCATCTATGTGAGCAAATGCAAATCTACCCATTTCATAAGTCTTCCTTTTTATATATATATTTTTTTTATCAACTTCTGGTAAGATTTTACTCTGGAAATAAGTATTTGTAAAGCTATGTCAAACAAGATCTCTGTTATGTTTGGCAGAATACAGGTTATATAGTCTTACAGATACGGAGCTACCTGCTCTTTCTCAAACCCCTTCAGCACTAGGGCCTTAGACCACAGCAAAATAACCCTGTTGTTGTCTTTGTTACATGATCAAATTCTCAAAAATCTTGCAAAGCAGCAAACGCTGAATTGACACAATAAACATGCACCTATTTAGAAACTAGGTTTAAGAGTCTTTTTGAGTATTATTTCCTATTAGATCTTTGAAAGAGTAGTATTTTTAAAGTAACATTTTTCTGCAACTTCTTTGAAGAAGAAACATGAAATTTTTCTGACCAGTAAGATAAGAAAGATTTATTGTTTAGTTTTCACTTTCCTTCTTGCATCCTTATGCTTCTTCCGGCATTCCTGAAAACATTTAAATTTTAACATAATATTGTGAAAAGTTTCTGAATTCACCTGTTTGTCTCAAACACTTTTTTTAACATGCAGTAAAGTAACTGGTCATATAGAACAACAGAGATTCAGTAATTCACCTGACCAGACATCACAACATGGTGTTATACGCACTGCTATACTAAAAAATGTTCAGTCCCCTGGTAATTACAAAGTTTCAAGCCCTTCTAAAGGTCCTGAATTAACTTTTAATGCAGATTAAGCAAATAAGCAGCCATGTTTCCTCTTCATGCTAAACCTTCAGATGCAGTTACCAAGTTACAGATGTTAAAATACTCACCTCAAGCAATAATCTACGTCTGTCTTCCCAATCATCTTTTTCTTCACTGAGTTCTACTGATCTACAAAATAACTTAGGGCCCTCTGCACAAAACAAAGAACAAATTAATATGGTTAAACAATTCTGAATATGGTAGTGGTTGTAAATCTTACGAGCATCACAGCAATCAAGTCAGAAGGCCTGTTCTTCCTTTTCCTCTCTTGCCCCCACAACATGGTTGTTATGTATTACAGCCTAAGAAAAATGTTAGGCAGCAGTAGTTTTCCTTAATATGCTGAAATATAAATTGCAGTGAAACAGCATCTGTTTCATTAAAAGCTCAGCACCGTTATCGCACATCTCCCAAGAAAATTTATGCCTGCTAAGTATCCAGAGCTCAATTTTAATAGGCACTGTAAATCAGATAGGCTGGAAGATTACAGTACAGTAACTGTATTAACACAGTAACTTTTAATGATAGTTGTCTAGCATGTCTCAGAAAACAAACATTATTTAAGGCTGTCCTGATAATTTATTGTATAAAGTATCAAAAGCAATTGTTTTGGTGGCCTGTGCATTGTTGTTTTTCGGGATTTTTTTTTGGTTGTTGTTGGGTTTTTTGGTTGGTTTATTATTGTTTTGTTTGTTTTTAACTATGACATTTGTTATATTCACAAGAAAAAAAACCCATGTTATTCAGGATCAAGAACCATGTGGGCATATGTGGCCGATAAGAATAATTACATTTCTTAACAATAACTCCAGAAACACAGAAAAAAGTTAAAGATCTCATACATACCTGAAATGATCCAAAATGGCTAGATAACTTGTCAAGTGATTTTTTTTTTTTTTAGTAAGCCATAAAAGACCAGCTACATTCAGCTAATTAGGCAATTATCAGAAAACAGGAAAGCGAGATAGCTGTTCAGCATTTATTTTACCAGGACTTTTCTGTGGGATGTGCTACCACAGTTTATACCACAAGTAATGGAAAATGGAAAACTGCAATTTTTTTTTTCTTAAACCCCTCATCTGTGTTTTAACTACAAAATATTAGTAACTAGGCAGGATTTTTTTCCTCACTGAATTTCAGTAAGAGTTAAAAAAAAGGGGGTGAATAAGTTCTGTTATACCTCTTAGTCGTTCATCATCTTTGGAGAAGAAGAAAAATCTAGCACTTCCTGTTTGCAGTAAAGAGAAAAACCTAGACAAACACAAAGGAATTTCAGCATCACAGAAGTTACTGTCAAATTCCATTAACAAAAGTTAAAGCTGTAATGCTTCAGAGAAAGTAGTATGCACTGAAGAACATTACTCCATAGTAACCAAGTATAGCCTTCTAGAAAAAAACATTTCTTAAGAAGACATAATATATATTTGACTTTGGCCAAACTCACTACTCAGTTAAGTTCTCATGCATCGAACTAGAAACTCAGCTTTTATATTCAACTTCAAATCAAGTATGGTATTGGGATTTTTGGCTATTACATTCTGTGCAGCAAGGAACAGTTTCCTAAGACGACTTCCATTTTTCAGAGATTGGGAATGAAGATCTTAATTTCCCATGACCTGAGTGCTGCTATTAATGTTCTCATAGCATTCAACAACTACAGCCAAGTAGACAACAACTACAAATACCACTTGCATTTCTTTGTCTCTTTCACTTTCTGATGCCTCTGGTTCATCATCACCCTCAGAACTGCTGTCTTGGAAACGTGGATCTTCTTGCCATGTGACTTTTACAGGTTTTATGGTTTCAAGTATGTAGGGCTCTGCAATAGTATCACAATTAAAAAAAAATCAGATTATTCTATTTGACAGTAAAAATTTCTACTTCAGAGTAAAACACTTAAATTGGAAAAGACAGATTTAAGAAGGACAGAAACCTCTTCTTGCATGTTTTCTATCACCTGCTGGGTAGGTATGAATTTAGTTTGCTTTCTCATATATCATAAATTCACCCTCAAAATTCACAACTAGTATCATCACAGCATAGGGAAAAAGTGCAGGAGTCCATCTGAAGCCTGTTGTTAGGGTCCAGAGTTCTATCAAGTCACACCAACCTAACAATCATTATCAACTGAGTTGGGAGTAATTGTGCCTATTCATTCATATTTTTGGCTTGCAGAAGTTAGAATAAAAGCTTTCTTTCACTGTGAACTATCTTAAGTTCCTTTGCAAAACGACTCACAATGCCTTAGCTTATTCTTTCTGTGTGTTTAAGCTATGTTATTTTCACATATGTATTCCTGCCTATAGCATACACAGCCAGTTGCCAGAAGCGCCACACATGGTAACCTGGACACGTACCTGAGCCCTTGCTACTTTACCTCACCAAAAGGAGATCTATGGTACTCTTTTCTTTTAGTGTATACAGACAGTACTTGTCTAGATGACCAGAATAGAGAAGACAGCTCCTGTACTACCTCTCTCTGGCAATATAGAACAGTTTCCAAACCCAACAGTAACTATACTATGAAACACAAACAGTATTTTATTCAAAAGAAAGATCAGAAAATGCTACTTCGGAAAGAGTGAGCACTTGCAAGGTTAAATTTTCCACAAAACACCCACAGTTTGTGCTTAGAAAAAGACTATCCACATGTTCTCGCTTCATGGCTTCCACAACACACAATATTAAGTCAGGTTAAACAAAAACACCACCACAAATAATCACAAAAATCATCTAAGCAACTGAGGTATGTGCAATGAAGAGAGATTTATCTTTTTGATTGTGTCACTACATCAGCTAGCACAGTGGCCCTGTTGCCACCAAACAGTATTCTTATGCAATATAAACCAATAATTATTCAAACCAGCAAATAAAGAACACAGTGCTCAAGCGTGGTTCTCAGTGCTAAGAACTTTGTGAACTCTGAACTACATCTCTGTTATTTTCCCCTTTATTCTAGAGATCTCTTACATATTCTGAAACCCATATTACTACATTCATAAGACACTGAATACTTTCTGAAGTCAGCAGAAACGTAGGGGTTTGTCGTTGGGGTTTTTTTCTGGTTGGCTGGTTGGGGTTTTTTTGTGTGTATTTCAGTTAACTTCACAGTTTCTTTTATTTCCTACATTACTACTTAAGTGACTCGATTTCAGATTTTTTAATCTTGATTTTGTAACATTTATCTTAGGTTAGGACACCCCAATAATCATGTGTTGTTCACTTTCAATTTTATAAAGGAACAATAATAAAATTAAGTACATAATAAAATGTTATTGGATCTTGGAGTCAACTCTAAGATTTTCTTTTGCTCACAATACTACCTTAATTAACACACATTTTATTTGCAATATTGTTGGTTTATGTGGAGCCTGATTTGACTTGTATATCCTCTTTTTCCCTGTTTATCTGAGAAATTTAGTGGATGACAACACGTTTTTCCATCACTGTTCAATTAAATAACAGTTCCTTCTCAAAACACTCCTTTCAAAATTCCTGGGATGCAAGCATGAATTAGCTGTGATTAAACGACAACAATCTTAGCAAGTGTTAGAGACAATCATAATGATTTGCATAATTATTGAGTTTTGCCTCTAAAAATCCCCTTGATTCTGAATTTCCATACACTATATTACTCTACAGTGCCTGACATAAGCTACTAAGTAGAAATTGTAATCTTATTTATGTTCTGCTGTTACCTTCTTTTATGCCTGACTCCTCCAAGTCTCCAAAGAAGGAAAATGTGAAACCACGAGACTCCTGAGCTACGTTACTTTCAACGTTAGGTCCCAAGTGGTCAGGTGGGATAGCGTCCTCCGCATCATCTTTATCCCAGGGTAGTTCTTTTTTTTCTGATTTGCTCTTTGAAGATCCAAACAACTCTTTTAAATCAACAGCAATATCATAATACATTTCTTTAGACACTTCAGGCAGTTTCTCACTCTCTTCCCTCTTCTTCTTCCTTTTAGCTTTACTGAAATGAGATTATTAAAAGGATAGTAAGATAGCACACATTTTTAAAAGAAAGGTTCCCTCAGAGGCAACCTTGCTATTAATGTTCTCTTAAACTTATCTAAGTACATTAATGAATAGTTCGCTTTTAAGGTTTGGGTGAGGTTTCTTCAGTTGTTTTTTTTCTTAGCAATTCCACATTCTGGCAATAAGATATTTCCTATTCCCAGAAATATGTTTATAGGGCTGCATGACTATACTTTTGGTTTACACTTTTGACCCATTTATTTTCACCTCCTGCAATTTACCCACCCTTTGAGGGTAAGCATTGGGGAAACAGCTGAGGTTTGACTCTAAAGGCAGGAACAAGTCTACTTTATAATTAACTACACCCTGACTTTTCACTTAATGTGTGATAGCGTTTAAGTTATTTAGGACAGATTTCTTTTCTGGCAAAATAAATGTTAAGAGATAATATCTTTTTCTCATGGACTTGCAAATGCTAAAGTCCATGACTTGAAGCAAAGGGATAGCCTGAAGGTGAGAAAGGAAGACAGAAAGTGGCATGCAGAGAGTACATGGACTAGAAAGAAAAGACAACATTACGTGGTATTTTTAGTGGTCACAATTCTTATTATATCTTGATTTTAGCAATAACATGGAGAACTAAAGAAAAAACATAGCAGTCTGCACAGTTTCAAACTCAGTCTTCTGCTATCTTTCCATGGGAAGAAACATCACAATTATAGTTACCAGGCTATAATATTACCTTTCTTTTTCTGCAGCACTTTGTTTCCTTTCAAAAACTGCATGGTCTTGTCTTGTGGGATCGTAGCGGAGGGCATTAATATCTCTATAAAAACAGAAAGGAGAAGAAAAAACATGAGACATTCTAAATGCTCAACTGAAAACTACCCTAAACCTTTACAGTCAGATTCAAATTCACATTTGAACTGCTATTCAGTGTCCAGGGCAGGAAAAATTATAAGCAGAAGTGGCTTGAATCAAACTGCAATATTTCATATAAAACATAGACCTCAAGTTGTGTGTGTTATGCAGTAAGTTTATACCTGCACCTGTTTATCTTTTGAGGAGCTATATCAATATAGCTATCCATATTGATCTATCTATCTATATCTATTTCTTCTAGTACCAAACATTGTATAAATTCAAATAGTCCAAGGGAAAAAAACAACCAAGAAAAACAAACAAGCAAAACCCTATTAGTCCACCTTTCAAAATTTAAATATTTCGAGGACTTTCAGCTAAAGTGCATAGTTGTATGTCACCATACTTCCAACAGCACATTTTCAAACCTATCTCATCATCCTCTAATGAAGGCTACAGCATGCCCAACAGCAACATGTAACAAATTCCTAATCTAATGAAAAAATTTCTCAAAAGCAGAGGTGCAGATAAATGAGAAGAAAAAAAAAGAATTCTTCACTGAAAAAGAAGTTTGATGCTAATCACCTGTAGGCCAGAGAAAACAAGAACCTTATTAACTGCTACAGAAGTTATGAGTCTAACTTACTGACCTACTGCCCATCTCACATGTTCTTTGTTTAGCCATCTTAAGTTTGTCTCCACATAGAACAGAAATAAATCTTACATTGGCAATGACTTATTAAAATATTAATTTTCATAACCAACAATCCCAGCAATCAAAATCTACTAGAAGGAACTCTAGTTCCTCCTCTGATAATTTTTTCCCTAAAATAATAATAATTACCAGTTGTATAAACTATTGGGACACTCAAGTTAGGAAACTGCACTAAAGACTGACTTCAAATCCACACAACAGAAAGAAATGCTTTCTCGGTCAGGCGGAAATTTCAGTTGTGAAACCTTGGCAAAAATTAAGCCTTTCTAAAATTCCTTCTTTTCTGATAACAGATGATTCATACTTGAATTTCTTCGCACTTGTGGCCATTTTAGTTGGCTTAGGGTTTTCCAGGTTGATATTCAGGAGGCTTCCCAGTATTTGCAGATTATTTCTTTTCTCTGCAGCAAGCTCTTCCTGCTCATCTGCCTTCAATATGTTTGTCTCTGCTAAGAGAAAAGTAAATACATTATTTTTTCCCTGCTATGACCCGAGTAAGCCTGTAATATTTGCTATATAACATTACTACCGTACTAGAAGAGCTCACACTTATCAACACATCACTTCCTTTATTTTAAAGCGACTTAAGAGGCTTTCTCCCTTGGACTGTAGAAAATCTTTGATTAGAAATGTCATGGGCATCTATTGCATGTGAAATTCAGATCAGTTATTTAACCTGTCCCCTGCTTATATCACATAACTGTGCAACTACTCTGCCACTGTTAGATGCTGTACAGAAGATCACATTAAAACAGCAAAGTGAGTAGCAGAACTAGGCAACAATTTAAGTTTCAGAAACAAATTCTGAATTTTGAAAACTAGTTTAATAATTTCTTTTCTTGGGGGGGAGAAATATTTTTAAAAGTTTGCCTTTTTCAGCTTTTCTGCCTTCTGCTGTTTAAAAAAAATAAATAAAAAAATATTTCTTTCTAAGGCTGCCAAATCAGCCATGGACTGCAGGATGACTACAAAACAAACAGTTTAAATGAATGTAATGGTCAAAAAGTTTATTTTAATAAAGTCACCACTTATCCTGTGAAAAACATGGATAAACACATTCTGGTATCATCCTGTATTAAAAAAAAAAGTATTTTCAAACATCGATTTATCAACCAAGTATGTCTCACTCAGCTATTACAAATACTTTTGCAACATATATGTTTAAGAAAACACAGCCACCAATATATATTATGTATTGCCACAACAGAATTGGGTTATTTTTTTTAAGGAATCACCAAAGAAGCAAAGCAGTCCATAAGTTGTGTCCAAAATTAAGGCTCCAAGATACAGCTCTATCACTATCATTAACCAAGAAATATGACCAGGTTTACCTTCTTCACTGTCACTTTCAAGGAAACGAGCATCCATGCGAAATCTTTCATCTGTGCCAAATCGCGATTGTAATTGCAAGAGCTAAACAAAGTTAAATAGATCCTATTAAGTACTGGAGAAAAAAAAATCATCAACATTCAGTAAACTTTTTTTTTTTTTACTATACTTATAGCAACAGATTAAGAACTCTTTAGCTCTTGATGCCTCTTCCAGAAACTTCTTTGTATTCAAAAATGACAACATCAGAGAACCTTCTCCTGCTCCCCAACACACATTATTTCCTCCATGGCTACTGTTTACTCCATTTAAGAGAATTCTATTGCAAGTTTGTCAAAATCACATTTGGCAAGTATGCAAGCCTACATGTTACGTTCTTTTGAAGTGGTATTATGGAGACTTAGAAGAAAACTAAATTACAGTAATAGGTTCACTCACTTTTTCACCAGCTTTGCCTTCAAACTGGGGCTTAATTTTGAATCTATCATCATCTCTATCATCTTCCTCATCCTCGCTGCTTTCAAACAGCCTGGCTGAAGTTTTAGGAGCAGATTCATCCTTTATTAACAAAAAGAAAATATAGAAAAGCAGCCATTTAGGTTAAGTTTGAGAAAATAAATCAGTATCAACTTTGCTCATGTGCTTTCCAGTTTATCTGAAATCATGCATTTCTAGACCAACCAGCTCACTTACTGATCCATTCGCTTCCAAAGCTTACACTGTATACACACCTTGTAGAATTTTGTTTTACAGTTATGACTACTAAATTTTAGCATTGGCCAAATATCCACGTAAAGGGTAACTCAGGTTTTACAATATCAGAGAGTTAGATATAAAAATCCCAACTTTCTGATTACATCAAAGGAGACCAATTTAAAAATATCAGTGTCTAATTATATCCTTTCTGAACAAGTGTCATTTATGGTATAAACTCTAGAACATAGTTTAAGTCAGTTGATAAATATCAATGATTACAAAAGGTAAGCACTCCATGGCTTTGAAATAATTTTCCATAGAATTAGAGGTTCTTTTAAAGAAAAGGAAAAATACAGGGCAGGAATTCTAAATACAGGGTAAGAGATATATATGTAAAAAGGCACTAAACATGAGGAAAAGTGAGAAAAGAAGGTTTTAATTAAATAGTGACAATGGTCCTAATCTTACTACATTTACAAAGAAAAAAACAACAAAAGCAAAACCAATGGTTTAAAGCTTTAGCATAGATGTGACTAAAAAATGTGATTACACAAGAAGTTGTACTCCATAAAAAAGCATTTAATTGTGCTGGAAGTATGGTGGTAAATTCCTGAAGAGTCTGTCACAAAAGGTCTCAATTAGCTAAGGTGTAAAGAGGAAGTCCTACTCAACTTCTTTGGACCTTAACATCACTTTAAAAACAAGGCACTGCATTAATAAAGATTCTTTGTCCACTGCGTTGGAAAAAGCAGAGTCCTTCTATGCTATTCAAGCCAAATCTTCTCCCCTTCCTTTGACTAAAACCAGTGAAATTTCAAAACTAATTATGCATAAGCCCTATAACTTAAACATTCTTTTTCTTTTAATCAAAACTAAAATCTCTTTTATGCAAATCTCAATTTTCCAAGTTCTCCAGCTTTATTAGATGCATGGTTAAGTTCTTTGAAACCTGTTTCATTTTAGCAAAAAAAGAATAATCACTCATATTAATTCAAACCTTATCTACTTTTTCCTATTGCTTCACTACAAAAAAGTCTTCAGAATAAAAGGCAGTCATATTGATATGGCATTACCTTACAGAATACTGGACTTTTTCCTAATAATACTTACTTCTTCACGTTTATTTCCCAAACTCGCATCTTTCTTCAACATCTCATCTACTTCAGCTTCACTTTCCGCATCTGAATTGAATATGATGTGTTTATGCTTGCCTGCTGACTGGCTATCCTATGTAAGAGTGAAACTGTCACGTCAAACACACGAAATACTTGCTACCATCACACATAAGTATCTAAAAGACATTTCCATGACAGGAAACAAGGAATCTACTATTCCTCTTGCAACTCTAGAGACATTCCAGGAATGAGGTATGCATCATTTTGTATACACTCAAAATAAAACTGGCAATGTAATCAGAATTTCCAGAATATGATTTTAAAATATCTTAAACCACATCTATTATTTTCCCTTTTTTTACTGCATGCTATTCAGGTAGAAGTTGTGAGTGTAATTACCAGACTTGAAAGAGCTCCTTGAATGAGTTTCTTCTGTAATTCTCTCTCCTTCTGTCTCTCTTCCAGAGCTGCCAGCCTCCTCTGGTTATCCTGCAACTGTTTCTTTTTTGTACTAGGTTCCTTTGAAGCAGTAGCATGAAGACAAAGCTTTTTATTTTCCAGAAGGCTTGTCTTCCCATTCTCACATTTATTAGCTTCACATTCTGGATTTTTATTGTTTACATCCCTCTTCAATTTTTTTGAAAGCAGTTCTGGGCTTTTCAATTGTTGTTTAACATATTTCTGTGACACTGCAGCATTAGTATCCATGTCACTGCTCTCATCTTTGCTCTGATCAGTACTAGCAGCAGCATCTCCATGCTCTGAATTTTGGTCATCTCGTAAAGAACTCACATCTTTGTTCTTTCCTTGTAAACATGGCCTGGAAACAGGCTGATATCTCTCATCTGCTAAGGTGGCAGCATCCAACAATCCCTTGTGCTGTTCACAATACATATTTTGTCTCTTTTTACTGCTGACTTCAAGTGAATATAATGGATGGTTCTTAGACTGTCTTTTAGATGACTCCTCCCCACAGTAAGAAATACAAGCTTCAAGACCTAAACTTTCTACAGACCTCCTCTTTAAATCAGTGCTGTCCTTAGTTAACTCTTTTTCATAAAGGGACCCCATTCCTCTGAAGGGCTGACACTTCAAATGCAAATTATTTTGACCCTTGGAGCTTTCTTCATCAGCATTCTCCTCCCCCGCTAAAATCGCAGCAACTACATCTTCAGGACAGATGCTTTTTTTTTTAACTGCAGGGTGAGATTTAGAAAGTTTTGTTTTATTTACAATATTGCCTTTAGGATTTTCTTCAACACTGCACTGACTAGAACTCTGTATACTATCCGATTCTTCTGCTACTGTCCCAGTGTTTTCAGTAGCTAATGCTTTTAAGTTATCTAATGTAAGGTCTAAACAGTAACAGTTTTGCATCATGGATTCATACTCAGAACTGATCTCAGACTCCCCTTTCTCAGACTCTGAATAAGAGCTTCCACTATCACTTGCCTTTGTTGTACTTTTAACTGCTGTGCTCTGCAAGACAGCAATTCCAGATTTTTTCCTTTTCCTTTTTCTTTCAATGTATTCTTCTTTTAAATTGCAAGTTTTCAGTGAGGAATCACTTACCAAACCACATTTTTTGTTAGTCAGTATTTCTTTATTTTCCACTGTCACCTGTTTAGAATCTTCTAAAACTGCAGTTTTCCTGATACTTAGATCTGTAGTTCTGCTTTCAGCAATATTTTCATCTGTATCTGCTGAATCATAGCCATTATCACATGCCATAGTCTCTTTCTCTCTGTAATTTCCTTTGATGGCTTTCTTCAGGGCATCTGGGTTGCTTAAGGACCAGTGACTATTGTATTTTAATTCAAAATTATCCCCAACAATTTCCAAGTGATCATTTTCAGTCTCAACATTTTCAGCTTTCTGTACTTCTCTCTCTACCATTGCTCTGATTTCCTCTTCAGAATCAATGTCACTATCAGAAACACTTGTATTATTTTGAGCTGTAACTCCAGAAACATTGCATTTATCTGATAATAAACCTCTCCCTGGTATTTTACTCCTTAGAGTCCTTGATGGAGGCAATTTAGACTTCTCATTGAGTTTGGATTTTGATCTTTGACCTAGCTGTGGCGAGCATGTGTTTTTTGAACACAACTGGCACCCAGAAGAGCGAACTACTGCTCCATTCAAAGCCAAACTACTCAGTTGCTTCAGTTTTTTAGGTGGCCTCTTAGTTACAGGGAACTCTCCTTGCCGTTTCTTGTTTATGCTGTCATCTCCCCCTTCCAAGTGCCAAGTAAGCTCGGATATAGGAATTACACGTGTCAAGTCTGGCTCCAGCTTTCTGAGGTTATGGCAGTATTTTGATGGGTCATATTTCACAATGTTTTAGTCTCAGTTAAGGAATTAAAACAACACGATTCTTTTAGCAAGTAGACTTTCAGTCTTTATGAACAGGCTATATTCTGTGTGAAAGGACAACAAAGTCCTTTTTAATGTTATGACCATAAATCTTTAGGCAACTGACCTGCAGTCTAAAAAATTTATTCAAATCACACAAACTTCCTGCAAGATTTACTTAAGTGATTCAGTAAGTCAAGTATGACATACTAGTCAATATTAAAACTGTTAAGCAAATGTTTCCCCATATGATGAAAGAAAGAGGGAATTGTGCCTATGGCCAGCCAATAGGAAAAGGATATTTTATTTTTTTGTTGATTCCTGAGATGCAGGATAGGCAAGACTCTACCAAATTTCCCAACAACCCATTTCTAAAAAAGAAAAATAATCAGTGTTAAACAAAAAAAGGAATGGAAGTAATCCTGGAATAAAACAAGATGTATATTCTTGGATAACAGAAACACTAATAAAGAACCATCTGTGACTAATTCTTTTTTTGTTTACTCTCTTAAGTGAGATATATTTGTACTGTACAGCTTATCCAGCTTCCTTCTCAAAAAAACAAACAAACCAAAACCAACCAACCAAAAAACCAAACTTCTACTATGTGCAAATAAAGAGTGACAATAAAACAAATGAATTTCTTTACAAGTACTATTTTTGGTATAAGGCTTCTGGTTTATGAATTAACAGTGGTAAATATACAGACAGGATCACTATTATTTTGCCCTTTTCCCCCTTCCTGCTAAAAAATTAAAAACCCCCATCACCCTCCAAAAACATTCTGTGTTTAGCAAAAGCAAACTTACTTTGTAGTAAATACAATTTTACTTGTGTAAATTTGCATTTTTAGTTATTTTGTTCTAAGCTTTACTTTTGTAAGCATGTGTAGACCCTGATCCGAATGTGCTGAAGCACAGAGATCAGTTCCTGACAACCCAGCCATCAAAAGTATATGCTCTATAAAAATAAGACACACATTCTCTTTACGTGCTTTTTAGGGTGACATGAAGATATTCCAAACATCAACGAGTAGAAAAGCATTTACTGACTTAACATGACAAGAAAGGACAGTATGACCAAGATTATTGCCAATCATTACAAAGAACCACAGGAGCATTCTACATGTCTACACATAAGGTATTTCTTTGGACTACTCACAAGTTGGACTGTCACACTTAATAAAAGTCTCTTTACATAAAGTGTAGGGATTTGACATAAATTTAGATACAATAAGCTTGTGCCCGATTCTGGTTTTTGTTTTAATTCTCTATACATCTGCCCCACCATACCTTATGGTCTGGCACCTCTGTACCTGGTACTGCTTTCATGTGAAAGTCTACAACTCCAGCCTTTTTCAGTGATTCTAACAGACACGCTTTGTCATTTCTCTGTGGCTTTTCTTTTTGGAGCTTTGCTTCCTCCCTCTCCATGGCGAGCCTGTACCAAAAAAGTATATCATATATGAAAAAAGATCTGTCTGTGTGCTAAATTACAGCTGGAAGTGACCCTCTCCCACAGATCAGTAACTACTTACTACTCAAGGAATTAACAAATCTGTTACCTTCAAGGGAATAATGATGCAAAACATGTTGCAGTATCTAATATGCATCAAGGGTCCACCAATGTCAATAAAAAATAGAAAGAATAAGAGCACAGCAGATGAAAGCACAGCCATAATATTATCAGATAAACAGAAAAATGGTAACTTTAGCAACAAAATACATTTTAAAAAAATTATTTTTACCTGTGCAAAAAGCTTTCTTTGGCCAACTCAACTTGCAGTGTCCCACCTTTCCATTTTGTTTTATTTAAAATTGACATGCCTGTAAAACAGAGACAGAAAATTAATATTTTCTACATTAAAAAACCACTTTAGACTTAACTATGCCTCCTTCTATGGCAGTATGAAGTTTCTTTAGCACGATTTTATACACCATTACTCACCTGATTTAAGTTTGTATATGAAAGGTCTAATACCCTACTCTTACACAAGAACGTGTACATTCAAAATTAAAGTTCTGAATTCAAAAGAGTCATTGAAACCTGTATGGTTCAGTTCAAATACAAACCTGAATATTCAGATACATATACCCTGAAGTTTCTATACCACTGTCAGTTAGGCTCTCCTCTACTTAACTACTTCAGTACTTTGAAAAACATCACTAAAGAGTACTGAAACCCAAAGAGAAAAGTGTTGTACTAGAACTTAAGGAAGTTAAGTAACAAGATCTGGATTAGCTTTTAGTCACTCTTAAACAGCTTTCCTATTCCTCGTGCCAGCCCTCCCTAGATAAAAGGGCATATTACCAATCCCTCTCTTCAGGTATAGGTGTCTTCACATGCCATTTTGCTGCTACATATTACACAGATGGTTTTATAAGCCTGCCAGTAGTTCTGCAGTCCAACTGTTTTGGGATTTGTTAAACTGCTTTAACAAAAGCATGCTTTATGTAAGCCTTCCTTCTGGGTTTCCTCTCACATCAAGTCACTTCTAATGTTTTATGGACCTGACGAAAGCATTTGAAGCATATTTCCTGTACCTTTTCCTAAAAGGGTTAGAACGAACTTATAAATCACCTATTTCAGCCACGCAGAATCTTTTTAATCTGCTTCCATCTACTTACTGAAAACTCTTGTAGAGCAACTTCCATAAAATTGCAGCTTAAAGAAAATGGAATGAATATGACATAATGAAACAGGGTCTACCTTGACCACATCCTGATTTGACAACATTAGATGCATTATCAGTAATGCAACTTGGCTCAAAACCATAAATTACTGTTAAAAAAAGTACTTACACTTTCTAAGAGCTGCATCAGAAATGCTGACGTTGATGTAAGCAAATGTTTTCACAGGGTTCCCTGATCAATGATAAACATTCAGTTAATTTCTATATAGTTTCCATGTTTCTTTTAAAACTGAAAATTAATCTATTTCCTGAAAATAAAGTGTCTCTGAAGCAAAAATTCCCTATCACACTACGAACTGAAAAACAATTTGCTTTTAAAGGATGATGCAAAACTGTTACCCTGATCATCTCTTCGGGTAATAATCTCTGCATCCAGAACACACCCAAACTTGCCAAATCTTTCTTCTAATTCAGCCTTTGAAACCGTATGGCCAAGCCCTCCAACATACAAGCGTTTCGAAACTTGTTTCTTCTCCATGTTGAAGAGTCAAGCTGTCACACCTGTAACGTACACGCTGTTTTTCTGTAAGAAGATAGTAATAGTTCACTAACATTTACATCGTAGGGACTGATGCAATCACAACACCAAGTTACACAGCAAATCCTTCCATCGGAAGCCCTCCACGAAGAACCTTATGAGAAGCATGCTCTCAGCTCCAATCCAGTGCCAGTAAGCACTGCGCTACTGCAAGTACCCAGCGTTTAGGTGTTGGGTCGTTGCTTTTTTAAAAAAAACCTTGAAGCATATGAGTGGGTGCATGAAAATAAACGTAAGCGGCTCTTAGTGGTATGTCCTTTTTAAGAACTTTCTGAACGGGGAGGTGAGGAAACGGGACACCGCGAGTCGCCCTCCGCCCCACCTCCCACGACAGACGGAGAACCCCCGGGGACCACCACCACCACCCTCCCTGAAGGAACGCTGCGACTACCCCTCACCGCCTCCATGTGCGATCCTCCTAGCGCAACGCAATTTATCTTCCCCTTCGCAACCCTTCCTAGCGCTCATTCGGAAAAAAGGGTTCCGCCTCCTGAGGCGGTCGGGTTTTGATTGTCTTCTCTCGGGGCCCTGTTTCCAGCCGGTCAAGTGTGATGGCAACACACGGGTTGGGTCTTGTGACAGCGGAAAGTTTGGGCGTAATTAACCCTGCAGAAAGGTAGGGGGATGTTCTGCAAGACATAAGCAAAAAACAAGGCAATAGCTAATGAGATAACGCTTTTGTCATCCGTCTCGAATAACGACCTGAGGAACCGCCCTTCGAGCGGCTCTGTTGTTTCGCGAGGGGGGGAACGAAGGCGCGGCCGGCGCCCCCTGCTCGGGCCGCAGCTGTGGTAGCGGCCAGGCCCGCCGCGAGCTGGTTGGGCGCGCAGTTCGAAGGCGCGGGCCGGGGTTGCCTCACGCGCCGCAGCCGTTGGCGGGAGGGAGCAGGTGAGCGAGCGAGCGTCTCTCCTCAGCGCCGGCCTCTCGTGTGTCAGGTCTGCGGGGACCTCGGGCTCTGGCGGCGGGCGGGGCTGCGGGCTCCTCTCCCTTTTTCCGGGTGTGCGTTGTGCCGCCACGGCGATGTCTGGCGCCTGTGAGCCTCGAGCCGTGTCTTGGGACGGAGTGGGACAGCAGTGGCTCGTCTGACGAGTCCTGTTTTCCAGCCGTTACCTTGTCACACTGGAGGCTAGGAGCAATGCAATGAAACGCGGAACCCCACCAGTTCAGTTCTCGCAAACTCTTGAGTGCTCTTCCCAGCCCTTCTTGCGGCAGCTTAAAAGCAAATGCTTAGCGGTGTATACGGGCAGGTATGTAGAAATCCGAAATACTTACAAAATATGCGTGCATATGCTGAAAGTGAGGAGAAATAACTGATTGTTTGTCGTTAAATTTATGTTTTATTTAATTAAAAGCATCTACGGAGTATCTCTTTTTCTGGAGATAATGCTCTTTGAAGTTATAATTAGTCTTTGAGTCTTTTGCAGTCTAGTAAAATCACTTGAGCTAGAATAGCTGTAAGCAGTGTGTATATATATATTTACTGTTTTAAAAACAGCCAGCTGTTGTAAGAGGAATTAGCTAACAACCTGGGGTAAAGTTCTGGCTATTGTAATGTTTTTTCTTTTTCCCAATGTACTCTTTATTATGACCAAAACTTTCTTCAGTGTATCCAGTTAAAAAAACTAAAAACAAATAAGAAACCTATTAGAATACTTTAAAGGTTGGAGAACTTCTCTTTCTCGTACCTACTGATCTTGTTTGTTGTCATACTTTCCATAAGATTGCTTTAAAATTTCAGAGTAAGTCATGACTAGGCACAATCTCGTCGATTTTTTTAATTGCGTATACTTTCTTTATTCACTAAAGTTTTTAATGCAAAGCATGTTTTGAATGTTATTTGTTTTATTATATTTGTTATTCAGATGTTGTTTCTTATGAAATAAACAGATAAAATCCTATTTTCTCCTTATCCCTTTTTATTGAACCATGTTAGCATAGATCTTGCAAACACAGTAGGGCTTGTTTAAAAAATGCATAAAACTAGAGGGTTTTTTCCCTCTTCCCTGGTTGAAAGTATTAATACATTGGTATTGAGCTGCACAGTCACATGACATGTCTAGGCTGAATGTCAGATATTTTTTTTCTTAAAATTGGTGTTTATTTTTGTGAAACATGGTTGTCCTTTTACTGCTGTTTACTTGAAAGGCAGATTATGCTATAGTGTTAGTAGGAACAGCTGTGCTTCATTTAATCAGGTGGATTGTTAGGTGAATTGGTCAAAGCTGGATTCAGTTTCTGTATCTGATTAGGATTGCTTTTTATCTGCAGAACAGCTTGCTGTTCTATTATAGCAAATGTAAAACAGCTGGATATGGTCCTGGATGAAATCATGATTAGTTAAAAAGTTTCTTAAAGAAAGCCTTTGACTACATTAGGTTCCTGATTTAACTTCTGTATTTGGAGGCTATGCAGTGATCTGTGTCTTGAAATTGGTTTGATAATTACATTTGGACTTAAAGAATTAAGTCTTTGCGGAACTAATGCAACAAAACTACATTTCTTTTCAAAGTTATCTGTTTTGGAGAAAACTTTTTTCTTTTTTTCTTCTATGTGGAGTCAAAAATTTAAAAAAGGCACTGGTCTGCAAGTAGGCATTACAAGATCAGAAAAGCCACTTTTTCTGTAATTCTGAATGTAACAAATCTTTGTAAAAAACGTGGTAATTCACTCTGCTAAAAGCATCATGAACAGGCAAGATTCTACTTCCAGAGAATACAGGAAGCTAGTAGATAACAGCAAGGTTGTGACAGAGTACTGTAGTATTAAGAGTGGAGTCTGTGAGCCTAATTCTGTTTTAGAGTTAGTGACAGGATTCCTGTCAAATTTGTTTGCCAAGGATCAAGGTTTATATGTTAGTTTAATCTTCCATAGCAAAGAGGATTGATTGAGTTTGACACTCTAGAATTCTTTACAGAGGTATAAATTATGATACTTGTGAAAGCTACCTGGGCTATTTAAAATTGTGTGTACCAATTAATTCTTCAAGTCACAAAATATAATAGAACTGTCTCATTTTAAGTAGAGGCATAGGAGAAAATTGCCTAATGTTGTATTTAAATTTCTTAAATTAATTTCTTGGATAAAAATAATTTATTTTGAAAATGGATATTATTTTTTTTAGCCTAAGAAATATACTTATTTTGTTTTATCTAGTAACATTGGTTCTGAGAAATGGATGACAGCATTTTTCAAGTTTATGAAGACGAAATCCAGTCACTGGAAGAAGAAATTAAGCTATTGGCTGAAAAGTATGAAGAGAGCCAACAAGAATCCACCTTTTTTGCTGACAAGGAGATATTAATGTCAATGTATGCTTCTTTTCACATGTTGGATTAATGCTGTTTCTTGGTCAAAATTGCTTAGGATATGCTTTTGCCTCAGTTAGGATTTAAGTTATTACAGTGTTGATCTTCCTTAGGGCAAGGGCTATATATGGTAAAAGATTACAAATAATAAGTAGTTGATCTGTTTTTACTGCCTTCTGTTGGCAATTTGTGTGGGTTTAGGATTTTGTTCTGTTTGTTTGCTTTTTGGATTTTTTTAAAGGCAGCCATAGTGGCCAGCGCATGATATTACTGTGCAGGCCCTGCAAAGTTTTTGACTGTAAAGGCCACGTTTTCCATCATGCACTGTGAAACAGCTCAGTGCACTTTTTTTTACTTAAGTAAAAGATGGGGATTAGGTACATGTACAGATGTGACTAGTTATATGCTAAAGAAGTGCCATGTTAGGCGTTTTTATTTCCATTAGTTAACTGATATTCTATAGTAGATATGTCATTTAGATGAGTAAAGGCGTCACAGCTCATTTTTATTGTACGTTCCTCAAAATGGATACTTGCATCTCAAGACTTATAATAAAGGCTGTGTCTACCTCTGTTATGGTTTAACCCCAGCTAGCAACTAAGCACCATGCAGCTGCTTGCTCACTCCTCCCCTCCCCCCC